>ML661896.1:19937038-20557408 GCA_007570785.1 Antilocapra americana
TCAAAAAGTGGGCCAAAGAACTTAACAGACATTTCTCCAAAGAAGACCTAAAAATGGTTAACAAACACATGAAAAGATGCTCAACATCACTCATTATCAGAGAAATGCAAATCAAAACCACCATGAGGTACCACTTTACACCAGTCAGAATGGCTGCCATCCAAAAGTCTACAAGCAATAAATGCTGGAGAGGATGTGGAGAAAAGGGAACTCTCTTACACTGTTGGTGGGAATGCACACTAGTACAGCCACTATGGAAAACAGTGTGGAGATTCCTTAAAAAACTGCAAATAGACCTGCCATATGACCCAGCAATCCCACTGCTGGGCATACACACCGAGGAAACCAGAATTGAAAGAGCCACGTGTACCCCAATATTCATCGCTGCATTGTTTACAATAGCCAGGACATGGAAGCAACCTAGATGCCCATCAACTGACGAATGGATAAGAAAGCTGTGGTACATATACACATATTACTCAGCATTAAAAAAAAAATTCATTTGAATCAATTCTACTCAGGTGGACGGAACTAGAGTCTATTATCCAGAGTGAAGCAAGCCAGAAGGAAAAACAACAATACAGTATACTAACGCATATATATGGAATTTAGAAAGTTGGTAACGAGAACCCAGCATGTGAGACAGCAAAAGGAACGCAGACGTATAGAACAGACTCATGGACTCTGTGGATGAGGGCAAGGGTGGGATGATATGGGAGAATGGCATTGAAACATGTTAATTATCATATGTGAAATCAATCTCCAGCCCAGGATTGATGCTCTGAGAGATTTCCCAGGGGGAGGGAGGAGGGAGGGGGGTTCTGGAGGGGGAGCATATGTAAACCCATGGCGATATCATGTCATTGTATGGCAAAACCAATAAAAAAAAAATACAAGCACTCCTAAATAACAATCTAAAAAATAATATATTACAACATACTTTCATAAAATCAGTTTGTACAAAAACAGATATCAAAATAAATGATCTGTCTCATTATCATTCAGGAGACATCTTGCTCAGCTGGAACTAAACTCACTTCAAACTCACATACAGAAATCTCAGTTAAATTATAAATATATGTGCACACCCAAATTAAACAGAATATACTTTATAAGTGTTTGAGGTGCTAAAATTATTTTGGAGGGTACATCTGTATATTTTTATGACATACTGTGTCACTGCCTTTTCAAATTTGAGTAAATTACAGTTTGGAAACCATAATTACATTGGCTTGTGTTTGATGGTTGTGGTTTGTAATACTGAGCCAATATTAATCAAGATTTCCTAAATTTATATCTCATTCCCAGTATGTCATGTTACTGCTTATGTGCTTTAAGATAATTACACTCATGTGTAGCTTTTATCATGTGGATGGATGCTACTCCCTGAGTCCCAGCTTTCATTCATCTTTCAGTATTCAGAGCATGGTTTAAAATTCCCTTCGTTCCCCTTTTGGCCAATACTTGTTTTTTAACTGAGTGATACTTTCACCTTTTTGTCCACCATCCTTCCTACTCATCAAAACCAGATTGAATTTTGCTGCAGAAGAAAGATGTGTTCAATAAAACTTTGCCAAGAAGATGGTTATTGATATGCCTTTGAAAGGCAGCTGTATTGCTTATGTACCTTTGGGGACTGGAGAAGTGAGACTTAAATTGCTTGTGGTACCAAGCAATAGCAAATCGGTTTCTTTGAAACTTAAAAATTTCAAATAAAGTAGTCTCTATGTCTTTCTCACATTTAAGAAAAGAGTTGTGAGTAAAGAAATGGTCCTTGGAGACAGTCTATAAAGAATTGGGCTATCATCATCGAAATGCTATCCATAGGTTCACTGCAACACTTTATGGTGATAAGTCTTAAGAAAGTAATTAGATTTACAGCTAACAAAGAAAAATACTTTACAGTCAGTTTTTAAGTATTTTAAAAATTCCTGTATAGATATCTTTGAAAATACCAACAGATATTTAAAATCCTTAGAAAGACCACAGTTGCTTCCTGTGAAATGTTTCATTTTAGGAGTATTTCACTTGATGGCTTTGATGAACTTGGCTATGGATTGAGATCTAAGGAAGCAATGTGTAAGTTTTTGGGTTTATGTAAAGGAAAGTGAGTGACTTGTAAACACAGTAGGGACTCACTAAAAGCTCCCTACTTTTAGGGAAAGCGGGACAACTGAAATGCAAAAATGTGCCCCTTTGTTTTATCTAGTGAGAAATGTGAATTCCAAAATAGGCTTTTGCAAATAGCAGTCACAGAAATTCTCCTTTAGTAGCCTAGTCTGAGACATAAAAATGGCTTTGCTGAGGCTTTTCTGAACAGCTTTTTTGTTAAGGTTGAAAAACATTCTTGGTGTTGTACATTTCTTCATACTCCCTAATTTCAGAAGACCTGGGCTTGATGCTACTTCTGTCATTTTCTCTACCTGTAACGTTGGATTAAATCTCTTCCTCGCTTTCAATCTCAGTGTGTACAATTTAACAATAAATACTCAGCAGGTTTGTGCATGTTAGTTAGACCAGGCAGGATACATAGAAGTATTTTGTCCATTGCTGAGGCATGCATCTTAGTTATTTAGGAAAACAAGCACAACCCCCAAATGAGAAAGCAGACACAACAACAGAAAGAAAATGCAAACTCAAGTTTTCTGCTGTTCTCTATTTCTGAAGGGAAACTTATTTTCACAGCTTTCCTGTTCCAATGCCTTTCTTCATCAAAAAATAAATATATAAATAAAAAGCCTTTTATACTTCTTACTAAAGAACAAATCTTAAATCTTGCGCGATCTTCTTTGTCAGGTTCTGAAACTGTTGCTTTCCCTCAGAACATTCAGCAGGCACCTGCTTCATCCGAGGCTTCCTAAGGAGTCTCTCTCGTGGAATGGGCATCAAAGACACAGACAAACTGTCCTCAAAGTTCTCTCTACCAGCCTGAGAGTCTCTGTTCCTGACTCTTCTCTCTTTCCCAGTCACTGTGGGAGAACTTTTTACCTCTTTCTTTTCCATCACTCTCTCTGGGAAAACATCCAACTTTGCCCTCTCTCCAAGAAATGCCTTACTGCGACTCATCAGCACCAACATGCACAAGGAAGATACCTCATTAATCCAAAAATCAACCTGATAATAACAGATTCTGTTCATATTCTGAATCTGATATGTGGAGAGAGTGGGGCGAACTCTTGGAAATCATGAAGGTGCTGCCTTTGTCAGGACAGGAAAGAGGACTTCCCTGGTGCTACAGTAGATGGGAATCCACCTGCCAATGCAGACTACCCGGGTTTGAGCCCTGGTCTGGGGAGATCTCACATGCCCAGGAGCAGCTAAGCCTGAGAGCTGCAACTACCGCGCCTGCGTGCTGCAGCCCCTGAAGTCCATGCACCCAAGAGCCTGTGCTCTGCACTGAGAAGCCACTGCAATGAGGCTGCACGCTGCAATGAAGAGCACCCTCCTGCCACAATTAGAGAAAGCCCGCATGCAGCAACAAGGACCCAGCACAGCCACAAATTAAAAAAAAAAAAATTATTTTTTAAAAAAAGGACAGGTAAGAGCAGCTGATCCGGAGGAGGGCTGTCTTTCCGGAGATGGAGGGGAAGTCATGGCTCTGCACTTTCCCAGTGAATAAGAACCAGCTCTGACCCAGGCTGAGGGTTCCCTGGGAGGGAGAAAAAGTGGAACAGAAAGAGCCGTCCTGCAGAGAAGTCACACTTCACACCCCAACCAACCTGTGAGGGCACCTCAGTTGAAGTGACTTGGGGATTTATCTTTCTGGAAAAAATTGTGCTGAAATGTGCACAAAACTGAAAATATAAGGATACTCTGAAAATATAAGGATACTCTTTACTACTTTGTTTATAATAGCAAAAACCTGGAGGAGAAAATAAAAGCATAAATAACTCCATTAAATGACTGGTTCTCAGTGCCACTTCCCAGGAGATGTTTAAGAAATTTATGCAGGTGTTGACTGTCATAATCTTTGGGGTTACTACTGGTACGGATTGGTTGGGGGCCACAATATATCTCATCCAATAAAGAATTTTTCCCATCTAAAAAAAAAAAGAATTGTCACCTCAAAGTATGTTTAGTGTAAACCAATCCAAACTGTTTTCAGCATTACAAGTTTGTTGTCCTTTTTTATTCTGCTTTTCTCTCTGCTCTTGTGTTAACATGATGCATCTGTGATTTTTCACATTATTTTCATCATCATTGTCATCAATAAGAAAATGAATCTTATGGAAACACGACCTAACTTCACGTTTTCATTCCATGTACTACATACATGGGCAGATACAAACAGGTATGGTTGTGCAGTGTAGGAATTTACTCTCCTGTTCCTCAGGGGGCAAGGGATGGCATGTACTGTGCATACTAAAGCACTTCAGTCGTGTCCAAGTCTTTGCTATGGTCTATCCCATAGACCATAGCCTCGCAGGCTGCTTTGTCCATAGGGTTCTCCAGTCAGGAATACTGGAGCGCATTGCCATTCTCTTCTCCAGGGGATCCTTCCAGCCCAGAGATTGAACCCACATCTCTTAGGTTTCCTGCATTGGCAGGTAGGTTCTTTACCACTAGTGCCACTGGGGATGTGGAGGTGGGGGAAATTCTTAAATGCAACTCTTGCCTCCAGATTCTTGCCCCTCTCATACCACCTTCTAAAATATCACCAGACATATACTTGGTAAAGTTATATATCTTTATAAATATATCTTCAATCCTCTTTCCATATCTCAATACATGTGAGAGGAAATGCAAAAGGAGCCAATAGTGAGTAAAGCCAGGCAGTCTCTGAAATTGAACTTGGAGTATGCTGTTGTACTACCATTCCTATCTACAGTCAGAGAACTGAAGCCTTACTGACTTAAAGTGCTGAGAACAACCTCTGTCCAGTCACTGGATGACAAATAAGCTATGTAAACACGGGGGAAATCCCTAGGAAGCCAAAGATAAAAATAACAGTAGTTATCATTATTTTAAAACTTCAACAGAGATGTCCCTAGCCACACAGTGTGTGGGAGATAGATCTCACAGTTTTAAACCAAGCAGGTGATTAGACAAAAAACAAAAACACAACCAACAACAAGAGCTTTGGGGGAGAATTCAGAATCTACAGTTGGTGCCATGTAGAATTTAAAATGTATAATTTCTAAAACTTATAACCTATGCAAAGAATGAATAAAGTATTTATTTAAAGCTTGGGAAAAATACCGCCTCCCCCAAAAGGAAAAACAGAGGATCACTCCAGCTATCTATAGATATTAGATTTAGCAGACAAAAACTCCAAAGTGGCTAATGTAAATATGTGCAAAGAACTCTAAGAAAATTATGTTTAAGGAATTAAAGGAAAGCATGATAATAATATATCAACAAGTAGAGAATCTCAATATGGAGTTAAAAATTTTTTTTTAAATGTAAACTGACATTGACATGTGCAATAATAAAATTAAAAGTGAAGTAGAGGGGTTCAACAGTAGATGGGAGGTGGATTAAAAGAGAATCTATAAACTAGAAGATAAATAGAAATGATCCAGTTTGAAGAGCAGAGAGGGAAAAAAATGGAAGAAAAATGAAGAAAGTCTCAAAGAAACATATGAAACCACATTGAGTATACCAATGTGTGTAACTGGAGAACAGAAGGAGAAGAGAGAGAAACAGAGATAGAAAAAAAGATTTGAAAAAACAATAAATAACCTCCCAAATTTGATGTAAAAAGTTAATCTATATAGCCAGTAAGTTCAACTAACCCAAAGTAGGAGAAATCAAACAAATCTAAACCTAGGCACATTATACTGTTGACAGTAAAAAGCAAAGTAATAAATCTTAAAATCAGCGAGAGAAAAGCAACTTATCACATACAGTGGTGCGTCCATAAAGTTAATGCCTGATTACTCAAGTGAGAGGGCAGAAGTCATTAGAAAGTAGAATTGCATATTTTAAGTGCTGAAAGAAAAAAGCTTTCAATCAAGAATTCTATAAAGCAAAACTATCTTTCAAAAATGAAGGCAAAATAGAGACAATCTTATTTAAAGAAACATGGGATTAACTGCCCACAGTGCCACAATAAGTGGTATCTGAGAGAAGTTCTGAAGGAAGTGAGCTACAGAATCCCTGACAGTGGGAACTACTAGTTCAGAGTCCCCAAGGAAGAGTCGTGTTCACTTTATTTGAGGAACAGTAAAGGGACTAGTATGTTTGGAGCAGAGTGAATGATTTGAAGAATAGAAGAGAATGGAATCAGAGAGAGAACGGTGGCCAGATCTTACAGGACATTTTTTGGTTATAGAAATATGATTTTTACTGGGAGAAATATGAAGAGATATTTGAAGGTTTTGAGGTGGCAGGGGGGAGATGTGGCCTGAACTGACTTATGTTTCAATAGGATTTCTGAACACTATTAATATAAATAGTCTGAGAAAGAAGAGGGTTAAAGGATGAAGACCAATTAGGACTTTATAGTACTTTAATTCAGGCAGCACTTAATGATTCCTGTTACCACACAGTTTAAGGAACAATTGAGATTAAAAAATGATTGGATTCTTGATATAATTTGAATGTAGAACCAAATAGGGTGTGTTGATATCATGGCTGAGGGTTGTGAGTGAAACAAGTAGGTCAAGAAACACTGGAGATTTTTGCTGGAGTATTTAGAAATACTAAAATGTGAGGTTATGGGAGGAACCACTGTGGGGAGGAATATAAAGAGCTATATTTTGGACAAATTAAGCTTGAGATGATTATTACATGTTTAATTGAAGACATTAAATAGGCTATGGAATATATATACCTCTATTTCAGGAGGCAATGAATCTAGGCTAGAGATATAAATTAGGGGATCACCAGTATCTGGATAGTATGTAAAGCCATGGGACTAGATGATATAATTGAGGATTACCTGTTGTAAAGAAGACAAAATTATGAGCAGGAGCCAGCAAGAAAAATTAGGGAGGAAATGCCAAAAAATTAGGTGGAAGATAAGGTGAGTATGTATGCTTGAACCCAAGACAAGAGAACATTTAAAGAGGAGGGTAATATTAATTGTTTGACAATGGGTCAAATGGGATGAGAACTGAGAATTGCTGTATGATTTAGCAGTGTGGATATCTTTGGCAAAATAAGAGCAGTTATATGGCTTGATGGGGGCAAAATACTTAGGATGTGGGCTTAAGAAATGCTAAAAGAAATTGGAGATATATAGTGAAAAGAAATATTTGAAGTTTTATTATAATGGTAAAGAGTCTCCAGGTAAGATTGCTGGAATGAATTGCCATGCTCTCCTCCAGGGGAACTTCCTAACCCAGGGATAGAACCCACATCTCTTATGTTTCCTGCATTGTTCTTCACCACTGGTACCATGTTGGAAGCCATAATGATAAAGAGAAATGTAGTAAAAATGTAAAGCTATAGCATGTGCTCAAACTTAAGGTGTCACAACTTAAACTGTTAGGTTATTATATATAAGCTTCAGGGTAACCAAAAAGCAAAAAGCTATGATAGATAAAAGGTAATGAGAAAAGAATCTAAGCATACCGCTAAAGAAAAGAATCAAACCACAAAGGAAGAGAGTAAGAGAAAGGAAAAGGAAGAGAACTACAAATGTCAGAAAACAGTTAATGAAATGCCACTGACTGTGTAACTATGACTAACTACTTGAAATGCACTAAACTCTCCAGTCAGAAGACACGGAAGGGTGGAATGGATCAGCAAGCAAGGTACAGACCCACATATATGCTGATATATGAAGAGACTGACTTCATATTGCAGACATACACAAACTGAAAGTAAAGAGATTGAAAAAAGATGTTCCATGCACATGGAAAACGAAAGAAATGTGGGTAGCTATTCTTGTAACTACTTCCGCTTTATTGACTATGCCAAAGGCTTTGGCTGTGTGGACCACAAAAAACTCTGGAAAATTCTTCAAGAGATGGGAATACCAGACCACCTGACCTGCCTCCTGAGAAATCTGTATGCAGGTCAGGAAGCAACAGTTAGAACTGGACGTGGAACGACAGACTGGTTCCAAATCGGGAAAGCAGTATGTCAAGTATGGTCACCCTGCTTTTTTAACTTACATGCAGAGTACATCATGAGAGATGCTGGGTTGGATGAAGCACAAGCTGGAATCAAGATTGCCAGGAGAAGTATCAGTAACCTCAGATATGCAGATGACACCACCCTTATGGCAGAAAGTGAAGAAGAACTAAAGAGCCTCCTACTGAAAGTGAAAAGAGGAGAGTGAAAAGTTGGCTTAAAACTCAACATTCAGACAACTAAGATCACGGCATCTGGTCCCATCACTTCATGGCAAATAGATGGGGAAACAGTGGAAACAGTGACAGACTTTATTTTGGGGGCTCCAAAATCACTACAGATGGTGACTGAGGCCATGACATTATAAGACGCTTGCTCTGTGGAAGAAAGCTATGACCAACCTAGACAGCATATTGAAAAGCAGAGACATTGCTTTACCAACAAAGGTCCGTCTAGTCAAAGCTAAGGTTTTTCCAGTAGGAATGAATGGATGTGAGAATTGGACTATAAAGAAAGCTGAGCGCCAAAGAATTGATGCTTTTGAACTGTGGTGTTGGAGAAGACTCTTGAGAGTCCCTTGGACAGCAAGGAGATCCAACCAGTCCATCCTAAAGGAGATCAGTCCTGCTGAAACTCCCAATACCTTGTCCTGATGTGAAGAACTGACTCATTTGAAAAGACCCTGATGCTGGGAAGGATTGAAGGCAGGAGGAGAAGGGGATGACAGAAGATGAATGATTGGATGGCATCACTGACTCGATGGACATGAGTTTGAGTAGGCTCCAGAAACTGGTGATGGACAGGGAAGCCTGGTGTGCTGCAGTCCATGGGGTCACAGAGTTTGGCAAAAAGTGACTGAACTGACTGATTCTTGTGTCAGTCAAAACAGACTTTGTTTTTCTCTTTTTGACTTACTTCACTGTCTATACTAGGCTCTAGGATCATCCACCTCATTAGAACTGACTCAAATGTGTTCCTTTTTATGAGTAATATTCCATTGTATATATGTACCAAATATTGTATACTAATGCATATATATGGATGAAATTATTTGCAGGGCAGCAATGGAGACACATAGAGAACAGACTTGTGGTCATGGAGAGGGTAAGGAAGGAGAGAGTGGGATGTATGGAGAGAATAACATGGAAACATACACTTCCATATGTAAAACAGATAGCCAATGGGAATTTGCTGTATGATTCAGGGAACTCATAACAACCTAGAGGGGTGGGATGGGGAGGGAGGTGGGAGGAAGGGGACATATGTATACCTATGGCTAATTCATGTTGATGTTTGGCAGAAATTAACACAATATTGTACAACAATTATCCTTCAATTAAAAAGAAATTAAGAAGTTTCTTAATAATTTTTCTAGGAAAAAAGGAAACAGAAAAAAGAAAGACTTTAAACAAAGACTGTATTGTAATGAAGAGCATTACATAATGATAAAGGGGTCAATCCAAAAAGAGGATATAATATTTACAAGTATTTATGCATCCAAAGGATTGATGCTGAAGCAGAAGCTTCAGTACTTTGGCCACCGGATGCAAATAACTGACCCATTGGAAAAGACTAATGTTGGGAAAGATTGAAGGCAGAAGGAGAAGGGGATGACAGAGGATGAGATGGTTGGATGGTATCACTGACTCAGTGGACATGACTTTTTTTTTTTTTAATTGGAGGCTAATTACAATATTGTATTGGTTTTGACATACATTGACATGAATCTGCCGTGGGTGTACATGTGTTCCCCATCCTGAATCTTCCTCCCATGTCCCTCCTCATCCCATCCCTCTGGGTCATCCTGGTGCACCAGCCCCGAGCACCCTGTATCATGCATCGAACCTGGACTGGTGATATGTTTCACATATGATAGTATACATGTTTCAATGCCATTCTCCCAAATCATCCCACCCTCGCCATCTCCCATAGAGTCCAAAAGACTGTTCTATACATCTGTGCCTCTTTTGCTGTCTCACAGAGTTATCATTACAATCTTTCTAATTTCCATATACATGTGTTAGTATACTGTATTGGTGCTTTTCTTTCTGGCTTACTTCACTCTGTATAATAGGCTCCAGTTTCATCCACCACATTGGAACTGATTTGAATGCATTCTTTTTAATGGCTGAGTAATATTCCATTGTGTATATATACCACAGCTTTCTTATCCATTCCTCTGCTGATGGACATCTAGATTGCTTCCATGTCCTGGCTATTATAAACAGTGCTGTGATGAATATTGGGGTACACGTGTCTCTTTCAATTCTGGTTTCCTCAGTGTGAATGCCCAGCAGTGGGATTGCTGGGTCATATGGCAGTTCCATTTCCAGTTTCTTAAGGAATCTACACACTGTTCTCCATAGTGGCTGTACTAGTTTGCATTCCCACCAACAGTGTAAGAGGGTTCCCTTTTCTCCACATCCTCTCCAGCATTTATTGCTTGTAGACTTTTGGATGGCAGCCATTCTGACTGGTGTGAAATGGTACCTCAATGTGGTTTTGATTTGCATTTCTCTGATAATGAGTGATGTTGAGCATCTTTTCATGTGTTTGTTAGCCATTTTTATGTCTTCTTTGGAGAAATGTCTGTTTATTTCTTTGGCTCATTTTTTGATTGGGTAGTTTATTTTTCTGGAATTGAGCTGCAGGAGTTGCTTGTATATTTTTGAGGTTAATTCTTTGTCTGTTGCTTTGTTTGCTATTATTTTCTCCCATCCTGAAGGCCATCTTTTCACGTTGCTTATAGTTTTCTTTGTTGTGCAGAAGCTTTTAATTTTAATTAGGTCCCATTGGTTTATTTTTGCTTTTATTTCCAATATTCTGGGAGGTGGGTCATAGAGGATCCTGCTGTGATTTATGTCAGAGAGTGTTTTGCCTATGTTTTCCTCTAGGAGTTTTATAGTTTTTGGTCTTATGTTTAGATCTTTAATCCATTTTGAGTTTATTTTTGTGAATGGTGTTAGAAAGTGTTCTGGTTTCATTCTTTTACAAGTGGTTGATCAGTTTTCCCAACACCACTTGTTAAAGAGATCATCTTTTCTCCATGTTATATTCGTGCCTCCTCCAAAGATAAGGTGTCCATAGGTGCATGGATTTATCTCTGGGTTTTCTATTTTGTTCCATTGATCTATATTTCTGTCTTTGTGCCAGTACCATACTGTCTTGATGACTGTGGCTTTGTAGTAGAGACTGAAGTCAGGCAGGTTGATTCCTCCAGTTCCATTCTTCTTTCTCAAGATTGCTTTGGCTACTTGAGGTTTTTTGTATTTCCATACAAATTGTGAAATTATTTGTTCTAGTTCTCTGAAAAAGACCGTTGGTAGCTTGATAGGGATTGCATTGAATCTATAGACTGCTCTGGGTAGTATACTCATTTTCACTATATTGATTCTTCCAATTCACCAACACGGCACATTTCTCCATCTATGTGTGTCCTCTTTGATTTCTTTCACCAGTGTTTTATAGTTTTCTATAAATAGGTCTTTTGTTTCTTTAGGTAGATATATTCCTAAGTATTTTATTTTTTTCGTTGCAATGGTGAATGGAATTGTTTCTTAATTTCTCTTTCTGTTTTCTCATTGTTAGTGTATATGAATGCAAAGGATTTCTGTGTGTTGATTTTATATCCTGCAACTTTACTGTATTCTTTGATTAGCTCTAGTAATTTTCTGGTGGAGTCTTTAGGGTTTTCTATGTAGAAGATCATGTCATCTGCAAACAGTGAGAGTTTTACTTCTTTCTCAACCTGGATTCCTTTTATTTCTTTTTCTTCTCTGATTGCTGTGGCCAAAACTTCCAAAACTATGTTGAATAGTAGTGGTGAGAGTGGGCACCCTTGTCTTTTTCCTGACTTTAGGGGAAATGCTTTCTGTTTTTCACCACTGAGGATAATGTTTGCTGTGGGTTTGTCATATATAGCTTTTGTTATGTTGAGGTATGTTCTTTCTATTTCTGCTTTCTGGAGGTTTTTTTTTTTATCATAAATGGATGTTGAATTTTCTCAAAGGCTTTGTTTTGTCACCATGATCTGCAATAAAGCTCACTTTTTCTGATCATGAAAATCTTTGGGTCTATCTATTCTTTCTGATCAGTACTACCAATATTATCCTTAGAAACAAAATAAATTTATTGTACAAGTCATCTTCTTTCATCAGTAGGCTGTAGGTGTACCCATATTTTCTCTATGAGAAAAATGCACTCCATCTTTGATGGTTATTTTTCTTGATACACACAGGCCCCCTTTGTCCTTATGACAATTTTCTCGGTGGTTTTATTATCCAAAATATGACCATCTAATAAGCAGAATGTTACAGTGCCATTATTTGTATGTTAGTGAAGTGAAAGTCACTCAGTTGTGTCTGAGTATTTGCTACCCCACAGACTATACAGTCCATGGAATTCTCCAGGTCAGGATACTGGAGTGGGTAGCCTTTCCCTTCTCCAGGGAATCTTCCCAACCTAGGGATCAAACCCAGGTCTCCCACATTGCAGGTGGATTCTTTACCAGCTAAGCCACAAGGGAAGCCCATTATTTGTATAGTGCTGTGTGGTTCACATATTTATATATATATATCTTATTTAATCTTCAGAAAATATGAAGATTAAATAGATGGAAATAATTTTTTTTTCACTATTGCTATTTTATAGAGTAGGAAACTAAACAAGTAGCATGTCCAACATACAAAACAAAAAGACACTAGTAGCTGGTGAATCCAGGATTCAAATCAGATAGTCTGATTTCAGGAGTTCCCAGGATATACTATGCTAGGGGCCAGAATCCCATAATTCCCATTTACTTGTAAACACATTCTAATTTTAAAGTAAGTTTTCTGACTCAGGGAGGAAAAGCACCATTTATTTACAACAGTAAATTTTAGCCTTTAACAAGTTTACCAAAAATTTGTGAAATAAAAATATCACCAACGGAGTTATATGTGGTAAATTTTCTGTCCAAAATGCAGTGCGTGTGTTTAGGAGACTTTTGCTGTTTTTGCTGTGTCAAAATCATTATAGGATGATTACTATTACAGTAGTCTTCAGGAATATTTTACCAGTGAATCCTAACAGTATTCTGATGACAGATATGACATTTACAAAGTAAAAACAAAGAACAGTGTAGAGAGGCATTTAGAACTAGAGTCTTAGTACACTGCCCCGAGTCCAGTCATGGAAAACGAAGCATGTTCTCGTAAAACTGCAGCTGAAACTGAATTCCTCACAACAGTATGTTCACTGCCAAACCAAAGAGATCAGAATTCTTCGTCTCAGAGCACAGTGGTAAACTCCACGGGCTCCAGATTTTGTGTCACAGTCTTTTTCTAACTTCCTTCAACCCTGAGCTGTGGGAATGATCATCAGATTACTTACAATGGGTTATTTGACTCTTTAAGGCCAAAAGAAAAAATAAGATGAAATTTATGGTCATTTTTCTTCCACTAAAATTAAGTACCTGATTTATTAGGTAAGAGGGAATTTAATATGTATATTTAAACAACAGATCATTAGCACTTCATTTTTTAAGATCTTTTACAACAGGGCAGGGCTGAGAGATGATTTTTGCTCCTTGTTTTTAAAATGACTGTATGGTCATTCTTTATTTCTCTTCAAGTCATCTGGAAGCCAGGCACTTCTGACCCGTGTCTTTTTTTCCTTCGCCACAGAAACCTGGTTGGACGCATCACAAGTGTGGTACAGCTCATTTACGCTGCAGAAAGGAACCAAGGAACTGGTGAATTGTAGTTGCTTTTAAAAAAGAGTTGAAAAAAATCAATAATAAATTATCTTCCTATACAGCCATTTAGGTTCTCTGCACGTCCCCTCTGACATGTAGATGTAGTTATAAATTGATTTAGTTGGGGACCGTAAAGAATCTCACTTGCTCTGGACTGCCTGTGAATGTACATTAGTGAAATAAAAATAACCCACCTTGTCAGAGGGGCCTTTCTAGGAGCTGGCAAACCCAGCAAGTTATTTTTATAGTTTAATGAGCTAGGCCCTAGCTTCCACAGGGAGACACAGCAAGTGGAGTGCTTCATAATTTACTGCTGTAAAATGATCAGGATTCATGTTGTCTATAAAACATGAAAAACATTCTTCATTCCTTACCAATTAGATCATAGTTACAACTCACAGTTCCTTTGAGCTTAAAAGAAAAAATTTAACTGCTAGACATAAATGAATGTTGTGGTTAAATTAAACCCTTCAACAGCCCAAACAGGCTTGAAAGAAATGCCTTCTGGATGTTATTAACACACATATTTAAGTGCTATTTTTAAATTTTAACTGCAAGCCATAGCAAGCACAAATGTTTAGAGTAGCTATTTTGACATCATAGCATTACTTTCACATTTTCATCTTCACTAATTCTTTCCAATAATTATTTCACCTTTTATCATATTAAAAGTTTTTTGCAGATATAGGACACTTGTTTTATGAGAATGACCGTGTTTAAAGAAGCAACAATTACTGGCAATGTAACTTTGCAGTAGAAAGATCTGTACATTTATTACATCAACAGGATCATATGAGTCATTTTCCACGAGTATTCTAAAATTTCCAAGAACTTAGAATTTGAACTCAACTTTTTAAAGGTTTAGAATTATTTAAAAATACACTCTTTGTTTAAAAAAAATATCTTGAAACATAACCACAAGGAAAACAATAAAACTGCTAATTTCTATCCTGAGTTCAACTAATGGGCTACTTGGTGCGTGCCTGCTAAGTTGTTTCAGTCGTGTCCGACCCTCTGCAACCCTGTGGCCTGTAACCCACCAGGTTCCTCTGTCCATGGGATTCTCCAGGCAAGAATACTGGAGTGGGTTGCTGTGACCTCCTCCAGGGGATCTTCCTGACCGAGGGATCGAACCGAAGTCTTGTATGTCTCCTGCATGACAGGCAGGTTCTTTACCACTAGTGCCACCTGGGAAGCCCCTGGGCTACTTAGAAGTGTATCAATTTTGAAACATTTCAGAATTTCCTATACATTTTCATTAATTTCAAGTTTAGTAACATTGAGGCTTAGAACAGATTTTATTCCTTGGGAATGTGGTCTATCTTGGTGAATGTTCCATATGCTCATGAGAAGAAAGTGTATTTTGCAGTGGAGGTTGTGGTGTTCTACAAATGGCAATAAGATCAGGTTGGTGATAATGTTTCAAATATTCTCTATCTGTATTAATTTTAATTTATTTGTTCTATCAATTACTTGGGGTTGGGGAGGTGACAAAATCTATAGCTATGATTGGACATTTAATTTTCTCCCTTTTTTCTGTCTTTTGTTCCATGTACTTTGAAGCTCAGAATTACGTGCATCCTGTAAGATTGTAATGTTTTGTTGATGACCTTTTTATCATTATGGAATGTTTCTCATTATCTCTCATGATCCTTTTTTTCTGGAAACCTTTATTATCTAATTTAAAATAATCACCACTGCCTTTCTTATACTTTGAGTTTGCATGGTTTCTCTTTTTTCTGTTGTTTTATTTTCAAACTTTGTGTCTTTAAATATTATCTGTGATACTTGTAAATAACACTGTGCTGATATTTGATTTATCCAGTTTATGGTATATTTTGATCATATGCTGGTTAGTAAATTTTATTACCCTCCAGAAGGGGTATACTCCTTTTCTGTTACACTGGTGGTATGAATGAATAAATCCATCTAATCTGTAGTTGAGTTTGCTTGGGGCTGTGTTACAACTTTAGATAAATTTAGTACATCACTGACTTCAAAAGATTGAGGGTGAAATCAGAACTTTTACTTAACCAAGAGTTCGGATCTGAGCACTTGCTGGATTTTAGTTATCTCTTGTGTTTTACATCCTAAATGCCAGATCTTTCTCTGTTTTACAACCTGGCTGACAGCTTTGTGGCTCACTAGGGAGTTTCTTTTTCCTCTCCAGTCCATCCTGGCTTTCTGGGCTTTGAAAGACTTCTCTCAATCCTGCTTCCTCTGTCCCCGGCATTCAAAATTTGCTATCTTCCCATTAAGAAAGATTTAGTGTACCTTTGAGGGTTTTATTCTTTTTTCTGCCCTGCTCTCAACTTGTAGCAGGTCACTGCTGGGCACTGTGAGAATGTCTGGGCACCTGATCAGTAGGGCTTCCCTCGGTTCTCCTGCCCTACATCCCACCTTGATTAGAGCACAATAGTGAATTTCCAGAGTGATCTGAAAGAATTTCTCTCAACTCTCCTTTCGTATTAACAAGCTGAAACATACTACTTCCATGTACTCATTTAGGTCTTTAAGAAATAATTGTTGGGTAGGTGCAGATTTATTCTATGGCTGGAGATCCTTGGTGTTATAATCCATCTTGTCTGCCCACAAGACTATTAAAAGTTAATTAAAAATGGGCAGGCTTATCCTTTTGTTTGTGGTATATTTCTTCTCTTCCCACTAAGCCAGCAAAGATGAAAATATGCATAGGTGTTTTTCCCCTGGGAAGGGACCATCATGTTTAAAATTTAGTTCATTTAGGTATCTTTGTGCCTTCAGCTTGGATTTAAAAAAAAAACAAAAAATCTAGAATCTTGTCACTTATCCAGCTTGTTCTTATTGTTGGGAGAGAGGCAACAGTCTTGTGGCTTTCCCTATCTTAATTGGCAGTGAAAGGTCCCCATTGGAACTTTCCTTGGAAAATTTAGTTCAGCTAATTCAGCATTTTGGCAAAAACTGAAAAACTCAAAATATCCAAACTTATCATCCCAAAACATACTCTTATCTCTCCATTTAAATGTTTATATGCTTTACCCAAATCCCACTTTTAGTCACTTATTACAGGAAAACATTTTAAATGTGGTTAGAGAACATTTGAATGTATGACAAACCCTTGGCTAAACTAAGAAATAAAAAATTCAAGTAAAAATCAGAAATGAAAGAAGGGACATTACAATGAATGCCTCAGAAATGAAAAGGACCATAAAATATAAGAATAATATAAAAACTATGAATAATTATGTGCCAATAAACTAGTTAGTTTAAAAGAAATGGATAGACCCCTAGAAACTTAGAGTGTACCAGTCTAAATTACGAAGGAATAAAAAGTCTAAAGAGACCTGTGTTTAGTATAGAGATTCGATCAGTGATCAGAAACCTCCCGACTAAGCAAAACTCGGGACCAGATGGTGTCACTAGTACCTTGTACTAAACATCTAAAGAAGAATTAACAGCAACACTTCTCAAACTCTTCCAGAAATTTGAAGAGGAAAGAGCACTTCTCAACTCATTTTATGAGGCCAGCCTTGCCCTGACACCAGAACCAGAGATACCATAAGAACAGAAAACTACAGGATAATATCCCTGATAAATATAGACACAACAATACTCAAGCAAATACCAGCAAAGTGAGACAAACTGCACACTAAAAGGATGGATCAGTATACAAAGCTCTATTAATAGGATACACCACATCAACAGAATGAATGATCAAAGTCATATTATCGTCTCAACAGATGCAGAAAAAGCTAGAAAAAGCTTTTGACAAAATTCAGCATCTTTCATGACAAAAACTCTCAAACTCAGAAGAGAAGGAAAGTATCTAAGGGTAATAAAAGCCATGTATATGAAAGTTGCTCAGTCATGCCCGACTCTTTGTGACCCCACGGACTATACAGTCCACAGCATTCT
This sequence comes from Antilocapra americana, assembly GCA_007570785.1. Lineage (NCBI taxonomy): Eukaryota > Metazoa > Chordata > Mammalia > Artiodactyla > Antilocapridae > Antilocapra > Antilocapra americana. The sequence goes on from ML661896.1 coordinate 19,954,689, forward strand.
CCAGGCCAGAATACTGGAGTGGGCAGCCTTTCCCTTCTCCAGGGGATCTTCCCAACCCAGGGATCAAACCCAGGTCTCCCGCATTACAGGCGGACTCTTTACCAACTGAGCCACCAGGGAAGCCCCAGTAAACGCCATAGATGGCAAGAATTAGCATACATGAGAAAGTGGTAACAGTCATTTTTCACAGGGTGTTGCATTTTTGTAAGTAAAGTATTTTATGTATAGAAAAGTAAGCATAGAGGACAAAATATTTATATTTGAATCATGGGACTATGACTTGTTTTCTTTTTACATTTTTGTTTTTCAGTGAACTTGCATAAAAATTTAATGGTCACCATTAGTATAAAAAACAAATTTAGCTATTGAATAAAGTGACCCAAACAGGTTTTAGAATGAAAGTTTCCTAAAAACAAGAACAGAAGCACACTTTTCCTAGGAAAGCTTATGAAATGTCAGGAAAAGAATTTCAAAGCATTGCCATTTTGTCAAGTCAAGAGTGCCTTCAGATGTTACTGTCTTGGCACATATATTTCCTGTCTTTTTCTTTTCACACTCAGGCATATTCCAGACTCACACATGCTACTTGATCCTTTGAAACAATGTTGATGACTGGTCTCAAGTGACTTCAGCTTTGGCCACAAACTGACTTTGTAAATGTGCTTCCTGGACATGCCAAGTAAAAGAAAAATGTCAACATTCGAGTCAGATCACTTTCCTACCATATCCTAAGCAATGGCCCTAACCAAATGCTGAGATACAACAGATTCTAAGAAGAGCTCATTGGTTTTTAAAGACTAAGTTAAGTATTAAAGAAAGGGAAAGTAACAAGTAAATATTTGCCTTAAAATGCTACATTTTTAAAGTTTTAAAAGTTGAAAAAAGAGTATCCTAAATACATACTCAGTTGGGTTCTTGGCTTAAAGGCACAGTAAGATTTCTCTCCAAACCAAATACACTGGTTCAGCTTTTAAGGAGGCTCCCAAGGAGTCCTAGTGCATAGCACCATCCTTTCCCACCCAATCCTGAACAGTTTTAGAGAAAGAACAAAAGTGGCCTTTAAGATCAGATTCAAGGATATGGCTTCATCCAAGTATATCAGCCTAGCAGTGTTGGGAGTAGCGCACACCAACAGGCAGAATTATCCACACAGACAGACCCAAGCACTATGGACCTGTGAGGTATTCAGCCCTGAGGATGCGTGGTGGAACATGGACTCACACATTTCTTACCACACTCAGCTCGTTTCCTCTCACCTCTCCTAGTTGCCTTTGCAGTACCTTCCTCTTGCTTACAATTCTAAATGTCAGCATGCTGACTTCTTAGTCTTTGTACCACATCTGTTTTTCTGACTACACTCACTCTCTAGATGATGCCATCCTGTCCCATGACTTCAGCTTCAGTCTCTGAGCTGATGCCAAGCTTGGGCTTTTCCTCTGAACTCCAGAGTCATGCATCCACTCTTGGGTTCAGTACCTCCGCTTGGATGTCTAACAAGCATCTTAAACTCAGTGGGTCTAAAACGGAACTCTTCATCTTTACCCCTCAACTGTACTGAAAACAGCTCCTTTCCCAACCATGCTCACCTCAGTGAGCTGCAGATTCCTTCTTCAGTTACATGGATATCTTTGATGCTTATCTTTGTTCTTGATAGTCATCTTTCCTCACACCACCCTCTCATTTATCGGCAAATCTTGTCACTCATACTTCAAGTATGCCCAGCATCCAGCTCTTTCTAACTGCCTCCACATCTTGGTTCTGGATTGTATCAATAAGCTCTTAACTCTAAGAGAGTGTTTCAATCTCCCCCATCCCCCAGATGAGTCTTATCACAGGAGCCAAGTGATTTTGTTAAAACACAAGTCAAATTAGGTTCCTTCCCACCCACTTCCCAGCTCCTGTGTTGTCTTGCTCTCCCTCAGATTCAGGAGGCAGTCTTGGTCTCAGGCCCTTCGCATGACTGCAGAAGGATCTGCTTGGGGTTTCTAATCCCAGACCTCTACATGCTCCTCTCTCCCACTTCCTTCTGGCGTTGGTTACAGTCGTCTTCTCACATCCCTGCACTTCTTATCTAAAATTGCAGCTCCCTCCCATCTAGATATTTATTTTCCGATTTTTTCTTTATCTTCTGTGTCTCTTACCGGAATGTAAGGGATTTTTGTCTAACCACTGCCACTCTAGCACACAGAACAATGTCTGATATACATCAGCACTCATTTATTAAGTGAACGAATGGGTTGGCTCACATTTAAGAAGAGCTGAACTGAGTCAAGCCTGTCTTGTTTGTTTTTTTTTTTAATTTTTCCATCTTATCAGAACTGCCCTTCCCTAAAGCACAGTAAGTGAAGGAGTAAAAGGGAGGCCGTGTGTGTTGCAGCCTCAAGAATACAGAAGGAGTACTGGGAGCAAGAAGCAAGGTGCCTGTGACACATTGTTCCCACATTCCGAATTAAAAGCTAAAGTACTGTTGCAGATATCATCCCAGAAAATCTACAACAGGTCTTCTTACTATGGTGGGGAGGGCCAGATCTGGCCTGCAACCTGATTTCTGCATGGCTCTTGACTTAAGGGCGTTTTTCACATTTTGAAAGGATCAGAAAATACAAGAAAGGGAAGGGGAGGAGGATGAGTTGAGAGAGTAGCACTGATGTATATACACTTCCAGGTGTAAAACAGATCACTTGTGGGAAGCTGCTCCACAGCACAGGGAGCTCAGTCTGGTGCTCTGTGATGACCTATGTGGGTCGCATCGCAGGGGCTCAAGAGGGAGGGGATATATGCATACTTGCAGGTGATTCACTTTCTTGTACAGCAGAAACTTACAGCAGAAAATAACACAATATTTCAGAGCAATAATACTCCAATTAAAAAATAAAAACAAAAAAAAAGAAGGAAAGCATCCTCCTATTCAAATCTCTAAACTTGTCTAAGCAAGAGAGCTTAAAATTTGAGTTTATTTTGCTTTCTTTCTTACATAAAAGATGTCATTTGTGCAGTCAGTGCCATGCCAAGAAAGAAACAATACACACATACAAACCATTGTCTTTAGGAAGCACGCAAGGATTCTGAACAGGAGAGACATTCTGCATTTACCCCCAATCTCACTGACAGATTCCCAGGCCCCGAGTGCAAGCAGCAGGGTTGAACCTGTGCTGTGTTTTCTCCCAGCTGGAGATGTCAGGTGTGCTCTGCAAGGGCACTTTGAAGAACAGGCTACCACTGCAGTGCGTATGGGAAAGGGTGTCCAAGAGACAATAAACGGGACCCTGGCTAAAAGTATATTAAGGGATCACAGGAGTACATCTTGACGGCATTTTCAGATCTTCTAATTCAAAGACACACTTCTTATCTCCCAAGGGGTGAGGTCAACCTAGCAGAGAGTATAGACAGAGATGAGACTGCCAACTGCACGTCAGAGATGAGGAGTGAGAACACAGTGAGGGCTCCATCAGTGCCTGCAGAGCACAGTCAGGGAGGCAGCTCAGGGCATCTGTGCTGATCCACAGCCTAAATGTCAAGGCACACCTGGGTCACGGTGGCACTGCAGTGACTCATGGTCCACCTGAGGCTCCACCGGGAAAGTGAAGTGATAGTCACTCAGTCGTGTCCAACAACTTGGGACTGCCTGGACTAGGCCACCAGGCTCCTCTGTCCATGAAACTCTCCAGGCAAGAATACTGGAGTGGGCAGCCGTTTCCTTCCCCAGGGGATCTTCTGACCCAGGGATTGAACCCAGGTTTCCTGCATTTCCTGTGCTGGCAGGCAGATTCTTGAGCACTGAGCCACCTGGGAAGCCTGGTGACTAATTTACTTTCCAAATAATGACTGAAACAGCAGGTTTACCTGCAGGTGCAGTGAACATTCACAGAAGCCTTGGCCCGTCCTGTACCCTTTATGTGTGCATGTGGCACTTTCCTAATAGGATTTGAGATGATGAACTCTCAAGGGCATGCATACCATACAAATTACTATAAATACTCAAAATTGTGAAAAAGAAGAGAAAGCAAATATGACAGATCTGAGGCCTAGAAACAGTTGTGTGATAGCCTCCCAGCGTCCTTCAGTCTGGGGTCAGCCAACTCGCCCTTCTTGGTAAAGACAAGTGAGCCGATCACCTAGAGTCACAGTAAGCCATGAATGAAGTGCCATAGAGCAGTCGTCTCGAACCTTTCTGCAGTCAGCTGCCCAGGGAACTCATGGAATAGACTCCCTCCAGAAAAGTCCTAGCTTTCTAATTAAATGCTTCTCTGAATTTAATCAATGTTTATTTTGCCAGTGAAAATTTTATGAGGGAATGGTGTGAACAGAAGCACATTTTGTCACCGATTGCCAACCAGTCAGTAGAGAAGTGGTCAGAAAGGAAAACCCTAAATAGCTGTGTGCTGCCTGTTTCTTATTGTATTTTTCCAATTCCTTTTAAACTTAATTGGTGATCAAAGATCATATGAGGTATGTGTGTGGTTCGCTTCCATCAGCCCCTTCCCCTGAAGTTTAATTGGACTCCTTTCTCACCTTACACATCCTATTCACTCACTCCCTACATTCCTGCCTTCTCGCCTGCAGAAACGAAGAAAGATGGGTGAAGATTTCTTTGAAGTCATTTCACCTCCACAAGAGTGTATACGCACTCTCATTATCAAAAACAAATTAAAAAAAAAACAAAACAAAACCATACATCACTGTAGTCCAACTGCAGACATAGTGAAACATGTAAACCACAACTCCAAAGGCTTTGGGCCTTACCTGAGTTCTTTAAAATTGGGTCTGATTTAATTAATAGATGACACTAGCAGGGTGGTTGCCGATAAGCCTGACTTTTAACATTACTCACACTCTGGTGACTCAGATGGTAAAGAATCCACCTGCAATGCAGGAGACATGAGTTCAGTCCCTGGGTCAGAGAGATCCCCTGGAGAAGGGAATAGCTACCCACTCCAGTATTCTTGCCTGGAGAATTCCATGGACAAAGGAGCCTGGTGGACTACAGTCTATGGGGTCACAAAGAATCAGACATGACTGAGTGAGTTACACTCAAATTGTGAGAACTGTTACCTGTAAATTATTTCTGTGGGTCTTTTTTCTATACAGGGTGCTCTGGTCTGGAGCCATGCAGTTTTGCTTGTGTTCAGACCTCCAGATACACACTGTAGCTTACTCAGTGCACCTCAAATCTCAACATATTCCAGAACGAGTCATCATGTCCTCACCATGTCATTGTTCAGTGGCCCTGTGCCACGAATCTCACTTCCCTGCATTCACTTGCACCAGCCCCAAACTCGGATTGACTGAGAATACCTTAACCCTCACCGCAGGCAGATCTATCACAATGTCCTATTTAACCTGAACAGCTCCCAAATGTATTAATACTGCTTCCCCCTTGATTCCCCTTTGTCCTTGTCCTTGGTGCAGTAATTTCTAATATTTGTGCTGTTACATTGCCAATTTATTTTTGACAAAGTAGCCAGGATTATCATTTAAAAATGCATCTCTGATCAGGGTACTTAACAGCTACATTCCAGTCAAAATGCAATAAATCCAGCAGTGGTTTTCCATTGCTCTTAGGAGTCAGATCAACATCCTTAACACAGCATTCATGGCTTCTAATGGGTCAGTCCTGCCTACATCTCAGTCCTTATCCCATTTCTCACTCTCTCACCATAAGCCACCCTTTCCTTTTCTCTTCCTTCTGTCCTTCCAACAGCCTGTTCTCATTTTAGCCGTTCAGCCTTTGCACATGCTGTAGCTGTACACAGAATGCCCTCTCTCCTGTACACAGAATGCCCTCTCACCAGTCAAGTCTTAGCCAACTGTTCTTTTTCTCAGTGAAGCCTTCTCTGAGCCTTCAGGCTGAGACACAGTCTCCTCTGTTCTCTTCAGATCACTTGAGTTTGTCTTAATATTCTTCTTATCAAGGGTGTGATCTCTAATATTTGTCTATCCCATGAGTCTAACTCCATTGGACAAGCAGCTGTGATGTTTACAAGTTATCTCTGCCAGTGTCCAACAATGCACCTGTTAGGCATCAGCTGGCTGAGAAAACTAGCAATTTTAAGACAAATTTGTTAACTTTGCCTTTTATTTACTGAAGTAGAGTCTATGGACTATGTCTCCAGACTCTGTATCTAAGAATTATCTCAACACTTCAGTAGTTTGGTCATCTGATGCAAACAGTCAACTCATTGGAAAAGTCCCTGATGCTGGAAAAGATTGAGGGCAGAAGGAGAAGAGGGCATCAGAGGATGAGATGGCTGGATGGCATCACTGATGCAATGGACCTGAACTTGGGAAAACTTTGGGAGATGAGGAGGGACAGAGAGGTCTGGCATGCCGCAGTCCATGGCGTCACAAAGAGTTGGACACAACTGGGCAACTGAACAACAATTCTGATCTAGCCATGCTTAGAAACCACTATTAAAGGAAAGTCATTTGTTTACTTACAACACTTGACACCAGATGCTGGTATTTCTTTCTCCCTATACCAACTACTCTTTCAACAACTGGGTGCCCTATAATTTATTCAATTCAGACACTAATTCCCTGGAGTCAGTGCCAGACTCTATAGCTTTAAGACTCAGTCCCAAAAGAGTGCCCTCACTGCATGTTCTGTTACAAGTAGTGGGTCCCAGGGAACCCATATTTCTGTCCCAGTGTGGCAACAAAGTTGGGGTTTCTCACCATCGGCCCCACTCAGCTTTGATAATTTGTTACAATGGCTCACACAACTCGGGGAAATATTTACTTACTAGTACTTATTTATTATAAAGGATAAAGATGGTACAAGGTCTAGCAGGGTCCCAACCACAGCAGTTTCTGTCCCTACAGGGGACAGAGTATGCAACCTTACTGTCATCTGGTTGTGTTCATCAACTCAGAGGTCCTCCAAACCCCATAGTTGAGGGGTTTTTATAGATACGTCATCACATAAGCATGATCATTTGTTAACTCGATCTCCAGGCCATCTCCCTTCCCTTGGGATGGGGGTGGGTACGGTTGAAAGTTCCAGGCTTCTCATTATGGCTTGGTCTCTCTAGTGACCGCTCCCATCCTAAAGGTCTCTGGGAGTCCACCAAGAGGGGCCTCATTAGAACAAAAATTCTCCTATCACCAAAGAAATACCAAGGGAAGTAGGAGCTCTGTGTAAGACCCTATCACCCCTGTCACTCAGGAAATTAAAAGGGTTTTAGGAGCTCTGTGTCAGGAACTGGGGTCAAAGACTAAATATTAGAACATATGATGCTCCTAGCCTTCCTATCATTCCGGAAATTACAGGAGTTTTAGAAGCTCTCTGTCAGCAACTGAGGTCAGAGACCAAATACACATTTCTTTATGTCACAACTGTCTTTGAAAATGTCTAGCTCACATAATGCCGGAAGGTTTCAAATAACTTCCCGGGAGGTAATTATCTGAACTCTGCCAAGCACTTTAAGGTTGAGGGGAGGGGGAAGCGGCGGGGTGGTGGTGGGGGAGCTGTATATTTCATTTGGGTAATGTTCATTGTTAGAAAACTTCATTAAATGGTGCCAGCACCATAAATCTCATTTTGCTGACCTGAGATTTTTCTAGGGAGTTTCACAGTAGAAGTTTGATCTACCTTCTAGAGGGTCAGTCCTTCAAATACTGAAAGAATCTGTACTATACTACAAATATTTTTTAATACCACCAAACATAAGCAGGTCCTTTAATGCTTCCTTAAATGACATAGTTTCCAGATGCTAACCCTTTCCAGATGCACTTCAGTTTTCCATTATCTCTCCTAAAATCATCACTCAGAACAGGTCGTACAGAATGGTCTGATCAATGTAGAGGTTTGCAAAGCTACTCCCTTCATAGTTCCAAACTATGAAGCCATCTTGTGCCTTTGGGGTACAAGGAAATCAAGTTACTTACTCAAGTGAATGTAGTTAGTATTAGAGATGGAAATAGGATTTAATTCTGTAATTTTTAAAGTTATTTTTTTGTCTTCCTAACAGTATGACCATTTAGCATCAAAAATGTCTGGTAAATTTATCTGGTCGATACAATTTCCTTCATTAAACACAAAATTCAAGGGTCAAAAATCTTTCACTTTCTTCTCTTTGTCATATTCCCTGATTGTTTCTGTATATCACTTATCAGTGATTCTTGCTAATAGGCTATGGTGTTTATCAACATCTCTACAACTGTCCACTGTAACGTCTTGCATTGAAGTGAGATTGAAAGTGATCACTGAGGTAAGGTTACACTGACCTCTTAATATTGTCTTTCACAGTTTAACCTCATTGCATTGTTTTATCTTATTGAATTGTAGCTATAGTTCTTAGATATGACAATATCCACACCACTTGCATTAAAGAGTTTTAATGTTTTACTGTTCATCATGCTTTTCTTGGAGGGTACTTTGAGAGTGTTCTAGAAAGTATTTCTTTTACTTCTTTCCAGGAAGAACTACAGTAAATTATTATAGGATAGCAGAATGGTGGTATGAAAAATACGAATTTGAATTTAGGAAATCCCAATTTCCATTTGAATTATTCTGCTACATATAGTTGTATAAAATTGAAGAATTCACTGAAACTTTCAAGCTTCGGCTTTCATTAAACAAAGTAAGCATTTTATGTCAAAATACTATGAGAAACGTATACCATAGGAATTTAAAACATCGTTAGGGCATATAAGTTCCCAGAGGAAAGTGTTGCTTACCTAATTACTGTTACCTCTCCACCTCCTCCATAAAACATTTAGACTTGCAAGTATGGCAAACAAAGCTGCTCAGAAGCCATATTTAGAGCCTGAAATGGGATCAAACTACACAGACTTTTGTTAAGTGTAAGTAGAGAAACCCACACCTGCACAGAGCAGAGCAAGGTCTAGAGCTCACCCCAGAGAAGGGAGGTGGCAGAATCATGGGGGGTGGGGGCTGGGGGTGGAGGGGGTGCAGGCTCGGGAAGGCATCAGAGGCTTTGTATGACAAGATGACAGATTAAAACTATCCCCTGGGAAGAAAGGCTTACACCCTAAATGCTCTCAGGACACTGAGGACATGCAACCTGGTGGTGTGAGACACTGACCACCAAAGACTCCATAGGTGAAGACTTAAGAGAACCTGTTAGAGCTGAGATGAAAACCTTGCAGGGGCCCCACTGCAGAGAACCACAGATGACTTAGAAAGGTAAGAGCACCACTGGAGGATTTAGGGTGAAACAAAAGAACGAGGTTTACGGAAAAAATTTTTTTTAAAAAATCGTAGAAAATAAAATGTCCCTCACTGACCCAAATCAAGCCCTACTAATTTTAAAATGACAGTGCAGTATACAAAGATAAGGGCATCCACACACCAAGAGATGCTGTAAGCCAAACATATTTTTCACCCCTGCCTTCATACTTCATTAGTGCTGATACAGAGCAAAAGAAGTCATTTCAAAATTAGCATAAGTTGGCAGACAGCATCCAAACAAAGGTTTTATAAATAGAAAAAGAATCAAAAGTTATTAGCAGGTAAAACTACAATGCACCACCACAATCTGCCTAAATATTCTTAAGCAAGCATTTGTACATCAAATAAAATGTCAAATTAGAAACTCAAAAATGAAGAATCAAAATGGGCACTGTTGTTGTTCAGTTGCTCAGTTGTATCTGACACCTTGTGACCCCATTACAGCAAGCCAGGCTTCCCTGTCCTTCACCATCTCTCGGAGCTTGCTCAAACTCATCTCCATTGAATTGGTGATACCATTCAACCGTCTCATCCTCTGTCATACCCTTGTCCTCCTGCCTTCACTCTTTTCCTGCATCAGGAATGAGTTGGCTCTTTGTATCATGTGGCCAAAGTAATGGAGGTGGAGCTTCAGCTTCAGCATCCATCCTTCCAATGAGTATTCAGGACTGATTTCCTTTAGGATGGACTGGTTTCATCTCCTTGCAGTCCAAGGGATTCTCAAGAGTCTTTTCCAGCACCACAGTTCAAAAGCATCAATTCTTTGGCACTCAGCTTTCTTTATGGTCTCACTCTCACAGCCATACATGACTACTGGAAAAACCATAGCTTTGACTATATTAATGTTTGTCAGCAAAGGACTGTCTCTGCTTTTTAATATTGCTGTCTAGGTTGGTCATAGTTATTCTTCCAAGGAGCAAGCGCCTGTTAATTTCAGGGCTGCAGTCACGGTCCTCAGTGATTTTGGAGACCAAGAAGATGAAATCTGCCACTGTTTCCACTTTGCCCCATCGATTTTCCGTGAAGTGACAGGACCAGATGCCATGATTGCTTTTTGAATGTTGAGTTTTAAGCCAGCTTTTTCACTCTCCTCTTTCACCTTCATCAGTGAGCATACACACATATACTACACACATACACACAAGATACCTAAACTCAAAAAAGAAAAATATAAAATCAACTTGGAAATAAAGACTAAATCACAAGATGTCCAAAGGAAACTAGATTCAACTGAGGATGTAACTTTGGATATGGAATAAAAGATAAATATAGGCAAAAGATTTGCAGACACCAAATACCATCCTCATGAGCAGAGGCTCTATGAGAGGACACGCTTTATTCGATCAAGACATGACAGAGGGGATGTCAGTCGTAGGGCTAACAGCGGGCACTGAATATGCTTAATTACAGAACTAAGGTTAAAGCAAATGTGGAGGACCAAGGTAGAAGACAAGTGTATAAATGTTACAAATTCTAACCTAGTATAAATAATTCAACAAAAAATCAGAAGAGGAAAGAGACAGAAAAATTAAATAAGCTCATTGTCACATAATAAGTAGGAATTGAAGATACCACTTAAAGTTGTCCAAAGATAAATTTACCTAAATAAGGGAAAAGAGGACTAAGATTATTATACAAAGTAACTAGTCAGAAGTACAAAAATACAGATCTTCCTAATAAACAGAGCACTCTAGAAAAAGGGGCAAACAAAATAGAACACAGAGGGAAAGAAAAGCAGTAAATGTAGCCTATAAGTATATACAATATAAATCAAAAAGAATGATCAAATGGAGACCAAACATTCTGTGGTATAAATACTACAAAGCTGGCTTATCTCCCCTGTTTTTAAAATTTAGATTGATTCACAAGGCAAAACCCTATTATATGACAAATGCAAAAAAAAAAAAAAAAAAAAAAAAGTTAAAAAAAAATTCCAAAATGCTAACAGTAAAAGGTTGAAAACAGGGATCGTAGCCCTGGGAATAAATAGGGGAGAATTCAGACCAAAAATCAGCAATCGTGACTAAAGCTTTTATAACACTAAGAACATCAATTCACAATGATTATATAACAGTTACAAATATATATGAACCAAACAAAAATTCATCAGTGATAACAGAGACTGTAAAATCCTTTTTATTTCCTTCACTTCATATCAAACCTGTGAAGTCAATCAGCAAGTCTCCAATTTTATTTTACATCAAAATTACATGAAGACCTTTATAAACACTGATGGCTCTGGTTTTACGCTCAGAAAATGTAATTTAATTGGTTTGTAATATACCTAGGCTCTAAGAATGTTAAGTTTCCTAGATGGTTCTAATGTGCTTTAGCAGACTGAAAACCACTGAAATAGAGGCACAAGGACTGGAACAATAGTAAAATGACCTCTCTACAATGAGAAAATAATATTCATAACAGACAAGTAGATAAATTTTATTCTTAAGAATAAACTTAGGAGCAACATGCAAAAAAATGATGAGAAAAGCTGAATAAATAAAAAGGCATTTCTTCATCTTGAAGAGGATGTAAAGTCCTCGTGTACACAGTGATTGTCGCTAAGAGAATATATGAATTTAATGCAGTCAGTACCCAGAAGCACACTACTGAGTTTTCTGGGAACTAGAGCTGTTAAATCTAACATGTCTAAAACCAGACGTGTATATATAGGAAACTTCATTTTAGAAAGAGTAAGGGTTGAATAGCCCTAATATATAAAACATATTATCAAAACTCAAAATTATGCAGTATTAGTATATGATTGACAGACTGACCAGTAGAACAGAAGAGGAAGTTCAAAAACAGACTCTGAAACATGTAGTGGCTTAGGGAATAATAAAGAAGGCCATATATCAAATGGCTGATGGGAAAGATAGACTTTAAAATAGACATGCATGAAACATCTGAAAAATGGTTATTTGGACTCATACTTAATACTAAATGGACAAGAGATCCAAATGTAAAAACTGATGTTTAAGTACTAGAATAAAATATAGGTAAATTACTTTACAACCTGGATGTGAGCAAAGCTTTCCTAAATCAAAATTCAGATGCAATTAAAAAAAATAAATTCTACTAAATTAAAAAAAAGGTTTGCATTGCAGAATCATATCAAAGAATAGATCAAAATATGGGAGAAAACAATTGTAATATGTCCAACAAATAAAAGACTAATTCCCCTATTACTGGGCTTCCCTGGTGACTCAGAAAGTAAAGATCTGCATGCAATGAGGATACAAAGAACTCAAAATGAGAAAAACAAGCCAAACTGATATTAAAAAAAAAAAAGAGCAAAATACATCAATAGTTCACAGAACAAGCTAGAACAGATACCTCTTAAATTTTAAAAAGATGAATGTACATTAAGATACCAATAAAAATGTCTCAATAAAAATTAGTCCTCTTATCACACAGGCTTTGTTCTTTTTTTGGCCGCAACTTGCCCCTTTGGGATCTTAGTTCCCTGATCAAGGATTGAGCCCAGGGCCACGGCAGGGAAAGCCCAGAGTCCTAACCACTGCACTACCAAGGAACTCCTATCACACAGGTTTATAAATGCCATTCCTCCTTAAATGAAACCAGGCCTCTTTGTTTAAAATGGTAGATTTCAGATATGGGTTAAAAAGGGTAAGATCAACCCTAAATATTGTATTCTGGAAAGCAAGAAAGCACCTTAAGACTAATGAGGCTATGCTAGATGGGCATGGGAGTCAACTTAAAGTGTCTACCATTGATAAAATTTGGGACAATTAAAACATCAAAATATAAGGAAAGTAATGAGTTATATAATACTGAATATCATAATTTTATAAAAGGATCCATGAGTCCATAATGATACTCAAGAGTGAAAGAAGGAAAGAAAGAACTAAAAAGAGAAGCAAGGGATCTAATAAATGAGAAAGGATTGACAGAGTTTGAGTAAAACCTACCAATTACAACTCCCGGTCTAAGAATTTTTTAGGACAAGAATTGTCAGTGCATGCTAAACCAACTGGATGCAATTTTAGGGGCTGTAATTATTTTCAATTATAGTTGCAGCAAAGTATCAAAAAAGTAAACACTACTTTGTTATAGTTCTGTAGATTATAAGTCAGACATGGGATCCACTAGGCTCAAATCAAGTGGATCAGAATTCCTTCCTGGAAGCCTTATGAGAAATCTGTTTTCTTGCCTTTTCTGGCTTCTGGAAAACACCTACATTCTTTAGCTTGTGATTCCCTTTCTCCATTTTTTAAAGAAAGAGAAAGACCAATATCGTATATTTAGGCATATGTATATGGAATCTAGAAGATGGTACCGATGAATCTATCTATAGGGCAGCAGTGGAGAGGCAGTCGTTGAAAACAGACTTTTGGACATAGTGGGGGAGGGAGAGGTGGGATAATTTTAGAGAGTAGCATTGAAACAGATACATCACCACATGTAAAATAGATAGCTAGTTGGAATTTGCTGTATGACACAGGGAACTCAAAGCCTATGCTCAGTGACAACCTAGAGAGGTAGGATAGGGAATGATGTGGGGGGAGGGGACACGTGTATGCCTAGAGCGGATTCATGTTGATGTATAGGAGAAACAATCACAGTACTGTAAAGCAGTTACCCGCCAATCAGAAAGAAAACAGTGTTACAGTTTGTTAGCCATCCTTCCTTACTCACATCTCCCTCTGAGTCTTCTATCTCCATGTTTGATTTCTCAGGACTGATGTCATTGCTGTAATAATCCAGGATACTTTGCCCTTATTCAGGTGAGCTGGTCAGCAACCTGCTATTTTAATTCCCCTTATTCATCCCTTAACCTAACATATTCACAGGTCCTAGGGACAAGGACATAGATATCTGTAGAGGTAATGGAGTGAGGGTAGTAGTATTTTGTTTACTGTGGTAGGAGGAAGGGGAGAGAAGACTGCATACATGTATATGGGGGAAGGGGAGAAGTGCCTTTACAAGGGAGAGATCCAGCCTAATTAAGGGCTCAAATGCAATCTGAGCAATAATGGGACAGGCCACCATTTTCAGGCCTCTGGATGTGAAGCAACAGCAAGAACATTTAACTCACCTATGCAGTGTTATTATCAAAAAATATTTTTTCTTAACTTAAATCTGAGGAAAGAAATCAACAGATCAAGATAACAACACATTCTACAAACATGTAGCCCAGACTCTTAAGATTATGCTCAAAATTCTTCAGTCTAGGCTTCAGCAGTAGGTGTACTGAGAACTTCCAGATGTACAGGCTGGGTTTAGAAGAGGCAGAGGAACCAGAGATCAAATTTCCAGTATTAGTTGGATCACAGAGAAAGCAAGAGAATTCCAGGAAAATATCTACTTCTGCTTCATTGACTACAAGAAAGCCTTTGACTATGTGGATCACAGCAAACTGGAGAATTCTTAAAGAGATGGGAATACCAGACCACCTACCAGTCTCCTGAAAAACTTGTATGCATGCAGGTCAAGAAGCAACAGTTGGAACCTTACAGGGAACAACAAACTTGTTCAAAATTGGGAAAGGAGTACAATAAGACTGTGTATTGTCACCTTGCTTATTTAACTTATATGCAGAGTACACCATGTGACATGCTGGGCTGGATGAGTCACAACCCGGAATCAAGATTGCTGGGAGAAATATCAATAAGCTCACATATGCAGATGATACCACTCTAATGACAGAAATCGAAGAGGAACTAAAGAGCCTCTTGATGAGGGTGAAAGAGGAGAGTGAAAAAGCTGGCTTAAAACTCAATATTCGAAAATGAAGAACATGGCATCAAGTCCCATCACTTCATGGCAAATAGATGGGGAAACAATGGAAACGGCAACTATTTTCTTGGGCTCCAAAATGACTGCAGATGGTGACTGCAGCCATGAAGTTGGGAGACGCTTGCTTCTTGGAAGGAAAGCTATGAAAAACCTAGAGAACGTATTAAAAAGCAAAAATATTGCTTTGCCAAAAACAATCCATATAGTCAAAGCTCTGGTTTTTCCAGTATCCATTTATGGATGCAAGACTTAGAGAATAAAAAAAAGAAAAAAAGAAAATGCACACCAAGAATTAATGCTTTCGAATTGTGGTGCTGGAGAAGACTCTTAGGAGTTCTTTGGACTGCAAGATCAAACTAGTCAATCCTAAAAGAAATCAACCCCGAATATTCCATTAGAAGGATTAATGTCAAAGCTGACCCTCCAATACTTTGGCCACCTGATGGAAGAGACGACTCACTGGAAGAGACCCTGATGCTGGGAATGATTGAAGGCAAAAGGAAAAGAGGGCAGCAGGGCATGGGTTGGATGCCATCACTGACTCAGTGGGCATGAACAAACTCCGGGAGATACTGAGGGACAGGGAAGCTTGGCATACTGCAGTCTATGGGGTTGCAAAGAGTCAGGCATGACTTAGTGACTAAACAACAACAAAATAGTTAATTTACAATGTCCTTAGTTTCAGGTGTACAGAAAAGTGATTCAGTTATACATATACACATATCTGTTCTTTTTCAGATTACTTTTGGGGATTAACATACGCACACTACTGTATATAAGACAGATAATCAACAAGAACCTCCTGAATAGCACCTAGTAATCTGTGATAACTTGTATAGAAAGAATCCTTCTATGTATTTTTGAATTTCATATCTGTTGTGAAATTTTTTTAAGTTGGTTTAAATGTTTCATAGCTTAGACTTTTAATTATTTTGATACCATGAACTTCTCTTAGAAAATATTTTCTTTCTTTCTTCTAAGACTTAGTCAAAATTTTACTCACCTATAAGCACATTGTTAAGATGAATATCGTAAGTATCTTCCTATGTTCATGCCTAATAAACCGTCTTCTTCCCTGAACTAGGTAAAGAAACAATCCGCAGTTTCTCACATAGTTCAGAATACATGGGTTGACAACCTGTTAGTTAACTGTGTTCCGTAGCTCAAGAGACCCTTTCTTGATGTTCTGCCATGCTGAGCTTCCACCTTGTTCTGGACATTCATACATGTTAGAGTAGCTCAGTGGTGAAGAATCCACCTGCCAAAACAGGAGACATGGGTTTGAACCCTGGGTCAGGAGGATCCCCTGGAGAAGGAAATGACAATCCACTCTAGTACTCTTGCCTGGAAAAGCAGGGGAGCCTGGTGGGCAGGGTCGCAGTCCACGGGGTCGCAAGGAGGTGGACGTGACTTAGCAACTAAAGAACAACAGAGAAACATAAGAGAGGTTTTTCGAAGCCATAGTTTTCACATATTCTTTGGGATGGAAGCTTTCAAACCAACTCTTTATCCTCCTTTGAGAGTGTAACTTTGATTTCCAGAAAGCAGAAGTGAGGATAAACAGAAAAGACAAAATACAGAAGCATGTAGCATTACAAAGCCAGTGTAAATGTTTAAAATCAGTTCCCTAACACTTACGGCTGTTGTTTTTTTTTTTCCCCTCATAGACGTTTCCTTATGATTCCAGCATTGTGTCACCTGATAAGCTACATTGCTCCTTACTATTCCAGATAATACACAACTGGGTTTTGGAGAACTCTTTATTAAAATACCCTAAAGTCATAAAAGCGACTTTGAAGTAGAACAGTAGGCAGCTGCTTCAGTAAGTTGAAGATCAAAGATGTTGCTCTCCCCATGGCCAATAAGAATGAAAACTTGATTTTAGTGCAGAAGTGTTTGGGGAGAAGAAATGATTTCTTGCTGATAAAAGAAAGCTAGAAATGGAGCAAGGAGGCTGTGGGTCTGTCTCTTTCACTCCACAGGTCATGTATTTCTCCAGTAGCTGAGCAGACCTTCTTTGAATCCATCTTTTTAAATTTAAAATCTTTTCTTCAACTCCCCATTCTTTCTCTTCTCAACAGCTGGCCCCTTATCTTTGCCCTTGAAAGAGAACATGCTGGCCTGCCCCCCACAGACAAGCCCTCAGAGGCGAGTGTGTGCCATTTCTTATTCTTACTGCCCTTGTCCCGATACAAACCACCACACATTACACTGTTTTTCATCCTCATTATATTCCCATTCATGGGTTGTGAATGCCAGCAACAGGACTTCAGAATAAAAACGCTCACAGCATCCACTGCAAAAGGCTGTGTCCTGCTGACTTTTGAGACGGACTGCTGACTGTTGTTTCAAGGTGACAGGCTAGTGAGCGAAACGTTCAGCATCTCTTGATCATACAACTCTTAGGGGTTTCCTGAATTCTGATGCAGAATGGTCAGTTAATCTCAGTGTAGAGTGTCAGGGAAGAGAAGAGAGGGGCTGGGGAGCCAGGCTGGCTTTTCCACAGTCCTGTACCCACAGATCAGCATCTGGTCACAGGAGATCCTCTGCACTGACCTCAGAGAAAAGGTCTGCACACAGCAAAGGCTCAGGCTTGAGGTGCCCAGTGAAGGCCCAGATTATATTAAATACTGTAGCCATCACACTACTTGATATTTAATTCACTTTCAAGTATGGTTACCAAAACATGAGTCTCAAAGTTTAGATCTGAGGATTATCCACTTTGTATTCTCTTTTAGAACTAATGGAGATTATAGCCCAAGGAGCCATTTCTTTTGACATTTTCAAGAATTCCCACAGCTACCCAAAGATCACACAGGGATGCCCTAAAGAGTTTAGCAAGAGTCCAAACATGATATCACATACCCATGTCAAACATATGGACAGATATATACGTATACATCAGAATAGAAAACTAATGAAGCGTGGGTCTGAACACAGCTCTGCCCTCCTACCACCCCATAACCTTCTTTTTCCAGATGAGAGAAGGTCTAAAAATTTATGACTGTTTCCTAGGATAGGATTTAATTCTGCATGTAAATAATCCCAATAACCAGAGTACAGATTTCAACACATAACACGAATCATAGGAAACAGACTTTTTTCCCTTTTGTGTGATTTTTCTCAAATGCTAAATGAAGGGCATAGGAAGAATGAAGCCAGAAAGTTATATCTGATCATGCAGATATTTCCAACTATGTATTAACTATACATTGGTATATATTTTTATGTGCTCATATAGATAATGTTCCATACCTAAAAAGTCATTTTCTCCTGGCATTCTCTTCCACCTCGACCCCCAAGTAAACAAATGTGTTTGAAGACACAGTGTTCTACTGGAATACTCTTTCATAAAACCATTTCAAACTCCTAGTGTGAAAGCAAACGGTGTCGTCATAACTGAAAGCTCTTTGGTTCTTAGCTCATTTTGATAGAATGGATCAAATAGCAATCTGTTGGCATCCCCGGTCGTTCACGGGCCTATCTTTACTCTTCCCTGCCTCTCTCCACCACGAGTACTTCTTCTAATGGAAGAGCAGCCGCAACATAGGGCTCATGTTAAGGGGCTTTATCAGGGAGTATGTTTTCAATAACCTGGTTTAGAGAAAGAGTAATGGCAGCCTCTTCAAGAAGCTGAAAACATTTAGACTACCTTTTGGGTAAAGGAAATGAAAACACCTCGCCTTCATGAAGTGATCCCTGTTGCTTTTGTTTTCGTGTGAGACTGGTCATAATATCTTGCTTCTGAGAAGTCAGCAACAGGAATGAACAAGGCAGTGGGGAGTGGCGTCAGGGCTGCTGCTGCTGCTGCTGCTTTTAAGTATGCAGACTATCTTTTAGTTCTCAGTTCACAGCAAAATTGAGTAGAAAATAGAGGTTTTTCACCTATCCACCCCTACAACCACAGCTTACCCCACTATTAAGTGATATCATAGGGTGGGATTACTGTTCTTATAAAAGAGATACCAGAAAGCTTCACCTGGACAGTGCTGGCATGGCTATGGTTCTTATGATTCTAATTAAAGTTTGGCAAGAGCTGGAAGAGCTCAGGATGGGCACTGCTCATGGATGCTCACATACAGAGTCTTTCTGCACAGGCTGTGAGACTTCTTAAGAGCATGAAAGCCTCAGGCTTGTCAAACTGCTTATGTGGCACACGGAGGTGTTAACAGCTAGTGTCTGGCAAATAAGGCAAATGAGTCGTTGTCTTTTATTGATCAAACCTCAGAAATCACTCAGTGTTATTTCCACCCATTCCATTATAAGCTAATAATGGCCTGATCACTTTGAAGGAGAGGTAGCTAGCCTCCACTTCTTTATAGGGAAGTGGTAAGATTTCAGAAGTATGTGTGGGCTGGGAGTTTTTTTATGGCTGTCTTTTAAACAGCCTGCCACAGATAATATTTGGCTCCAAGGACAATGATTTTCCCACAGTAATTTGATGATGGTAAAACAGAAACCCTTCTTCCTGTGGAGGCATTTAAAATACGGAGTTTAGCAACAAGAGATGAGTCATAAGTTATTTAGGATGAAATGAGAAATGTTCTGTGACCTAGGGGGTCACAGAAGGCATGTCCAAACAGGTATCTTTAAACCACCTCTCTTAGCTAAGTCCACTGGAGAGGGCTTGGGGTCAGCTTGGTTGTGCAAAAGGATGATTCATCTTCTCATAAAGCCGGAGAACAAGGAAGCCCTAAGCATCAGCTGGGACACTAGTATGAGGGGATCTGACCCAAAACTGAGCAATGAGTAGCTTGGGTTGGACCTTAGAGTCCCTCCCAGAATGGAGCCTGGACCAGTGGGGGATGGGGAGGAGGTGAAGGACAGGGTAGAGGGAGTGATGGCTGTGCGAGAGGAAGGTGGGTCCCAGGAACTTCACAGACTTGGCAGCAGTGCATGACATGGCAACAGCTGGATGAAGGTGCCCTGCAAAGATACCGAGACACCAAATCGACCAGCAGCATCACCCAGAAAAGAAAGGAAGGAGAGAATTTTGCTTAATAGTAAAAAAGCTATGGTTGTTCAGACTAGCAGAGAAATCATAAAACCGCTTGAAATGACCTAAAAGCTACATTCATATTTTCTGTCTGGTTCAGGACTGTCTCTTAGAATAGAGTTTGTGAGTACACAATTTCCCTTCTCTTACACATAGGAGAGGATTGAAAACAGATTCTGTATATTTTGTATTCAGAACACCTTGCAAAAGTGAAAAGAATTAAAAAAAAATTCTCAAAAGATCTGGACTTAGTACTGCTCACACTACTGAAAACAGCTTTAATAAAGAATTCAAAAGGTTAATTGGAGGGCTTGATGTGCACTCTGTCAATTGTTTTCCCAATACAGGTCACAGGATAAAAGAGTACCAGGGCTAGGGAAGGAGTAAATCAAGATATTACTAGAGATATTTCTTTTCAAAGGGCTGAGAGATTCATAAATAAATATTTTTAAAATGGGTCTGATTGAAACAACCTGAATGTCCATTGACAGATGAACGGATAAAGGAGATTTGGTATATAATATACATATACACACATACATACACAATATAAAAGAATGAAAAAGAATGAAATAATAGCCATTTTGGATGATCTAGAGATTATCATACTAAGTGAAGTCAAGTCAGAAAGATAAAGACAAACATCATATGACAGTAACTTATATGTGGAATTTAAATATGACATAAATAAATGATGGTGTGACCACTCACCTAAAGCCAGATATCCTGGAATGTGAAGTCAAGTGGGCCTTAGGAAGCATCACTACGAATAAAGCTAGTGGAGGTGATGGAATTCTAGTTGAGCTATTTCAAACCCTGAAATACAGTGCTGTGAAAGTGCTGCACTCAATATGCCAACAAATTTGGAAAACTCTGTTGTTTTTCCAGTGGCCACAGGACTGGAAAAGGTCAGTTTTCACTCCAGTCCCAAAGAAAGGCAATGCCAAAGAATGCTCAAACTACCGTACAATTGCCCTCATCTCACACGCTAGTAAAGTAGTGCTCAAAATTCTCCAAGCCAGGCTTCAGCAATACATGAACAGTGAACTTCCAGATATTCAAGCTGATTTTAGAAAACGCAGAGGAACCAGAGGTCAAATGGCCAACATCCCCTGGATCATCGAAAAGCAAGAGAGTTACAGAAAAACATCTATTTCTGCTTTATTGACTATGCCAGAGCCTTTGACTGTGTGGTTCACAATAAACTGTGGAAAATTCTTCAAGAGATGGGAATACCAGACCACCTGATCTGCCTCTTGAGAAACCTGTATGCAGGTCAGGAAGCAACAGTTAGAACTGGACATGGAACAAAAGACTGGTTCCAAATAGGAAAAGGAGTACTTCAAGGCTGTATATTGTCACCCTGCTTATTTAACTTATAGGTAGAGTACATCATGAGAAACGCTGGGCTGGAGAAAGCACAAGCTGGAATCAAGATTGCTGGGAGAAATATCAATAACCTCAGATATGCAGATGGCATCATCCTTATGGCAGAAAACGAAGAACTAAAGAGCCTCTTGATGAAAGTGAAAGAGGAGAGTGAAAAATTGGCTTAAAGCTCAACATTCAGAAAACTAAGATCTTGGCATCCGGTCGCATCACTTCCTGGCAAATAGATGGGGAAACAGGGAAACAGTGGCTGACTTTATTTTTCTGGGCTCCAAAATGACTGCAGATGGTCACTGCAGCCATGAAATTAAAAGACGCTTACTCCTTGGAAGTAAAGTTATGACCATCCTAGACAGCATATTGAAAAGCAGAGACATTACTTTGCCAGGAAAGGTCCATCTAGTCAAGGCTATGGTTTTTCCAGTGGTCATGCATGGATGTGAGAGTTGGACTATAAGAAAGCTGAGTGCTGAAGAATTGATGCTTTTGAACTGTGGTGTTGGAGAAGACTCTTGAGAGTCCCTTGGACTGCAAGGACATCCAACCAGTCCATCCTAAGGGAGATCAGGCCTGGATATTCATTGGAGGGACTAATGTTGAACCTGAAACTCCAATACTTTGGCCACTTCATGCGAAGAGCTGACTCATTGGAAAAGACCCTGATGCTGGGAAAGATTGAGGGCAGGAGGAGAAGGGGACGACAGAGGATGAGATGGCTGGAAGGCATCACTGACTCGATGGACATGGGTTTGTGCAGACTCCATGAGTTGGTGATGGACAGGGAGGCCTGACGTGCCGAAGTTCATGGGGTCGCAAAGAGTTGGACATGACTGAGTGACTGAACAGATTCACAGGCACAGAGAACAGACTTTTGGTTACCAAGGGATAATGAGGGAGGGCTTGATTGGGAGTTTGGGATTAATAGATGCAAATGATTATACATAGAATGGATAAACAACAAGGTCCTACCATATGATACAGGGAATTATATTCAATATACTATGATAAACCATAATGGAAAAGAACATAAGAAAGAACAAGGAAAAAAATGTGTGTATGTGTGTGTATACATGTACATGGGTTTCCTTGTGGCTCAGATGGTAAAGAACCCACAGGAGTTCTATAATACAGGAGACCCAGGTTTGATCCTGCGTCAGGAAGATCCCCTGGAGAAGGGAATGGATACCCACTCCAGTATTCTTGCCTGAAGAATTCCACGCACAGAGGAGACTGAAGGGCTACAGTCCATGGGGTTGCAAAGAGTCAGACATGCCTGAACAACTAACACTTTCACTTCCTCATATATATATATATATATATATATCACTTTGCTGTACAGCAGAAACTAACACAACACTGTAAATTAACTCTACAGTTTAAAAAATATTAAAACTGGGTCTGATAGTAAAAGATATTAAAACTGGGTCTGATAGGACTATGGGGGATGGGGGAGAAACACTGTTAAGATGCATCAGAGTAAAATTGTATAAAATAAGTTAACTTTCCAGTGCCCTTTCTCTCTTTTGTATAGTCCAAGGTAATACCTTTTTTAAAAACAATGACTCTCTCTGAGCTACAGTATACTGTTCAGGACTAACCTCAGCTCAGAGGAGATTGGTAATAGTTCAGGGAACTAAAGAACATGTTTTATAGCTTTGTTATCTTTGTTATTTACTTTCCACTTTCTTTTGCAATCTCAAGAAAATGTTCTACTCCTGGCAACAGTTTAGTATGAACTATTTTGAACTTAATATTCTCCCATGCATAAACTAGTAACTGAAACTAAGGGGCATATTAATTTAGAGGAACAGAGTATAGAGAGCTTAAGCCTTGGGGAATAAATTATAATTTTTTTATTAAATATTTGGGAAAGCATAAGAGGAAAATGTATCTATTGATGTATTTTCCTTCCAAACTCAGTGTCTTCTGCTTTGATAATCATTCATCATAGAAATTCATGTCAGGCCTGTCATTCTTATCCTTACCCACCTCCACAATACAGAGTGGTTTGAAGAAACGTTATCAACCTCAGTGAGGAATGAGGGATGTTCTGCTACATAAGAATGCTGTTCTGCTGATCCAGGGGAGAGCTTTGGGACAGAGAAAGAGAACACGACAAAATCAATGGGTTCAATCTCAGTGACCAGTGGAGGGGCTGCTAACCAATCCGAATCACTGTGGTTACCATAAAAGTCACTGCCTCTCCAAGGCCCTCCTGCCAATTAACCAGCAGTACTTTTTGATAATCCAGTGGCAAGAATTTCCTATGAAGTATTGTCTTCGGAACTGCTTTCCCTAGGAGAGTCACATACATGGAGTATTTTCTCATCCTGTTTCAACAGCCCATAGATTTTGGAGTAGAATTCAGAGCCAAATTAATGGAAAGACAAACTGGGTATGAACCTCGGATGCAGGTCTAAAAGGAGAACTGAAACATCACTGAATAAATTAGCAAAATGTAAATTGATTTCACTCCTCACTATGTTGAGTACTTTTGTGAATTGCACATGAGCCTAAATTCAAAAATCAGTAATGCATGCTGTTTTTGTTTACCGAGAACGAGTGACTTAGCTTAATTATCTGAATGTTAAATCCTTTAATGTGCCATCCAAGATACTGTCTCATCCAAAAAATTTCAAAAGAAAATTGAGAAAACTACAAAAATGTGAGAAATATTTTGTTTTTGTTTTAGTCCACCCTTCTGCGGTCAGTGAAGTTAGGGACTGTTTTTACATAGTTTTTGTTAATTAAAAAAGTCAGCTTCTTCAAGCCTCAATAAAAAAAGGAGGTAGAAGTACTTAAATATGGTATGTGTGCACGCATGCTCAGTTGATTCAGGCGTGTTCGACTCTTTGTGACCCCAAGCAGGCTCCCTTGTTCATGGAATTCCCCTGACAAGAACACTGGCGTGGTTGCCATGCCTTCCTCCAGGGGCTCTTCCTGACCCAGGGATTGAACCTGCATCTCCTGCATTCCAGGCAGATTCTTTACCACTGAGCCACTGGGAAACCCTATGTATGGTATAAGAGGTGCCAATTTTTCAGTCTTCCCAGAGCAACCACATGTCTCAGGTCAACTCTGAGTAACACAGATGCATCTAACCAGCTTTAAAGCATCTTTGTTGTGGGAGGCAGTCCATAAATGGGGTGCATTTAAAAGTACATTGACCTTCAAAGGCCCACTTCCTAGATATGTTATTAAATAAACAAGTCATTTAGTGAACCATGCTTTTGACTGTTTTTTTTTTCCCCCAATTCTCCACTATTAACTTCTCTAAGCATATAGAATTATTTCCTCACTTGTACTCCAGAACTTCTTTTGATGTCTGGCTAACCTCCAATTCATCATCAATTATGAATTCTCTCTCTGTTATTTATAATTCATTAAGACACATCATGAAAATCCTACATCAAGTTAATTTGGTTTCACTCAGTTATTTGAAGGTACATAGCTTTTTTGGTACTTAACATGTGTCAGGCACTGGGCTAAAGGCTATGTACATTTATACAATATTCATTTTATCTTCACAATAACCTTCCAAAATAGATAGTGTCTTCATTTAAAGCAAGAAAATGGAAACTAACACATTGCGTTTCTTTTTTTCTTAACATTTCACAGACAGTAAACAGGAAAAGTAGAATTTGACCCCTGGAACATCAACCTATCTGACAGCAAAACCTGTAACAGAGAACAAACCTGACTCCATATTGGATCTGTTCTCTTAGCTCTAAGCTTTGTGCTCTGTTGCCTGTGCTTAGTCACGCTGGTGCTGCCTATAGCCAGACATAATAGCCTTTTCTACATAATTGCCCTTCCTTGAGGCTCTGCCTCCCAGGCTTGATCTTAAAGGCTGTAACACGTTTCATTCATATGGAGATTAAAAAGTTGCAGAACAGAGAATAACATTTGTCTTGTTAGAAGTATACAGGAACCTCATGACCAGGCCTGCAAAGGCAGTTGCAAAAACAAAGGATCATCACATCCTCTCTGGGGTCTGGTTGGCACCAATAAGTCTACAACAACCAGTCACAGCCCCTCCTCTTTAGTACAAGAGAAGCCTGAATTCTAATTCAAGTAAGATGATTCTTAGCCTGTCTTCTTGGTCTGCTGGCTTTCTAAATAAAGTCGTTAACTGCTTGTCCCCTACCTTGCCTCTCATTGACCTGTCATGAGAAGAGCACTGTGAGCTTGGACTTGGTAACAAACCTGTGCTCTAAAATTCTACACTAATCTGTATTGATCATTTTCTGATTGAGTGATATGCACCATGCTTTTCACTGTGCCCTTAGGGATCATTCCAGGTGGACTCACCAAAATTCATAGATACGTCCCAAGTGGTCTCACAGCCTGTGAGTGGTAAAGCTGGAGATCAGACCCATCTCTCCAGGTATACAATACCCACAACATGGCTTTATCTTTAGGAGGAGCATGAGGGTTTGCCTGGAATGACTGGAAGACTAAATTCCCTCACAGTACCCAGAATCTCCGCTGACACCATAAGTTTTTATAGTACTGAATTTTCAATCTTTGGGAGTTAGTTTTCGTTTGATTTTTATTTTTTGGTATAGCTCTGAGAACCCTTGTCAGTATCTTATTTAATCATCTTTAATTTCTTCTGAGAACCTCTGGGTACCACCTGGCCAAAATTTCTCACATACAAAAATTAGCTTTATCTATTACTTTTCTGAGGCTTTAATACAGTGTTCTTTTTTAGTAGTAAGTGAACAGTTCATAAGCACTTATCCTAAGTCATTTTTCAGTTTAACCTTTCATTTTATGTTGGCAAAATCAGAAAGATAAAGATTGACATTAAACTAAATACTTACCTTTTCAACACTGCAGTATTCAACAAATGGAGAGAGTGGCTATGACTGACTATTAACTGGGGCTCTTGAGGTAGGTAGCTTCAGGCATGGCTTCACTGACCACCACCCCCAGCAACACGCACACCCTCTTATATTCCTGCCTTCATATATATCCTCCTTTTGAGTTGTGGTCTGGATCTAGTGACTTGCTTCTCATGAGCAGAATATAGCAAATGTAATGGATGACATTTCTGTGAATAAATTACAAAAACACAAGTTTTCATCTTGCTAAAACTCTCTTTCTTGCTCACCCTCTCACTTTCTCACTCTGATGAAGCATACTGTGAAATGCTCAGTGAAGATGCCCATGAGGCAAAGATCCAAGGAAAGCTCTGGCTAATAGCTTATATGGGACTAAGGTTCTGTCCAGTCACTCACAATGAAATGAATCATGCTGGCAACCATTGAGTTAGCTAGGAGCATATCCTTCCCAATCATGCCTTGAGATGACTACAGCCTTGTTAGAGAACCCACATAAGCATGCTTGAATTCCTGACCCAGAGACACTGTGAGATAATAAATGTGCATTGTTTTAGTCTTCCAAGTCTTCGAGAAATTTGTTAGGCAGCAACAGATAACAAACACAGCTCATTACTACTAGACTTCCAAAGAGCTGTGCAGAGATCTGCTTTATTCAGGCTGGCCTGCCTAGGGACACTTGCTCTTTGCACCCCTAGGGAGTACCATCTACTATTTTGAAGTCCATATTTCTGAACATGGGAGCTCATTTGCTTTAACTGTTTTGCTCCTTAGAGAGAAGACAAAACTCCATTTTCTTCAGAAATATAATCTCCACATCACTGGGATATTGCTGTGTAGTTGTCTATCTGCCTTAACCTTCTTCAGACTTAATTTCAGTCCTGAATAAGAGTCAACAAATAGACTGTCTCCCCTGATTTAAAGCTCTCACATTTTATTATCTATTCTAACTTTTTCTAATTATAACAAATAAAAGTATTTGTACACACTGCTGTATTTAAAATGGATAACCAACAAGGACCTATGGTGTAGCACAGGGAACTCTGCTCAATGTGATGTGGTAGCCTGCATGGGAGAGGAGTTGGGGAGAGAATGGATACATGTACAGCTGTGGCTGAGTCCCTTTGCTGTTCACCTGCAACTATCACAACTTTGTTAATTGGCTATACCTCAATACAAAATAAAAGTTTAAAAAAATTTTGTAACTTGGTGATAGTAGTTGTATATTTAATAATAACTTAAACTATAGCTTTCACTGAATGAGTGCTCAGGCTTTATTACATAGAAGTTATAAGTTACAGTTTCTACCCTATATTCTGTTTTTTACAGGTGACTAAATTGGAGTTTTAGGGAGGCTGTGTACAATCATATGCATACATTTGCACAGAAAGAAACAATCCTGAGATATAAACGTGAATCCAAACAATCTTTCTCCAGAGGCTACACTCACAGGCTGAAAAGTACAAAAAAAATTTTTTTTAAATGATTGTTTAGGGAGGTTTTGGGATCACAGAAAAATTGAGAGTAAAGTACAGAAATTTCCCATATATCCTCTGCTCCCACACATGCATAGCCTCCCTGTTATCAACATTCCCCACTTAGTGGTATATTTGCTGCAACTGATGAATCTACACTGACACGTCATCACATCGTAATCACTCTAAAGTCCACAGTTTATGTTAGGGTTCACTCATGTTGTATATTCTATGGGTTTGGACAAATATATAATGACATGTATCCTCCATAAACTTGCAGATGTTCAAGCTTGATTTAAAAAAGGCAGAGGAACCAGAGATCAAATTGTCAACATCAGTTGGATCATAGAAAAAGCAAGAGAATTTCAGAAAAACATCTACTTCTGCTTCACCGACTACACTAAAGCTTATATGGACCACAACCAACTGTGGAAAATTCTTCCAGAGATGGGAATACCAGACTACCTTACCTCCCTCCTGAGAAGTCTGTATGCAGATCAAGAAGCAACAGTTAGAACCGGACATGGAACAACAAACTGGTTCCAAATAGGGAAAGGAGCTTGTCAAGGTTGTATATTGTCACCCTGCTTATTTAACTTATATACAGAGTACATCATGCAGAATGCCAGGCTGGATGAAGCACAAGTTGGAACCAAGATTGCCAGGAGAAATATTAAAAACCTCAGATATTCTGATGACACCACCCTTGCCGAAGAAAACAAAGATGAACTGAAGAGCCTCTTGATGAAAGTGAAAGAGGAGAATGAAAAAGCTGGCTTAAAACTCAACATTTAAAAAACTAAGATCATGGCATCTGGTCCTATCTCTTCATGACAAATAGATGGGGAAACAATGGAAACAGTGACAGACTTTGTTATCTTGTGTTCCAGAATCACTGTAGATGGTGACTGAAGCCATGAAATTGAAAGACACTTACTCCTTGGAAGAAAAGCTATGACAAACATAGACAGCATATTAAAAAGCAGAGACATTACTTTACAGACAAAGGTACAAAGGTCCATCAAGTCAAAGCTATGGTTTTTTCAGTAGTCATGTATGGATGTGAGAGTTGGACCATAAAGAAAGCTGAGCACCTAAGAACTGATGCTTTTGAACTGTGGTGTTGGAGAAGACTTGAGAGTCCCTTGGACTGCATGATCAAACCAGTCAATCCTAAGGGAAATCAGTCCTGAATATTCACTGGAAGGACTGATGTTGATGCTGAAACTCCAATGCTTTGGCTACCTAATGTGAAGAACTGACTCACTGGAAAAGACTCTACTGCTGGGAAAGATAAGTCAGGAAGAGAAGGGGACGACAGAAGATGAGATGGTTGGATGGCATTGTTGACTCAATGGACACGAGTTTGAGCAAGTTCTGGGAGTTGGTGACGGACAGGGAAGTTTGGCATGCTGTAGTCCATGGGATCGCAAAGAGTCGGACACGAATGAATGACTGAAATGAACTGAAAGAGTGTTTTTTCATGTGTGCTCAACTGGTCAGTTGCGTTGATTCTTTGCAACCCCATTGACTATACCCACCAGGCTCCTCTGTCCATGGGATTTCCCAGGCAAGATCACTGGAGTGGGTTGCCATTTCCTTCTCCAGGGGATCTTTCCAACCCAGGTCAAACCCTTGTCTCCTGCATCAGCAGGTGATTCTTTACCACTGAGCAACACAAATCCTTTGTGCTCTGGCAGGTCATCAGTCCCCCATCCCTAAAACCTGTAAAAGAAATTTAAAGTATAAAAAAATAAGCCATCACAAATCCTATAATCAGAAATAATTTCTATTAAATATTGACTTATTTGGTTTATTTAGCTCATCCCCTAGTTTCTTTTCTATGTGTAAATGTAAATATTATTTATGGGGTAAAAACTTATGCTTTTTCTATTTAATACTTTATTATGCTCTTTTAAAAAAACATGATTTATAATAAGTATATAATATTATTACAAAATACTGCATATCAATTTTTAAATCACTAATGTTGGACAGGACTCTTAAGTTTTTCCTAATGAATAACACTGTAGTATTCTTAAATATAATGACTTATGTCCTTAGAAGTGGAAATATTAGGTTAAATATGCATTTCTAGGCTCTCATTATGTATTAACCAAAGGATTTTTAGAAAGAGAAAAACTAAGTCACATTCTCTTAAACAATTTAAATATTTGCATGTCTTGTCAAACCTACTCCATTATTTTTATTATTCCAGATTTTCCAATTATTAAAAAATTGTAAAATTATTTTAATTTCTACTCTGCATTAAAGATGAAAAATTATCAAAATGTTCATTTGCTGATACCCAGGTTTATTAATCTGGTGCTATTTTATTGGGAGAAGAAGAGGAAGGAAGAATAAGGAGGGCCTGTGAAGCAGAGCGGAGAGGCTGGTCAGAGGCACAGAGATGAGAGAAAATAAGACCTAAAGGTAAAGGAAAGCCAGTATAGAATTTTACATCTGGAAAGGACAGGACAAAAATGACATTTTCCCCAAGTTTATTCTGGAAACAAGGTATAGGGTAAATTCACAAAATGGGAATAGAGTGAATGGGTAACAACCCAGTCAGAGCAGTCAGCTGGAAGCCTGTTCGGTGAGTGACACAAGAAAGTGGGCGTCAAGATGAGTCGAAACTAAGGTGAGGACCATGAAGATGGAGATAAGGAGAAAGATTCAAGGGATGTGTGGGAGGTGGAGACAGTAGAGCTTGGAGGCTCTTGGATATGGGGAAAACGGAGACATCTGGGGTGGCTGCCAGATTTCTGGTTGGTAAGACTTGGATTGGAGGAATTTCAAGGATGAGAGAGGAATGTTGGGACAGCCACGAGGACATCCAGGAGCCAGTCAGTGGTGGAGATTTGCCACTTGGAAGAAAAGTGCAAGCAGGATACAGAGGTTAGAAAGTGCCATCTGGTACCTGAGGTTGCCTTTGTTTATCATTTATAATGTGTGGGAAATACTGCTTAATTCACAGGATTATTGAAAAGAACAAATGAAATAATGTTTATAGAGTTTAGCTTAGTGCCTGGAGTATAGTAAACACTATAAGGAGAGCTGCTGTTTTACGCCTTATAAGAAGGCAAGAATGGTTATCAATATATGGCACTTAACAGACCCTGAGAAAGATAAGCCCTCAAGTGTATTGGGTTAACATCACCATGGGGACAATCTAGGTGACCTGGCAAAGAGTGGTTTCCACAAAGAACTGCTTTGAAGTGTTCCAAAAGCAAACAGCAGTAAAATCAAGAGATTGATGAGGCTGAATATCAAACAAGAAACGCAAGAGTAAATCATGGTGTTCAGTCGCTGTCATAAGCAGAATAATGACTCTCCAAAAATCTGTATATCCTAATCCCTGGAACTTGTAACTACATTACTATACATACAAAACATATTTTGCATATATGATTAAGTTAATAAAGTTAAAATAGGTAAATTACCTTATATTGGGCTTCCCTGGTGGCTCAGGTGGGAAAGAATCTGCCTTTAATGTGGGACACCTGGGTCTGATACCTGGGTTGGGAAGATCCCCTGGAGGAAAGCACAGCGACCCACTCCAGTATTCTTGCCTGGAGAATCCCCATGGACAGAGAAGCCTGGTGGGCTGCACTCCATGGGGTGCAAAGAGTTGGACACGACTGAACGACTAAGCACACAGCTTTTATTATCTGGCTGAGTGCAGTGTAATTATAAGCATTCATTTAAGCAGGAGGCAGGAGGGTTAGGATCAGAGAAAAAGATGGTATGACACAGGCGGAGGTCAGAGTGATGCAGCCACAGACCACAGGCCAAGGGACATGAGCAGCCTCTAGAATAGAAGCTGGAAAAGAGAAGGAACTAATTCTTCCTTAGACTCTCCAGAAGGGACACTGACTTTAGTCCCATAAAACTCATTTCAGACCTCTGACCTCTAGATCTATAAGAAAAACTTGTATTGTAAACCACTGACTTGTGTAACGCTGGGAAATGAATATGGTGTAAGATCCAGACACCACGTTAGGGGAGCAGACCTGGCTTGGATGGGGGCCTCAACACTATACAGGGTAAACAGGTGTCCAGATAATCTCCAAGTGTCCAGCCAGCACAACTGTGATTAGAGTCTAGAACTATGCTTGACACATAGCATGTGTTCAATTAACATATACAGAATAGATAATTCTGAGCACTTTATGTTTTTTATTACACTTTGACCTCACTTCTATCTTTGCAACCTCCTCAGATGGTTACTCTGATAGCTCAGTTGGTAAAGAATCCGCCTGCAATGCAAGAGACCCTGGTTCAATTCCTGGGTCTGGAAGATCCCTTGGAGAAGGGATAGGCTACCCACTCCAGTATTCTTGGGCTTCCCTTGTGGTTCAGCTGGTATAGAATCTGCCTGCAATGTGGGAGACCTGGGTTCGATCCCTGGGTTGGGAAGATCCCCTGGAAAAGGGAATGGCTACCCACTCTAGTATTCTGGCCTGGAGAATTCCATGGACTGTATAGTCTGTGGGGTCACCAAGAGTCGGACACGACTGAGTGACTTTCACTTTCAGATGCTTCTATAAAAACTCCAAATTTTAGAGGCTGTTTCATTTCCTCCTGGAAAGTTTTGTCATTTCATGTGATCTGCTGAGTGTAAAACAAAAGTTGACATGTTAACTACAAGTATACAGGTAAGCTAAAGTTGATGAATTTCAGTTCAGTTGACAACCTCTTCTTATTTCTAACTCCCTTGAATGAAAAGTTGATCTGAACTTTCCTGCTGAGATGAGTCAAAAATTAGAAGCATTCTATGCAGGTTTAAGCAGTTCTGGGATTTATCATTACACTTCCACAAGTTTCTTTAGAGGGAGCTACCAATAAAGAGTAAAGCAATAATCCTGCAAAGTACATATAGCTAGATTTGAAAGGACACAACAAGCTCCCAATTAAAAAAAAAATGTTCCTGCGACTGAGGTTCTGGTCTTCTGTGGATTCAATTCTTTCTCCCCCTGAGGTTCTTTGAAAACAGAAGCCATGTTGTTACTCTGACATGCAAAGAAGACCCTGGGAAGCACGTGGCTCTACTGTGATAAAATGGAAGTGTGTGAGAGTCCCCCCAGGTGTGGAAGAAGGGCCTGGAATTCTTGCACTCCTCAGCCTCTACCTTTTCTTCCTGGACTTGTACCATTTGCATTCAGTCTCATGATATACTTCCCTTCCACTACCATCCAGGACACCTTATCATCAACTTAAAGCACTGTTCACAGGCTGCTTGGATAGTCAAAGAATAGTATTTCTACATCATCTTTCTCCCACAAGCATTTAATTTCAGAACATTACTTTTTAAAAGCAATTCACATCTTCCCACCTCTCCTGATACTCTCTTCCTTCCTCTTCATTTGTACCTCCTTAGTCAGTGAGACTGAGGATTTGATATTAATCTTGACTAGAAAGGTCAGCAAATATTTTGAGGAGAGTGTAGGGAGATTCTGGGGAAAGGAGATGAAGAGTAGATTTAATAAACATAAAAAATGGAAATTATTTTAAATATTATAATCAGATGATCATAAGCGACGCCTTTTCATGACTCCTTAACTGGTCCATGCTATCTGCCACGGAGGATAACACTGTAGATTTCCATAGCAACTCTCTTTAATTGTCATCATGTCAATGCAGTAGTTATCACATTCACAAAGGAAGACTGGTCATTTTCTCAGTAGGGAAGGAAAATAACTATGGTCTATGGAGGAGCCAGAAAAGATGAATCAGTTATTCCCTTCCCACTTAACTACATCCTGAAGCATTCCCTACCAGTTTTGCAAAAACCATTAGTTAGGAGTTTGTTAATTTTGCAAGCAGAATGAACTCTTTCAGGGCCCTAAGGCACCTGGCAGACAATAATCGCCCATAGGTCTGGATAAATGTGGCTTACAGTGTTGGCTTTCATGGAGTTGTTTGCAGATGAACAAAAGCAATACATAATGCCATTTTAGAAGCCGCCTTCTGGTAATGAGAGGGCCTTGAAGATGGTGTGTCATGTACACACACACACACACACACACACACACACACACACAGAGGGCCTTGAAGATGGTGTGCTTTCATGTACACACACACACACACAATGCCCCCAGCCTTAGAAAGCTCCAGTTATTATGATTATCTGGATTATATAGATATACAGCTCCATTCATAACATCTTCAGGCCTTCCTAGCATCTAAGATAAATGATATTTTTAAATGAACCTTTTGTTAACTTTCTGTATGTTTGAAAGTGATGGTCAACATAGCAAAAGGATCCATAAAACAGACAGAGGTGTTTGTTTTCTTTTGTTATTTATAGTGTATTTTTCAAATGCTTTCATTGATAAGGTTGCACTAGAGAGGAGCAGTAATTTGCGTCTAATATTCTTTTCTCTGCTTTCACTATATGGTTGTAACAGAGAAATGCCTAGTGGTTATCAGTGAGATGTGCAGTCCATGTGTCTCTATGGCATCATCCTGTCTGTATGTTCCAGGGTGAAAGATTCTCAGTTACTCAACAAATACACATCTTTCTGAGCTCCTGCTATGAGCCAGGCAATGTCCCAGCCCCAGCAGAGAACAAACCAACCCCATTTCTGCAGTCATGGAACCTGTGTTCTCCTGGCAGGAAATGGCCTACCCATGAATAAATATATCATGTGACAGTTGATGAGAGGTACTACAAGGAAAAATAAAGCAGGATAAAGAGGATAGACACTAATAGGAGTGAGGTTTATTTTATGTGGGGTGGTCAAAAGAAGACCTCTCCGAGGGGCTGACATTTGACATTTGAGCAAAGTCTTAAAAGAAGTGGCTTTTCAGTCTTGCTAAATGCGCTCAGATCTCTGTACCGCTTTCAGTAAGTCTGAAGATGAAACAAACATCTGCCAGATGAAAGAAGCAAGAAGGTAAAGACAGGAAACTGGAGTGATAAATCCACACCGCTCCAATTCGGGGACTAATTTATGCTTCCAAAGCATGTTCAGAAACAAGTGAAGAAGAAATCCCCTCCCGGAAACCCTTTGATGAATCACCAGTAGCTAACTGTTACCGAGCGTCCCACAGGCGTGACATATCATCTGAAATCTGGGTGGATTTCAGAAGAGAAATGTTATTGCATTTAAACAATACCATTAGCCAATCTGATTTCACTTACTGGTATGCACTTTGTTCCAGCTATCTAGTCTAAAGATGAATTGCCCGATGGTTCTATTGTCAAAATGACAGCGTGAAAAGAGAAGCATGTGGGTTGTAATAATAATGTGGTACATGTGTAGAAGGTCAGAGAAGCAACAGATTAACATTCCAGCGAAAGATTTCCCCTGGGACATCTCTTCAAAGTATCAAAGGCCAAAGATCAGGACACTGATAATGTGTCTGGCATTGGTGGTGAAATTGTTGTATGTATTTAGCTCTGCTGAGGACAGAGCTGTGTTCTTTTCAATTAGTTGATGAAATCTCTCCTGAACAATGAAGAAGCCAACCACGGAAACCGGCTTCAATACAGCTGAATGAATGGGAATGAGCTTGTGTGAAAATACGAGTTGCTTACTGCAGATTAATGAAATAAATTTGAACATGTTCCCTGGAGAAGGCAACTAAATAATTCCCTGCCCTGGAGATTTAAGCCTATCATGTATAGCATGTTATTTCTTTACTGCATTTTTAACCAGATTCTCAAGTTTGCAGCCCTTCTGCAAGGTGAACCTGGGGATTATGGGATGAGGGAGTCCAGTGGTCCTTTCTAAGTGCTGGCTCTATGAAGCAACAGAGTTGGGGCGGGGTGGGGAAGGTAAGGTAAGGGGGGTGAGCATACCAGCTTTACAAGCAGAGGGACCTGGGTTTGAAACTGGGTTTTGTCATTTACTGATGTGTAAAAATGAAATACATTTTCCTTATTTTTAGAACAGGGAAAATAACACAGCCTAAATATTTATAAGACAGATTTTTAAAAGGCAGTGCTGATGTAGTGTTTTGTGATCTTGCAAGGAATGGGAGCTGTGGCTTAATTTTACAGTTTCTTTGTGGCTTCTCTGACATTCCTGCTGCCTCACCTTCCCTGATGCTGGGAGAAAAATCCTGGGTGGCTTGATACATATTAAGAAAGAATGGTAAGTTTTGTTTGTATTTCTAGATATAAGCACCCCTTAACTTCAGAAAGGAAGATTGTCTGCTTTGTTTAAAATTTCATTTATGTGTTCACTATCAAAAATTAAGATCTGAAAACATAGGGGGATATTTAAAAGAAAATTTCAAGAAATAAGTAAAATGCAAGTGATTTGCAAAGTACTCAGGAAACACCAAAATACTAATTAGAGAGGCAGTGTATGTAAAGGTTGCAGTGTAGTTCCTGGGTCCTGTGCGTGTGTTTAAATTCTAGCCCCATGACTACTAGCTGGGTAACCTCCAGCAAGTTACTTGCCCTCTCTGGGCCTTTCCCGCTTATCTGTAAAATGGGCAAATAATAGGACCACGTCACAAAGTTGACAGAGGATTAAACTGGCAAAAAGTCCTAAACAATGCATGTTATTTACTTTGATTACTTAAACTCTCATAAATGTAATTCCAACCAGAAAAGTGTTTCAGGGAAACTTAATGCTTTCAGATAGGAACTTTGTGATTTATAATTTCATTACTAATAGAAGGTAGTTTTATTATTACCTCTCTGCCATGAGGTCTTATTTCTTTTGATAAGCATGGCTGCCGTAAATAGCAGTAAGACAGCCTTCCTCAAAGCTGACTTGACTCTGACCTGTTTTGAGAAAGCAGGTTGTCATCTTCACAGGGAAATCCTGGAGAGGCTCAGAGCAGCCCCCAGAAATAGACAGACCCTCTACCTTCCCCCGTGGGAGCCACATTTCATAACAACATCATCAGTTCCCTCCTTCAACACAAACCTGGAGGGCCTAGGAAGACAGTCCTATCAACACTGGTTATGCCTTGAGGACTCCAAAGAAAAGTTCCATGAAGA
The DNA here is from genome assembly GCA_007570785.1 of Antilocapra americana. Taxonomy (NCBI): domain Eukaryota; kingdom Metazoa; phylum Chordata; class Mammalia; order Artiodactyla; family Antilocapridae; genus Antilocapra; species Antilocapra americana. The sequence goes on from ML661896.1 coordinate 19,991,305, forward strand.
TATAAATCAGTATGGGATGCACAAATCTTTTTAAAAAATCTGGCCTCTTTTATGACTTGGATGGGTGAGAGGTTCAAAACCAATGAAGTATAAGACCTTGGGCAGAACTCCTAATCTTTTTAAGGTCCTTGGACAGTGGTGTCGACTCCTCTTCTGTTCTTGACAATGATCACTTGATAGTCTTTGAATCAACAGTAAAATGGAAAGGAAGAGACAGTCTGACCTGGACCTTAAGAGGATGCTGTAGAGGGCTTACAATGATCACCTGAGGAAGACGCAGCCTGATGGGCACGAAAGCAGGGATTAATAGATTCAACAGCTGCTTGATGAATTTCTCTGAAAAGAGAGGCTTGAAGGACACGGCAGAAAGAAATGGGAGAAAACCATAAATGGCTTGTGAGAAAGAGCCAAATGGCCTTTTCCTGTTTCCTAAGAGACTGAATCTTCTGGGCTGGGGAGTGCGCTGTTTCTTATAAGAGCTTCTGAAAATGCACTTTCTTACCAAAATTCAAAGTAGGGCCACAAATCATTTATAGGAGACAAAAAACAATAAGCAGTGTCAGCACGGAGGAATATATTTTACTTTGCTCTGCCATGAGGAATTATGGTGGGCTGTGATGAGTGGAATATAAAGTAACATAAGTTGCCTGTTGACAACAGAGTTTGAAATTATAAAATGTAAAACCAATACATTTCCTGCACACTGTGAAACAGCTGGGGTGTTTTTATGGCGTCTAGCAGGATCCCATGCCATCTCTCAAAACCCTATAATTCTGTAAGCAGGTTAAGTGCATCTTGATATTTATTCTGTTTGTTTATTTAGCTTCAAGGATTTCACAGGCGGTGCTGCATAGAATCAAATGTAAGGAAAGTGATTAACACTGAACTGTGCTATCTTTAAGAACACTGAGTCCTGGCTCTACTAAAGGATGGGGTGGCCATTGTGTTCAAAGTGCCAGAACACCTAGGCAGAACAGAATCTTTTCCTTGTAAGAAAGGGAAAGAATGACTCAAGCAGAAATTCCACAGGAATGTCTCCCTCCATAGCCTGTCTGGAATCCAAGTATAAAAATTAAGTCTTTTGTGAGGTTGACAGCAGCAGAGTTCATATAAGATCCCTTTAAATGACAGATGGTGATAAGCAAGTCAACACTTTATGTGTTAGACTTCAGAGGTGTTGCAGCCACTGACCCACATTAATGCAGCGCACAGACAAAAGGCAGGAAGCAAAACTGTGCTGAGCATCCCGCCCTAAACAGTGATTGACTGTATTGTCTTTCTTCTGCTTGTTTACTGGAAACTCCTGCATGTCAATCAATCAGTACAAAAGACACCTGATTGCTTAAAATGCTTTGTGCTTTTGTCACACTTGTTGTGGTTTTATGTTTTAATCAAATATCCCATTTTCAATTATTTATAGGCTGAACTCCTGGGATACAGAACTGACTGGCAATTTGTTGGGACTTAGGACAGTGTCCGGAGTTAATGATTTGAATCGCATAAGCGGCTGTAGAGGAGCGAAAGGTTGGGAAGGGTGTGTGGGGGGTAAGTCCCAGAGGATGCCCAGCGTGGGGATGGAGAGCACCACCGTACCCGGGAGTAGATTTCTGCTGCCTGAAAAAAGCAAAAGAATCTGAGCAAATATCCTCTCCCTGTTTGAGACAGAGGTCTTCTCTCTCCTGATTGCAGGGTCAGGAATTTTGTGAGGGGAAGCATTGCCCTTCACACAGCAGTTTGTCAGCTGTCAGCAGCTCCTGACATGACAGAATCCCCAAGCAGAGGGACTGGGGCTGCGTAATACAGAAGTGCCCAGTTGTCTGAGTTGAAAAGAGAGGAAAACATCAGATGTTGCTTTTCAAACAAAGACTCAGTTTCATGCTTAACACCACAAAGATAACTTGGTTTTCTGTTCTTAGGATTAAAAAAAAAAAAAGGGAAAAAAAAAACCCACCAAAAAACCTTTGTACCTTTGAAGTAAGAGCAAGCTATGTGAAATGAATTTTAACCAGATTCTGCCAATATCTATCAGCACCAGCATTTCATATTGCAGATAATAAGCATCTGGAGAAAATGACAGACGAGAGCAAGGGAAACCTGGAGGCGAGGGCCAGAGTTTGCAGTATCCAGGTCAGACAAGGGTTCAGAAGACTTTCGGGATGAGGGTGTGACTAGAGATGAGAACATGCTGAGTGCCCATATTCTAAGGTGTAGATTTTTTTTAAATAAAAAACACATTGGGGGTTAGTTTTCCTTTTACAATGCCCACCCATAAGGGAAATAAATGTGCTGATGTAGAGAAGACTTAATCATAAATGAATGGAGTATGTAGCTCATTATTCATGGCAATAATTAAATATCATTTATTAATAAAGCCTATGAAGACTTTCTCTAGATAAGGCAGAGAAGTTGTAATTCCTTTCCACTTAAAGAAGGAAACCAATATTGTACCAATAAAAAAGATGTCACATCTTCCCAAAGACAGCATGTTTTAAGATTTAGTGTGTGTGACATCTACAGATGGAAAAACAGATGATATCTGGAAAATAAAGAGTGATATAATCATGAGGGCTTAGTGAAAGGTTTAGGTTAGGTATCCTTCTTCAAATAATGTTTTAAGCCTGCTTGACAACACCAGAGAATTTTTAAAAGAACATGAAAAGAAAATGCCTTAACCACAGCTGGTGGAAATAGAAAAAAAAAGAAAGCACAGGATCCAGGTATTATTCCTGGTAGCTGTTTCTTGGATATTGAAGAGAAGTCAAAAAACCAGAAGCAAGTTCAATGAATATCTCTAATATGAGGCTTTTTCTGGGTAGGATTCTCCACTAAGTGAAACAAGAAATCATATTGTACTCAGATTTATAGCTGGCACATCAACCATGTCTTTAAGTTGGTTATTTCCCTACGGTTTGTCTTTTATTCCGTATCATTTTTTCCCCCAGTAAGACTTTGTGTGTGTGTGTGTGTGTGTGTGTGTGTGTGTGTGTGCGCTCGCGCGTGCACCTATGTGTATGTTTAGCATTAGCTGTGCAGAGATAAAAACAAGTAAATTTAGTTAAAGGTAAGGAAGATCATGTGATGACACAAGCACTAGAGTGACTGGGAAGAACTGAACGCGACTCACCAGGTGACCTCAGGCATGAGATTAACTTCCCTGGGCTTTTCTTCCTCATCTACAGGAGGACTTTTAACATCAGGCTTCTGGGAGAGCCTTTCTAAGCTTGATATTCTACAATGTAAATGTTCCCCACATTTTCCCAAGAATAAATTCATCAATGATGCATGTGTAACATAGGGTGGGTTTTCAATTGCACACACAGAGAGTGACAGTAATTTTAATTGCATTTTGTTGTACTGCCTATTAATTTTAATTGTGTTTTGTTGTATTTCCTATTAATCTTGAAACAGAACTGCTATGTGTAAAGAAAACTGCAGAGGACATAACAGCTTAGAACATAATTGTGCAAAAAAAAAAGTTCAATTTAGTCTAAAATTTTGCATTAATCTAAGGCTAAGTAAAAGGATACTAAACTAAGGGTTGGATTTCTGGGTCTAGATTTTGCTCTGTTAGGCTCTGGGTGAAACTTTCATTTTCCTTTACTTCAAAATGAAGGGAGGATTCAGGTTAAACAATTTTTTAGATGACTTCACAACTCCCTTTTCACGACGTCCTGAGAAAGTGTGTGTGCTGTAATGAAAAAATCTGTTCTTTTCAGTCAGTGAGCCCTGGACCTGACACACAGCCCTACTCCTCCTTACTCTGTGGTATGGGTCTTAGAACCTCTGTTAGATTTCCGGATCATTCCAGGCATAAGGATGCATATAAAGTGGGGGTGGGGTGGGGGTGGGGGCGGGGTATATGCAAATAGATTCAGAGCATCTTCGGGAGTATTATGGAGCCTGCTCTGACTTCCCTTTGATTCTGAGCTTTTGTACCCACAGCAGTTTCCGTGGTTTATATACAATAATCTGTCTCTAAAAAACCATATTCATCATACTACGTAAAGCCCTTTCATTTGTATGTGAACAGCTGAGTCCAAGTCGGAATCCCTGTCACACCCTCCGAAGACTTCAGAGGCCACGGAGATCACCTCTATAGTCGCATTCACAGCAAAGCACCGAGCCTCCAGTGCTCTAACTCGTACAGAGTAAACCCAAGGGACAGAGCTCCACCTTAGCAGGGAATCCGAATAAGCCAAGACTGACTCGCGAATAAGCCAAGGAAATGAAATGCCTCCAATGAAAGGGCTCTCAGGCTGCCCCCTAGAGATAAATCAGGTGGGCACACATCCACCCATCTGTCTATCATGTCCACTTCACCTAAATTATGTGACAGATATGCCCCAGAGCCAGAGCCTCTCCCACATCAATTCTGCACTGTTAACTGAAGAAAAGAGAGGTTCTAGAGGAAAAGATATAAATGGCAAAGAACTGCCTTTCTTAACATGTAAGCATATTAACAGGCACACACGGCTTTTATATATTTCTGGGGAGGAAGTATAAAAAAAATGCCAAATTACACTTTGCAGAAATAAAGACTATATGAAATAGTTTGATTTTAATTCTATATTTTTGGAAAGAGTGCTAACCTATGTGCCAATGATGTGGAAATGCAGACACGGAAGCCAACACTGAGATCACTTAGTCTAGTATCATTATTTTAGAGGAGAAAACGGCTTTTAAAAGTGGTTGCCATATATATATACCTATGGCTGATTCATGTTGAGGTTTGACGGAAAACAACAAAATTCTATAAAGTAATTATCCTTCAATTAAAAAATAAATTTAAAAAGATGGTTGCCATCATTTCACCGTTACTTCACTTCATCTGCCTTCACTTCACTCTCTGAGTCTCCCATGGCCCTTGATTTAATTCAGAATTAATATTTTATATACAGCCTGGTCACTGGAATAAATGTTCCTCCAAGGAGTTAAGTGATTTATGCATTCACGTCACTGTTCTTCTAATGCCATTTCCCAGTGGCTGCATGTTGACCACACATGTTATGTGGCTAAGAACCTCAAAGAAATACCAAGTGATTAAATTCAAAGGGTTCTTGATGTAAATCAAGCTTTTATAGACAGAATAGGTTTGACCACCAAGTACTTAATTCTCAGCCATGCTGAAAGAGTAACTCCGTATCTCGTAACGTAACCTGAATGTAAAGTTAAGTTGTTCCACACTCAAGTTTTTCCAGTGTCCAGGTCATGTCCTAGTAGAAGAATTAGTCTCTTAAATTAGAATGTTTTTCTTCATTAGGCAACATTGCTTCCAGTAGCAGGGAGAACAATGTTTATTTGTTGTTTATTTTATTTATTTGGTACATTTACCCAAGCCAGGAGATACTAGTATTTTGTAAATCATATAACAGCCTTCCTAGCAGCAGAGTCAAATATGGATCTTACTGTAATCAAATGGGACAGGACAAAGCACTAAAGTATGGACTAATTTCATATAAACCATGCCTTTAGCAATTTTAGGAATATTTCCATTAAGTTGTAAGTCTGTAGGTAACTAAGCATCTAGAGTTTCTGATAAATGAACAATCCTCTCAGGAATGTATACTGGGCTCTGAAAAAACAGAATCCACTCTGCTGGCTTATTCACCCTAAACAGAGGAAATTCTCATATTCTACTTGGGCATCTGAACCCAGAAGAAAAGTCTGGATTGAATTATGCCTTTATTTCAGCATGATATAATTTCTACTCTTATATTTTCAGAGTTCTGGTAGGAAGTCAGCCAGGTTGATAAATTGATAAAATTAATTTTCTTGAGTATATTTATTAAATGATTCATTATCTTATTACTAACATCTACGGAGCCTAATTTCTTCATAAATACTTTATTATAATCTCTGAATTTCTTCATAATTAAACATAATGTATAAAAAGGTGAAAATCTGATTTGCTTAAATACTTAAAAGCCAAAACTCTTAAAAAAAATTTGGGGCCCAAGATACTACAAGGTTTCCTGAAATGTATGGGAAACCCTAACCAGATCATCAACCAGATATTAAAGAATCAGAGCTAAGATAATTTTTTGAAATTGAACTAATTCTATTAATAAAATATGTGCATATGAGTATTAAGAATCTTTGTTTCCTCAAGGAGAAAAATGTACCAGTGTATTTATAATTTTTTCTAGCTATTTATAATGTTTGCATAGGAGAGAGACACTCAAGTTCACTAAAAGTTTGACAAATATACACGTTGTTCTGCCTATAAGAGTCTCACTCTTTGCCCCTTATCTAAGAATAATTATTCATAGTGTCTGATTTCACTTTCAGAAACACCCTGGATGAGAAAATAAATTATGTGATCAATATATATTTAAAAAAAAACAACACACCTGGGATTCATTCTAAGACTACATGAGAAAGTAAGAAAGCACAAATAACTGTATCAGCCACAGACAGCCAGGCAAGACGGAAAGCTGGAATTCTATTCAGAATACAATCATACTCAAGAGACCCAATGGTAACTCTCTGTAGTCAGAGTGCAAACTGTGAGCAGAGGCAGAAAGAACAGTAAGGAAATTATTAGTGAAGCCTATACAAATGGCAAGAAAAGTGCTAGTAAAGTCTGAGAAAAACAGTGAGAAAATTTTTATTGAAAGATGGAAAATGGTACCCCATGTTGTACAGTAGTAGAACAGCTATAAAGCAACTGCCTGAAGAAATGTTCAAGAAAGAAAATATACTTTATATGCTTTGAGATCTTGGTAAGATGATTTTCAGATACCGTGTTGAAAATGGCAATTGGCTTCTTTTAAATGAAAAGATTTCTGAAAAGAAAGAAGTATTCAAATTTTAAGAAAAATTTAAAAGGACTATATAGTGATTAAGAACTTCTGAGTTGGAAAATTAAACTATTTCTAATTTTTAGTCCATTCTAAAAAGATTCTCAAAGTGAAATACTAACTGGGGAAGAGGTCAGATCAAGTGTGTGGCAATAAGACTCTGTTAAGATTTCTAAAATATTTAAGGCAGTTTTGAGTAGAACTGCTTCAGCTAAAAAAAAGAAAAAGTTAATTCTATCCAGTTTATTTATTTGTTAAATCTAACCTCTACTTGAGTCTGTTTTTGATATCATCACAATGTGATTTCCACTGAACTGGATATACAGTTGACCCTTTAACAGTGCAGGTGTTGGAGGTGTCAAGACTCCACATACTGGAAAATTCACATATAATTAACTTTGTTGACTCCCCAGAATTTTAGCCTCTGTTAACCAGAAGCCTCACTGACAGCACAAATAGTCTATTAACACATATTCTGTATGTTATGTGTATCATATGCTATAATCTTACAATAAGGTAAGCTAGAGATGAGAAAATATTATTAAGATCATCATAAGAAAGAGAATATATATTTACAGAACTCTACTATAGTTATCGATACCATACCTTTACATGGTCAGTTTCCAAGATGAACAGTCTGTCGGTACCTATATCAATATTGTCTTACACGATACAAAATATTGTAGATATTATACATACTATTAACACTAGTTATCAAAAATGAAAAGATAATGTGAAAAAGAAATTCTTGTTTATTTACAGGTAAAACAACCCATGCAATGATAATGAAGCAACCACGATTGTTTATGGTAGTGCAGTGTAATCAACAGAGTGTTTCACGGTAGCCTAGCCTGTTCCCTACTAAATGACTTGTTATACAACTGTTATGGCATACAGTATTGCAGTAATATTCTTATTCTAGTCTTGGTAACATTGTTAAACTTTTAAAAACCATTTACCTGTAACAGAGACACAGATGTAGAGAGCAGACTTGTCGATATCATGGATGAAGGAGAGGGTAGGACGAATTGAGAGTAGCATTGATGTATATGTTACCATGCATAAAGCAGAGAGCTAGTCGGAAGCTGCTGTGTAACACAGGGAACTCAGTACCTGCTCTGTGACCACCTAGAGGGCTAGGATGGGGAGGCAGGGGGAGAGGGGAGGGAGGGGGTATATGTATACTTATGGCTGATTCATGGTGATATACAGCAGAAACCACCATAGCATTATAATACAATTATCCTCCAACTAAAAATGAAAGAAAAAAATACTTACTGTCATGATGGGCTGATAAAGTGGCTTCTCCTATTCCAAGACAGAAGTATACTGCACAGTACTGCAATTCTTTGAAAGCAACACTATAAAACAGAAATTAAGTTTTATATTAGATATCACTGCCTTTATGCCTATGTAAGGGTAAACTAGTACCTACATCTGTTTTATGCATTCAGGACATACTTTTTAATTTTTATGATATTTCTATGCCTACATGGTACATCATCAACTTTTTTCAAAATGTCACAGGTATCAAAAAAAGTCCCAATATATGCACTGAAAAAAATTCATATATAAGTAGACTCTCACATTTCAAACTGTATTGTTTTAGGGTCAAACACATTTTATAGTATTTCTCATGGCACCCTTTTTAACACACAACTTACCTCGAGAACTATTAACAGTAACACAGTTTGGAAAATGCTCCTCTATGTTACAATAAAAAAGTTTGTTTTTGACCTTTCTCAATGTGGGAAAATACTTCATTAGGTACGATATTTGCTGCTTGTGGTTTAATACCACATATAAACAAATTCAAGGAAATATCATTATTGATTATGGAGAAGACATAGACTAAACCATGTGGTGAAAATATAAAAATTCCATCTAGTCGATGGCAAAGAAAATGACGGACGTGGCTACGTCTCACAATGATGTGATCCTGTCTTTCATCTTCTTGTTTAAGCAGAAAGCCATATTATTTCTCTATAATGACCACTTCCATTCTTTATGTTCACATTGTTATATCAGGAATCTTGGTTTGTGTATATCATTCATAAATGTGTGCTAAACTAGGATTGTGATATTAATCATTTGGGCTAGACTAAAATTATGAAACAAAAAAAGCTGTGATAGGTAATATGGATGACGTAAGTTTAAATAAGCATATCACACGATTATACTGTTTCTTGAATAAAGTAAATAAAAGCCAAGCATCTAGATATAGGTGATTATATTAACTAGCTATATGTTTTGCTTTTCAATTATACAACTAGATATTTAGGGTTATGCTTTTGATTTTTCCTTTGTCCATAAGGTCATTTTAAAAAATTTTAAACTCCTGTACTTTAACTAGATTGGAGAAGGTCAAATCTTTGTAACTGTTTAAGGTTTGCAGTCAATGAAGGATTATGTTTAACAAATGCCCAGCTGTGTTTTTCAGTCTTATTTCCTTCATATATTTAATTTGATAAAAAGATGTAATCATGTTTCAACAGTAAAAATTAAATACGTGAATAATTTAGCTTTTCACAAATGGGTCTTTTCACGAGTCATTCCATGCCCTTACAGAATGTACTACACTGATGTACTAGGGTCAATATCCAGATCTGTGGATGAAGGCTCATCACAGACATCATACACAGTTAATCTTAATTTAAATGTGAGATGTGGCATGCGATTTCTAAAGAAAATAGAAGCCCCTAAGGACATTACATTGATTTATACCAGTATAAATATGCCTTTCTTATTTGGAACAAATGATTAATTTTTCTCTACCAAAGTTGTTGTTGTGCTTTCTCAACTAGGCATTTTAATTTTCACGTTGACAACCAGTCAGAAAGAATCCATTATAAATGATCAAAGCATATGCTCGATAGGCTAGTTTCTTAAAATGACAAGTAGGACAGTTTTGTGATAGAGAAAACTGGATATGCGCTTTAATCTCCATATTTTGATGCACTGCACACCGTGCTGCCTTAGTTGAAATGCATTTTGTTCGTAAAGCTTTCACTAAGCGTTTCCTCTTTAAACACTTTGTCAGGTAGAGAGATGCTCTGGATGGAAGTTGTTACTAATGGTGTAGTAACTGTATTACTACTTAATACGTGCAGAGAATTGGTTTGCATTACTAATATCTGACCTAAAATTTTGTTCATAAAATTGAAAGAAAAATGAAAACAGGAAAAAGGAAGGAAACATCAGCATTTTATTGTTGACTATTTTAAAACTCAAGGGTTACTTAAAACAAGCGAAGTAAAAAACACTATTTGACAGTATTCAGAGTTGTCCAGGAATGGAAAGGCCAGGCTTGGGGGCATTGGAGCATAAAATACCAGATAATTTTAGGTGACCAGGCAAATTATCTACCCTAGGAGTCTGAAACAGGTAGGTCAGAATTTTCCTATGCCACTTTAGGTACATAAAGTGTCACATTTCTTTCTATTACTAAAACAAATACATATCCATCTCCAAGCTTCAATAGCCACGGTTCATGAAAAAAAACTTATACTTTGTAATTCCAGGAAGGAGCCTCAAGGTTGCAGAATAGAAGGATGTGGGGGCCCACCTCCAACCATAAACACATCAAAAGTACATCTACTTGTGGAACAATTCTCATAGAAAATTAAGTGGAAAGTGGCTGAAGAATTTCTATACAGCCAAAGCTGCAAGAAAGATCTCCATATAACCAGGTAGGAGAGGGGGAATTGGGCATCCTGTTGGGATCTGTACCCTTGGAAGGCATCTGAAAAGAAAAGAAGGTCTGCAAGGGTGGACTCTCACTCTGGGGAGCAAATATGTAGAGACACAATCTGGGCATCCTAGTCCTGGGGTCCTGTCTGGAGAAGACCAAGCCCCACTGCCTACTGGGAAATCAGTAGGGAAAGAGACAGGCTGGAGAAGCCCAGATTCTGCTCCTGAGTACACATGTGCTGGCATGCTAATAATCAGGGGGAGAGAGTCTTGCCCCCGTGGCTGCTGCCTCCCCACACTCCCCCATCTGAAGGGGGGGACACCCTGGCCCTGCTCCCTCCACACTGCACAATATCTGGATAAAGACTTGGTCTAGCTATGCGGAGACAGGCTGGGGCATCTGCTGTGTGCTCAGAATGGGGCAGTGGGGGCCGCTGTCAGCACAGCCACGGTGTGGCGTCACGGCAAAGCGTTCACCCTCTGGCAGATGGGCCCTGGGAGCGGGACTCAAGCAGCTGTGCGGAGACAGCATGGGAGGCCGGGATGTGACCCAGGTGGGGCGGCTGCGACCACCGCCAGTGCACCCAGGGCACGTGGCGGTTCACACAGCAAGCGCACTCTAGCTCCCCCAGCTCCACATCGCATCTCAGGGCCAACTGGGGCAGGCAGGTCCTGGGAGAGGTCTGCCACAGAGGCAGCCGGGGCCTTGGGTGGCAGCACAGTCATCTCAATTCTTGTAGCCACAGTGCCCCAGCCCCAGCCTGCTCCACACCACAGCCTTGCACTAGATCTGGGGTGAACACAACAGGGAAGCGGATGTGACCCTAAGCTGCTTCTGAGCACGACCACAGGGGCCTGTCTACACGGGCACACAGGTCCACTGTGACCACTCAGCCCTCGCTTACTTAGGCAATCGCCTCCTTTGGGGCAGGACATCCACTCGGGCAGTGGGGCCTAAGCAAACCGGAACATCAGATGTTTATTCCAACAGTGGGGGAGCAGACCCCACCCCTGACAGGATGCTGACAGCCACAGAGCAGAGAGGAGTCCCTGTCACACTCCGTGCACCAACCACACCCCTTATCAAGGGGCCAGTGGCCAGCACCCTCTGAGGAAGGACATGGCAGCATTCATAAGGAACCCAGTCCTCGCACCGAAAACCCTGGATCCGCACAGGGTAAACATGAATTTTCCCACTAGAAAACATCCCTTTGAGGCCAGAGTAGATAACTGTTTCTCCTAAATTCATAAAGACAGAGAAAGCTGAAAAAAGTGAAAAGGCAGAGGGATTACTCTCAATTAAAAGAACAAGAAAAATGAAACATATCTCACCAGTCTACTAGACTGAGTTTAAAAATGTGGTAATAACACTTAACTGAATTAAGAAAGATTATCAACAGAAACACAGGTACCTATAGCAAGAAACTAGAAACTATACAGATGAACAAATTCCAATTCAAAATAGAAAATTCATTGCTGAGATAAAAATCAGTCTGGAAGCAATGAATAGCTACCTAAATGACACAAAAGAACAAATAAGTGATCTGGAAGATAGAATAAAGTAAATCACCCAATCAGAACAGCAGAGAGTAGGTAGGTCAAGTTTTTTAAAAATGAGAGCAATACAGGTGGCCAGTGGGATAACAGCAAACATGTCAACCTATATATAATAAGGATTCTAGAAGCAAAGTGCCGCAGTGGCTCAGACTGTAAAGCGTCTGCCTGCAACGCGGGAGACCCGGGTTCGATCCCTGGGTTGGTAAGATCCCCTGGAGAAGGAAACGGCAATCACTTCAGTACTCTTGTCTGGAAAATCCCATGGATGGGGGAGCCTGGTAGGCTAGAGTCCATAGGGTCGCGGAGAGTTGGATACGACTGAGCAACTTCACTTACCAGAAGGAAAAGAGAGAGAAAATGCGACTTAGTTGTGTCTGACTCTTTGCAACCCCATGGACTAGAGCCCGTCAGGTTCCTCCATCCATGGAATTCTCCAGGCAAGGATACTGGAATGGGTTGCCATTCCCTTCTCCACAGGATTTTCCTAACCTAGGAACTGAACCCAGGTCTCCCACATTGCTGGCAGTTTCTTTATGGTCTAAGCTACTAGGGAAGCCCAGAAGAGAGAGAAGGGGATCAAAAATGTATTATAAGAAAGTATGGCTGAAAACTTTGCAAATGTAAAGAAGGAAACAGTGATACAGATACAGGAAGCACAGAGGATTTCAAATAAGATGAACCCATACAGATCTACACCCAGACACGTCATAATTAAAATGGCAAAAGCGAAAGATAAAGAAAGGATTCTAAAGGCAGCAAGAGAAAAACAGAGTCTGTTACCAGGATACCTGCATAATGTTATCAACTGATTTCTTTGCAGAAACTTTGTAGCCCAGAAGGGAGTGGCATGATATATTCAAATTTCTGAAAGGGAAAAATCCACAACCCAGGATACTCTACCCAGCAAGATTATAATTTAGAATAGAAGGAGAGGCAAAGAATTTTATCAGAAAAGCAAAAGCTAAAAGACTTCAGTAATCTAAACCTACCCTAAAAGAAATATTAAAGAGTCATCCCTAAAAAGAAAAGAAGCTAAAATCTATAGGAAAAGGAAAATCACAGTAACAAAGACCAATATAAAAAAGGAAGGAATTTTGTTCTTTTCCAGATAGAAGCCCAAGAGAAACCAAAAACAGATACTGAGTATCCAAATAGGAAGGGAAGATGTAAAACTCACTGTTTGCAGGTGACATGATCCTCTATGTAGTGAACCCTAAAGTCTCCACACAGAAACTATTAGAACTAATAAATGAATTCAGTGAGTTGCAGGATAGAAGATTAATATACAGAAATCTGTTGTATTTTATTACATTAACAATGAAGTATCAGAAAGAGAAAGTAAAAACAATAATTCAATTAAAACCATGTCAGAAAATAAAATACTTAGGAATAAACCAAGGAGATGAAAGACCTATATGCTGAAAACTATAAAATAATGATAAGTAAAGCTGCAGATGATCCAAAGAGATAGAAAGATATCCCTTGCTCTTGGATTAGAAGAATTCATGATAAGAGGGCCATGCTACCCATACTACCCAAAACAATCTACCGATTTAATAAAATGCCTACCAAAGTAACTGTGACATTCTTCTCAGAACTATAACAAATAATCATAAAATCTCTGTAGAATACCCAAAAGGCCCAGAATTGCTGAAGCGATCCTAAAGAAATAGGACAAAGCTGGAGGCATAAACCTTTTAGACTTCAGACTGTACTATAAAGCTATAGTAATCAAAACAGCATTGTACTGTCACAAAGCAAATGTATGGATCAGTGGAACAGAACAGACAGCTGAGAAGAACTCACACACCTACCACTAATTAATCTATGTTAAAGGAGGCAAGAATACACAATGGGCAAAAGACAGACTCTTTAGCCAGTGGTGTTGGAAAACATGGATAGCTACATATAAATCAATGAAATTAGAACACTCCCTCACACCATATACAAAAATAAACTCAAAATGATTTCAAGACCTAAACATAAGCCATAACACCATAAAACTCCTAGAAGAAGACAGGTCAAACATTCTCTGACATAAATTGTAGCAATATTTTCTTTGATTGTCTCCCATGACAAAAGAAATACAGGGAAAAATAAATGGGACCTAATCAAATGTAAAAGCTTTTTTACAGCAAAGGAAACCATCAATGAAACAAAAAGACAACCTATGGAATAGGAGAAAATATCTGCAAAAGATGTAACTGATAATGGGTTAATATCCAAAGTGCAGAAACAACTCAGAAAGTTCAATAGCAAAAAAAAAAAAAAAAAAAATCCAACTTTTAAAAATGGGCAGAAGACCTTAATAGACATTTTTCTTTTTTTTTGCAGATATTTCATAGCTCTTTTTAATTGTATCATTATCAGGAATTCTTACCAAGTCTAAAGTTAATCAACATATTTACCCTCTTTCAAAGTACAATTAACTGTACAAGTTCTACCTTATTTTTAAACCAATACAAATGATCATCTTTATAGTTTTTATTCTATAAAATTAATTCTTGTTTAAATTTGTTCTATCTGAAATGGGACACTGGGGTTTTTTTTTTATTAATTTTTTTTTATTATTGTTTTTGCCATACATTGTCATGATATCACCATGGATTTACATATGCTTCCCCTCCGGGTCCCCCCTCCCTCCTCCCTCCCCCCCGGGAAATCTCGCTGCACCAGTCCCGAGCATCAATCCTGGGCTGGCGATTGATTAGACACATGACAATTAACATGCTTCAATGCCCTTCTCCCATATCATCCCACCCTTACCCTCATCCACAAAGTCCACAAGTCTATTCTATACATCTGCGTTCCTTTTGTTGTCTCCCATGTTGGGTTCTCATTACTGTCTTTCTAAATTCCATATATATGTGTTAATATACTGTATTGTTTTTGCTTCTGGCTTATTTCACTCTGGATAATGGGCTCCAGTTTCGTCCATCTGAGTAGAATTGCTTCAAATGAATTTTTTTTTAATGCTGAGTAATATTCCATTGTGTATATATACCACAGCTTTCTTATCCATTCGTCAGTTGATGGGCATCTAGGTTGCTTCCATGTCCTGGCTATTGTAAACAATGCAGCGATGAACATTGGGGTGCACGTGGCTCTTTCAATTCTGGTTTCCTCGGTGTATATGCCCAGCAGTGGGATTGCCGGGTCATATGGCAGGTCTATTTGCAGCTTTTTAAGGAACCTCCACACTGTTTTCCATAGTGGCTGTACTAGTTTGCATTCCCACCAACAGTGTAAGAGGGTTCCCTTTTCTCCACATCCTCTCCAGCATTTATTGCTTGTAGACTTTTGGATGGCAGCCATTCTGACTGGTGTAAAGTGGTACCTCATTGTAGTTTTGATTTGCATTTCTCTGATAATGAGTGATGTTGAGCATCTTTTCATGTGTTTGTTAGCCATTTTTATATCTTCCTTGGAGAAATGTCTGTTAAGTTCTTTGGCCCACTTTTTAATTGGGTTGTTTATTTTTCTAGAATGGAGCTGCAGGAGTTGTTTGTAAATTTTTGAGATTAATTGTTTGTCTGTTGCTTCATTGGCTATTATTTTCTCCCATTCTGAAGGCTGTCTTTTCACCTTGCTTATAGTTTCCTTTGTTGTGCAAAAGCTTTTAATTTTAATTAGGTCCCATTTGTTTATTCGTGTTTTTATTTCCAATATTCTGGGAGGTGGGTCATGGAGTATCCCGCTTTGGATTATAGCAGAGAGTGTTTTGCCTATGTTATCCTCTAGGAGTTTTATAGTTTCTGGTCTTATGCTTAGATCTTTAATCCATTTTGAGTTTATCTTTGTGTATGGTGTTAGAAAGTGATCTAGTTTCATTCTTTTACAAGTGGCTGTCCAGTTTTCCCAGCACCACTTGTTAAAGAGGTTGTCTTTTCTCCATTGTATATTCTTGGCTCCTTTGTCAAAGATAAGGTGTCCATAGATGCGTGGATTTATCTCTGGGCTTTCTGTTCTGTTCCATTGATCTATGTTTCTGTCTTTGTGCCAGTACCATACTGTCTTAATGACTGTGGATTTGTAGTATAGCCTAAAGTCAGGTAGGTTGATTCCGCCAGTTCCATTCTTCTTTCTCAAGATTGCTTTGGCTATACGAGGTTTTTTGTATTTCCATACAAATTGAGAAATTATTTGTTCTAATTCTTTGAAGAAGACCTCTGGTAGCTTGATAGGAATTGCATTGAATCTATAGATTGCTTTAGGTAGTATACTCATTTTCACTATATTGATTCTTCCAATCCATGAACACGGTACATTTCTCCATCTGTTTGTGTCCTCCTTGATTTCTTTCATCAGTGTTCTATAGTTTTCTATATACAAGTCTTTTGATTCTTTAGGTAGAAATACTCCTAAGTATTTTATTCCTTTTGTTTCGATGGTGAATGGAATTGTTTCCTTAATTTCTCTTTCTGATTTCTCACTGTTAGTGTATAGGAATGCCAGGGATTTCTGTGTGTTGATTTTGTATCCTGAAACTTTGCTATATTCACTGATTAGCTCTAGTAATTTTCTCGTAGAGTCTTTAGGGTTTTCAATATAGAGGATCATGTCATCTGCAAACAGAGAGAGTTTTACTTCTTCTTTTCCAATCTGTATTCCTTTGATTTCTTTATCTGCTCTGATTGCTGTGGCCAAAACTTCCAAAACTTTTAAAAATGGGCAGAAGACCTTAATAGACATTTTTCAAAAACGGACGTACAAAAAGCCAACAGGCAGATGAAAAGATGCTTAGTGTTGCTGATTTTTAGAGAAATGGAAATCAAAACCACAATAAGCTATCGACTGACTGTGGTCGGAATGGCTATCATTTATTATTACAAATAATCAATTCTAGAGAGGGTATAGGGAAAAAGGAACCCTCTTAGATGGTTGGTTGAATGTAAATTGGCACAGCCACTATGGAAAACAGTATGCAGATTTCCTAAAAACCAAAAATAGGGCTACCATATGATCTAGCAATCCCATCCCTGGGTATATATCCAGAAAAAAAAACAAAACTTTTAATTTGAAAAGGTACATGTACCCCAAGGTTCACAGCAGCACTGTTTACAATAGCCAAGACATGAAAACAACCCAGTGTCCATCGACAGATGATAGTTTCTTCTTGGTTTAAGAAGAAACATTACTTAGACATTAAAAACAATGAAATACTGCCATTTGCAGCAACATGAATGGTCCTAGACAATATTATGCTTCAGTTCAGTTCAGTCGCTCAGTCATGTCTGACTCTTTGTGACCCTGTGGACTGCAGTATGCCAGGCCTCCCTGTCCATCACCAGCTCCTGGAGTTTACCCAAACTCATGTCCATTGAGTCGGTGATGCCATTATGCTTAGTGAAGTAAGTTCAACAGACAAACACTATATGATATCACCTGTATGTGGAAACTAAAAGGCAATACAAATGAATCTATATACAAATGGAAAGAGACTTTCAAACACAGAAAGCAAAGTCATGTTTACCAAGGCTGGGAGGGATACACATATAGGCACATGTTTTGCCTAAGATCCCAGCCCACGGTTGTACCAGGTAGATGTGGGTCTGTTTATCAACAAAGTGTTTGTTCTTTTTTTTTTTTTCCACTTTCACTTTGTGATTTTATTAATTCAATTTTGAAAATTATATGCACTACTTAAAGATTTAGAGTGTGCCCTCAATATTCTTTTTAGCCATTTGTTTATTATGCATAAATGAAAGCCGGTATTCTACAAATGACACATCTGTCAGCTTTCATTATGTTATAAAAACAACCTTATTTTATAAGTTAGCCTTTTACATTTCACTAATAGTACATTAAAATACATTAGAAATCATGAGGTCATTTGGAATCTAAAAAACAAAACAAACAAAACCCAAGCTCATAGATACAGAGAACAGACTGGTGGAGGGGCTTTGGGGAAGGATGAGGTGAGTGAAGGGGGATTAAAGTTACAAACTTCCATTGATAAAGTAAATAAATCACAGGGATATAATGCACAGCATGGTGACAATAGTTAATAATACTGTATTACATACTTGAAACTTGCTAAGAGAGTACATATTAAAAGTCCTCATCACAAGAAAAAAGTTTTTTTTGTAACTATGTACAGTGATAGATGATAACTAGACTTATTGTGATCATTTCACAATGTATACAAATATCAAGTCATTATGTTGTAAGCCAGAAACTAAAGCAATTTTATGTCAATTATACATCAATTTTATTTATTTATTTTTAAAATTTTCTTTACTTTATTGTGTTGGTTTTGCCATACAATGACATGAATCTGCCATGGGTATACATATGTTCCCCTTCCAGAAGCCCCCTCCCTCCTCCCTCCCGATTCCCTCCCCCTGGGTCATCCCGGTGCACCAGCCCTGAGCATCAAACCTGGGCTGGTGATTGATTTCACATATGATAATTAACATGTTTCAATGTCGTTCTCCCATATCATCCCACCCTTGCCCTCTTCCACAGAGTCCACGAGTCTGTTCTATACATCTGCGTTCCTTTTGCTGTCTCGCATGCAGGGTTCTCGTTACCATCTTTCTAAATTCCATATATATGCGTTAGTATATTCTTAATCTTGGTTGTGTAGCACTTGGGCACATTTCGGAGGTGAGAGATGGGATCTCAGGACCCAAATTTAGATGATTATTTGTAAGACAAACAAGAGGGATCTGCCAAAAATCACCTTGTTTTTTCAAATATGAAAAACTAAACAGGTAAACTTACTCATATAAGGGACATTGTAATTCTGTATCTGTGGGACTTGGGACCCTTTTGAGGTTTTGGTTGCTGTTTTTTTGTTTATTGTACTGCAATGCGAAGTAAGGGAGGCAGGGAAGAATGAAAATTATGACCCAAGGAAAGTACAATAGTTGACCACTCAGTGTTATTTGAAGCAAAGAAGAGTTCTTGTTAAAAACTCACGTTTCTTTTCTTTGACTGTTTTAACTACTACCCAATTCACTTGTGTCATGTGAATTGCATTCCAAGTTTCAAAAATAAATAAATGAAATAGTTATTGATATTTCAGCAAATGTTTTCCTTCCCTGTTTCCAAGAAGTTCAAAGTGGCCAAATAAAATTCATCATTCAAATATAAATCATTTTTAACAGGTCATATATACGACTGATTCTATTAACTATTGAATCAATAAAGTAAAAACTCCTTCAGTGCCCTGGGAATTATATGATGGATCTTTCTTTCTCATCAGTAACTCTGAATAGCTCTGTGTTAATAAGTACTTCATATTTCTCATCACAGATTATTTTTCAGAAAGTAGGAAGACTGGAGAAACCTTTCAGATCTCTGATTTGATTGACTGTCTATGTGAACTTTAGGGATAAAGACTCTAAGGAATTCTCCCCCCAAATGATGACAATGGCACCCGTTAGGAGAAATATAATTATACTGAATACATGAAAGTCAAAGTCTTGCATTTTTTCCTTATCTCCTTTCATTCCTTCTTTATCTTATTTATAAAATACTATGTTCTTAGTGATTTTCAGTTTTTCCTAATTTTCATCTTTAAAAGCACAAGGGAACTACATACTGTTTTCCTTCGTGTTCTCTATTTTATTCATCCATTTGTCTTCCCTATATGTTTTGGGGAGATTATCAAATTTCAAGGATATTTTTCTATAGATATATAAATCATATAAACAAAACAACTCTACATAATTTCTAATGAAATCGTTCTGTGGTGTTCTAAAACAGCTCTCTTATTTGACAAAGTATATGTACTCCAGATAAAGTATGTGACAAAGTATATGTACTCCAGTATATGTACCCTCCGGATAAAATGAGAGGATTTTAATGTTGGCATGGTTTCCTTTTGTGTCTGTGCGTGATCTGAACAGTTCAAACTCATGATGAAATTAACATCTCACAGTGATCCTAACTTGGCTCATTTATCAGTAACAGGAAACTCTAAGGTTGATGAAGAGAAGGGAAATAACTTAAAAAAAATCTGGCTGAGCACACAGAGAAGCAATTAATTTCCTAAAGAACATAAAGAAAAGGTTTAATTGAAGCTTTAATAACTAACATTTAGAGACGTCAGTCTCTTTTCATATTTTGGTCATTATTGTGACTCTGAATGGTAACATACCATGGTTTTAATTTACATTTCCCTAATGACTGGTGATGTTGGGCACCTTTTTCATGAGCTTTGTGACCACATATTCTGTGATGTTACAAAGTGCTTTTTTTTCAGGAGAGAATTATTTGTCTCTTTATTATTGATACGTAGGAAGATATTCTGGATTTTTTAAAATATTCTGAGAATTTTGCTGCAATTTTTTTTCCCATCTGTGGCTTGTCTATTCATTTTTAGTGGTGTCTTTTGATGAGGAGCTATGCTTAATTTTGATGAGGTCCAATTTATTTATTCATATTTATTATTAACACTTTTTGTATTCTGATAAAATAGCTTTGCCTGTCCAAAGATAATGAAGATATTCTCCTAATGTTTTTTTCAAAGAGCTTTATGGTTCTGAGTTTCACATATATGCCTATGCCCATTCAAATTAATGATTAGGTATGGAATGCAGTTTATTTCTAACAGGCCCAGCAAGATCTGTTCAAAAAACTTCGTTATCCCTTTTGGATTGACTTGGTACCTTGATCAAAACTCAATTTCCATATGTGTCTATTCTGGAATTTCAGGTTTTTCCCACTGATTTATTGTCTAACATTGTACCAAAGTACATGATTTTAGTTACCACAGTTTTATATGTCTTGATATCAGATAGCATGAAAGTGAAAATGAAGTCGCTCAGTCGTGTCCACCTCTTTGCGACCCCATGGACTGTAGCCTACCAGGATCCTCCATCCATGGGGTTTTCCAGGCAAGAGTACTGGAGTGGGTTGCCATTTCCTTCTCCAGAGGATCCTCCTGACCCAGGGATTGAACCCGGGTCTTACGCATTGTAAGCAGATGCTTAACCATTTGAGCCATCAGGGAAGACAGCATCAGGTGGCATAAGTTTTAAGAATTTTTTTTTATTTTACTGTTGTTTTGCTATTCTGTTTTAGATTCTCTGCATTTCATATAAATTTTAAGTCAGCTTATTTCTTTCCAGTAGTATGCTGGAATTTTGGTAGATATTACTTCAATTCTGTATTGATTTATGGAAAATGAAAAATACTCATCCCAAAACATTTTATATCTTTCCATTTTAAGTAAGTATGCTTTAATTTCATTTAGCAATGTCTTGTAATTTCAATGTAGAGATGTAGTCCATATTTTGTTAGATGTCTACATATTTTGTGCTTTTAATGTTCAATTTTATTTTTCAGTCAGTCATTGCTATTATAGAGAAATATAGTTGATTACTATATAATGATTTTTATACTGAAAACATGTTTTCTTGACAAATTGATCTTTTTATCAATATAGAATATCTTTCATCTCTGGGAATTCTCTTTGTCCTGATATTAATATAGTCAGTATCTTTTTAATTTTTGGTATTTTTTTTTACAGTTTCAGAATTTTCCATTTATGATTCTTTCAAAATCTTTTTACTTTTAACCTATTTCTGTCTCCTGACAGGTGATATTTAGGTCTTCTTTTTTAATCTAGTCCACAAATCTGCCTTTTAAGTGAAATATTTGGCCAATTTATATTTAATATAATTATCAATACTATTGTTTTAAATGCCCAATTTGATTTTCTTTTCTATTCATTCTATTTGTTCTTTATGTGCCTGCAACTTCTTTCCTGCCTACTGGGGGAGAAATGAATATTATTGAGAACTTTATTGCATGTATTGATTGTTAAACTATTACATTTTACATGTAATTTTAATACTGCTGAATATGCATATTTAAGTTATCTTATTTTTATTTCAAATAATATACTAATGCCTAAAATTATAAAAAATTGTATGGTAGTATTTCATGTATCCCTCCCACCCACTGTGTTCTTTCTGTATATATTTTACTGGTATAGATGTTAAAAGCCTCACAATACATTGTAAGGTTTTTGCTTTAAACGATTGGTTTTTTAAAAAAATAAAAACACACATTTAAAATATAAAAGGATCAAAGAAAAACTCTTTAAGTTCCATTTGGTATCATTCTCCTCAGCTTGAAGAATTTCTTTCTCCATTTCATACTGTGAAAGTTGCCTGGAGATAAATTATTTCAACATTTTTCTATCTGAAAAGATCATTATGTTGCCATCCTTTTTGAAGGATGTTTTTGCTGGATATACAGTTGTAGGTTGACAGGTCTATTTTGTTCTTTCAGCACTGTAAAATGTCTTTCCATAGTCTTCTGGCTTCCATTATTCCTAGTGAGAACTTATCCTTCCTCTCTGCTGCTCAGGTGTTTACTGGAATGATTTTTCTCCAGCTACTTTTAAGTGATGCTTTGTACTTTTGTTTTTGGCAGTTGTCTACAGTGTGTACAATGTGGCTTTCTTTGTATTTAATTTGCTTGGATTTTTCAAGTGGCTTGGATATTTCACCAATTTTAGAAAGTTCTTAACTATTACTTCATCAAATATTATTTCTTTCCCAGTCACCTTTTACTCTCTTAATCTATGTGACATTTTCCCACAGATCTCAGATGCTCTTTGCTTTTATTTTTACTTAAAAAAAATTAGGTATTTTCTATTGACTATTTCAAGTTAACTGAAATCTTCCTCTTCTGTGTGTAATCTGATCTTAAGTTCATCTAATAAATTCTTTCTGGTGTTATATTCTTCATTTCTATTTAGTTTGATTTTTAAAAATAGTTTTAATATTTCTGTTAACATTTTTTATTTCTTTGTGAATGCTCTGCACTTTTTACTATACATTTTATCAGTTATTATCAAACAGAACTTAAAGCTGCTATCTGATGATTCAAACATTTGGTTCATGCCTGAATCTACTTATACTGGCTCTTTCCTCTCTTGACCATGGATACTGTTATCTCCCCCCTGTGTATCGTGATATCTTTAATTACATGCCAAACATTATATAAGAGACAACAGAATCTAAAGCAAATAACATTTATCTTTAGAAAGGTGCAGGTTCCTGTTTTTGTCAGTCTACTAGAATTGACTAACCCAGTGAATTGACTGGGTTAGGGGAGTCTGAACTTTGTAGCTATTTTGGTTTAACCAAACTAAAAATATCCCACAGTTGCACTCATCTCATGCTAGCAAAGTAATGCTCAAAATTCCCCAAGCCAGGCTTCAACAGTCCATGAACCATGAACTTCCAGATGTTCAAGCTGGATTCAAAAAAGGCAGAGAAACCTGAGATCAATTGCCAATATTCGTTGGCTCATAGAAAGAGCAAGTGAATTCCAGAAAAACATCTACTTCTGCATTATTGATTATGTCAATGTCTTTGACTGTGTAGATCACACCAAACTGTAGAAAATTCCTCAAAAGATAGGAATACCAGACCACCTGACCTGTCTCCTGAGAGATCTGTATGCAGGTCAAGAAGCAATAGTTAGAACCAAACATGGAACAACAGACAGGTTCCAGATGGGGAAAGGAGTACATCAAGGCTGTATACTATCACTCTGTTTATTTAACTTACATGCAGAGGACATCATGGAAATGCCAGGCTGGATGAAGCACAAGCTGGAATCAAGATTGCTGGGAGAAATATCAATAACCTCAGATACACAGATGACGCCACCCTTATGGCAGAAAGTGAAGAGGAACTAAAGAGCCTCTTGATGAAAGTGAAAGAGGAGAATTAAAAAGCTAGCTTAAAACTCAACATTCAAAAAACTAGGATCATGGCATCCAGTCCCATCACTTCATGGCAAATAGATGGGGAAACAGTGGGAACAGTGACAGACTTTATTTCGGGGGGGCTCCAAAATCATTGCAGATGGTGACTACAGTCATGAAATTAAAAGACCCTTGTTCCTTGGAAGAAAAGCTACGACCAACCTAGACAGCATATTAAAACCAGAGACATTACCTTGCCAACAAAGGTCTGTCTAGTCAAAGCTATGGTTTTTCCAGTAGTCATGTATAAACATGAGTTGGACTATAAAGAAAGCTGAGCGCCGAAGAATCGATGCTTTTGAACTGTGGTGTTGGAGAAGACTCTTGAGAGTCCCTTGGACTCCAAGGAGATCCAAGCACTCCATTCTAAAGGAAATCAGTCCTGAATATTCATTGGAAGGACTGATGCTGAAGTTGAAACTCCAATACTTTGACCACCTAATGCAAAGAACTGACTCACTGAAAAAGACCCTGATGCTGGGAATGATTGAAGGTGGGAGAAGAAGGGGACAACAAAGGATGAGATGGTTGGATGGCATCACCAACTCAATGGATAGAGTTTGAGTAAGCTCTGGAGTTGGTGATGGACAGGTAGGTCTGGCATGCTGCAGTCCGTGGGGTCTCAAAGCATCGGACATGACTGAGCAACTGAACTGAACTGATTCTAGTTGATACTAGTTTCATTAGTTGGAATATAATGCTAAAAGGTCATTATTTTAAACACTCTTAACTTCATTGCTTAGGTAGCTTCCAGGTCTAACTGAACTCTGTTACAAAGTGATTCCCAATTCTTTTCTTTAGTTTTTCATTGCTTATTAATGAAGCTTGGGAGAATCATGTGATTTCACTGCTTAAGTTTTCTCAGTTTGTTCATTATCCACTCCAGAGAGAAATGTGAATTTAGAAGGTTCTAAAATATTTGAAAACTTTTTTTACAAGGCACTATGTAAATTTAAGCATTTATTACCACAGACATTTTTATTTTAAAAATTATTTTTATATTTAAAAAAATCATAGTAGTCTTTCCAATTGTGTAGTACACATCACTATAAAGAATTAGAACTCATCCTACTCAACAGCAAGTTCAGTTCATTTCAGCCACTTAGTCATGTCCAACTCTTTGTGATCCCATGGACTGCAGCATGCCAGTCTTCCCTGTCCATCACCAACTCCCAGAGCTTGCTCAAATTCATGTCCATTGAGTTGGTGATGCCATCCAACAATCTCACCATCTGTTGACCCCTTCTCCTCCTGCCTTCAATTTTTCCCAGAATCAGGGTCATTTCCAATGAGTCAATTCTTTGCATCATATGGCCAAAGTATTGGCACTTCAGCTTCAGCAAAAGTCCTTCCAATGACTATTCAGGACTGATTTTCCTCAACAGCAAAAAACAATATGGTTTTAAAATGGGCAGAAGATTAGGTATTTTTTCAAAGACCCATAGAAAACCAACAGGTTCATGAAAAGATGCTCAACATCACCAAATATCAGAGAAATGCAAGTCAAAACCACAATGAGGTAGCATCTCACATCTGCTAAAATGGCTTTTATCAAAAAGACAAATAGCAAGTATTGGCAAGGATGTGGAGAAAACAGAACACTTGTGCACTGTTGGTAGGAATGTAAAATGGTGCAGTCACTATAGAAAACTGTATGGAGATTCCTCAAAAAGTTAATTTTGAAAAAAATTAATAAAATGAAAAACTGGCTCACTTTAATTCTAGAATGTAATGTTATCTACATATGGGAGCCTGTATACAGCTTTTAAAATCTTGGAAGGAATTATAGAATTCCTGGTGGATATAAAAGACCACTTGAACCAATTAGAGTTCAGGGGATTATATTTGAAATTGTGCCCTATGCTAACTCATGGAAAAGAATAAATCATATATATCATCATGGAAAATGAAGTGTGGCTAGTGGTCACAATGTATGATAATTTTGAGGACAAAACTCTCAGACTATTTCCCAGACCATTGAGAAGGCTCTTATCTATAAGCCCTTGTGAATGTTCCAAGAAGAAATTTTAAGCTCTAAATGGCCATGTCCAATACCGAAGCACCTATAAAAAAGTACTTTTATAATTAGAACGTTTAAAACTATGCTGTAAGTTAAATGTCCAAAGAATATTCTTTTTTTCCTTCCATCATGGCATACAGTCTGTAATGTGAAATTGAACACACTATGATATGTAAACAGAATAGTGACACAATTAAAAAAAAATGAGTGCCTCTGTTATGTGGCAGTTTACCAGAGTGTCTGTCTTCACCCTTTAAACAGGTGAAAAATTTTACTAATTTTTGTCAATAGAGAGGCTTTTGAATTCTGCACATAGTGGCTTAAGGAAATGTGTATTTTTTAAAGCCATGCAAATATTCTATTCTCCAAACTACATTTTACAGTTATAAGGAGTTTAATGTTTTGTTATTTCATGAAAAAATTATTCATAGTCTCCAATGAAAACTAAAAAATACACTAGATCAGAGGTCTCTAAACTATTATGGTATACTGCTAGCAGTAAAATGATGATAAGCAAAATCCCCCCATACATGCATATTTAATCATTTATAAATTACATGCATGTACTCTCATTATTAAGTAGTATCTAATGGCAGAATGTACACTTGGGATTATAGCCATCTCAACTGATGATATGCATAAACCTATATTTGAAACACTGTTCTTAATAATTGCACTTTCGTTGGCCAACTACTTGTCTACTCTGTTTATGTTCTGTTTGTTTTTCATGAATATTGGCTGATGTTGCACTTACTTGAGAAGTAACAGTCATGGCTCGGCCAGTGTCTAGTTGCTTGTTTGTGCCTGCATTATGAGTACAATCTTTCATCTGCAGTTGTTCTGCCAGAATCTTTTAAAATCATTTGTA
Organism: Antilocapra americana; assembly: GCA_007570785.1. Lineage (NCBI taxonomy): Eukaryota > Metazoa > Chordata > Mammalia > Artiodactyla > Antilocapridae > Antilocapra > Antilocapra americana. Next base: position 20,017,977 of record ML661896.1, read on the forward strand.
CTTTTAAATTAAGAATTATCTTTCATCAAAATGGGTGATATAATGCACAGACTTCCTAAACCAGGCGCACATAAACTGTAATGCTCTGGGACTTCCCTGGTGGTACAGTGGCTAAGACCCTGTGCTCCCAATGCAGGGAGCCTGGGTTTGACCCCTGGTTGGGGAATTAGATCCCACATGCCACAACTGAAGGACCTGCATGCTGCAACAAAGATCCAAGAGCCTGCATGCCACAGCCGAGACCCAGCACAGACAAACACATAAATAAGTTTTAAACTGTAATAGACTGGATATTTGTATAGCATATGTGATGTATGACACCGTGACATATGAACTGGGTAAGAGAATCTTGATCATTTCACATTTTAAATACTAGAAAAAAATAGTTTATTTCATATTTTTAGATTAAAACAGGGATAAGTTCTATTTTTTTTTTTTTTCCTGTATTCCACCATGCTCACCCACTAGGTTGTATGCCTTCCTCTTTGGAACCCACGGGCTTAAATGACTCAGATTTGAAAATGGAAAAACATAGCACTTTCCTTTCCTTGAGTCGTGTTATTATTTATCTTCAAATACATTGTGCTTCACGTAAAAATCAAATTGAAAATCAGGAAAGGATGACAAAACAAGAATCAAATTACATTCATTTCTAACGATCTTAATTTAAAGAGACGAGACAACTTCTTTCCTAGAAGAGAAGGAGCCAGGGTAACATATGATAGGGAGAGCTGATTCTAGGGGTATAGAAGCAGCGTGCAGCAGACTGATGTGGCTGGGAGAGCGAGAACATAAAAATCAAGGACTAAGACTGCTTAAGAGAAGACGTTTTGTTAACAGTTAAAAAGTCAGTGGAAATCAAACTAAAAAAGGGGAGATGAATTTTCATGGTAAGTGGGCCTAAGAATGTGCTTCTGTTGTCAAGATATGGTGGTAATAAAGGGGAAGGAAGTTTATTATCCTTTTCAATTACTGGCTTTGGCACTTACATCACTGATAAAACCAAGTTATCATCTGTTAGTACATTTAGCTACAGTGACTCAGTGACATCACTTACTTACTTCTTATCCTTGTCTCTCCCTTTCCTCCTGTAAAGTTCAGTACTCCCTTTTGTGCAACCCAGCTCTTCTCTTCCCAGTACCATCAAGACTCTTCTCAAATGATTCCTGCCATCTCAGGCATCTTCAAATCCTCCTTACAGTTTTCACCCTTTACCTTCAAACATGTATAGTTCTCTGCTCTCCTAGAAAATGTTCTCTTGACCCAGCTGCCCTCTCTAACTGCTGCTATATATTTTTTTCCTTTTACTGTCAAACTTTTCAATTTTAAAATAAGTAGCCTATATCTGCTACCTCCAATTTTCCCCCTGACATATCCTGGAATCAGACTTCTGTTCTTATTACTTGGCAAAAAAAGAATTTCCCATCCTCATCCAATCATTATTAAGGCCTATTTATGTTAGATAGTTGTCTCATCTCATCTCTCTCCCCCTCTCTCTTCCTGCTATATCCCGAGCCTGGCCTTTTCTACTTCCTGTCCCTAATCCAGAGTCCTTTCTTCCTATCTAGAATCTTCACCACACCATGATGATGCTTCTCTGTTTACAGTATTAATGTTTCCTCAGTTTAATTCCTCATCCTTACTCTGGGCTTTCTCAGGTTTTCCCATCTGAATTTATAAAATCATTGTTGCAGTAGAAGGGACTGAATCTTTTGTGAATGGACGTGTATCCTATGTCCTGATCAAGAACTATCATGCCCAAGTTACCTTCTGTCTTTATTATGTTGATAAACTATAGCCATATAGTTTTGGTATGCCCCTAAGCCACTGAATATAACTAAATATGTCGAGCTGCTTAAATGCATGAACTAGCCAGGAAACCTTAACCTGCAGAATGTGATCACCAGCAACACAGGATAGGGTTGAGTCACACAGCTTTTCGTGGAAGCCTTCTCATGAACATGGACAACTACTCTTTAGGCACATTTTGTTTCTCTATAGTATTCTATTTTTAACACAGTAAGAAAGATGCTAATAAACATATATATGTGACAAGAGTTATAAGAAATAGGATGTAATACTCAAAAATTTAAACATTATGAAACACAGGCATCTAGGGATGATCTGACCGTTCTATTTCCAATTACTATAAATTTCAACATTTTGGTTCTTGGGTTGCCTGAAGCCTGGTATGTGTTCAAGCCTTTCAATTAACTAGCTAAAATATTTAAGCTCTTTTCTAAGTGACATTCATTACTTTCTCTTTGCAAGTGCTTGCCAATCGATAGCTAGCAGAGATGAACTCAAAGTCATGAATAAGGTGATGATGTGGCTTTTGTGCTTGCCTGACTATGCCACTTCTCTCCAGGGAAAACATGACATGCTGAGGTTCCTACTTGCCTTGCCACATCACATCCCTGAGTTTTGATTTGGCTGATTTTCTACAGAATGAAAATCATATAGACCCTTCTACTGCCTCCCAGTAGCTTATTCTTGAAGTAGGTAAATTCAGCAGAAAAATCTGTTGACACACTTTCCTTTCTGGTTAGAGGCCCTTATCAGCAGTTTGCAAGCTGGTATCAGTAATTCCTTCCATGGAAAACCAAAACTCCACATAACAACAAAGCAAATGGATATAATACCCAACATAGCCCAATAAAAAGCATGATAGAATATATTATATTATTTATTGTGTTGGCCAAAATGTTCCTGTGGGTTTTTCCTTATGATCTTATGGAAAAGCCCAAAGGAACTTTTTGGTCAACTCAATATATTATTCTTCAATTTTAAGATTTGTTTCTGTTCCAGAAAGCCTTCGATAATTATTCTAACCTTTACTGATATCTTTGGCCTCTGAACTCGTAGAAATAAAAATTTTGCATGGAATTACATATGCTATCATTTTTTATTTGGTGTCAACCACTTATCCCTCTTTGAGGGTGGGGACTGTATCTTTTAGTTAAGATTGGTATCATATTACATATTGTAAAATGCAATGTAGTAGTAAATTAGCATTTATGTGTCTCTGGACAATTAATGTCATCTAGGTGATGGGAAGGAAAATGTGGAAGGTAGTGAACAAAGTAGTGTTAGAAAATGAGTCCGGAATTTCTGAATTTCAAGTAATACAGATACAACCCAAACTAGTTTTATTTCTTTCATTCAACAAATATTTATTGAACACCTATTGTATATGGATACTGTCCAAGGCCCTTGGAATATATTAGCGCATAAAACAAAGCAAAATTCCTCCTCCTGAGGAACTTCCATTGAAGTAGACTGAGATAGATATCAGACAGTAAACATAACAAGTAATTAGAAAATATAATGGAAGATTATGGGGGAGAAAAGAAAAAAACGAACAGTGTAAGTGATATTGGAGAGTTGCTGGGAGGAGACTTCAGGTCAGTGGCAGTCTCACTGTAAAGGTAACAGTTTGGTAAAGACCTGAAAAAGATGAGAGGATCATGCTAATATGGGCAGTTTCAGGCAGATAAAGCAGTGAATGCAAAGGCCCTGGAGTATAATCACGTTCAATATCAAAGCAGGAAGATCACTTAAAAAGGCATTTATAATAATCTAAGTGAGAGATGGGAATGAAGCATGGGAGCAGCAGTGGCATGCTATTTATGTTCTAGAAAGGTAACATATTCTAGATAGAGTTGGAAATTAGAATCAAGAAGATTTTCTGATAAGAGTCAATTTGAGAGGGGCATAAAAGGAAGGAGGACAAGGATAAATACAAAGTTTTTGGCTTGAGCAATCAGAAGGCTACAAATGCGATTTGACTAAGATGGGGAAGACCATCAGTTCAGGTCAGTCTCTCAGTCATGTCCGACTCTGCGACACCATGAACTGCAGCACGCCAGGCCTCCCTGTCCAACACCAACTCCCGGAGCCCACCCAAACTCATGTCCATTGAGTTGGTGATGCCATCCAATCATCTCATCCTGTGTCATCCCCTTCTCCTCCTGCCTTCAATCTTTCCCAGCATCAGGGTCTTTTCCAACAAGTCAACTCTTCACATGAGGTGGCCGAAGTATTGGAGTTTCAGCTTCAACATCAGACCTTCCAATGAACACCCAAGACTAATCTTTAGGACGGACTAGTTGGATCTCCTTGCAGTCCAAGGGACTCTCTAGAGTCTTCTCCAACACCACAGGTCAAATGCATCAATTCTTTGGTGCTCAGGTTTCTTCACTGTCCAACTCTTACATCTATACGTGACCACTGGAAGAACCATAGCCTTGACTAGATGGACCTTTCTAGGCAAAATAATGTCTCTGCTTTTTAATATACTGTCTAGGTTGGTCATAACTTTCCTTCTAAGGAATACGCGTCTTTTAATTTCATGGCTGCAATCACCAACTGCAGTGATTTTGGAACCCAGAAAAATAAAGTCAACCACTGTTTCCACTGTTTCATCTATTTGCCATGAAGTGATGGGACCAGATGCCATGATCTTAGTTTTCTGAATGTTGAGCTTTAAGCCAACTTTTTCACTCTCCTATTTCACTTTCATCAAGAGGCTCTTTAGTTCTTTGCTTTCTGCCATAAGTGTGGTATCATCTGCATATCTGAGGTTATTGATATTTCTCCCAGCAATCTTGATTCCAGCTTGTGTTTCTTCCAGCCCAGTGTTTCTCATGATGTACTCTGCATAGAAGTTAAATAAGCAGGGTGACAGTATACAGCCTTGACGTATTTCTTTTCCTATTTGGAACCAGTCTGTTGTTCCATGTCCAGTTCTAACTGTTGCTTCCTGACCTGCATATAGGTTTCTCAAGAGGCAGGTCATGTGGTCTGGCATTCCCATCTCTTTCAAAATTTTCCACAGTTTATTGTGATCCACATAGTCAAAGGCTTTGGCATAGTCAACAAAGCAGAAGTAGATGTTTTTCTGGAACTCTCTTGCTTTTCGATGATCCAGCGGATGTTGGCCATTTGATCTCTGGTTCCTCTGCCTTTTCTAAAACCAGCTTGAACATCTGGAAGTTCACTGTTCACATACTGTTGAAGCCTTGCTTAGAGAATTTTGAGCATCACTTTACTAGCGTATCAGATGAGTGCAATTGTGCAGTAGTTTGAGCATTCTTTGGCATTGCCTTTCTTTGGGATGGGAATGAAAGCTGACCTTTTCCAGTCCTGTAGCCCTTGCTGAGTTTTCCAGATTTTCTGGCAATATTGAGTGCAGCACTTTCACAGTATCATCTTTTAAGATTTGAAATAGCTCAACTGGAATTCCATCACCTCCACTAGCTTTGTTCATAGTGATGCTTCCTAAGGCCCACGTGATTTCCCATTCCAGGATGTCTGGCTCTAGGTGAGTGATCACACCATTGTGTTTAACTGGGTCATGAAGATCTTTTTTGTACTGTTCTTCTGTGTATTCTTGCCACCTCTTCTTAATATCTTCTGCTTCTGTCAGGTCCATACCATTTCTTCCCTTTATTGATCCCATCTTGGCATGAAATTTTGCCTTGGCATCTCTAATTTTTATGAATAGATCTCTAGTCTTTTCCATTCTATTGTTTTCCTCTATTTCTTTGCATTGATCACTGAGAAAGGCTTTCTAATCTCTCCTTGCTATTCCTTGGAACTCTGCATTCAAATGGGTATGACCATAGGTAGAGGAAATATTGAGAAAAGGATCAGTTTGGGGCATGTTACACTGGACATTTCTTTTAGACACTTAAAAAGATATTTATTAAACAAATGGATAACACCCCTGAAGTTTAGATGTAAGATCTGAGCTGGAGCATAATTATGGCTTTAAATCATTGTTGTCAACAGCCAACCCTCTCTCCAACTGAAAAATGGCTAAATGGTATTATGTCTGTACTAACTGTATAAAACCAAGGTTGTGATTATAATGGAAGAAAGCCTGTGGAACTGCATTTATTACTTTATACTTACATTCTGACTATTAAATACATTAAAAAATATACCTCTTACACTGACCCCCATCCCCCAGTTTGGGTTTTTCTCCAAAACAATGAGTATCAAAAATTAAAGGTGATAGAAAGTACCAATATCATATATCTGCATATATCTTCTTTCTTGTAAGCCTATATATAAATATATACCTACATCTTTCTCTTTCTCTCTGTATACATATATAAACACACACAGCATACATATGTTCTTTGAGACAATGCCATAGATGTTAGTTTATTACAGTTGAATCAGACTGACAAAAGTTAAACGTTGCTGTCATTCACAGCTATGGGAATAAAAGTTAGGGTGCTTTTTTCCAACAGTGATTTTCTAAAATGCACATGTTCATTTTACCAGCTCAAAGATGGTACTAGCATTAAATTTAAGTCAATGGACAGCCGTGTTTTTTTTAAGCACCTTTAGTCTCACAATTGTATTAACCACCAGATACCAGTATAAACTTCTCATTGCCAAAAATTTTGATTCTGTTGCTACAACACTGGAAATTTAGAATCAAATGGGTTTTCAAGTAATTCTAAGATGCAGAAAATAGTCCTAAATAACACACAATAGGGCAACAAATCTTGACCTTGACTGGAAACTCCAGTTGCTTATTCATAACACTAACACCAAGAATGCTGGATTTGGTGATATGCAAAGGTTGTATGTCTTGAAATCAAAACCCTAATATTTTAAGAGAAGATCCTGAAAATCTTCTCATATGCATGCTCAGTCTAAGAGCTATGAAATTTCTTCACATTTTAGCTTCCCCCTCTGGAAAATAAGAATAACATATTCCCTGAAAGGTGGTACAAAAAATGATTCAATGCTAAAGAACCTGATGAAAAGTATTTAACCAGAATGTCATGCAATTCCAGCGTCAGAGTTATTTTACTAGTTACAATAAAAAATCTTATTTCTAAATATTAAGATTTTTATTATAATTAATAACTACTGATGGTGACTGCAGCAATGAAAGTAAAAGATGCTTGATCCTTGGAAGAAAAGCTATGACAAACCTAGGTATGTATTAAAAAGCAGAAACATCCCTTTGCCAACAAAAGTCCATATAGCCAAATCTATGGTTTTTCCAGTAGTCATGTACAGATGTGAGAGTTAGACCATAAAGATAGCTGAGCACCAAAGAACTGATGCTTTTGAATTGTGGTGCTGGAGAAGACTCTTGAGAGTCCCTTGGACAGCAAGGAGATCAAAGTAGTCAATCCCAGAAGAAGTCAACCCTGAATATTCATTGGAAGGACTGATGCTGAAGCTCCAACACTTTGGCCACCCATACAAAGTGCTGACTCATCAGAAAAGACCTTGATTCTCAGAAATATTGAGGGCAGGAGAAGAAGGGGGTGACAGAGGGTGTGATGGCTGGATGGCATAACCAATTCAATGGACATGATTTTGAACAAACTCCAGGAGATGGTGAAAGACAGGGAAGTTTTGTGTGCTACAGTCCATGGGGTTGCAGAGAGTCATACTTGACTTAGCAACTGAACAACAAAATATTAATGATAACATTCAACAGAAGTAATGTTCAATTAGATTATTATATCAGGAGATCCTGATTAATGTCTCATCAATCATTCTCTTCTATGTATGTAACCCTTAGTTCTGCAAAACTTGATACACAAGTACACATTTAAGCCATTCTTTCCAACAATATAAAAGCTATTTTATGATCAACTCTTTGGCCTTCAACCACTTCATTTTGCAGAGCATATATTTTAAGCAGACTAGAGATAAGACGTTCAAAATATCTAACCTTAGTGAGCTAACTTGGATGCTGACAGGAAAATCCTAGACTGTCATTATTCTAACAATAGAATCAGGTTACAAATTCCCTCACCACGTGGGGTCAAAAGCTTCCCCTGGAAAGGCAAAGGTATCTTAGTGAACACAAAAGGCAATATGGCTCATAAAAAATTCATTATACTGCCCTTCTCTTACTGTGCTAAGACAGATGTAAAGTCTAGAATTTTCCCAGTAGAGCCTTCTCATAGCATTTAGAAAGTGAGGCTAGGAACACACACACACACACACACACACACACACACACACACACATACATGTTAATAGAGCGTCTTGAGCTTGATGAGAAAGTCATAAGTAAAGCATGTCACACGCCTCAGATCAAAGGTGTCACACATTCAGCAGCAGCCTCTCTTAATGCAAAGGACCACCGCATCCATGCCTGCCACTGCTGACAGAATTATGGGAGATGCGGGTGGAATGTCGAACATGTAGAGGATAGGCCTGTAATTATTCACAAAACTTCAGGAAATAAACATTCACTTTCAAAAAATTGTTTTCAGCTGCTTTAAAGCCAAGTGACAGCTAAATTACAGTTCAGGGAAGGAAAAGTTTCCATTTTCTAATTTGATGCATTTTGTTGCATAGTACTACATTATCCAGAGTCAGCGCTGCCATTTCCTGTCGTGCTTCAAACCGCAGGCAGAAAGCTCCAGGCAGCTGAAAGCCTTGTTTGTCCGGTCACACGGTTCGCTAAGTGTACTGTGAGAATCCTGTCTGCGGCCTCGGGGCAAGTCTCTTGGTTAACATTCCTAGGATTTCCACAAGTGCTTTTGGCTGTACATGCTGTGGCTGCTCCTCAGCATCTTCTTTGTGCCAAGCTGTGGTATGTTTATGGAAACTGCGGGTCCTGCCCAGGAACAGCCCCAAACTCACATTTCTCCCACGGCTTTGCCAGGAGAGGGGGATGGAAAAGGGGGGAGAAGAAATGGTGGGAATCCAAACAGCAAATCTTGGGTGCTTACAAGCTGACTGGTAGCTGTCAGGAAAATAAATAAGGTGCAATATATCTGACAGTATAAGAAGGAAGAAAGGAAATTAAGTTTTTATTAAAAGAGATAACAGCAATGCTATATCAGGCAGGCAGTTTGCTCTTGCCTGCTGAGTCTTGTGATGATGACTCCCAGTTCTTTAAATGATAGACTGCCAGAAATGGCCTATGAATACATAGTAAGAGATTCATAGAAGCTTTGTTTTACTACAGACCATACTCTCATAAAACATTTAACATACTCTAACCAAAAATATCGGGAAAAAAGTCCTATATACTTTGCTTAATTTGAGACCTTAAGCTAGACTTTTCAACATTAAAACTTACGCTGTGTATTCAAAAGGAAAATACTTACTACAATAGTTTTACACACAAAGAAACTGAAAGTCCTGGCTGAGATTATTATTTATTATAAGAAATTCAAAGTAATGTTCCTGACTCTTTCTCATTAGGATCGTATGATGCCATTTATTTTGACTTTGAGTAGCTCAAAAAAATCAAAACAAATTTTAAAAAGTAAAGATTAACCTCCAGTATTAAAAAAAAAAAAAAAGATATTCTTTCCCTTTAGGCTAAGCCACTTCCCTGACAGAATCTGCTGCACAATAAACTGCTGAGCTAGGCAATTTTTTTTCACTGTAAATGATACCCATACCTTGGAAACCTATCTTTTAAAAATTATGAATGGCCCAAATGACTTAGTATAGAACAAATAGAGGATAAAAGAGAGGACTTGCTCCAAATGAGATAGGCATCCTTCTTAACACAAATCAACACTGTTCATATGCACTTGCTTCCTTCAGAACACTGAACCAAGAGCTCCCAAACAACGTTTCTTCACACTTCACAATTTTAGCATGAAGAGTTCCTGGGTTGCAATGAAAATGGATTTTTTTTTTCTAAATAAGTTTTCAAATTCAGATACTATAAGCAGTGTTCGGATGATTACACGATTCGTGGTGGCAAATCCTTCAGTACTGGTGAGGTGGGAAGATAGGCAGATTTCAGTGCAGTCAAGTTACAAGTACAGACACTCCAGTTTTCAATTTAATGGGTTATTTTGGTGTGGAAAAGGTTGAAGCTTGAGTGAGAAATGAGAAAATAATTGTCTGAGGCATGAGAGATGTGTAGAATTGCTATGGATTTTAAATTATTTTTGCAAAACCAAAATACATGAAGTATACTATGTGTCCTGTCAAAAAAATTTTGAGTTCTAAATTTATTTAAAAAATTCTAAGAAAGGAGTACAACTTAAGTCACTGAAAATCTTTGGGGAAACAAAGTATAATGATAGTAAACAAATTTAGTTACCACGTGTGTATTGATTATTGAAATCAACCACTTAAAATTAAGACTATTCCAGAATATCTGTAGTTCATGCCAAATATTTAGCAGGAAACTTATGGCTATAAATTACTAAAAAGGCTGAAGAAAGATGAATTTACAAACATAAGACATTTAACTAAGTCTCAAAAGGCATATGGTTTAGATGGTTCTGTAAGTTCACACTTAAACACATATCTCTTTCCCCAAAACAGAGCAATAATAGGTAAAATCAACTAGAAATAACTCAGTTCAAAAAAGACAAACAAACATCTTCAAGTACTACAAGTGGAAAGAAATGCAGAGCACTAGTAGAACTGAAATTCATTGCTTTCTCAATTCTGGCACAGCTTCGTCAGAATCTTGGGTACTGAAAGGTTAAGAGTCTAGAAATGCTTCATGAGATAGCAAGCAGAAGCTAGTGTTACCACCACTTGAAGCCAAGACGTGAAGCTAGGACTCTCTTCAAACACATATAAAAAGGCCAAAAAAAGAGCACTGTTTAAAACCCAGAAAATCAGCAACTAAGAGAGCAATTTATTCCATGTAAAATTAATTCCAGGAGCATTTTGTCTTTAAAATAAGGATACTTTTCCATAAAAAGAAAGAAGTTACAAAATAAAACACAGAGAAATGAAAAAAGTGGCTATATGAAAAGTTTATTAGAAACCATGGGAATAAAAAAATAAACTTGTATAAACTGTATAAATGCTAGAATAGTCACAAAGAGAACCGATGAATTTTAAGAACTGATGAATTCACTCAAAGTGCATTACACAGAGATAGATAAAATAAAGCGCAATTGTGGGCCAGAGGATAATCTGAAAGGGTATGAGTCCAAATTAATTTCTAAATGAACAGAAGGGAGGAAATAAGTCACAGACAATATTTCAAGAAACAGCTGAGACATTCAATAACTGAAGAAAGCCATGAATCTTAATACTATAAATTCATTCTGAATGCCAAAATAGAAACATAAAAATAAATTCTATACCTAAACATGTACCATAAAATTGCTCAATATTAGCGAAAACAGAAAAAATCCTAAAACTATAAAAAAGAAAAGACCACTTATCTACCAAGAATAATTCTGAAACTGGTAAAATTTTCATAAAGCAACAACCAAGTCTAGAAAACAATTTAACAATACTCAATAATGCTTGCAAAGTGCTGAGAAAAAAATAACTGGTAACCTATAATTTTATACCCAGCTAGCTATCACTTAAGAATAGCAGCAATGACCACACCAACAGAATGTAGACAAAAAAAACCAAGAGAGTTTCACTATAAGACTAAATATATATATTTGTTTCAGAAGAAATATAAAGTTGAAAATTTATTGGAAAAAAAAGAAAATGTTAGACAGAAATTGATAAGAATGTGTCAGGAAATTTAATTATTGACAGTTAAAATGATAACTATTTTAAAAATGTAGAACTCTGCAAAGTAATAAAAGATGAATCAGAAAAACTTATACCTATTTATGAATTATCTACAGAGAGTATAAATGCCTTTGGTAAAATTTCTAAGTACTTTCTATTTATAGGTGCTATGCCTCAAGCATTCCAGGTTCACACTCAGCTCATGATATTTGCACTTGTCCTCTTTGTTTGGAAATGTATTACCTTAAATCTTCTCACAGCTTTGGTTTCTCACTTTCATTCACATCTCTATTCAAATACTGGCTTTTCAGAAGTTAGAGGTCACAGAGGAGGTGGCAAGTCTTTTGGAAACAGCCACAGGATAGTATATATTTGTTTACTGAATGGTAATCTCTACTTTTTGATTTAGGCCTCACAACAGACATTCAGCGAATGCTTAAACAAAAAAACCCTTAAAAAATGGAAACACTGACCTTTGCAACCAAACATTTCCCTAAGTATTTATGAAAATAGAAATGTGGACTACAAAGTATTTGAATACCCTCTGTAAATGTTATTTTCAGTTTAGGCTGTTCAGTTGCTCAGTCATGTCTGACTCTTTGCGACCCCATGAACTGCAGCACACCATGCCACCCTGTGCATCACCAACTCCCAAAGTTTCATGTCCCTTGAGTCAGTGATGCCATCCAACCATCTCATCCTCTGTCGTCTCCTTCTCCTCTAGCCTTCAATATTTCCCAGCATCAGGGTCTTTTCAAATAAGTCAGTTCCTCTCATCAGGTGGCCAAAGGATTGGAGTTTCAGCTTCAGCATCAGTCCTTCCAATGAATATTCAGGACTGATTTCCTTTAGGATGAACTGGTTGAATCTCCTTGCAGTCCAAGGGATTCTCAGAGTCTTCTCCAATACCACAGTTCAAAAGCATCAGTTTTTCGGTGCTCAGCTTTCTTTATAGTCCAACTCTCACATCCATTACATAATTACTGGAAAGACTATAGCTTTGACTAGACGGACCTTTGTTGGCAAAGTAATATCTCTCCTTCTTATTATGCTGTCTAGGTTGGTCATAACTTTTCTTCCAAGGAGTAAGCATATATTGTACTATGATATTGCCAAATATCTAGAAGAGCAACAGATGATGTTTATATAGCAAAGTTAAGCTGCATTCAATATCACAGTAATCCAAGTCTATGCCCTGACTGGTAACGTTGAAGAAGCTGAAGTTGAACAGTTCTATGAAGACCTACAAGACCTTCTAGAAGTAACATCCAAAAAAGATGTCCTTTTCATTATAGGGGACTGGAATACAAAAGTAGGAAGTCAAGAAACACCTAGAGTAACAGGCAAATTTGGCCTTGGAGTACAGAATGAAGCAGGGCAAAGGCTAATAGACTTCTGCCAAGGGAAAACACTGGTCGTAGCAAACACCCTCTTTCAACAACACAAGAGAAGACTCTACACATGGACATTACCAGATGGTCGACACCAAAATAAGACTGATTATATTCTTTGTAGCCAAAGATGGAGAACCTCTGTATAGTCAGCATCACTACTAATAAAGTTAGTGGAGGTGATGGAATTCCAGTTGAGCTATTTAAAATCCTAAAAGATGATGCTGTGAAAGTGCTGCACTCAATATGTCAGCAAATTTGGAAAACTCAGCACTGGCCACAGGACTGGAAAAGGTCAGTTTTCATTCCAATCCCAAAGAAAGGCAATGCCAAAGAATGCTCAAACTACCACACAATTGCACTCATCTCACATGCTAGTAAAGTAATACTTAATATTCTCCAATCCAAGCTTCAGCAATACATGAACCATGAACTCCGAGATGTTCAAGCTGGTTTTAGAAAAGGCAGAGGAACCAGAGATCAAATGGCCAACATCCACTGGATCATCGAAAAGCAAGAGAGTTCCAGAAAAACATCTATTTCTGCTTTATTGACTATGCCAAAGCCTTTGACTGTGTGATCACAATAAACTGTGGAAAATTCTGAAAGAGATGGGAATACCAGACCACCTGACCTGCCTCTTGAGAAATCTGTATGCAGGTCAGGAAGCAACAGTTAGAACTGGACATGGAACAACAGACTGGTTCCAAATAGGAAAAGGAGTACATCAAGGCTGTATATTGTCACCCTGCTTATTTAACTTCTGTGCAGAGTATATCATGAAAAACACTGGGCTACAAGAAACACAAGCTGGAATCAAGATTGCCAGGAGAAATATCAATAACCTCAGATATGCAGATGACACCAACCTTATGGCAGAAAGTGAAGAAGAACTAAAGGGCTTCTTGATGAAAGTGAAAGAGGACTGTGAAAAAGTTGGCTTAAAGCTCAACATTCAGAAAACTAAGATCATGGCATCCAGTCCCATCACTTCAAGGAAAATAAATGGGGAAACAGTGGTTGACTTTATTTTTCTGGGCTCCAAAATCACTACAGTTGGTGATTGCAGCCATGAAATTAAAAGACTCTTACTCCTTTCAAGGAAATTATGGCCAACCTGGATAGCATATTGAAAATCAAAGACATTACTTTGCCAATAAAGGTTTGTCTATGGTTTTTACAGTGGTCATGTATGGATGTGAGAGTTGGACTATAAAGAAAGCTGAGTGTCGAAGAATTGATACTTTTGAAATGTGGTGTTGGAGAAGACTCTTGAGAGTCCCTTGGACTTCAAGGAGATAACAACCAGTCCATTCCAAAGGAGATCAGTCCTGGGTGTTCATTGGAAGGACTGATGTTGAAGATGAAACTCCAATACTTAGGCCACCTGATGTGAAGAGGTGACTCATTGGAAAAGACGCTGATGCTGGGAAAGATTGAGGGCAGAAGAAGGGGACGACAGAGGATGAGATGGTTGGATGGCTTCACCGACTCAATGGACATGGGTTTGGGTGGATTTTGGGAGTTGGTAATGGACAAGGAGGCCTGGCATGCTGTGGTTTATAGGGTTGCAAAGAGTCAGACACGACTGAGCAACTGAACTGAACTGAAGCTGGATTTCATACATTATCTCACTTAGTCCTCATAAAAATCTAACTGGAGAAGAGTTGAAACCTATAAAGACAGTACTATTTGTTCAAAGCCATTGAGCTAGTCAACAGTAAAATCAATATGTTGACAGAGTTCTGACTCCATAAATGTAATGTTTTATCTACCACAATGTCTTCCCACAGAGATGCCTCCAAAGTACCTGTTTTGTAGGAGGTTTGTATTTAACTATCAGCTGTGTTTAATTCAACATCTTTATCACCAGTGGCACAGTTAGTAAGGAATTGCTTGCAATGCAGGAGACCTGGGTTCAATACCTGGGTCAGGAAAGATTTCCCTAGATAAGGAATTGGCAACCCACTCCAGTATTCTTGCCTGGGAAATCCCATGGACAGAGGAGCCTTACAGGCTACAGTCCATGGGGTCTCAAGAGCTGGACATAACTTAGTGACTAAATCACCACCTCCTTCTTGCAAGTTCACCTCACAGAGGATTAATTGGGAACTACATTTCCTAATGTCCCTCTCCCTTCTTGAATCCAATGGAAAAGTCCTGAAGTGACTCTTCCATGAAAATGGGGAGGTAAGAGGGGAGGACGGGTATGATTCTCTTGAGATACATGGACAGACACATGGACAGACATGAGGTTCACAGCAGCCTCTCCAGGGAGCTCTTAAGGCCACCTGCTTGGCTGAGATCATCAGAGGTGACTCTTCTTTGCTTCCCCAGTTCTTCCAATTCACGCCTACAATTGTTATATTAAAACTCTTTATACCTGGGGAGCATACAGTGGGTGCAGTTTTCCTAAACAAATATTGAAAAACATATTTTCTTATAGTATTTTATCACAATCTCTCTTAGTCTTTTAACAGATGAGAAAACTGAAGTATAACATAAAGATTGAATTTCTTGAGATCACAATAAATAACCAGGTATTGATCCTTCAGACCTATGTTGACTCTGATTAAATTGGAGGAGTGTTTTGGGAAGAATGCTGAGGCTGTTTGGCTCACTGAAAAACAAGATCATAATCTCTTAGCAGTATCATTGATGATGCATGGGTACAGGAGAAGCAAGTGGTAGTAAAGGTATGTATCGAACATGTACTAAAATGTTAAGGGAAGAATGCAATGACAACTGTGGTCTGGCCCTCACAGACCCAAGTGGGTACCCTAGAAAGTTATACTATCACTGTGCAAATGTTCAGCACTCTACACAAATCTGGATTAAAGATGTAGTCTCAAATGTTAGACATTGTAAATTAGGTATACTGCTTTATTTTCATATTTTCAAAGGTCTCCCAATCATGTTTTATTGCCCATTCAATTATTAATGCTGGAAACACTTACTGGGTGAATAGCCCTTCTTCTAAAAGGTTTTTATATGAACATGTTATTTTCGGGACTTACTCACACAAAACATAGGCTTTTACTAAAAGCCCTTGGTCATTCGGTCAAATGCACCATTCTTCCTATAGTGCTTTATAACCTTGCAGAGAGGCCTGCTTCATACATAAGATCAATAATAACTGTAATATAGTTTGCACAGGCAAGATTTGGTGCTTTCTTCATGAAATACTCAAAGACACTATAAAGAATAGTGTTACTATTACCTGGCACCCTTACCCTTGTTTTATAAGCAACATGTAGTTTAATTGGGATTTAACTTCCTTATTCTGTAATCTGTACTTCTTTCACAAAGCCAATATTAAGGAAATGGCAAATCAGAAGAGACCAGTAAACATACATATAAACACAAGGCAGGCGTTATTACATTTACCATGTGTCACATTTTTGTTCTTGATGTATCAGGCCACGATTCATGTCAAATCATTTATCTCATTTTTATTTCAAGACTACAATTGATACACTATGTAGTTGAGCAGTTAGAGAAAATGATTAATAGGTCTCCTTAGCTTCTGACAAATGGCTGGAAATAGAAAAGTGGAACAAAACAAATAACAACCATGGAATATACAACTAGTGATCCAGAATTAGAACTGCAGTCATTTGCCTATTTCTGGGAAAGAAGGAAACAATTTGATGAGACTACTTCTGCATTTTTCTCATTGAGGGCTTCCTAATTACAAGTCAGCTTATATTCCTAATTTATTTTCTGATAATGTGGTAGATTCATACTGTGTTTTAATCAGACTGTGTCTTAGAAGTTTTTAAAGCTGCTTTCTCTCTGTGCCAATTTGAGGTTAATGGGTGCTTTGGTTCAACTAGGGTGTGAGCATTCCCATTTCATAAGCAAAACGTTTGGATCACAATTTGTCAGGTGATTACGATCTGCTTATGTCCATTCATGTGGCCACTGAATTGCCTGCAATCTGCACCATTAATCAAGTTGTCTACTTGGTTGTTAAGGGAACAGAAAACATCAACTCAGCAACTTTTTCCTGTTTGGTATTTTTCATGTTTTCCACACTGTATCAATGTTAGTTACTTAATTCCTCTGATTTACACTCATTTTCCACTCACAGTAGAAAAAATTCAGTAGTGTATCAGTGTTATCATAGTTTTCAGTCTGCATAAAAATCTGTTGCTGTTTTTTAACCTGACCTGATAAGCAGATTACTAAAATTTTCACACTGAGAAATGTTGTTGGTCTCCAAAATGTAGGTTAGTTCATAGCATGGCAAATGAAAACAGAATCATTTTTTAATTTATCAACCAATATTACATTCATGTATATCAACTATCATTATGTACTTCATACTTAGTGGAAATACCTAAGCAAATATTAATAATAAGTATAATATTCCTGAGGACTTTGGCTCTGTCTTCAGAGATAAAATTAAGCCATTGCTGTTCAGTCACTAAGTCATGTCTGACTCTTTGGGACCCCATAGTCTATACCGGGATTTCCTGTCCTTCACCATCTCCTGCACTTTGCTCAAACTCATGCCCATTGAGTTGGTGAAAATTAAGGAGAGAGCTGAGTAATTAAAAAATGGGTTTCATCCATAAAGAAAAACACTTAGAAAAATCTGGCTAATGTGGAACATTGCCTTCAATTTTAAAACTCCTTTCTTCATTCTTTCAGCCCGTTTTTTAAAACAGTAATTAGTTAATTTGATAAATATTTAATGGGCACTCAATCTTTTGTAGGTATTTGGATATTCCAAAGAATAAGAACACCCTAAAGAAGTTCTAGAAATGAGGATTCACAGTGAACTCAATTCCACACCTCCTCCCCAACCCCTGTCTACTCAGCAAGTCTCAATTTGGTACCCCAAAGTAGGAGAAAAACAAATTTTAACCATGTAAAGGTGATACCCTCTATGAAAAATACATGAAGCAAGCTACATATATTATAAAACACACTCATGATGTCTTCAGCTAAGTGTGAAACTGTGTATACATTTTAAGATAGAAAAAGAAAAAGACTCAAAATTTATGACTGTAACCTTGCAGATGGTCACTATGCCATCCAAGTTATAAAGTACTATATCCATCCCAAGCTCTTTGTCTTTATATATTCTAGTAGAGTCAGAGAATGTAAAAAGCCTTGATAAAGACAAAAAAAAAAAATGGTTTCACAGGTGCAAAGACAAGGAGCAGCTAAACAGAAACACGCCCATCTGAGATTTCTTGCTTCAGCACAGATGTCCTCCTCTATGGTGACATCTAGGCTTCTTTTTTCCCGATTAAGAGACTGGGATCTAGAATGAGTCACTGGCAAGAGATAAACAATAGACATTCATTTACTAAATGACTGTTCTCTGGGTATTCATTTGTTGGCTATATGTTCAATAAATATTTCTTAAGTATCTATCATGTACTAGTCATATGGTATTTACCAAGAATCCCTTATGTGCCAGGTATTACCCTTCAGTGATACCTCTTATGCCCCTGAGAAGGAAAATAATCCGAGAGAAAATCTCAGATACATTATTTTCCCCCACTAAGTGATGAAATAAATCTTCTAACTTCTGTTAAGGAAAGCCATATAAGTCTTCCCAGGGTGAGTTTCCCAAATCATAGGGAAAAAAAAATTCCAGTATGAAAATTACACATTAAAGAAATTAAACTAGCTCTGACTTGTAAACCACTGTTAAAGAAATAAGGAATATTCTGAGCCTAAGGCAAACTCTAAATGACACCTCAAAGGAGAGGTATTTTTGGTGAAGAATATCTAGAAGAAATGACAGAGAAGATAATTTTTTTGATCACTTTTCTTTGTTTTCAGGGTTGGAAACTTGTAGGAGCAAAAACGTCATTTAAAAAAATACAAAAACAAAACAACTGTGAGTTATTTCACTTAAATGAAATGCAGTTTTATCTGAAAAGACTCTTTTTTCCTTTCAGTGTGAGGCAACAGTAAATTAATTTTTGAGGCTGTTAACCCCTTAAGTAACAGATATATAAATCATATTAAAACCACCTTGGAATTTGTAGTGAGCAATGAAACAGATCCCAAGACCAATAAAAGAGCTCAGCTAAGTGACTTACCTAAAATATACATCAGGTAGCCAAGATGATGATCCAGGCTTAATTAAAAGCAAATTCCCAGTTTCCTTTTCCTACAGTTCTATATTTCTCTCTTCACTCAGCTATGGTTCAAAGTAATTTTCTGATTCTTTCCATTAAGATTCCTTTTTCTTTCTTTCTCTTTTCCAGACAGTTTGTTATGAGTTTGGAAGCTACTAACAAGAGCTGTTCAGTTCAGTTCAGTCACACAGTTGTGTCCAACTCTTTGTAACCCCATGAACTGCAGCATGCCAGGATTCCCTGTCCATCACCAACTCCTAGAGCTTGCTCAGACTCATGTCCATCGAGTTGGTGATGCCATCCAACCATCCTTTTAAAACTCAAGTCAACTTCATGCTTCTCATATATTAGATAAGAAATTTTGCCTGTGCTAAGTTTACAAGCTACTATTTTTATATGTTTATGTAACACTAATTATATTGTTTCAAATTAAAATTTTAAAATGCATTAGGGTAACTGTTTTCACATTTCATAAAAAAGGTAATAGGTTAGAGGTTCAGAAGCTTAACAGGTGGTTGGAACAATGCACATAAGGAATCATTCCTTGTGATTCAAGGTCATATTCTGGGTTTTTGTTGTTCATTTGCAGGTACATAAATACCATACATTTCATGTTTGTAGAGTAATGAAATATTACATACCCCTCATATCATGTCATTCAAAAACCTTGAATTTTTGCTATTTATCACTAGCAGTGAAGTTTCTGCCAATGGGGTAAAGCAGTTTTTAGGAATGGATACTAAATTGACATAGATTTTGCTTTTTATACCCTTTGATGTCCTACATTATTATCAATCCTTGAAACACATTTTAGCTGATACTGTGTCTGCTGTGAACAAGAAGAATGTGGTATCGGGGCAGGGAATACTAAACTGTCCCAGTTACCCACATTCCAGTAGCCAGAAAGTGCTGCCTGGATTTGCTTCTTTCAGAGGTGGCATTCTTCAGAATAGCACACGCTGACCCAGGAGTATCCTCCCAGGGCGGGCAGCTCTCCTTTCTGTTCAGTCTAAAACCACAGGAAGACAGCAGACACACTCGGGTGGGCACCACTGCATCTACATCTGTGTCTTTATGAGACTTCTTTATCCAGTTGTGGTGCCTCTACAGGGGAGAGCCCACAGCTAGTTCCTGCTCTCAGTTATGCAAAGATTGTGTGTTACGTGTTTACCAAAAACACTTTTACTACTTGTAAAGAACACTCTGAGAAATAGCTTCTGAGTAGACAGTTGAAAGTGAAATGGAAGGGACAGAATTCAGGGCTTACTGTCCCTTCACTGGGTTTACTCAAGATAGAGAGTGGGATTTTAGCCTTGGTACAATCCCGAGGAAAGTGAGAACAGGAAAGGAGGCATGGGGCTGCAAAGAGGGAAAGCATAGGAGGGGTGGGCCCGTCACCCAGCAGGCCACCCCCTCGAACATGACAGAGATACTCAGAGAGATCATATGAACTACTCTAGCTTAAGACTGTCTGTCTGTGGGAAGGGAAGACAGAAAAACATCTATCTTTCCCTTCCTTTTCATTTACTGTTTCTGGCTGGTCTAAGTTTGCCCCATGGAGCATTCATATCCATATACTGTTTGTCACTATTTCACACCGAGCTGTTCCAGGTAACAACTGGAGTAGCCTGAGTCCCCGAGCTCTAGCTTGGCCAATGTGCAGGCCCCATGACCACCAGCACTGTATGTGGAGTTCCTAAACCTGCATCCACAGCAGTCAAGTCACGCTAGGGCTATACCAACAAGTCAAGTGAACGCATATACAGGGGAGTGTAGAAATGGACCCTGCACATGAAGTCTTGCTTAAGAAATCTGATTACTCAAGGGAGGATGAGCTGTTTTCTTTTTTATGTTTCCATATCACCCAGTAGATGCCAGTACTATTAATTTCTTTTTATTGGTTTTGCCATAACAATGACATGCTATCGCCATGGGTGTACATATGCTCCCCCTCCAGAACCCCCCTCCCTCCTTCCTCCCGACCCCCTCCCCCCAGGAAATCTCATTGTACCATAATTATTTACTTGTATGTCTGTCTCTCCTCAGAAGACAGTGAACTTTAACCAGGATGACCTTACTTCTGGCTTTGATTGGGAGTATTGGATTTGCCAGTTTAGATCAGTTAACACTGGATAATTATTTTAATTTTCTCTTTCACTCTCAAAGGGTCCAAGTTAAAATATTGCATTATAGGATCACCTTATTATTCTTAAGACAAGGGGCACATCTTCTTCAATATTGAAAGTGTATTAGTATCTAGTATAATATTTGGGTCATAATACATGTTCAACAAGGGTCTGATAAGGGATCATCTCACTGCAGATGGATATTGCTAGTGCTTATCCAATATTCTATTCTCACTAACTGAGATTTGTCTGTAGAGGAAATGTGTCCAACCAAAACTTCCCTAGTTTTCTCATCTCTGTTGCATCAAGGGGTTGCCATGAGACACAGTGATGAGACAAAGTGGAAACCTTTTGAGAAGATTTCTGAAACACAAGACACTTTCTGCCTCTCCTTCTCTTTAGACCTGCCAGAGGAACAGCATCCTTAAAACCACAGGTATGAAAATTCACAGGAGTAGATGCCCCAGTCCTGGGCTGCCAAGTTTGAAGCTTCTTGTCATGTACAAAAAATAACTCCCTAACTATTCAAGCCACTGTTAATTGCATTTCTGTTATATACACACTTTCCACCTGATACATTATTTAATTCCTGTTATACCTCTATGAAGCATTAGGTTGAATCACATAGAATTTTGACCCACAAAAACAGCAATTTATTCAATCACTTTTCATAATTCATTTAAATACTGAATATCTACGATGGCAAAACGCTGACACTAGAAGAACAGTGCCCATTATTTTCAAATGTATTACCAAAATATTTACTTTCACCCAAGATTCATAAAAGTAAATTATACATCATTTAAAACTAAAAGGATAACTACTTGAATATGAGTCAGATATGATAGGATGAAAATCACACAGGTACATTATTTTAAGCCAAACAGATGCTTAAAGCATCCTGTACAGTGGCTATTACAAAGTTCAGAAAATCAGACCTCTACTAAAGGGAAGAAACAGAATAGGGGAATTCTATTAGTCTGCAGTTTATAAAGAAGAGGAGCCCAAGACTCAGGGCCTATTGGTGAGATGCTTTAGTTCCTTTACAATTTCCCTATAAAATGTAGCCCACCAACTTCAGACATCAGCTTCAATCTCAGTTCCCATTCAAGTTATATTTTCTTTCTTTCTCTCTTGTTTTTTTTTGTTTGTTTGTTTTTTTGGCCACGGACAAGACAACCAGACTTGGCAGCTTGGCAGGAAGTTCTGAGACACAAGTGTTAGCTTCCAAGTAGCACCAAATGTGTCTTCTAAGAACTGTGGTCAGATACACTAAAGAGATTTTTATAGGGGAAAAATATCAATTTCTGACTTAAAATCAAACTAAAACCAAGAGAGTTACTTTGATTGATTTTTAAAGTTGGAAGAATTTCCCTTTAATTTTTAGTTTTTCTTAAGAAGTATTCTTCCTCCAAGAGATCTTGATTTGGGGAACAAATGGTGGACTCATGTCAATATATGGCAAAACCAACACAATAATGTAAAGAAAATAAATAAATAAATAAAAATTTTAAAAAAAGGATACTCTAATAGTTGAGGGGACCAAGCAAAAGTTTTGAAATTTTAAGATCATAAGACTTAACTTTCTTGAAAGTTAAAATTCAGTTTTGCTTTATAAGATTTTTATGAGAATTATCTGAAGATTATCTAATAAAATCACTTATTGTTCAGTCTTCACCACTAGGACTTAAAAAAAAAGGGGGTCAATGAGAACAATGAAGGCTTTTAATAAATAAACATTTAGTATCTGAATAAAAACTCTGTATTATATATTTATGGCTTAAGCCTACCAGTTTGTTAATCCCAAGCATCAACATATGATAAGAGGCTATTGCAGGAAAGACAGGTATTGAAATTCCTCTTTCCCCACACTTGTTTAGGTGCTTTCTGATTTTGTCGGGGTTATTAGCTCATCTGAGAAGTGCTAATCTTTCCTGAGAGGAGCTAAAGGAGGTTTGGGGTCCTGGTCTACCTGCCACCGTCTTCTCCAGAGCAAAACATGTGTCCTGAACCTGACACAAGCCCATGAACCTGAGGAACTGTCCACGTCAAGTGACATTGTATTAGAAGGGTGGAACCACCATAGGAATAAGAAATAACAGTAACCACAAGTAATTGTGTGTTAAAGAAAGTAATTTCTTTAAAAAAATTTTAGTTTTAATTCATAAAACTAAAACACATATGTAAAAGTGACAAATTTTGTGCACATTTAAAAAAATTATACATTGGATCCTGATATATGTGCTCAGACACAATGTCCTGGTTGCTGATGGGTATCCTCCAGGACTCCTAAACTGACAAAAATATAATCAGCACAATGTAATGAATAAGACCATAGCATTGCCTAGGGGTTACCAACATGGAGAGCATCGAGGCATGATAGGTGAAAGTTTGCTGAATGAAATGGGAATATCTGAAATTATTTATGCTCAGTAGATTCTCTAGCAGTTTATTATCCAAAGCCAACAGATACATTTTGTAAAGCATTCCACATGAAATACACTTAAGATTCAGTTTAACAGGGAAAAAGGATTTCCCCCCACCATATGCCCATAGGCTTAATTCAACACAACTAATCACCCTATTTCTCTCTCTAGGCTTATACTTTTTTCTTTAAAAATCTGGAAAAGTTATAAAACTTCTCTGGGTACCTACCTCACCCCATAAAATTCATTTCTAATTGTCTATAACATATGTATAGAACGTGGCTCTTAACACCCCACATTATGAATACTGGTAACATAAATCATTAATAGTAATGTTTATTAAACTTTTGATCAGAGAATTGTATGTATTGGCTATAATTACTGACAGAAATGAATACCCAGATCAGTGCTATCTTATTTGAAAAGCCTGGGCAGTATTATAAGTCCATGTTGTACTTGTGGGGATTTCTATCCAAGCCTCTTCAAGTAATCAAAATCAGGATCAGCTTATTCAAAGACTGCAGGGGACAGATGGCCAATTAGTGATGCAGAGGCCTCGGCGAGGGCCACAAGAGAAATTGTGGCTTCATCTGAAAAGGCAGCTACCATTCAGCATACGGGGGAGTGGGCTAAGTAGTGGCAGATCTTTTTTGCATTTTTCCATGACAAATCTGGGAGGTTCAGATTTTTCAGTCAATTCTTATTTTTCAATGTGTCACAAGTCAAATCAACCATGTCTACATGTTGGAGTCAGTCAACAGGTTGGCAGGTTGAGACATCTTAGTTCTAGTATTTACTTCTTACAGCTGTATGCATATTTAGCAACTGGGGGTGGGGGGAGCAAAGGTAAATGAAACTGAGAATTAATAGGAACAAACGTGCAAAAAAGGACTGCTAGTCAGGCATAAAATCAATATATGTACTTTCTATAGACTTCAAGAACTACCAATAGGAGATCAGAATGTCAGCAAAGGAATTTTCCTTGAAATTCACAACCAATTGGAATTTTAGGACATGTCTTGTGACGACTTTAATCAACATTTTTTTTCGGTGGAATAAATGATGTAGGTGAATACATAGAGAATTAATTATTCAAAAAGAAGCTATGAAAGCAGCAAATCATATAAAAAACAGGTTCTGTTGATGCTGTATCTGGATGTCATGAATGCAGGCAAACAATTAGCAGACTTTCAGTTCTGCTCTCCAAATACACAGTGTTTGATCACTGAGCTAGATAGTGCTCTACTTGGCAAAGCTCCCTCTACGTCTTGAATTTCAAAAGCATTGAAGTAACCTTATGAGCCAGCTTTCTTGAAAGAGTTACCCCATGGTGGACATAAAAAATGCAAAGTCTTCTATGAAAATATTCTCTCATAGCTACATGATATTTATATTTAGCCAAACTAAAACTATTCTGATGCAAGATGATTGGACTGCAATGTTCTTTTAATTTTAACAGAGACTTTGCTTTTTATAACCTGATATACCAACAACCTTGTAAATTCACATCTTAATTTTAACTAGTCTGGGAAATTAGACACTTACTCATGCAGTTAGAAATATAGGACAGGACATTCAGAGGAGAATTTGTTTTCCCAAGTCACAGTTCACCTTCACTCTCCATCTGACTGATGATTTCCTCCACTTATAGAAAAACATAGAGTACCCCCCCAAACTCCGCCCCCCACCAAGGGTCTTGAAATTCACAGAGACTAGGAAAAAGAAAACATGTACAAGGATATGTTTTTCAAAGAACAGTAGGAAAACAGTATTTCAAAGAATAGTAGACAAGAGGGGAGTATGGAGGAATGGGTTGAGTAGGCCTGACGCATGGATCAGAGGTGATAGTTGGGAGAAGAAGAGAACACGGAATGAAAGCAAACCAGCTTACATACAGAAGCCCCAGTAAGAGACAGTAGACAGGAGGCTTCTGAAGTGCAGACATGAACAGTTATAGAATGGCTTTGATGAGATGTCAAACAGGTTTGATCATTGTACCCCATGTGTTCTATGGAGTCCTAGGTCTCTTACTAGCAAAACTTTTTTTCTTTCTTTTGATGTAACATGTCTGAGTAATTTCCTCAACTCTCATATTACTCCTTCTAATTACCCCTGAATCCACTACCAATCAACCAATCAAGAGTTATCAACATGGGAAGACAGATTGTTAGCATTTTGAAAGCTCTAAGGTGAGAATTTTGTAGTGGCTTTTGAGGTTACCTGGTCTAATCCTGAAATGTCCCACTTTCTTGCCAACATTTTATATGTCAAAGGATAGGAGTTAAAATACAAAGTTCACTATTATAAAGTCATTCCTGAATTTAGATTTTAGGAGAAACTAAACAAAAAATGTGTCCCAAAAGACATTCAGAGGGACCATATACAGTTCAAAGTTTCTAAGTCAGGGTCCTAGTGACAAATAAGTAATGGCATTTTAAACTTGCCCATTACCCATAATCTGGCTAGGGAACTGTTTCTGGACATGCCTTTTACAGACATGCCTTTTTAAAACTTACATCACTGAACTTTCTATTTCTGAACACATAATTTCAGAGGTAGAAATCATAGGTAGTTTAATGAGTTTGAATATATCTCTCAAGACTTCCATTTTAATGATCAAGAATGTATTTTTTTTAAGGGAGATAACCAAAACCTACATTAAACCCAGAATCCAGGGGATATCATTACTCACAAAGCAAAAATATCGAGACAGATTAGTGCTACATATTTTGTGTCCAAGTAAATCAACCCACCACCAACT
Source organism: Antilocapra americana (assembly GCA_007570785.1). Lineage (NCBI taxonomy): Eukaryota > Metazoa > Chordata > Mammalia > Artiodactyla > Antilocapridae > Antilocapra > Antilocapra americana. The sequence continues at coordinate 20,044,239 of ML661896.1, forward strand.
TCTCTGGGAAGAAATGCTTACTGATTGACCATTCAAAAGAGTCTACTCAATGCATCTGTGTCAGAAGCAAGAGACAGGAAAAGGCAGGGTGAATGCAGTCAGGCCCCTGGGTTACTTACATTTTTTAGTTATTTTAGGTTGTGCATATTTTTCTGAAAATTCACAAAGAATAAAACTTTCCTAAATCAGACCTCAAATTAAGATTTTTGCAAATAATAGGTTAACCAAAGTAAGAGTTTCTAAAGACATTTAAATACTCTTATCTTTGAGTAATTCAACTTTGAGAAATAGCCAAAGAACAGTACAAAAATGTTAGTAAAAGATGCTCATAACAGTAGCTTTTTTAAAAATAAGAGTAAAATCTATCCAATTTCCCCCAAATAGTGGGGAATTTTAATTCAATTAAATTCTACTGCATATTTTAAAATGTGCAAATTACAATATATTATTCATAAAATAAGGCAGGAGGCAGAAATTTTAGGAAGATTTTTTTTCTCATATGTGTGAGACAAAAATGTATTTTGCCATATTTCTAGATTTTCTATTATAATGTACAGAAATCATATGCTTTTTCTAACAATACCCCCCCAAAAACAAATAAGATTAAAAGATATTTTAAAAAAATACTCCGGAGGGGTTGAAAGTTGCCCATCAAAAAAAGCCCTGTCTTCCTACTTCCTCTCCTACTCCACCTCCTCCTGTTCAAAGCTTAAAGCACTTTGTTTCTAGTTGAAACTGCAGATTCTGGCTCACTGCTGTCCATCACTTGATAATAATCTCTTTGAGTTCTTAAGTTACAGGTTTATTTTCTACAAATGTACTGTATTGTTATTCTTGGAATTATAGTTAGAATCATCAGACAAAAATAACCTGTATTCCCAAAGATAAGTGTCTGATACATTTTTAGACTTTGAACTCCTCTCCAAGACTTCTCAAACAATTTGAATGGCTGTCTTCTATTTCTTTAGTTTTCAATACTAACATTTTTTGGCTCCCTGATATCTGATTTTCTGTGATTTACAAAGAAAAACAATTATTTGGCAGGATTCTTTTGACTGCTTATCTACTTTGTAGTCACAAATTTATAAATTTCCAAATTTCGAAATATTTTAGCTGTAATTTTAATAGCATATAAGTCCAATAACTTCCTTCCAGCATTTAATTTTTCTACCAAAATCAACTTTACCTAATGTCCCCATTTTTTTTCAGTCTGTGAAATTTTACTTCAATTTACATAAAAATTCACTTTACAATACGTAATGTAATACCTTCTATTTGATGTTCTCTATTTCTTATAGTTTCCTTTACTGTCTTTTGACCATTTATTAACCTCTTATCTCTTTCCCACAAGCCTTTAGAAACTCTGCCTAGTTGTTTTGTATCTTGTTATTTTTCAGAGTGTTGTTTTTTAAGAACATCAACAACAGGACAAAAATGCCATGCAGATACACATATTCATCTTTCTTTACAAAGAATTACAGTGACTGTTGTGAGTCAAAGACTTTTTCCAACAAATATTTTATACTTTCTCTTTTATCTGAACTTCATCAACCTGGTCAAAGAAGTAGATTCTATTAATCATGTAGAGACAGTGGTAACATATGACCTGTGTATTAATGAAAAGCAAGAGTTTGAATAAGCACAGAGTAGAGGAAAACATACAAATGGCCTATAGAGAAACAAGGCAGTTAAAAACAGATGGTTTGATTAATGAAGATAATACTGAAAGGTATTTAATTTCATGACTGCAGCCACGAAATTAAAACACGCTTGTTCCTTGGAAGAATAGCTTTGTAAAACCTAGGCAGTGTACTAAAAAGCAGAGACATTACTTTGCCAACAAAAGTTCATATAGTGAAAGCTATAGTTTTTCCAGTAGTCATGTACAGATGTGAGAGTTAGACCATTAGATAGCTGAGCACCAAAGAACTGATGCTTTTGAACTGTGGTGCTGGAGAAGACTCTCGAAAGTCCCTTGGATGGCAAGGAGATCAAAGCAGTCAGTGCTAAAGGAAATCAACCTTGAATACTTTAAAGGAAATCAAACTTCAATACTTTGGCCACCTGATGCAAAGAGCTAACTCACTGGAAAAGACCCTGATGCTGCAAAAGATTGAAGGCAAGAGAAGAAGGGGACGACAGAAGATGAGATGGTTGGATGGCATCCCTGACTCAATGGACACGAGTTTGAGCAAACTTAGGGATATAGTGATGGACAGAGAAGCCTGGCATGGTGAAGTTCATGGGGTAGCAAAGAGTTGGACACAGCTTAGCAACTCAACAACAATTTAAAGGTATGGTGGAAACCACCCTTGAAGTCTTTTAAACTTCAAGTTATACAGTTTTTATTGATACTACATAAAATCTAATGAGGAAGTCATTGGGAGTACAGGGCTATAATCTTTAATGTGTATTCTTGGGTCATTAGCAACTTGGGTTAGAGAATATAAAGAACGAGTATCAATTTCAGATGCACATTTAACTGTGCCTGAAGATTCTGTTTGTATATCCTCTGAAAATAGTATTAGTGAATATGGCTAAAATCTGTTTAAGTCAGAAGTGCACTCAAGAATTTACCTGGTGGCCCAGTGATAAAGAATCCGCCTGCCAATGCAGGAGACATGGATCTGATCCCTGATTCTGGAAGATCCCACATACTGTGGAGCAACTAAATCCATGCACCACAGTTACCAAGCCTGTGCTCTGGAGCCCACACACTGCAACTCCTGCAGCCTGCCCACCCTAGAGCATGCTTTACAAGAGAGCCATTGCAATGAGAAGCCTCTGCACTGCAGCTGGAGAGTAGCCTCCGCTTGCTGAAACTAGAGAAAAGTCCACACAGCAATGAAGACCCAGCACAGCCATAAATAAATAAATAAATAAATAAAAATTTATCTCAGCTAACAGGGCACCAGTGAGCCTCCAGAAGTGATGATCAGCAATCTATCTGTGGGGATTATGAAGAGAGGCACACGATCACCTTCACTGGCACCCCCAGTTTACTTAAGAAGGGGAGGAGTGTGGTTGGATATTTGAGCTGAAAGTTTGTGGAGAAATTGCTCTCCTCTTTGAAACTAGGTGTGTAGGGGAGAGGCAGTCACAAAGAGTCACTCTGAGAGAAGGGGAGATGGCCCCCACACCCCAAGATGAGTTATTCCTAAGCTGTAGAACCCACAGCCCTACCCTGGAGCAGCCACCAGCTTGGAACGTGATGACAACATTCTTGGGAAAGACGTTTGACAGCCTCCATTTCTAACATGTTGTCATTTTCAGTAACCCCCAAGGCTCTCCTCATGGAGAAGGGAAAGAGAGGCACTGGTTGTGTACTGAATACACAAGTGGGTCCAGGGAAGTCTGCCAGCGTGAGGCCTGCTGGAGGAGCTCGGGGCACTGGAGTCTGAAAGAACCGTAACGTCAGGGGCCTGGAAGAAGAAGGCGTCCTTCAGTGCCTCAGAGGAACAGAGAAAGGAACTCAAGCACTTTCTATGGCTTCATGTGTTAGAGAATTTCAGGTGACGAATGACAGTTCCTGTGGACAATCTATGCAGCTACTGGGCCAAGCAAAGGGACAGAGAACCCAGGAAATGGGCTGCAGCAGAGCTGACTGGTTCTCACAGCGACAAAGGAGGCAGCTCACTGTACTTTGAGGGAAGGATGGTTCCTGAGCAACAGAGGCAGCTTGGGAAAAGGCCACTGTTCCATGGAACAGGAGGGACTACACATCAGCGACAGGCTCCGGGATCAATGTAACCAGACTGAACTAGAGTGAACCAGAGGCATTCTCCATCACTGACATGCAGCAGCCCACAAGCCCTCTCCTCTTCCTCCTTGATGGTGGGCAACAAGGTGGCCCCAAAGGACAGAGTGCAAAGAGAGCAGGGACTGGGGAATCTACTAGATGGAGCATGGAGGAACTGCGTCAACAGCAGATCACATCTCCCTTCCCTCTCATCCCCAATTCAAGCCACTATATCCACAGCCAAGGCAGGCACTGTAAAGTATGAATGAAGCTGAGAAAAGTGGGGAAGGAAGTCAAGCTTGACACTGTTTGAGACTAATCTGATAAAGTGAACTAGACTGAGTTTTAAACAGCAGCTGAGAATATCTTAAACCAAAATTGAATGGAAAGTTAAGAAATCTGTCCAAGATTTCATTACACAGAAGTGGAACTGTCACTCTAGCACAACAAGGGGAAGCCACAACTAAAACACTCAATAAAATGACTCAATAACGCACTAACATGAGTTGGAAAAGCCACTTTCATTTTTCCCTCCAGAGCAAAGAAGAGAGTGATGACCTTGAAGTGGCTACTTATTTGTCCCATCTCTAAATCAGTCCATAACCACGTCGATTTGCTTAAAAATCAAAAGTATTAGCCAAGGTCTACCCTTGAGTACAGCACTAGCGGTTAAAATGTGAGCTCTGGAGTCAGGACGACTCGGGATGGAATTCCACTACTAGCCAGGTCACTCATCTACTGGAGTCTCAGTTTCTTCATTCAAAAAAGTCGTGATAATTACATTTACTTCAGATAGCTGATATGAGTACTGATTGGTGTAATTAATGAAAATCACCTAGTCCTTAGTCAGCATTCCATAAGTATTCTCATTGTTGATGTAAATAATACATTATTCCGCTTTTCCGTCTAGATGGCAGTCATGATCGTGGTGAAATTCAATTACTGTCAGTACACTAACCTCTCTGCTTTTTCCAGCTAAAGGTGCCAAGGCTAAGTTGGCTTATGTTCATAATGGTGCCCTGGAACAGTACTGATGGACAAAGAGTCTTGCTGAGATACTTAGAAAAAAAATAAAATATTGAAAGTGCTTGAGAGAGACTAACACTTTGAGAAGAGATCTTTATTTAAATGAATCATGATATGCTTTTGACTCAAAATGCAGACAAGAAAGTAAATACAACTTTTCCAGTGTCTGTACAGTTTTCTCTGAAGAGTTTTTTTTTTTTTCCCTTTTCCGCTCACTTGATTTGTTCTCAGATTTAATTTTACTTCCATGTATGAATGTACAGCAAGGTTGTGGAACTGAAATCTGATCTACTTCTAAATATTTGTTCATAAAGCTCTGGTGTGTTTCCAGTATTTCAGGGTACTTGCCTCCTCTCGCTACTGAAGGTTGATGCCAGTAGCCCAGGAAATGGGAGTGATCCTCAGTTTTTGAACCAGTCTGCTGGCATAGGAGAGGAAAATATTTGACTATGCAAAGAAATGTCCTCAACTCTCAAAAATTTGGGAAAATATAGAATAGAATGATTTGGAAAAGTATTCAAAAATATTTATGCAAAGATTTTCCGCAGCTATCATAAAAACCCTTCCAAGAAATTAATTGTCTTTTGTCTCACCTTCTTCCCTATCTTCTAAAGGTGATTTCGGTATTTTTTTTTTCTATAGATGCAGTAGTTTAAAACATGGATGCTCTTTCAAGCAATGCTTGGTCTCGATTGAAGTTAAGGTCTAAGATTTTGCTGGGTTTTAGGTGCTCAAATTGCCACCTAAAGTTGATTTTTAGAAGTATTCTTACCTAGTATGTCTTCCCTCTCCAATTTGCTCCAAATAATACTTGAGTAATTTCTATTTTCATAATCTTTAATTCCAACATCTCTAATATCCCATCAACATCAGCAGTACACACACGTATATACAAACACATGCACGCACGCACACATACATACTTCATTTTTTTTCCTGAGGCAAACTGAAATGCTACTGACAAGCCCAAGAGTGTTACTGAAAATGGAGTGGTTGGCCCTCCAACTCCTCAGATGCAAAGCCCATGGATATAGAACACTGACTGTATTCCTTGTACCCTGCCATTTGCCATTTTATATAAGAGGCATGAGCATCCACAGATTTGGGCATGCACAGGGGTTCCTGAATAAATCTCCCATTGATACCAAGGGACAGCTGTATAAAGAAAAATGCTGGGAAAGAAGTTACAAAGAGAAGGAGGGAGAAACTTTGAGACTAGAACTAAAACAATGAAATAGAGTGTGGAGTGGAGGGTGCTGTGTTTAAGTTTACCTCAGGAGTCAATATGTTCCACAACTTGCTTTTAATTCTTTTGCTCAAGATAAGCTGATTATGGGCCTCCAATGCTATCATTTCATGGCAAATAGAAGGGGAAAAGGTAGAAATGACAGATTTTATTTTCTTGGGACCCCCAAATCACTGCAGATATGAAATTAAAAGACACTTGCTCCTTGGAAGAAAAGCTGTGACAAACCTAGACAGTGTATTAAAAAGCAGAGACATCACTTTGCTGACAAAGCTTCATATAGTCAAAGCTATGGTTTCTCCAGTAGTCATGTACAGATGTGAGAGCTGGACCATTAAGAAGGCAGAGTGCCAAAGAATTGATGCTTTTGAATTGCGGTGCTGGAGAAGACTCTTGAAAGTCCCTTGGATGGCAAGGAGATTACACCCGTCAGTTCTAAAGGAAATAAACCCTGAATACTCATCGGAAGTTCTGATGCTGAAGCTTCAATACTTTGGCCACCTGATGTGAAGAGCCGACTCACTGGAAAAGACCCTAATGATGGGAAGTATTGAAGGCATGAGGAGAAGGGAGAGACAGAGGATGAAATGGTTGGATGGCATCACTGACTCAATGGACATGAGTCTGAGCAAGCTTCAGGAGATAGTGTATGACAGGGAAGCCTGGCATGGTGCAGTCCATGGGGTCGCAAAGAGCTGGACACAACTTAGCGACTGAACAACAATGAACAAGCTGGTTATGGAATCTTTCAGAATTCCCATTATGTTTTCCCCCTACTTGAACTCCCTTCATTTCAACTAAAAATTATCCTGTATTATCTTTTTCAATTTGCCAAAGTTTTACTTCCAATCAGTTCTATTTATTCTCTTTAGGACAGGTTGATTACACACAAATGATATGCCAAGATGATGATGTTGACTGTCTTGAGATAAGCCAATCTAAGACAAATCCCCTAACTGCTCATTATTTTAAAAAATGTATCTGAACCAGTTTTTTCTAACCTGCATAGTATGTCCACTCTTTTCACGTGCTCCAGTGGCTAAGAATATTTAGTTAGGAACTTATACCAATCAGAGCTGATCTGAGAAGGCAAACTGAACTCTAAGGCCAGTCCTCTCAAAAAAGACAGCAAATAAGGAAGGGAAGGACCCAGGGAATTCAAAACTGAGACAGAAGCACTGTTTTCACACACTCTAAAGTATGTTCAATTCAGAGTTCTCCCAAGCTTGTACCAATAGAAGCATTTCAAAACAGCCAGTCATTCACTGAATTTTTGCTATGCTTCATGGGTTTTATAAACACACTGTGGTTTTATAAGCCACCCTGTGGGCTAAGTATAAAGTCACCATGCAATGAATATTTGTTTTTGCCTCTCTAGCACCCATTCCCCCTTTTTGGATAAGGGGGCTCCAAATTTTCATTGGGAATCTATCCACTGTCTGGGGCTTCCTAGGTGGTGCTAGTGGTAAAGAATCCACCTGCCAATGCAGGAGACCCAAGAGACCTAAGAGACAAGAGTTTGATCCCTGGGTCAGGAAGATCCCCTGGAGGAGGAAATGGCAACCCACTCCTCTTGCCAGGATAATCGCATGGACAGAGGACCCTAATGGGCTACAGCCCATGGGGTTGCAGAATCAGATAAAACAGAGTCTGAGCACATCACTGCCAGTTCTCAGTCCATCTCTTTGGATGGGGCTCTATCTGCAACTGCAGGAAACAGAACATGGGACCACACTTGGCTTTGCTAGGCACTTCCTGACCTGGACTCAGGATGTCTTGGGAGAACAAAAATGTGCCCTCTAACTGATCTGTAACCTAAAAGGTTGTAGGCTGAAGCTGCAAGAAATTGCTTGCCACCACAAGGGGAGAGCCTTATAAGAATGAAACTAAGAGCAAAGGGAGCTAACATAGGAGACAAAGAAGCGAGAAGCAAACAGAGCCTCCCTGACATCGTTTGGGCTCTGGATTAATCTGAATCCTGAATTCATGCTGACCTCAAAATTGTAGTCCCTTGAGCCAATTCATGCCTCCTTTCTCTTTTGACTTTGATTGGATTGAGTTTTCTATATCTTGCAACAGAAAGACTCTTAATTGATATGATGCATGATTTTATAAGTCAGAAAACTCAAACTCAGAAAATTTTATGCTTGGTTAAGCACACACAATAAGTGGCAGACATGGATTTTAAATCCAGTCTCTTTCACTCAAAAACCATATTCTTCTAATGCAAAATATAGCATGAAGGCAATAATTTCATTTTGAGAGGTATGACATTTAATTTTATATGTCAGTTTGGCTAGGCTATGGTGCCCAGTGCTTAAGTAAAGCTAGTCTAGATGTTGCTGTGAAGGTATTTTTGTAGATATGACTAATATTTACAATCAACTGAATTTAAGTTAAGCAAATTAGCTTCCATTCCGTGGGTGGATGAGCTTCATCCAAACAGTTGAAGGCCTTTAAAGCAAAAAACAGAGAAGAAAGAATTCTGCCTCTAGACTGACACAGAAATCCTGCTTGGTTTCCAGTCAGCCTATAAAGATTTTGAACTTCCAGTCAATTCCTTAAAGTCAATCAATCCATCTATCAATCTCCAGAGGTCTCTCGAACCCTGACTAAAGATTAACAGAAAGATACAGAGATTAACTGGGGGATACCCAGGAGAATGTGGGATAGGGCAAAGGAAATACATCTCCCCCCCAACAGATCATTTCCCATACGATTTTCCAAAATAAGACAAGAAGAATAAAGCTCCATGATGGAAGTCACAAAGACACTTTTTCTGACAAGTACCTAATGAGACATTTTGTTTGCTTCGCTTTTTCCCAAAGTGAAAAAAGTCTGCAGATACTTAAGAATGCTCGTGTGTGTGCTCAGTCACTCAGTCATCTCCGACACTCTTGTGACCCCCATGGCCCACCAGGACTAGCCTCTGTCCATGGGATTTCCCAGGCAAGGATACCGGAGTGGGCTGCCATTTGCTCCTCCAGGGTATCTGCCTAACCCAGGGACAGAACTGTATTGGCAGGCAAATTCTTTAGCACTGAGCTTCCTGGGAAGCCCATTTAAAAATAAACCATGTCACACAGTATACTAACGCATATATATGGAATTTAGAAAGACGGTAACGAGAACCCAGCATGCGAGACAGCAAAAGGAATGCAGATGTATAGAACAGACTTGTGGACTCTGTGGAGGAGGGCAAGGGTGGGATGATATGGGAGAATGGCATTGAAACATGTTAATTATCATATGTGTAATCAATCGCCAGCCCAGGATTGATGCTCGGGGCTGGTGCACCGGGATGACCCAGGGGGAGGGAATCAGGAGGGAGGAGGGAGGGGGGTTTTGGAGGGGGAGCATATGTATACCCATGGTGGATTCACGTCAATGTAAGGCAAAACCAACACAATAATGAAAATTTTAAAAAATAATAATAATAAAATAAAATATTCCACTATGTTGTGGAAAAAAAATAAATCATGTCAAATTGTTACTGTTCAATACTTTTTAAAATGCAGGCTGATTCTGAAAATTGAAGGCACGGAGGAAGCACTTGTGTGCACAGGTTTGAGAGGATTTTCATACTCTTTCAAAAAGTTTGATTACAGTTCAGTGCAGGGACAGAGTCTCAAAGAAGTGACCAGTACTACCATGATTCACAGTTGATTTCTCCTATCACTCTTTCTTATAGTCACAGCATCCACTCAAAAGATGCAGCATTTTCAGTATAATATAGAGGATAACTGAACGATCAGCCTGGCTTCACACTGCAACTCTGCTGACATTTGCTAAAATGCCCAAACCCAATGGGATAAATAATTCAGTTCCCCTGAAAGATATAAGGGAAAGGCTCTGATGGGTTGATAAAGAAGAATGCTGCTGTCCTCTTCTGCTTTCAAAGGATGCAAGACTTGTCATCTCCATCCCAGTTTTCAAATAAACCATGCAATTCACAGCCCCAAATTGAGATTCTCATTTTCAACCATAGCTATTCTTAATTTCTGTTCCACCAATACTACTGGCATAGAGAGATAAGTCGGATGGTTTGCAGCTCGAACTGTAAAAGAAGTTTCAGAGAGACAATAGGAAAAAAAAAAAAAAAGGTTTGGTAGGTTTGGAAAATCCTTTTTCTTTTCATACACTATAAAATGTGAAGCAGAAGCACAATGACTTAATGAGTTTCTGTCTCTGTACTGTGACAAATCTACAATTTGGCCATTGTAAAAGTAATGATATGTTTCATTAATTTCATATGTTCCTTTAATGGAGTATTTGGAGGAAAGGCATTTTTGCTTTAGAAATTAGAGCAAAGAAAGCTGATAAAAACTTCAAGTTGGTGTTTGGTACTTCCTGGAATACATTAATAACGTTCAACCACCTTTTCAAACACACAGACAAATCTCAAAGCAATGCTTTGTCTTCCCAGTCATAATCCTAATAAAGAAAGACCAGAAATCCTCACTGAGCATCTCCCCACAATCCGCCTCCTCCCATCACTTGCGTGTATGTGTGCTCACGTGTGTGTGTCACACACAGGGTTTTCTCTAGTTATGGAAAGAGGGCGTGACTTTTCATTGAGGTATGCGGGCTTTTCATGGCACAGGCTCCTCTTGTCGCTGAGCATGGGCCCTAGGGCATGCAGGCTTCAGTACCCTCAGCTCGTGGGCTCTAGAGCTCAGGCTCAGTATTTGTGGTGCACGGGCTGAGTCGCTCCGCGGCATGTGGGATCTTCCCAGAGCGGGGATGGAACCCGCATTCCTGCATCGGCAGGTCGACTCTCATCCACTACATCATAGGTACACTTGGATCGGGAAGGTAATATTCTATCACCCCCATCCATCTGTTCACTGGACCAACTTCTTCATGCCATTTCCTAATCCTTTTTGGGGAAAATTCTTCAGAAAGAAGCTGTGCGTAACTGTCATGGTCTCACCTCACCTTTTTACAAGTACCCTCATACTGGGCTTTCTTAGGTGGGATTCTCTAGAAGCTGACCCCAGACAAGGGTTTGATTACCAGAACCTTATTTGTGAGAGGATCCAGGAAGCATGTAGGGTGGGGAGGGGAAATGGGGCCAGAAGGCAAGAAGCCATTCAAAGATGCACTACTGCGCAAACTGCCCTTGTGGGCAGTGGGGATGCTAGCCGTGAGGACTGTTAGGAGCTTATATAAAACACGTCTGAGTTATGCCCACTGGGGCACTTATCCCCCAGTTGTTACATGTCAGTGACCGAGGGCTGCTTCTGATGGAGCACAATCCCTGTACTCCAGCCTGCAGTGATGGGATGGAGGGGAGCTGTTGGGGGAGACGAAGAACTTTTAGTAGGATCCCAGCAGCACATAGGGGTTGGTGAGAGCTCAGAGGATGTGGGTAGTACAAACATCACTGCCAACAGTGACACAGGATGGGTCTGTCTCTTAAGACATCCATTCAACAAGCTCCTTTCTACCCCAGTTGTCCAAGCACTACCATCCATGAACCATCTGGCAAACCCATCACCCCAGTCACCGCAAACACACTCATCTGCTGTACTTTCTCAAGGCATTCAGAGCTGGACAGTAATGGGTTTCACTTGACTTGGTCTTTAGAAAAAACTTCGGGCTTGTTCTATTTCGCTAACAGAGGGAGCCAGACTCTATAAATCCCTGTGAAATCTGGATGCGTTCAATGTGCTTATTCTCTAAAAATGTCTTATGTCCCTTTGTGCGATTTCTAGCCCAACCCCATGAACAGAAATATTAGGCTGGAGTAGGTAGGAAGGGAGAATGGGAGGAGGGAAAATTTACATCACAGAGAAAGCTTACATCTAAAAAAACAACAGTAGCAGGATGAATCTCAAGGTGGGTTGCAGCTTTCTACAGTGGGAAGGTTAAGACTTTCGTTGTCTTTTTTTTTTTTTTTTAAAGAAATACCGTTTACCCAGGCCTAGGGAATGAAGTGCTGTCCTACTAGCCTGTCAGGGTGGGTATCTTGGCCGCAGACTGCTGGCATTCTGTGGCTTCTGTGGAGCCGTTTTCTACTGGTTGTGCTCTTGGCAAGGGAGAGCTATTTTAACAGACCCACTCATTTCTAGGCCTTCATTTATTTACTTTTACAAAAGTATTATCCCCGTTAAGAGAAAGCATTGATTAAGGCTGTATTGTGAATCACTGCTATAGTTAAAATGGATAACCTATAAGGACCTACTGTATGGCACATGGAGCTCTGCCCAGTGGTATGTGGCAGCCTGGATTGGAAGGGAGTTTGGGGAGAATGGAAACGTGTATATATATGGCTGAGTCCCTTCCTTGGTTTTACCTGAAACTATCACAGCATTGTTAACTGGTTATGCCTCACCACAAAATATAAAGTTTAAAAAAAAAAAAAGCTTATATTTCTCATTTATCTTACCACCTGATTGCTTCCTGAGAACAGAGCTGTAAGAAAGGGGGAAGATGGTCAGAGATTCAGGGCAGATCCAGGTGAGTCAAATGATGGGCTAGAAATACAAAAACACTGAAAGACAAAACCAAGTGAAGAAACCACGTTGCAGATTAGGCATTCACTGAAGGTGTGAACTGCCTCTAGCCTGCTGTTATTGTGCATGAGCAAACTGCTAGGCCTTCACCCTCGTGCAGATGATGTCAGCTGGTCCCTCCCTCTAAGCACCTGCATTTCTAGGGCCGATTTTCTTGTTTTTAGAGGGATGAGGCTTCTGACTTGAAGTCCTAGTATTCCTGAGCCTGGTAGGACATAGGCAGGCACTCCTGGGCCTCCAGAGCAGCCCTCCAGATAAGCACTTCTCTCAGCGTGCAAGCAGTGAAGTCTTCCATTAATTCAGGTCCTTGAAGACACGAGAACAAACGCCTGAATGGGGACTGTGCAAACGTGTGTGTGTGCACGTGTGCATGTGTGTGCATGCGCCTTATGTAAAAGCACACACACGCATATGCACACAAGCTGAAAGGGAGCATAACAACTCCCCAGTAAGCCACAAATAAGAGAACAGCTGCTTGTTTCAGATATTAAAAGAATGTAAATTGGGCTGAGCTTTCTTTTGGCACAAGAACAAGGAATGCTTAAGTTTCCCACTTGCACTTAATTTATTTTTAGGTTTATTCACCACCATTTGTCAGGTTTCTTGAGCTTGACCTGAAACTAACCTTTCGATAAACGTGAAGGCAAACAGAGCCCTGAAACTCTATCTGTATGTTCTTTTGTCTTGGGAACTGTAAAACGGGGCATTAGGTGAATAACACAGCTTGGCTTTGTGTCATGAAAAGTAATTTGGGCTGCGGTAAGGGCAGGATTTATGAAGCTGTCTGGCCAGGCTTGGGCAGAATGCCAGTTTCCACCTGCTCTGCAGACATGGCCGTGTGCAGTTGGTCACACTGCTGAAGTCGCCAAATTCCTTTCACTGGATACAGGCACGGCTGTGCGGGCCAAGACAAAAAAGCAGGTAGGGGAGGATCCTGCAGTGGGAGGGAGCCAGAGCCAACCCATCTTTAAGGAACAAATCAATTACAAACTTTCCTTTATCTCATTTCTGAGCAGAAGTCCCTCAGAAAAATTCACCTCTGTTTCCAAAACACCCTAAGTAAGTAATCTTGTGGGATTGGCAAGAAAAGGAAAGTAAATCAATCTGCAAAGTTTTTATTTTTATTTTTTAAAAATGAGGGACTGTGTCATAACTGGGGTAGTTATATCATTTATCATCCAAACAGGGGCCCTTTTCAAAGTGAAAGGGGGAAGGCTATAATTAATTATGCTGGGACAACACCCGTAAATTAGGACTGTCTAAGGCAGACTGGGACGGATGGTGACCCAAGTGGAGAACATTTACACTGCTGAACAATGAACCCGCTAAACGACTGGTGTTACAAGGATGCTTTTCTGAGAAGTGACAGAAATTATATTGTCTCTTTGATGGAGCTGGACTACCTCCATGAAGCAGATGGCCAAACTGTCAGGGTGCCAGAGCACAGTGTGCGGTATCCATAGGAAAATTATCATGCTCCCTGGATCTCAGTCCCTTCCCCTTCTGAGAAAAGTGCAAAAATCTCAGTGCATCTCTGTTTCTCCTGACAAGGGATGGCCAGCAGGTAACATATAAGGCTTGTTGGCATCTGATTAATGAGGATGAAAGGTGCGAGGTCGTGCTTACATGGGGACTAGCACTATTCTTTGTGATCTCAGTGATAATGAAGTTTGATGTGCGCTCCCCACTCTCAAAGTCATCCCTTAGAGTTTGCCACCTTCTTCCCACTTTCCCATATTTACAGATTCTCTCATGAACTAGTTTCCTAGGGGTGTTATAATAAACTACCTAAACTTTGGTGTCTTTAAAACAATAGGAATTTATCTTCTACAGTATGGAGGCTCATTAAAAACTCAAAACAGATTTATCATATGATCCAGCAATCCCACTCCTGAGCATATATTTGGAAAAGACAAAAGTTCTAATTCAAAAAGATACATGCACCCCGATGTTCACTGTACGACTATATATGATAGCACTACATATAATGTTATATATGTAGCACTATATACAATATATACATAAAAAAAGAAAGAAAGTGAAGTCGCTGAGTCGTGTCCAACTCTTTGCGACCCCATGGACTGTAGCCCACCAGGCTCCTCCATCCATGGAATCTCTAGGCAAGAGTACCGGAGTGGGTTGCCAATTCCTTCTCCAGGGGATCTTCCTGACACAGGGATCAAACCCGGGTCTCCCTATTGCGGGTAAAGGCTTCACTGTCTAAGCCACCAGGAAAACCCACAATATATACATGGATGCAACCTAAATGTCCACTGACAGATGAATGGATACAGAAGATGTGGTGTGTGTGTGTGTGTGTGTGTGTGTATAGTGGACTGTTACTCAGCCCTAAAGAGAAGCAAATAATGCCATTTGCAGCAGCATGGATGGACCTAGAGATTATCAAACTAAGTGAAGTAAGTCAGACAAATAGTGCATCACTTATATATGGGATCTAAAAAATAAGCTTAATTATAAAACACAGACTTACAGAAGTAGAAAACAGACTTATGAGTCCCAAAAGGGAAGGGGAGGGGATAAATTGGAAGCACTGGATTCATAGATGCACACTATCATATATAAAAGAGATAAACAATACGCACCTACTGTATAGCTCGTGGAATTATATTCAGTATCCTATACTCTATAATTAAAAATAAAAAAGAGAGGAGATATATACATACATTCATTTTGCTGTATACTTGAAGCTAACACAATACTGTAAATCAACTATATTTCAATTAGAAAACAGAATTTATTTTCTCACAGTGCTGGAGGCCAGAAATCTAAAATTAAGATATGGCCAGGACCTCACTCCCTTCATGGGCTGTAGCAGGGAATCTCTCCTTGCCTCTTCTAACCCCTGAGGGCTCCTGGTGGTCCTTGGCCAGTGACCAAGAATAACCCCAGTGTCTGCTTCTCTCTTCCCATGACCTTCTTCCCTGGGTTGTTTCTGTGTCCTCTCGTCTCTCATAAGGTCGCCAGTCAATGGTTTTAGAGCCCACCTAAATCCAGAATGATTTCATCTTCAGATCCTTAACTAAGGACATTGAAAGGATATTATTTCCACATCAGATCACACTCCAAGCTTCCAGACAAACATGAATTTGGGGCAAGGACACTATTTGACCCACTCCAATTAAGAAACCAGAAACAAATCTGTTCCTACAATGTAGCCCTTTAACAGCTGCTGCCCCCTGCCCGGTACCCACGTAACCGACTACCACCACCACTCCCTCCCCTGTTATTTCCTGCAGAGCTTGTGGGTATCTGCTCCAATGTCTTTGCTTCCACTGCTGTGTAGCTCACACGGGTCCTGAGGATTCCCTCAGCCAGTGACAGCCTTCTCTTTCCATTCCCTCAATCAACCTACCCAATAAACTGTAGAGAACAGTCTCACTGGTAATTTTCCAGGCTACTTATATTCCAATACTCTAGGCTATGGGTTACATAACTTTCACACACACGAAATAACAGAGTGAGTTAGCATCTGTTGGGCACCTCAAGAACTGTACCAGGAGGTGAGAGACAAGAAGGGGAGGCTGTCCACAGAGAAGATGGAATGAGAGCTCAGGATTAACAGAAGCTTAAGAGACATTTGGATGAGGGCAAGGGTGTTTGAATCAGAGTTTCAAATCTCTTTCTTAATCTTCAGCCACAGTGATGACCAAAATCTCTCTTCTGAATGCAAGAGTTGGAAAGCCCATTTCAACAAGCTTGTGCAAAAAATGGACTGATTTATTGGTTCTAGGCATCGGAAAGCCCAAGTTTGGGCCCAGGGATGGCTCGGTGTTGCTTGACTAAGATTGCTAAGTTTACATCCTATCCCCTTAGCAAATCTGGCAGAAGGCACAGGTCTCTTTCCCTGAGGTCCCAGTAAGAGAGTGTGGGCTGTCACTGAATGGCTGCCACTGACACACATCTACTCCTGCATAATCTTTCTGGCACGGGGCTACGTCCTCTTGTCCAGCTCTGAGTCGCCTGCCCCACCTGGAGCCATGCAGTGGGGTCATTCCTCACAGGAAAGCCATGGTGATGGTAGCGGTGCAGAGAAAACAATGTGAGCAAGCAAAAAACAAGAGGGGTCCACCCCCACTTACTCTGACCATTCTTACAGCCATTTCAGACACTGCAGAATTGCTAGCCTGCTGCCAGAGTCGTGTCTGCCCCCAGAAAACCCCCAAGAATACCACGTAACTGTTTTGGGCACCCATAGTGCCTCAGACTCTTATTTTCAGGCAACTAGACAAAAGGTATATTAGTTACCTAGGGCTGTCATAATAAAATACAACAGACTGAGTGGTTTAACTGACCACCGTAATTATCTCCTTAAAAGCCCCATCTCCAAATACAATCACATTGAGGGTGAGAGCTTCAACATATGAATTTGGTGGTGGGGGGGCGGGGCGGTGGACACAACAACTGAGTCCATAACCAAAGCACAGACTTCTTTTCATTCCTTTACCTCTTACTTACAAGAGTAAGATATGAAGTAATACATTTTGACACTGATTAACTCTGGCATATGGTGCTGTTTCAAATGTTTTTTCAAGTGCAAGTTCTACAATGTTTTCCAGCTTCCAATTCATGCTATCTCAGAGGTCGCATTCTGATCCCAAGCGCAGCCAGAATCCTATTAGTCTTCCCATATCAATTAACCCTACAATTTTTTCCATTTAATTGCCAGATGTTTTTCCTTAGGTCAGCAGGCCACAACTAGATGGCTGCCCCAAAAGAGCATTTTTACACATGAATCTCACACACACACACACACACACACACACACACACACATTTTATGGCAAGCTACATTATTATATCTCAAATACACACCGATGTTACAGCTAAGCATGATTTATGGACACAATATCTAAGCATCACAGTGCTTTGTTATTTGAGTTTCTTCTCCCCCTAAGCCAATGTCAATATACAGCAAAGACCAATGACAAACATGTGATATCTGTTAAGTGTGACATGAAACATGACACTTAAAAGCAAACTGGTAACTAATTCCTGGAGCTGAGTTTGTTCAGCTCCATTTCAACCAGGTTACCTACTCCAAGGAAACACATACAAATCAAAATCTAGAAAACAAAAGCAAAATTCACGCCATGTATGGACTGCCTCATAAAATCATTCTAACTCATTTCTTTAGCTTCCAAGGCTGTGTTAAGCTCTCCCAACACTTGTACGGATAGGATCCTTGCTTGAGTTTCTCAGGTGCTCATTACCCTTCATCAGTAATGCACCAAGTCACTGTACCCATTTTTGCCCATCAGACTTCCAAGTCATCTGTTAGAATTCATTTGCCAAATAATGAACTACATTCAGTTTCTAGTGTGCAATTACAAAAGAACTTACCAGTGAGAAAGAATAGCATAGAAATCACCTCTAACATGTTTCCATTTTTCCAAAAAAAATCTACTTAACACATTAGTTCCTTTCGACAAGCCCTAGTTTCAGATGACTTGGGTAGAATTTGGTATGTCATTCTTGGCACTACTTTCATACTGGAACCCTGACAACATCAACACCTCCATCCTAGTAAAGACTAAAACTAGAATTACCACAAATCTTAGATTAGCTATATATTATTATTTAGGCTCAAAAATTATCTTTGCCTCACAGCCTGCTTTTGAGAAAAAGGCACAAAAAGCAGGGTGAAGGTGCAAAGTCAAACATTTGAGGACTGTACATATATACTTACATAAAACAGAGAAAAATGCATTGATAAGGCGGTCCAGTTTAAAGTGCTGTTTCGCATGACTCAGGCAAGTTTGGAATAAGCTTGGGAGTGTATTTATGTTTAGCTCTTGTAGAATCAACATACACATAACTATCAGCTCCAGGCTTGGACGTATATGTTCTGACATCAGCCTATTAACAAGAGGAAAATGGCACTGAGGAGTAATTATTATATACTAGCTTCATGAGGACATTTTTGGAAAATTTATTTCTAAACTGAAATTGAAGGAGATAACATTTTGAATGTAATACCTGACAGATTCTATTATGGTTTCTGTCACCTTTTAGTACATTTCCTAACTGTGCATACTATAGGAAAGGGCAAGGAATTAATCAGGTTGCCAAAAGTTGGGTTACACAGCATGCAGAAAGCACTTCAGCTACATTATTTGCACAATTTCTGTAGGGAGTTGTGCAATAGAGGCTTTAAATTTAATATGTCTGGCCCCCTTCCACTTGGACTCAGTTCAAACCCATTGCCTGCAGCTCGCTGTATCCAGAGTGGGAAATCAGTCATTATATTAGGAACGGATGGCAAACGATTCCAATTCACATTCTTCAGCTGATATGTTTTTTAACCTGGAGCAACACCAAATTGGAAAATTCTGCAATTCTGCAAGCTGAACGTTCGATCTGTATTGCAGTCTAAATACATTTCTAGTTTGAGGGAGTTGATAAGATGATTTTTCTTTAGAATTTCTTAGCTCCTGTGTCGCCAACAGAAATTTCAAGGTTCACCACATCAGCTCTTTCCTTTAGGTCCTTTTGTTTCTCACTGGGTGTGGGAGGACGGTGTCAGTGCAATCACACTGCAGTGATCTATAGAAACAGTCACTGCACTCCTTCATACCTGAAAGTGAAAGTCGCTCAACTGTGTCTGACTCTTTGTGACCCATGGACTATACAGTCCATGGAATTCTCCAGGCCAGAATACTGGAGTGGTTAGCCTTTACCTTCTCCAGGGGATCTTCCCAACCCAGAGATCGAGCCGAGGTCTCCTTCATGGCAGGCAGAGTCTTTACCAACTGAGCTATCAGGGAAGTCCCTCTTCACACCTATGAACACATTATGTAGACTGAAAGGCCATGCTCAGGCAAGATGAGTCTCTCAGACCTTGTTCCTTTAAAAAGGGAAGTAATGCCATAAAAAAAAAAAATGGGCACAGGAAATGAAGAAGCAAGTGACAGAAAAAGAAATGTCAACCAGCTCTCAACCACATGAAAATATGGTTGATCATTTCAGTAGCAAGGAAATTAAAAATATAATATAAATGGATTCCATTTTTATTCATAATATCAAAAACTAACATCCACTGGTGGTGAGGATATGGGGCTATGGATAAAAATGAATTACTTTATAAGAGTATTCTATACATATACTTTAAAATTTAGAATGCTCACACAATTGCACTAGAAATCCCAATTTTGAGGCTATAAAAAAATAAAGACAAGAGTATGTAAATTTGAAAGAACACGTATAATGAAGCACTATTTGAAGCAGCAAAAATCACTAAAAGCACCCATAAGGACATAACCGAAAAATGCTTAAGTTATAATAAACATAGTGACAAGTATGCAACATTTTAAAAACTGGCTCTATGAGTAGTTAACTAGAGTTAGCTATATGATATAGTGCTTAATTCAAAAAACAAGTTACAGAGTACTACATAAAGTGTAACCACCTTTATTTATTTATTTACTTTTTTATTGGTTTTGCCATACAATGACATGATATCGCCATGGGTGTACATATGCTCCCCCTCCAGAACCCCCCTCCCTCCTCCCTCCCGATTCCCTCCCCCTGGGACATCTCGGTGCACCAGCCCCGAGCATCAACCCTGGGCTGGCGATTGATTTCACATATGATAATTAACATGTTTCATTGCCATTCTCCCATATCATCCCACCCCTGCCCTCATCCACAGAGTCCACGAGTCTGTTCTATACGTCTGCGTTCCTTTTGCTGTCTCGCATGCTGGGTTCTCGTTACCATCTTTCTAAATTCCATATATATGCGTTAGTATATTGTATTGTTTGTAACCACCTTTAAAAAAATAAAATAAATCCAAGACATGTGAACAGGAGTGTATGTCTCTGTGTGTGTGTATTCTGTGAAGAAAGGTATGGAAGGATATTGTTAACATTTTACTTCCACAATTCGATACTGTTGGACTTGTTAAGATAAGTATGCATTATTTTGCAATTAAACTGTAACTAAATAAATGGGAAAAGGGAAACTAATTTTGGCTTTAAAATTTACAGGTATGTCAGAGTCCTCTAAATAAAAAGTACCAATCAAATTGGTGGTGTGCATGTGTCTGTTGAAAGAGATTTGTATAGAAATATTTATATATAAGAGAAGACTCTACACATGGACATCACCAGATGGTTAATACCAAAGTCAGATTGATTATTTTCTTTGCAGCTGAAGAAGGAGAAGCTCTACACAGTCAGCAAAAACAAGACCAGGAGCTGATTGTGGCTCAGATTATGAACTCCTTATTGCAATATTCAGAATTAAATTGAAAAAAAGTAGGAAAAATGATTAGACCATTCAGGTATGACCTAAATCAAATCCCTTACAATTATACAGTAGAAGTGACAAATAAATTCAAGGTATCAGATCTGATAGATTGCCTAAAGAACTATGGATGGAGGTTCATAACACTGTGAGAGGAAGCAGTGATCAAAACCATCCTCAAGAAAAAGAAATGAAAAAAGGCAAATGGTTGTCTGAGGAGGTCTTACAAATGGCCGAGAAAAGAAGAGAAACTAAAGGCAAAGGAGAAAGAAAATATATACCAATCTGAATGCAGAGTTCCAAAGAATAGCAAGGAGAGATAAGAAAGCCTTCCTCGGTGATCAATGCAAAGAAATAGAGGAAAAGAATAGAGTGGGAAAGACTAGAGATCTCTTCCACAAAATTAGAGACACCAAGGTAACATTTCATGCAAAGATGGGCACAATAAAGGACAGAAATGGTATGGACCTAACAGAAGCAGAAGATACTAAGAAGAGGTGGCAAGAATGCACAGAAGAACTGTACAGAAAAGATCTTAATGACCCAGATAACCATGATGGTGTGATCACTCACCTGGAGCCAGGAATCCTGGAGTCCGAAGTCACGTGGGCCTTAGGAAGCATCACTATGAACAAAGCTAATGGAGGTGACGGAATTCCAGTTGAGCTTTTTCTAATCCTAAAAGATGATGCGGTGAAAGTGCTGTACTCAACATGCCAGTAAATCTGGAAAACTCAGCAGGGGCCACAGGACTGCAAAAGGTCAGTTTTTATTTCCATCCCAAAGAAAGGCAGTGTCAAAGACTGTTCAAACTACTGCACAGTTGCATTCATCTCATATGCTAGCAAAGTAATGCTCAAAATTCTCCAAGCCAGGCTTCAACAGTACGTGAACCGTCAACTTTCAGATGTCCAAGCTGGATTTAGAAAAGGCAGAGGAACCAGAGATCAAATTGCCACTGGATCACAGAAAAAGCAAGAGAATTCCAAAGGAAAAAAAAAATCTACTTCTGCTTCATTGACTACAAGAAAGCCTTTGACTCTGTGGATCACTACAAACTGGAAAATTTTTAAAGAGATGGGGATATCAGACCACCTTACCTGCCTCCTGAGAAATCTATATGCAGGTCAGGAAGCAACACTTAGAACTCGACATTGAGCAATGGACAGGTTCCATACTGGGAAAGGGGTACATGAAGGCTGTACCTTGTCACCTTGCTTATATAATTTACATGCAGAGTAAATCATGCAAAATTTCAGGCTGGTTGAAGCACAAGCTGGAATCAAGATTGCCAGGACAAATATCAATAACCTCAGATATGCTGATGATGCCACCCTTATGGAAGAAAGTGAAGAACTAAAGAGCCTCTTGATGAAAGTGAAAGAGTAGAGTGAATAAGTTGGCTTAAAACTCAAAATTCAGAAAACAGAGATCATGACATCTGGTCCCATCACTTCATGGCAGATAGATGGGAAACAATAGAAACAGTGAGAGACTTTATTTTGGGGGGCTCCAAACCAAAATCACTGCAGATGGTGACTGCAGCCATGAAATTAAAAGACACTTGCTCCTTGGAAGTAAGCTATGACAAACCTAGACTGCATATTAAAAAGCAGAGACATTACTTGGCCAACAAAGGTCCATCTAGTCAAACTATGGTTTCTTCAGTAGTCATGTATGGATGTGAGTTGGACTATAAAGAAGGCTTAGTGCCAAAGAATTGATGCTTTCAAACTGTGGTGCTGGAGAAGACTCTTGAGAATCCCTTGGATTGCAAAGAGATCAAACCAGTCAATCCTAAAGGAAATCAGTCCTGAATATTCATTGGAAGGATAGATGTTGAAGCTGAAGCTCCAATACTTTGGCCACCTGATGCAAAGAACTGACTCATTTGAAAAGATGCTGATGGTGGGAAAGATCAAAGGCAGAAGGAGAAGGAGACAACAAAGGATGTGACGGTTGGATGGCACCACCAAATTATGGACATGAGTTTAAGCAAGCTCTGGGAGTTGGTGAAGAACAGGGAAGCCTGGTGTGCTGCAGTCCATGGGGTTGCAGAGTTGGACACAACTGAGTGACTCAACTGACTGATAATATGTAAGACGTATAAATACAAATATGGAGAGTAAGAGATATACAGTTACACAGATACACACATTTATTTTAGGGCACATGGTATTGGGGAGGACAAGTTCAAAATCTGTAGGCTAGGCTGCTTGAAGTGAGTTGTAATTTTCCTTCAACTTAAATCACAGGGCATGGTAGTAATAAGGTGTGCTGTATGGGAGTTCCTGTATTCCAGACACACTCTTCTTTACCTCCACTGTGGATTACTATCTCAATTTCTCCTTAGTAATCAGCTTCAATCCCTCAGCCAGTACTTTAACAGCTATATTTGTTTGCCTGTTGTCTCAGAGGCATGAGGATCCCAGAGAGGACAATGTGAATCTTAACTTTGAGTCCAGTGGATTCACTGTTCTATTTCCTGGTGGAATCATTTCTCCCTTTGGAACTAAGACCTT
Source organism: Antilocapra americana (assembly GCA_007570785.1). Taxonomy (NCBI): domain Eukaryota; kingdom Metazoa; phylum Chordata; class Mammalia; order Artiodactyla; family Antilocapridae; genus Antilocapra; species Antilocapra americana. The sequence goes on from ML661896.1 coordinate 20,067,554, forward strand.
TAGGTCAACACAGTAAGGTCACATGGACACTGAAGCAAACATTTTGCTAGTGTATCACTGGGAATAATAGCGATGCCACTCTGATTTCTACCCCTGAGTTCCTGGAACTTATAAAGCCTGGATGTGGGAGAAACAGCATCATATATTATGGTGATTCAGAAGAAATGAATCCAGAGAACAATGGCCCAGCCTTGCAGGGTATTATCAAGTATCCAGCACTGTAACTGAGTTTTCAAAAAGCCATTTCACCACTCAATCTAGGCAGCTGCTTCAGGCATGATAGAGAACATGGTAAGGTCCCCAAACTTCATGAAGATGGGCCCACTGCTACATCTCATTTGCTGTGAAGTGGTTTCCTTCATTTGAAGCAATGATACACAGAATGCCAGGATGGTGGACAAGGCATTCTGTAAGTTCATGGATGGTAGTTTTGGCAAAAGCACTGAGTGCAGGGAAGGCAAATCTATGCTCAGATTTATTACAACAGCCAAGACACAAGAAGCAACCTAAACGTCCATTGACAGGTGAATGGATGAAGGCTATGCAGTGCATATATAAAATGGAATATTACTCAGCCATGAAAAGGATGAAATAATGCCATTTGCAGCCACATGGATGGAGCCAGAGATTATCTTATTAAGTGAAAATTAGAGAAAGACAAATATCATGTGATATCACTCATATGTAGAATCTTAAAAAATGATACAAAGGAACTTATTTATAAATCAGAAATAGTCTCACAGACACAGAAAACAATCTCATGGCTACCATAGGGGACAGCAGGGTGAGGAGGGGAAGAGATAAATTAGGAATCTGAGATTAGCATATACACACTACTATATATAAAATAGGTAAGCAACAAGGACCTACTGGGTATCACAAGGAACTATACTCAATGTCCTGTAATAACCTATTATGGAAAAGAATCTGAAAAAGAATATATAATTCAATCACTTTGCCATTCATTCTAACACAACTTTGTAGATTATATTTCAATTAAAAAAAAGAATACTATGCTTGACTGTGGTCCAGAGTGAACTTTCCTGAAACAGAACTGACAGATTGAAAAACACCTCATCTCAGTCCAACTTGGATACTTCAGGGGGGATCCAAACTGGATTATATACCAAATCTTAAGCAGGAAGAAATGAAAATAAGAGGTCACCCAGGTTTCCACACTTATTTGGTGGCTAAGCAGCTAATGCAGGTTCGCCTCTATTAACATATACCCATCACTGCTGTAGACTCTAACCCTTCCTGGCCATGAAGTGGAGCAGAGAATGTTTGGACTCAAGTTCTAGCTCAGCCATCTTCCCCACGCAAATTACTTTATCTGGAAGAGCCTCATCTGCAACATCTCAGAGTTAGGCTTTCAGGTATGCATTTCTATGTTATTCAAAAGGTAATATTAAAATATGTTTTTTAAAAAATACTGAAATAATAATACAAATCCATGGAGCTACTAAAAATGTTGCTTTATTGCCAAAGACTATTTGTTTTCATGCAACAGGCTCTCAAAAACATGAACTTGAACGAGATTTTATATTCCCATTGGAAGCAAGTGGATGAGATTTTTCTGGAGCAGTGCTGTGCATTCTAAATCAGAGGTCATCCTAATGGGTTATGTGCTCCCTTGAGCTGATGTGGGTGGCCATGACATTTGGTATAGAAAATGTTGCCTTTGCTAAATGAAAATAAAACTGTTTGACCTACTGGCTGCAGAACTTGTACTCAGAATTTTGTTCCCAGGAGTCCATAGCCTATACTCTTTTCCTATTTCTTGCAGTAACTTAAGAAACAAATTTATAAGCTGCCTGAGGAGTAGACTGCTGCTCTTTGAACAGAGGTTTTCTTGATGAAAAGAAAATGAACTCTTCTAGACACTGTTTGGCTCCTAATGCTCTCAATGACTGATTTTGGAACCATCAGAGCACTTGCTATAAGTACTTCTGGAGGCCTTGATACAAAACCGTTTTATACCTGAAAAGAATGTAGCAAAATATCTCAAAATATAACCTCTTCACCTCTTATAGTAAATAAGTTTCTGCAACACAACGAAAGTGGGATGTGGCCATGAATATGAGAGCTACGGCATCACCTTCTAGGCAGAGAACACTGCAGAGTTACCTCAGTCCCTACGTCTCAACTGTCTTGTATGACAATAGTAATAATAATGTCTGTCTTAAGTATTCTTGAGGTAATCAACAGCTAACAGTGTACACGAGAGAGATCTGCGAACCTCTCAGTTTTGGAAATACTGTCTTCTTGTAAAAATCAGAACAATTTATAAAAGAAGCAGATGCTATTTGAGAGGACTGAATCACAATAATATCTCCTTAAAATGAAGTTAGGATTTCTCAGACATAGCAACATCAATTTACAACGTTTTATGTCTAGAACCAGGGAAATGGGAAAAGATGATCAATCCACTGAACAAAGAATATATTCCATGCAAGTTCAGAATAGTGCTAACATGTGGGTTTTACATGTCTGTTCCTCCTAGGCAAAGAGAGACTGGCCAGGAGAAAAAAAGATTTAGTGCTCAAGAGGACAGAACTAACATCTGTGGAAAAAGCCTGGCAACAGATTATTCTGGAGAGACCCTGAAGATGGGAGCACAGCAGACCGTTCTAATAGGCAGAATGTGAGTAAATGTCAAGACTCGAACAGAAACCTCTTAGTACAGATGGCATCTGTTTCTCCAGCTGGTTCTCAGCCTGAAATGGAAAGGAAAACAACAGAGAGGCAGGAAAGGACCAGTTTGGGAAAGACTAGATTCCACTCTGGAAGCCATAGAATCAATAGGAAGTTCTTGTATGTGAACCTTACTCAAAACTAGAAGGGGAATCCAGTAGAGGACATTTGCTATGAAATTGTTTTAGGATGGATCAGGCTACTTACCCAACCCCTCTCAAAGGAGCTAACTAAATAGTGATTTCTAGGTACAGTATCTCAAACTTTCCAGCAACTAAAGATGAGAAGCTAGACATCATTCATTTTCTTTTTAATTTATTTATTTTTAATTATCAGATATTTATTTAGCAGAGAATAACTCCTTTACAATTTCGTGTTGGTTTCTGACATACATCAACATGAATCAGCCAGAGATATACATATAGACATCATTCTTGATACTTCCTCTCAAATAGTTCTCAATATGCCCATCTCTCTACATTTCCATCTCTGACCTTCACCGAGCCCTTCACTGGACAACTCCCTCGTGACTAGAAGGCTTGGTCACCTCTCCATGGCACACAGAATCATCCTGCTAAAACCTGAATACAAAGGAGTACATCAAGGCTACACATTGTCACTCTGCTTATTTAACTTATATACGGAGTACAAAATGCCAGGCTAAATGACCTCAACAACCTCAGATATGTAGATGACACCATCCTAATGTCTGAAAGCAAAGAGGAACTAAAGAGACTCTTGATGAAGGTGAAAGATGAGAGTGAAAAAGTTGATTTAAAACTCATCATTCAAAAATGAAGATCATGGTATCTGATCCCATCACTTCATGGCGAATAAATGGGGAAAACATGAAAACAGTGACAGACTTTAGGCTCCAAAATCACTGCAAATGGTGACTGCAGCCATGAAATTAAAAGACACTTGCTCCTTGGAAGAAAACTCATGACAAACCTAGATAGCGAATAAAAAGTTTACTTAAAGGTAGAGACACCACTTTGCCAGCAAAGGTCCATATAGTCAAAGTTACGACTTTTCCAGTAGTCACGTATGGATGTTACGAGTTGGACCATAAAGAAGGCTGAGTGCCAAAGAATTGATGCTTTCGAACTGTGGTGCTGGAGAAGGCTCTTGAGCATCCCTTGGACTGCAAGCAGATCAAACCAGTCTATCCTAAAGCAAATCAACTCTGAATATTCATTGGAAGGACTGATGCTGAAGCTGAAGCTCCAATACTTTTGCCACTTGATGTGAAGAGCCGACTCATCGGAAAAGACATGAATGCTGGGAAAGATTGAGGCGTGAGGAGAAGGGGACAACAGAGGATGAGATGGTTGGACGCCATCATTGACTCAATGGACATTGAGTCTGAGCAAACTCCAGGAGATGGTGAAGAGCAGGGAATCCTGGCATGCTGCAGTCCATGGGGTCACAAAGAGTCAGACATGACTGAGCAACTGAACAATAACAACATCCCTGCTTCAATCTGCCAACGGTGTCCCACAGTCCTTAAAATCCATGCCTCTTCCAAGTCACAAGGCCCTATATTTCAAACTCTTCTTCCCCTCTATTATCATCTCCAGCCACTCAGTCAACACGGACCCTTCCTGTAGGTACCAAGGCTTGCCTTGAGGGTACCCAGGTGTTCAAGGCATCAGCAGCCTTCTCCACATGCCCTTTAGTGTGCGACACTGTACCCATGCCTCCTTTTTTTAGGTAAGAGACTGAGAAGCAATTCCTAGAGAACTGATGCCTCCCACATATTTACGGCCCTCTGATATTCTCTATCACTGCCCTCGGCTGCCCTCCTTCGTAGCAATTCTCAGAGCATGTTCAATTATGAATTTGGCTGTGTTTAATGTAATGTCATTCTCCTCTAAGATAAGTGCCACGAAGCCAATGACCGTTATCTACCCTGTTCACCATACTACATCCCCTGCATAGCAGAGTGCCTGAAATAGAGTTGTTGAGTGGGAAAATGACCAAATATCAACTGTATTACTATAATAATTATCCAATCACCCACAACAGTGAAGGCATTTTCAGTCTTAGTTGTTGGAATTATCTCCCACCAGACAAAGAAAAGCTAAAATCAACTACCTTTTTGGAATTCTGAGATGCACACAGAACAAAATGATATTGAACCTGTTTACAGCTGTACCTCTGCAACGAGACAACAAATGACTTGAGACTGTGGACTATGCTGTGTTTTCCTTTAGGCACCTAACATATTGCAGAGAATGAGTATTTAATACATTAATGCAATGTTTTTACCTTTAAAGTGAAATTAGTGAGATGGTGAAGTTTTACAATATAGATCATGTCTTAATTTTTCAAAACCTGTGTGTAATTCTCACTAATCTGCAAGATCATCACATTTTACAAACTAGCCACAGCAGGAATACAATATTCTTCCAGTGAAAAATATCACATTCTTGTGAAGAAAATCAGGGGAAACAAAATCCCAAGTATAACACATCCCCTCTATCATATACATGGTTTCATGTATCTGATGTTGATGTGGGATACAGTTTCATGAAGGTGTCAGTCTTTCCACTGATGACAGAGTACATTTTAAAAGGGTTCTGGAATCGGGAGGGATGTGGGAGGGGGGTTCTGGAAGGGGAACACATGTATACCCATGGCAGATTCTGTCAATGTATGGCAAAACCAACACAATAATGTAAAGAAAAAAATTAATTAATTAAAAAAAATAAAAGGGTTCTGGATCCAGGACACCTGATGAGAACCTGTGCTCAGGCAAGTTCCTTATCCTCTTCACATTTCAATGTCCTCATCTACAAATGAAGACAATAACCCTGACTTCACTGGCTTGTTGTAGGGTAACATCTGAGCTGGGTACTCAATAATATAAAGAGTATCAATAGGTTGGGTGGGAGACAGGGAATCAAAAGTCAAAAGAGAATGGATACACTTAGGAAAAAAATACTGGATCCAGGAATGCAAAAGAAGGCATGGTAAGAAATAAATTAGAATGGTCCAAAGCCTGGAATGCCATATACAAACTTTGGATTTTTTGCAAGAGGTAAAAAGGGTCACTTGGGGCTTGGAGGATGGATCTGGCAGGATCAGAGCTACAGGATGGGTAGAGTGAGCCAGTGTCGTGTCTGCTGCCCATTCACCTCTGTGTTGATGAGGAAGCACTAATTTTCCTCTGTTTTTCCTTATCCTGCTCCTAAGGTTCATGCTTCAAGTGGAATTCATTTCACTCCCAGCTCCAGGGGTAGCTCTGTGACTCAGACTCAGGACCCAAAGGACTGCTTTCTCTGACCAGCCAGACTGGTTGAGAGTGGACATGTGGTCCAAGACACCACTGAGAGGCAACGGCACTTTTGCTGATACTGCTCAGAGAGAGGGACACCATCTTTCCTGGCAGAGTCAAGTCTGAGAGACTGTGGGCCTAGATCTGTTGGCAGATATTTGCCACTATGTGAAGCCTGAGAATGCAACTCTTACGTAGGAGAACAGTTGACAGAAGCAGAGAGCTAAGGTCCTGATGATGTTATCAAGCTGCACTCAAAACACCCAACCCCTGGCCTTTACATGTACCTTGGTCAGTAAATTCTCTTTCCTTGAATTAGTATTTCTTCCCCTTGCAACAGAAAGAACCTTCACTTGTACTACAGTGACAAAGATACTCACAAGGTCAAAGACTAGAGGCAGTGATAGGACAAAGTAAGATACAAATGGGCTGGTGGAACGTAACTGAGGATGGTTTGCATGAATCCTCATTCTTTAGCTACAGAGTTACCGTTATTATTGAAGAAGACAAGGGGCAATGTTTCCCCCCGCCACTTGACTCTTACTAAGAACCTTCCTGCTGGGTAGCACTAGTGGTAAAGAACCTGCCTACCAAGGCAGGAGACACAGAAGACTTGGGTTCAATTCCTGAGTGGGGAAGACCCCCTGGAGGAGGGCACAGCAAGCCACTCCGATATTCTTGCCTAGAGAATCCTACGGATGGAGGAGGCTGGTGGGCTATGGTCCATAGGGTAGCAAAATGTTGGACACGACTGAAGCGACTTAGCACACACTCAAAGAACCTTCATGACTATTTAAGAACATGAAATACTAACATGAGTTTTCACTTGCCTGTAAGATTCCATCTTTACTTTCTTGCCCCATATATCATCAGACATAATGTTAACACAAAGATAGGCTGACTCATATACTCATACATAGCTTGAAAATTTACTTAAAATGTTAAGAAGCTTAAATGAAAGAAGGTATGCATGTCATGATTAAAAGCAGATCCTCTGTTACTCACAGAGATTATATTTTCCTTGTGATTCACAAGGACTATATTAATTGGTACAAAAAGAATCTTTGTTGATGAACAGCTAATACTATGTTCAAAGAACCTTACACACATTCACAAGTTTAACTCTTTGAGGGATTTTTTTTTTTAATTTCTGTTTTACAGCTGAGAAAACTGATACATGGATAGAATAGGCAGTTTTGCCTTATTCCTCAAGGTGACAGATGCAAAACTGGCTAATTCAGCTGTAGAGCCATATGCTTAAGTGCTATACTTAAAGTTAGTGAAAAAATGAAAGAATAAGTATGTGATCCTTTCTTTCTCCCCACTGGTGGGGGAAAAGATGAGAACTGGACCAAGTCTTTGTGACAACTGGGTTTGGTGCCCTTCAAGAGGCTCACATTTTTCTAATGTCTTGGCTATCACCTGCTTACCAACTCAATGCCCTGGGGAAGCTGTGTTCACTATTTCCAATCCCCCAGGAACAATTTAGTACACTGAAAAGGCAATTTACCTGGCTCACTCTCAGTGTGATATCTAGCATGGTTACCATTTCTTGTTGATGTAGAAATGGATGCCAGGCACCACCTGTCCGACCAGGGATTGAACCCAGGTCTCCCGCATTGTGGGTGGATTCTTTACCAGCTGAGCCCCAAAAGAAGGGGCTTCCCAGGTGGCACTGGTGGTAAAGAACCCACTTACTAATGCAGGAAACATAAGACGTGTGGGTTCGATCCCTGGGTCGGGAAGCTCCCCTGGAGGAGGGCACGGCCACCCACTCCAGTATTCTTGTCTGGAGAATCCCATGGATAGTGGAGTCTGGTGGTTACAGCACATGGGGTCACAAAAAACTGGACACAACCGAGTGTTCTCAGTTGTTAACACTTGCCCAGAAGCCAGTGGCAATTCACCCACAGAGTATTTCCAGGCTGTGTTAGGTAGGATGGGTTGGATTGAAATCACTAATCTGATATGAATCAACACTTACCCTAACGATGCAGCATTTTCCACTTGAATGTGCACCTGAGTTTGGGTCTCTCAGCTTGCACAGAAGTGCTAATCATATTTCAAACAGCAATTTAAAAGTCAGTTTCTGTATTCATGGAAATATGACATTTAATTCTTGGCTGATGTCACTACCACAGGAGGGGTAAGATCAATTCCTATTTAAAAATCAGGCAGTTCATGAACTTAATTGTGAAACGCCTCACAAAATACCTATCTTCCCTTTGTAGGATTTATCTTTTTGAGTTTGTGATGATGTTTCTCGTAGCCCCTGACAGAAAATAACCAACCATCTTAAGACATACTATCTTGAAGACTTTCCTTAGAGGCATCAGGAAAGATGTTGGGTTGATTTTTTTATTTCTTTACAAGAAAATAACTCAGTGCTGGTGATGGAAGAGTTCATTTTAGTCACTTTAAGCTACTGTTTCTGCTGTTTCTTGAATTTTGGTAGCATCAGCTTGAAGCTGTATAAATCTAAGAAGCACTCCTTGGGATGTGTCTTGCCCTCTGCTTGAGGTCTGAAAACATTCTGACTGTCTCCTTTGGGTATGACTTCCAAATGCTCAAATTAACCTCTGTTTCCTCCTTTGCCAGAGGATATAGAGCTATGTGGAATGTCTCCTCCCCAGCAGAGTTTATGTCTAATGACAGTTGAAAAAATAGGATTTTTCCTCTTTTTTTTTCTTTTCATATCCCCAGGTGCAGATCTGAATGAAAGATAAAGTGTAACAGGCTATGTATTGAGCATCTGTTGTTGAGTTCTTCCAACTTTCATTCCCAGAAACCATGTGTTATACTGAAAAGTAAGGAGCTCCTAATATTTTAGCATTTCTTCTGTTAACCCTTTGATAATGTTCTCATTTGCATGAGTACAAACTCAAATGTCTATTTAAACATAAATGGAGTCATCTACTTTTCACATTCTCGTGTTAGTAGATTTGATCAAGAAGTACTTGAGTTTTCTTCACACTGAATCCATTTAGCAACTCTTAGTCTATGTTGGAGTAGCTCAGTCTGTTCTCAGACTTCTGTCTAGAGCTTGTCTTTTTGAAAGAAGCCTGATGGAACTAGATCCTTACACTCTAACACATACTTTATACATCTTTACATACTTTCCTCTCTTGGAAAAGCATGTAGAATGGGTGTTCATCATGTATATTCCTGGTTTATTACCTTGATGAATTCTTCTATTCAGATTTTCATGTAGGTAGTCATTTAGACAAAGTATCTTTTTGTTTTTTATCCAGCACCATTTATTCGATTAACTACTATCTCCTTGACTCTCTCCTTTCAATTCTGAACTAGATTTCAAGTTTCTTGAATAACCTGGACTAATGCTTTCCATGACAGTTGGACTATAAAGAAAGCTGAGCGCTGAGGAACTGATGCTTTTGAACTGTGGTGTTGGAGAAGACTCTTGAGCATCAGTTGGACTGCAAGGAGATCAAACCAGTCAATGCTAAAGGAAATCAGTCCTGAATATTCATTGGAAGGACTGATGCTGAAGCTGAAACTCCCAACGCTTTGGCCACCTGATCCGAAGAATTGACTCACTGGAAAAGACCTTGATGCTGGGTAAGATTGAAGGCAGGAGGAGACAGAGACGACAAGAGGATGAGATGGCTGGATGGCATCATGGACTCGATGGACATGAATTTGAGCAAGCTCTGGGAGTTGGTGATGGACAGGGAAGCCTGGCATGCTGCAGTCCATGGGGTTGCAAGGAGTCCAATACGACTCAGTGACTGAACTGAGCTGAACTGAATGCTTTCCTTTTGCTCAATACCCAGCTGAAAGGGCTTCTTTATTTTCTGGCAGTGCCATCCACTTTTTTTGTTCTATTTAAAACTTTTCTCAGTTGTATATTATTTCTTTTATTATCAAATTAATTGGTTAGCTGAGCCCAGAAATTTCTAGCGCAGTAGAAAACCTCTACTGCAACTTTTGAAATAAGATCAATCAGAAGTTGACTGTTGTTTCAAGGCAAAAAGTCAAGAGGGAAAGCAAAGGAAAAGGTGGAGGTAGGAGGGAGGGGCAGATTAGCACTAAATTACAGGTTTTATCCTCTGCAAGCTTCAGCCAGTCCCCTCCCTCTGCCTTCCAAATCCCATTCAGCACACCATAGAAGTCCCCATCACCCCTTGAGTCTTCCCCAGTGACATCTTCCCTCCCTTCTAAACTTAGCAACTTGAATTCTGGCAGTACCATCCATCCCTCCTTCCAGATTCACACTGTTCATATGGTGAAGACCTGTCTCTTTTTCCCACTCCACTAGCTAATATTCACACACATTGATAGCTTACTCATTTAGCTCATGTGTTGGTTCATTTCTTTCTGCTTGTGTCCAAATGCACAGCTCATTTGTCTATTAAAACTGTTGAGCAAAGGGAAAAAGGGTAATAAAAAAAATCCAGTTTCCTTAGTTTAGGTTGATGGTTTTAACAAAAGGTTGAAAGACAAGGGACTTCCCTGGTGGTCCAATGGTCAGAATCTGCCTTGGAAAGCAGGGGATGTGGATGAGATACCTGGTCGGGGAACTAAAATCCTACGTGCCGCGGAGCAGCTAAGTCCATAGGCCCCAACTACTCAGTCAAGTGCCACAGCTAGATAGCCCATGAGCCTCAACAAAAGATGGTATGTGACACACGGAATGAAACCACACAACACAATGCAGATCCTGCGTGCTGCAACCAAGACCTGATGCAGCCAAATATATATATATATATATATATATACTTGAGGTATATATATATGTATGTGTATATACATATAGATGAGCCAAGCAGAAAAGTCTCTGTGCCTTTCTTACTGTCTGCATTACATAATAAGTAAGAAAAAAGCTAGAGAGGCCTATTTTAGGCTGTAAGACTTTGAGGGAATGCAAAGCAATTCTTTAAAACATGCTGCATAGCTTTTAGAATGATAATTGGAAAATGTTGCCCTTAATAGCCGGAGAAGGCAATGGCACCCTACTCCAGTACTCTTGCCTGGAAAATCCCATGGACGGAGGAGCCTGGTAGGCTGCAGTCCATGAGGTCGCTAGGAGTCGGACACAACTGAGCAACTTCACTTTCACTTTTCACTTTCATGCACTGGAGCAGGAAATGGCAACCTGCTCCAGTGTTCTTGCCTGGAGAGTCCCAGGGATGGGGGAGCCTGGTAGGCTGCTGTCTATGGGGTCACAGAGTTGGACACGACTGAAGCGACTTAGCAGGAGCAGTCCTTAATAGCACCGGTTTTATCCAAACACAGAGGTTTTACTAAGGCAGCGCTCTCTAAACCTTTTCATCATGTATCATTACCGGTAAAAAAAATTCTGAACATAAAAATCCCATAAACATATTTAAACATATTATTCAAATGTAATCCTTTTACTATGTTATATGCATTATAAAGGGCTTCCCTGAAATGTAGGAGAGAAACCACCTGCAATGTAGGAAACCTAGGTTCTATCCCTGGGTCAGGTAGATCCCCAGTACTCTTGCCTGGAGAATTCCAGGGACACAGGTGCCTGGTGGGCTATAGTTCATGGGGTTGCAAAGAGCTGGACACGACTCAGCAACAAACACAATCATTATAAACCACAAGACTAAAATTCAAAAGGAACAACATTAAAACAAATTTTAATGAAACAGCTTTTCCCACAACTTGTTTGTATACCCAAGAGAAAACTATCTTTGATTCATTTTCCTCTACATGCCCCAGCTAAAAAATAAGTCCTATCCGTTTCTTCTCTGAATGTATTTCAGTGACCACTTCTTCTTCATACCCACCACAGGCTTACCTTACACTCCTGTGAACTCTCTCTTACTTGCAGTCTCTAGCTTGTCTCCTTGCTTACTTTAACTCTTTCTTTCCAACATGAGCTTTACTCAGTGGCCTAGGCGCTCTTGCCAAAACTTCCTACTGACGGTTTCCCTTCCACTCAAGTCCCTTAGCGGTTTAGTCTTGCCTACAGGACGAAGTTGAAACCCCTGACCTTAACACCATCTGTGCCTGCTCACATTTCCAGGTGACTCCTCCTACTTTTCCAACTGACTCTCCAGCTACGTCAAAGTGACTTTTTTGGAAGGCACCAAGACTTTTATTTTCACCCTTACATGCAATAAATTTCTCTACCAGAAATGCCCTTTTTTCTTCATGCCTACCTGATAAATTCAATATTCAGCTTAAATACCACGTCCTTTGGCAAGTTCTCTTTGCTTCTTTTTGCAGAATTAGCACTCACCTTTCTGTGTCCCCTTTAACACTTTGTACTGAATTAGAGCATTTATCTTGTTACTCAAGCAATTTATTTCCATGATGCTGAATTTCTATATGATAGAAATTTTGCTGTTTTTTCCTTGGATTATCACTGTCTATCACAGGTGAGGAATGGAATAGATGCTTGATCTTCTTTAATAAATAGAGAGGATGGATAAATATTAATTGAACAGCTATATAATTTTAGGGGCAGTGAAGAAAACCTTCAAGTAGGCAGTCTGCAATAAAACAAAAATCTTTCAACAGAATATGAGAAAAAAAATACCTCCTGCCTCAAGACTTAATATTTTCTCACTTTGAATTGTTGATAGTTTCTATTAAATTTTTGTAAGCTAAAAGGTCTTTCATTCCTATATGAGTTTTTAGGGCATTTTCAAAGTCTTGTCTCTTATATTGCCCAGTCAACATAATTAATGATGTTAATAATAAGCAATATCTGTATTTTCTATGAGTGTAGAATGGTAATAAGCAATTCATTACAATATCTAATTTAACCATCACACAGCCTTGTGAAGGAAGAGCTCGTATTCACTCCATCTAGCATGTAAGAGAGTCAGTGAGGTTATGAAGGCTACAGAGTGACTCTTTCCCTAGGTGAAAAAAGCAAGATTAAAAGCAGATCTCCAAATGTAGGCTCTTAACCCAAATTCTCTGCTGCCTTCTGGCCATGTAGCTCCAAATCTTTTTCAGAATGTCTACCCTAATGTTTAGTTCCTTTCATTGCTAGATTGGAACAATTTCCAGTGTTCTTACAATAGCTGCAAGTAAATGTGTAATAAATGTGATGGTTTTACATATTGTATGTCCCATAAAGTTTTTAAGATCCAGGAACTCTTTGGAAGCCACTAGACCAGACGGTTTATTTGTAAATCAAATGATCTGTTTCACAGAGTGATTTGGCTATATTGAATTTTACTCTGGCTACCACTGTCTTTGGGTGGCATTGTGATCAGCCATGGTTGACAGGCACACTTCTGCAGATGAAGTCTTTTGTTTGTTTATATTTGCTTTAGCTAATTCCTACTCTATCAACAGTCTCAGTTGCAATCTGTACTAAACTCTTCACCGCTGGATCATTCTTCACAGATATATTACACTAGCCTTGCAAGTAAGTAGGTGGGCAGGGAGACTCAATAAAAATGGTCTGTGTCTTTGCATTATGTTGAAATGCTGCTGCCACTTTTTTAATTACAAAGTTACAATCCATATGATGTTCCTTAGAAGCATCCAGCAAATATGAAATGGTGGTAGACTGGGAGCACTGAATAATATACAATAAATTTAAAACATCGGTAAAAAATCTATCGGTTCACTCAACTGCATAAAAATACACAGGTGTTGTGGTGGTTTTTTTTCCTGCTGATTCAGAATAACTCATTACTTGATAAAATAGGTAAGTGACTGTTTTAGTAAGTAACATAAAAACAATTCTGTTCCTCTAAGTGTGAGAATGAAAGACCTTTTATTTTACAAAATTTTAATAGAAACTATCAGCAACTCAAAGAAAAAGCATACTGAAAACAAATTGGATTTCACATTTAATAAAGGAAACATTTTGAAGGCTCTTTTAAAAATGTGAGCTGTTTATTTAAATTCATTTATCATTGTTTCTGTGAAATATTATATACTACATTTCCTCACACACATGAAACAATACTAGTCTCTCTATAAAGCAAATTAAACAGGTCTCTGTCTACAAGGATCATACACATACTGCAACAGACATCATTGAAAATATGCCCATAGTGGGATATAAACACCCAATGTAAGTATCTTAAGACATAGAATATGAATAACTTGGTTGTCCCTGTATTTAGACTTCACTGTCTTGGTATTTAAGGAACGCCTAGTGACCGTTGTCATCAACTCACTACTGCCATCAAGACTTCTGGAGTTATCACTTAGTACTTCTACTTTGTTCCCATTCAACTTGGAAAAGCTTTATGGCCAAAAGGATTTTCAAGAGGATCCTGAGATAAAATATATCTTTTCCAAAGAAAACTGCTGGGAAATCAAAACACAAAATGGAGGCAGCTAGACACAAAGTGAAAAAAAGACATATGTAAGAAAGAGGAAACTTTTAAAAGGATCTCATCTTCATGTTGTATCTTATGCCAGTAACTCTACCCTGACCTATCTATCTCCCAGACTTCAGAGCTGGGTACGTGCTTGTTTACTTAGCATCTCCATTTAGATATCTATAAGTGCTCTCAAATGTACATGCGCAAAATAAAACTCTTGCTCCCGCCCCCATGTCCTAACCTGTTACTTCCCCAGTGTTCCTCCTGTCAATAAATGGCATTACCATTCACCCAAATGTAAGTCCTCTGGAATCTGACAACAAACTGTGTCTGGGTCCATTTAGTTTCTCTTCCTCTATGCTACCACCATTTGTTGTTCAAGCCACCTCTCTTGTCCAGTCTACTTCCATAGTCTGCCATCAGCCTGCATCCTTCAATAGTTGTTATTACATTTTCCAGCTTAACTCAGACTGCAGCACAACTCTTACTTAAAATTCCCCAATGACTTCCAAGTTAAGGAGAATTCGCAACAAGATTTCAAGGACTGACAAGATCTACTTCCTGACTATTTCTTCTACCTCATTTTCTACCATTTCCTAATTCAAATTCAGCCTCAAAAGTTTCATTTAAAAAAAAATTCAAAGTTTCTTTGCACATAGCTGTTCCCTACCATTCTATTCTTCCTGATCTTCGCCTGACTTCCTCCTTCTAGTCATTCAAGTGATAGCTCAAAAAGATATTACTTCCCCAGAACAACCTTCTCTCACCAACCAATCTAAAATAATCCCCTCCCCAGTGACAGAAAGTCTCTTTCTTAGAACATCAACTTGTTTTATTTTCTTCATAGCA
Source organism: Antilocapra americana (assembly GCA_007570785.1). Taxonomy (NCBI): domain Eukaryota; kingdom Metazoa; phylum Chordata; class Mammalia; order Artiodactyla; family Antilocapridae; genus Antilocapra; species Antilocapra americana. Next base: position 20,082,665 of record ML661896.1, read on the forward strand.
CTTAACACTATCTGAAATCACTGTGTCTATCACTTTATTAGTCCCTGGCAAAACCTAACTAGTTTGTAAGCCACTTCAGTGTAGGTTCTTGAGCCACTTGTTTACTACTGTATCACCTGCATTGAGAACAGCTCCTAGCCCTTGATGGAGCTTCAATGAATGGCTTTCCAATAAATAAAAAAGCAACTCATAGAGTCACTGACTTTCTAGGAGTTAGAATACAAAAAGGAGTTTTGGTAGTCTTGATGTCCAAGGGTATAGGGTCTTAAAACATGGAAAGAAATACATGAGACCATCTGTGCATGAAGTGGAGTAAGTGTCTGTATGCACTAATTGACTAGATTCGATTTATGACTGACAGAGGAACTCACATAATTTCTTATCTAAATAATATTAATAAAGAGCTAAAAATTATATTTTAATATGCATTTTTTTGCAAAGCAAAAATGGAGATTCAGAATTGCTGCCTGGATTTTCTACTCTCTTATGGCATCTGGTCCCATCACTTTATGGGAAATAGATGGGGAAACAGTGGAAACAGTGTCAGACTTTATTTTGGGGGGCTCTGAAATCACTGCAGATGGTGACTCAGCCATGGAATTAAAAGACACTTGCTCCTTGGAAGGAAGGTTATGACCAACCTAGATAGCATATTGGAAAGCAGAGACATTACTTTGCTAACAAAGGTCTGTCTTGTCAAGGCTATGGTTTTTCCAGTAGTCACATATGGATGTGAGAGTTGAACAGTGAAGAAAGCTGAGTGCCAAAGAACTGATGCTTTTGAACTGTGGTGTTGGAGAAGACTCTTGAGAGTCCTGTGGACTGCAAGGAGATCCAACCAGTCCATTCTAAAGGAGATCAGTCCTGGGTGTTCATTGAAGGGACTGATGTTGAAGCTGAAACTCCAATACTTTGGCCACCTCATGTGAAGAGTTGACTCACTGGAAAAGACCCTAATGCTTGGAAGGATTGGGGGCAGGAGAAGAGGACAACAGAGGATGAGATGGCTGGATGGATGGCATCACCGACTCGATGGACATGGGTTTGGGTAGACTCTGGGAGTTGGTGATGGACAGGGAGGCCTGGCATGCTGTGATTCATGGGGTTGCAAAGAGTCAGACATGACTGAGCGAATGAACTGAACTGCACAATTTATAAAAAAAACAAGTGAAGCTCTAGGGTAGCTTGCTACTTGTACTCAGTCAAGGGACAGACTTATCATTATTACTCACTTAAGTTGTGTCTCAAGTTCCATTGTCTTTGCAATTACTTCAGAGATGAGAAATGAGAGCATAAAATGAAACTATTAAAGTAAGCCAGCTACAGCTGGAGACCATTAATAGCAATACTGGGCATGCAAAAAAGAGCAGTGGGAAGCTGAAGTTATCTCAACTGGAGAAGCCACATGGAGGTTAAAAAAAACTACTGAATCCTGACCCACAAAGAATACCAACAATGCTTTCTGATATTAGTCTTTCTCCCACCAAGCTTCACAAAGCACTCCATTTATTATTCCATTTATGCTAACAGGTCTTGTGTGTGTGTGTGTCAGTTGGAAAATATAAGTCAAAATAGTGGGTCCCCTTGGAGTGGGAGCCAAGATTTTTAAAACATTTCTAAAATTGAAGCCAATGAACATAACACACAGTTGGCAAAGATGAGCCTTACACAGATTTATAAATGTTTTGCTGCTAGGTCTAAGGTGTCACCTAAATTTTATCAACACTGGAGGGTTTAATAACTCCCATCTGGGAAACATTAAGGCCAAATAAGATATGATGTAACAAAAGCCATGTCATATCTGTAAGAGGATATTTTCAGGACAGAAAGTCCCTTCACGGGGGGGCAAAGGGGGGGGGGGGGGGGGGGGGGGGCAGTTAGTGAACATGCGTGGCTGTGTCAGCTTTCCTAGAAAATGAACACTGACCAGGTGACCAGCAGCCAGTCTCTCCGTCACACTCCCCCTACCTGCAAAATCCCATGAGAGATCACACTCTGCTTGCTTCCTCCGACTTCTTTCACTTAGCATAACGTGCTCAAGGTCTACTCATGTTGTCACAATGCAGGATGTCCTATCTCAGGGCAGCAATCATATTACAAAACAAAAATGTATCAAACTAGCCTGGTGTGCGCCTTACATTTACACAATGTTACATACAATGTAGATTTCAAAAAGTTTATTTTTAAAAAAAATCCCTTCTGAGAAATGTGTGCGTGCCTCCATCTTTACAAGTTAGGAGCTAAAATCTTATTCCCTAAAAACAGAGAACACCATTCCAATCATGACTACACCACATCCCCTTTTGGACACTTCCTTGATAACACAGTAACAAGAACAATGACAATAATAAAAGGTACTTAGCCTGTCCCTGGGGCTTTCATTGATTTATATTTCTTCACATGTTCTTTTTTAATTGAACACTAAAACCCTGGAGTAAATAACCCACCCGTCCCCTTCTCACAGAAGATGCACTGACCTACTTTGTTCCAGGGTGCTGGCACTATCAAGACAGAACTTACAAATGCTGAGGAAAGCCAGATGCTTAGGATTTTCCACCCAGCTTTCCCATAACCAGCCATCACTGGCCACTAAAACCTTTACTATCTGGTTGAAATGTATCTTCTCCAGAAAGAACGTTGCATCTGGTGCTTGGAAACCAAAGTACAACTGAACTTTTATACTATATTATGATGAAATAGGATGAAATTACTATCCAAATGATCATAGATCCTATTAAATTATTATCCAAAATGGGATAATACTTTACTTATTTATGTAAGTAAATAGGATATTTTGTCAGCAATAACTTTAGTCAAGAAGCTTTTAATTGCTTCAAAATAAAGCAATTAATTCTGTCCACTTCTGTCCAACCACTTCCCTCTACCACTCCGCTCTCCTATGGTATCATTTTATGTAAATTGGACCCATTTAACCTCTGTAGAAAGACTCATCCTTATAATGAAATCATTAGACCATAATGATAGATGAAATGAGAAAGTGGCAGAAGGAAACAGATGTTTGAAAGACATTTATGTAGCTCTATGGAAAGGTTGGTGGCAGTTGCTATGTTACTATTAGCTAGAGGGTCTTATTATGCCTCCAATTTAATACTTAGTGATATGTTTCTCTCATTTATGCACTCAGGCAAAAAAGTGGGGCAATGGAACCTGGGAAGATTTGCAAGTGGGTCCATTTTTAAGGCTTTGTATATATACATTTCTGTGCGTGCGAGCGCGCGCGTGTGTGTGTGTGTGTGTGTGTATTCCTGTTGAGTGCTTCTAATTTGGACAAATCTGACACTGAGATCTGTTACCTAAATATACATTAGGGTGTACATTTTCTCACCTTCAGCCTTAGGGAAGACAGGCATGTCTTTTAGCTCCTGTCCAGTGATATCATTTAGGCTTTAAATCATTTCCCTTACATTTTTATTTGAAAGAAGAGGAGCCTAAGAAGAATAATGCATCAATGACTTCACCATCAGACTTTAGGGATTTGACTGATATAATAATGCCATGTGACTTTTTCAAATAATGAAGGTTTTTTTTTTTTTTCCTTTTCTTTTGACTTTGGTAGTTCCATCAAACCAAGGCTGCTTTATTGAAAGGGATTCATCTTTTCTTCCTTTTTTTTTTTTTTTTAAGAAACATTACTTAGGGACATAAGAATAACACAATGTGAGGCTGATTTCCCCTAAAGATAGAATGGCAATGAAATGAAAAAGAAACAGTGGTGATGTAGTCTAATCCTTCCCCAGAATAAAAAGTTCAAGTTAAAAGCGCAAAACTAGCCCACACTTCTTAAGATGAAAGTAATGGTTAGGAGGATTGCTATTTTGACCTAATGGGAACTGCAAAGGGAATAATGAGGTTACCTGACCCCACGCTAGTTTGTAAATGACTACTTTCTTAGAGAACAATTCCATTTTCACCAGCTGTCTAACAATTACATTCTCAACACACACACACACACACACACACACACACACACACACACACACACACACACAATGGTGGCTGTACCTCTCCTTCCATTATAAATACCAAAATACCTCATTTCCACCTCAAGTGTCATTACGATGGGTTTAGAACAAGTTAATTCAAAGTAATCTTGCATTGTGCAGCCAGGATTCTGCTTTTCTCTTTAATTATCTTTGTGCAAACTCCTTTTAAAGCATGTTTAAGGTAGGCATTTGTCTTTCCTTTGCAGTTTTATGCAATTTTGAAAAAGATATTTGGGACAAGAAACTTGAGCCACTATTGTGTCTCTTTAGGGACCCTCTCAGGGACAGATAAAAAAAATTGTTCATGAATTACAAACACCAATGAGGCAGATTTAACAGTTGTGCAGCCCTGTCAGAGAGCCCTCCTACTTTTGCAAAATAAATAGCTTTCTGCTTGCCTGTCATCATTTGATCAATGTCTTCATGATAACACAATAGCATTATAAAAACAGGAAAAGGAAATATGAAGATGATTAACTTCATCTTCAAGAACTCGGCAACTCTGAATGGGCCTTAAAGTGGGGGGAAAGCAAGATGATGGGAAGAGGGATAAGAAAGGAAACCAAACAGATGTAACTCCATATATGCTTCGGTTGGCTTTATTGATTCCTCACCCTCTCACGACTTCTACCTCCAAAACAGCCAGCCAGCTTGAGACTTAATTATTTTCTTTCTAAGAAAAAGAGAGAGTGAGAGCAAGAGCAAGAGCAAGGGAGAAAAGAACCAGAATCTGTTTATAAAGAAAGCAGTCACTGCTGCTTGTTTTTTTTTTTTTTTTTTTTTAAGAAGCACTTAAGGGTCATTAGTCTAACACTGCAGCAAATGTATTATTCATTTTCCTTAGCCCAATTTCTCGCCTAAGAATTTTGCAAGAAAACGATACACAGTTCAGTAGAGAGGTGATTGATCAAGCCAGAAGGAACAGAATTTGGGCATCCTGATAAAAATTTTTCTCCGTCTTCTCCGTTAGCATAAATCAATTTTATTTATGTAGTAACACTTGAATACTAACTACCCAATGCCATCCGTCAGGACAAAATTGATGACTATACCTTTAGGTTAATATTACTTGAACATTTCATTCTGAATAATTTATACACATTTCTGAGTGTCAATTCCAGATTGTTTATTTGGTTGCAAGTATAGCTGAACCACAGTTTTTATTAGGGAAAAAAGGTTCCCATCTCTGTTTATTTTGTGCATTAAAGGGGCTCATTCTATTTGGGGGCCTTGATATTATTCCATAGGAACTGAAACATGGAATAAAGTTGTACCTAATCTATGGCTGCTCATAGGTTCTTTTTTTAAAGGGCTTTTTTCCTAAATGCTTTGTCATTTTCAGTGGTAAAAACAACTGAGATTATATATAATCAAATGAAAAGCTGGCAAAATAGAGGTGAGTAGATATTTAACAGTAACTCTAACATGTTGTTTGTGAAGATGGGGTGAGTTCACTGCATTAACAGCCCCAACTGCTATTTTCACTCCTCAGCAAATAATCTAAATCTGTCTACCAAGACAGAGAGTGCTTTACACCATCCTCTCCTACTGGGTGACTTTCAGTGTATGTATCAGTATTCGTACTGTAAAGAACATGATGCATTTTATAATCACCTATCTGCTTCTTCTTCCGTTGTATGGTACCTGCCTTCCTACTGGGCAGAGAACACAAAAGCATGTGCACACTCAGGCTCTGGGGCCGAAATCAATGGTCAGTTACGAGATGCTGGCAAGATTTACACAGTAAGAAAACAGAAAGGCCTTCTCAACTCAATTAGTGAGGATCTTGACCTAATTCAACCCATGCTGGATTGTGTTTCTTGTCAGAAATGCACCCATAATATCAGTTCAGCACTTAACGCAGCACAGAGGTGATACCTAATTGTGTATTTTTGCTTTAATGAAGAGCCTTCCACTTAATGTGAAGATTCAGTCTACTAGGTAAGTTTTATCTTCCTTTCCACCCTCTCTGCACTCTCTTTTTATATACACATTCCTCTGCTTTTGAGAAACTTTCTCACAAGCAGTTGTCACAGAGTTCTGTCTCATGAGAACATCTGACAACCAACAGGAGGAAGCAGCACCTTATCCAAAGTAATGCCTTAGACATTAGAGGAACAGAATCAAAACAAGGCGTGAATTCCAAGTAAGTCACTCTTCAGTTTGATTTACAGAAATAACACTGCTGCCGTGTTCAGAGTCCTCATTAGCAGGAGCCAGCAAAGCTGCTGGATTTTATATATACCCACAGATACAGTACTGTGTGCATGGGCATGCGCGCACACACAGAGCTGGAAATGAATGAGGGCTATCATTTGAAAGCATGCCTTCTGATTTTGCCTCAGATGTAATTACAATGTTAAAGGGAGAAAAATAATATCTACCTAAAATGTAGTCACTGACTAAAAAACAGCCTGTTCTTATTTCTGCTTTGACCATCACCTGTGCAGCTTCATCTTTTAAATACTGTGAATTATTTACTCATCTCCACAGATATTTATTGAACTCCAATTATATGGAAGACACTGTTCTAGAAACCACATGATTGCCAATCTGAGTGAGTCTGATTTCCCAAAGGACCTCCTAGTTTAAAGAAGTTGAGAACACAAGTATAATAGTAAATATGTTATTATGTATGCATGCATACATATGTATAAATAAAAAAACAAAGCCAAGTTTCATAAGAGCAGCATAAAATACTTCTGAATTACTAGAGCATGATATGTTTTATAGAAGGTATTTCTTTTGGTTGTGCTATATTCATTATGCATAATGCTATGGGCTAATTAAAGTTTACATGCCAAGATTTTAATTTGGAATTTTTAAGAGTACTTTGTAAATTCTGTATTGCTGTGTAAGGATTTAGCAGTTAATAGAGTTACATGGGCTTTTGAGCCAAGGAAAGAAGGGTACTGTGCATTTTTAAGGGCTCAATTATGAGAACAGACTCTTAAAAGCATTATGCTAAAACCAGAACAGCTGTAGAAAACATTCAGTAAGTTTAAACACTTTTGGTCATTTATTGTCAAAAAGGTGAGTCTCACTGCTTTGTGGCAAATCACAAAGTATGTAATATTACATATGTAATCCAGATATTAATATTCTAATAATATATCAGTGAACATTTACTGTCAACATTAGAAATATTGTTTCATGACATTAATTTGCCTCTATTGTGTTAAATGAAACTTGCCTAAAAATGATACAATTTTTATAAATTGACAGAAATGTAATTATATATTTATTGCTTGTATAATTTTACTTAATTAAGGAAATTAATTTGAGTTCAATAAATATACTTAAAATCAATGCCACTGAAACAATACTTAGAAGCACTGACCAGTTCAATTATTATTATTAAGGCTCAATTAAATACTCATTTTAAATATTCATTTTTCTGTGCTATTCATCTACATGACTTCTGATATAACTTTAACTCAAGATGATTTATCTTAAGACTTTGCTTGTGACATATTTTTAAAATCTATCCAGATAGGCCAAAACAACTGGATGGATAATTTTTCAGTTCAGTTCAGTTGCTCAGTTGTGTCCGATTCTTTGCGACCCCACGGACTATAGGATGCCAGGCCTCCCTGTTCATCACCAACTCTGGAGTTTACTCAAACTCATGTCCATTGAGTCAGTGATGCCATCCAACCATCTCATCCTCTGTCGTCCCATTCTCCTCCTGCCTTCAATCTTTCCCAGCATCAGGGTCTTTTCCAATGAGTCAGCTTTTCGCATCAGGTGGCCAAAGCATTGGAGTTTCAGCTTCAGTATCAGCCCTTCCAATGAACATTCATGACTGATCTCCTTTAGGATAGATTGGTTGAATCTCCTTGCAGTCCAAGGGACTCTCAAGAGTCTTCTCCAACACCACAGTTTAAAAGCATCAATTCTTCAGCACTCAGCTTTCTTTATGGTCAACTCTCACATCCATACATGACCATTGGAAAAACCATAGCTTTAACTAGACGAACCTTTGTTGGTAAAGCGATGTCTCTGCTTTTTAATATGCTGTCTAAATAGGTTTTTTTACGAGCTGATAGGAGCCTAGATAAACTAATGTTACAAGCAGTTCAGGCTGATAATTTCTGTGACACTGTGGGTGGAGTGGGCTTGCAGTGGGTGTATTGAACAGTTGTTAGTCCACTGAGTTTTCCTGCAGCTCAAGCAGTGCTGAGAACACAAATCTTAAAATTCACACAGTCCAAGGATTTTCAAAGCTTCTTGAGGTTATCTAAACGCTAACGGTAATCCTATGAAACTTGAGTTACTATTGCCATTTTGTAAGACAGGAAATTGAAGCTCAGAGCCACGTACCTAATTAAGAAGTTAACCCTGATTTAGAATCCATAGTGGCCTAAATGCCGGAGCTCTGATCTGTCAACTATAGAAAGCTGCATTCTCACTGAGAAAACAACCCAGGGGTTTCAGGTTGGAGCCTGTTCCTCCTCTGGGCCATCACCAGAAGGAACACCACAGAGAGGCTCCTTGGGGATAAAAATACCTGATAAAAAGGAAGCACCCTCAGGTATGTTTCAATCTAATAAAGCAACATTAGCTTAGTGCATTATCCTTCAGTTGAGGCAGTCACATGCTCATAAAATGTTAAAACCAGAAGGAATTAGAAACATAGTCGAACCTACCCCTTCTTCTAAGTGGTCCCACAGTTATCTAAAATTAAATCTGTGAGCAGTCCGACGCTTTGTGAGCCCCTGGTCTGACCATGCAATTCTCCAGGCAAGATTACTGGACTGGGCTGCCATTCCCTTCTCCTGGGCATCTTCCGGATTCAGGAATCAAACCTGGGTATCATGCACTGCAGGCATATTCTTTACCATCTGAGCTACCAGGGAAGCCCGTGAGAAGTCCTAGTTGTTTGCTTTTCCCATATTTCCTTTGCCAGTGCTGATTTAGGAAAGGAAAACATTGTGGCTCAGCTGGTAAAGAATCTACCTGCAATGTGGGAGACCTGGGTTTGATCCCGGGGTTGGGAAGATTCCCTGGGGAAGGGAAAGGCTACCAACTCCAGTATTGTGGCCTCGAGAATTCCATGGACTGTATAGTCCATGGGGTTGCAAAGAGTTGGACATGACTGAGTGACTTTCAAACTTTTTCAAACAAGTAAGAGAGAACAGGAAAATATCTGGCATGTTACATTCATCTGAGAGACATTCATGTTAAAATGTGAAATCTATCAAGCATACAGTAACTAATCTGAGATGAGGTGTAAGGTATAATATAAAAATTCCTGGCAGTGAGGAGCGCTGCTCATTCTGTCTACTTTGGCTATGACAATTCACTTTACATTGCTACCTTTGATACACCTGAGTCAGAATGCTATCTTAAACAATACCTGAAGGAGTTCTGCAATACATGTTTTTTAAAAACAATGAATATACAGGAATAAACTATGTACAGTTCACCGAACATGACTATAATTACATATGAACTATTATGTTTATTTAATTGTGTTCCATAAAAAAATTAAGGTTCTGTTTTCTATCTCTTCTGATATATTGTTTTTTTTATTAATATGTATTCAGCACATACTTGTTGCTCACCTACCAAACATCATAGGGAAAAACTCAACAAACTTTTTGGCCAACCCAATACAAAGTTGAGTAAGACATCTGATCTGCTTATTAAAAATCTACTATTCCAGAGAATTTGGGGAATAATCAACACTGCCAGGAAAAAGTGAGACAGTTGGAAATAGATCAGACAGTGGAATGTGATCACTCTTCTTGAGTAAAATATAACTAAGTAAACTGCTCTTGCTAAAAGACAGGCTGAATCTTTGCACTGAGGAAAACCTTGAAACATATGAAAAAATCACTTTGGGAAGCCCCTTTGTTTAAGCAAACTTGCTTGATCTTTTGTTATAGGTATCTCTACAGCTAAATTGGACATAAATTGTTCACTTTGTAGCTAGTGAAGCAAAAGAAAGTCACTGATGGATGTTAACACAAATCTAGAATTTCTGCACAGAAGGAGCAGACACACACAGCCTTCTTCCTTCCTCCCTCCCTCCACCACCCTGCTAGAACAGTCTGGGCTTGACTAGGGGCTCTGGGGAGGATGTCCTTTTGGAGTAAAGGACTTTGTGGAGGACACTGAGCAGTTACATAAGTCATAAATTACAGAAATATCGTCTCACCATGAGAGTTTTGAATGTGATAGTCCCCTTCACACCTGTCCCCATCAACCTACTGCTTTCAATTGGCACTTCTTTTGAGAAGTCTCTTGTACAAAAGCACTGGGATTTTTTTTTTTTTAAGCTTACATGGAACTATATTGTAGACATCTTGTCAAATGGGTTTTAATGTCTTAGATATCTTTTCATATTAGTAAATATAGATCAATTTCATTATTTTAATGGTGAAATATTTCAAATATAGAAATACAAGAATATGCTTAACACAAATTGATTTTAAAATTTCTATAATTCTTGGCCAACACTAGTGATCTTTCTGAACATACAGGTGACATTATCTGAATACTTCTGTGAATACATTCACAGTGTATGGTTTTCCATAGAAGAGGTTGTTAGGAGAATTTCAGAGTTGTTATCTCTAACCAGTGATAGATACTGCTGACTTGCTGCCCAAACAACCCTGCTTATTGTATCAACGGTGTTGTGGACCTGTCTGTTGTCTCACATTATCATAAGCTCATTAGACTATGAATCAATAAGATGAGGGTCATTAACTCATTATTGTTTTCATTTCGCATTTCAATGATGACTAATGTCGCTGATTCACTGTTTCATAGGTTTGCCATTCCTTCGTATTTCTTCTCCAAATTGCACTTTGAATCCTTTGACCACTGGAAAAAACAAACAAAAATCAAAAAACTTCTGTCTTTTTCTAATTGATTTTTGGAAGTGTTGTAGATATTCATAAGTTAATCCACTGCCTATTAAATATATTGAAATTATTTCTCATTTCCCTTTAAAGTTTATATTTCTTATAAAGAAATTTTAAATTCTTATCATGTCAACTCTATCATATTTTTTGGTTTTCTGTCCTATTTAGGAAGTCTTTTATCATCTCACAATTTTTAAAAAAAAATCCGAGATATTCTTTTATTTTCTCATGCTATGCTCTTTTATTCATCAGATATTTATGTAAGATGCTAATTTTACACAGGTCTAATTTTACTACCTATTTGTCACAAATTACTTATTGAAATACTACATTTATTATAAACCACTCCTATATCTACAATCTGCTTCCAGGCTGTTTAGTCTGTTAACAATCTAAGCATTTATTCACATACCAAGATAACACTGCTCCAATTACTCTAATTGATCAAGGACCTTGAATACAGGGTTGAAGACAAATGATGATAGTATTTTTGTGTATGTTCTGACTTTAGCGGGAAAGCTTTTAATAGTTTGCCAAATATTTTGCTTACTTTAGGTCTTTGCTAGACAGCCATTGTCAGTTTTAGGAAATGTATTTTTCTCCTTAGATAGTTTTTCATTAAAAAATAATTAAAGCTAAGTTTTATCAAATGGAATTTTTTTTTAGGTATCTATATAGTTGATCATATGGATTTTCATAGTCTCTTGGGCTGCAAGGAGATCAAAGTAGTCAATCCTAAGGGAAGTCAGTCCTGAATGTTCATTGGAAGGCTGAAATTCCAATATTTGGTCCACCTGATGCGAAGAACTGACTGCTTGGAAAAGCCCCTGATGCTGGGAAAGGTTGAAAGCAGGGAGAGAAAGGGACAACAGAGGATGAGATGGTTGGATGGCATCACCGACTCGATGCACTTGAGTTTGAGCAAGTTCTGGGAGTTGGTGATGGACAGGGAAGCCTGGCATGCTGCAGTCTAGGGTTGCAAAGAGTCAGACACAACTGAGTGACTGAACTGAGCTGACTAACTTACTACTGGTGAATTGCATTTATAGATATCTTGATGTAAAACATCCTTACATTCTGAGATATATCTTATTTAGTTATGATCTGATTCTTATTTCCATTTGCTAAAATTTTATTTAAATATTTGTATCTTTGTTCATAAATTACACTGGCCTGGAGTACAGTATGTGTGGGTTCAATCCCTGGGTTGGGAAGAGCCCCTGGAAAAGGGAAAGGCTGTCCACTCCAGTATTCTGGCCTGGAGAATTCCATGGACTGTATAGTCCATGGGGTTGCAAAGAATCAGACACGACTGAGCGACTTTCACTTTCAGTTTTCAGAGTGTGTATATATAACATTAGCATCACTGAAAAGGTTAAGAAGCTTTCCTGCAGTTTCCATGCGATGGAAGGTTTTATGTAACAGACACTCAGTGACTTGACTGTTAACCATATCTTGCCTAAATAACCATATGCGTTTCATATCTTTCTTAGTGTCTATATCCGTATGACCACAGTATATTTGTTAACAACTATGAGGTTAACATTGGCACAATACTATTAACCACACCTGCATACTTTATTTTCAAAATATATGATTAAACTAACTCTGCAAATAATAACTAGCATCAGTTTTATGTCATTTTCTTCCCACCAGTTATATTTTCCCACAGTTCTTTAGCCCAAGCTAGCCTTATTTCTAACATATCATTGTGAAAATCTGTACAAGAGCTGCAGCACAGAGACACTCCAAAAAACATGTTCTAACTATCTGTTTCTTTGGAAAGCCCTCTTCAATCTGAGTCTATCACTCCCTTTCTCTGCATGAGGTACTCTCTGCTCTGAAATGTCAAGGAAATGGTTTGGAGGAGGAAAGAAGTGATAAGAGGAAAAGACTGATTCAAAATCAACCACGCTAAATGCAATGTGAATTCAGGAACAAAGAAAAGAACATTAGTGGAAAAATGGTGAAATTCAAATGAAATCTGTGGCTTAATTAATAGTACTGGACCAATGTTAATTTCTTAGTTTTAATAAATACATCATGGCTATGTAGATGTTACTACCAGGGGAACCTGGGTTAACGGCAGAAGGAAAATCATTGTATTCTCTTAGATACTTCTTCACGAATCTAAAATGATTCCCAAAACAGGTTCAGCCACAGATCTTGAAAAGAGCTATTTTTAAGCTTGTTTTTTGTTTTGTTTGTTTAGTCGCTAAGTTGTGTCTGACTCTGGGACCCCATGGACTGTAGCCCACCAGGGTCCTCTGTCCATGGGATTTCCCAGGCAAGAATATTGGAATGGTTGCAATTACCCCCTCCAGGGGATCTTCCCAACCCAGGGATGGAATCCACGTGCAGAAGTGAAAAAAGGTTCTGGTGCATAGACATCATCAATCCGTTGTCAGCTCCTCTGTCATCCACCACCCCACATTCTCCTCCACCAGGAGCCCAAGGTTGCTGTTTAATTGCTCTCTGCCTAAAATGTGAATTTCTCATCTAACAGAAGAGATTATCAGTGTGTATATGTGTGTGTGTGTGTACATGCACACAGGCATGTATGAATGGTTCTGCAAACAACTGTTTAGGTATGAAGGTGCAAAAAACATAGTGATGATAATAAAGACTTAGCTGCCACACACTCTGAATTACTTATATGTGAAGTTCTACACTGAGAACTTTCTATACATTATCTCACTCTATGCTCACAACAGCCCTATAAATTAGGCTTTAGCCTTATTTAAAATTGAAAAAACATACTCAGAAAAACAGATCACTTACCCATATTCACTGCCAGGAAGCACCATGGTTCAGACACAGATCTCCTTTTCTGACCTCAGAGACTATGTTCTAAAATGTCACTTAATTACGTTATTTAAGTATGATAATAACAATGTGGTTGAAGCTTAATTTTAAAAAACATGCAGACTGACATTTGACTTAATATATGGCTATCTGGGGTCATAAAATTTCAATACCATCAAGTAACTATGTCACCACAGGGAAGTCACAATCTCTATAGTTTTCTTTTTTCTTCATCTGTAAGATGGGTCTAATACCTGTTTTAAGGTTTAAAATTAACCTTCAACCACATTGTTGTTATTGTAACTAAATAATATTTTATGGAATTACTTTTAAAATTAAAAATTAAAATTATTTTAATTTTAATAAAAGTAAAATTAAAAATTATTACTTTTAAAAGACTGATTGTTTATTTAATTAACATTACAGGAAGTATTCATTAACATCTCATAACTAAATTATCTGTGTCCTTCCTTACTGATAGAATGCCACCGTAAGTCATTATTGGCTAAAGCAGTGACATTGTTCAGTGATGGTTACAAAACCACACGATGTCACCTAGCCTGGCACTTGATTGAAATGACAGATGTAAAAATGATATTACTCTGACTGCTCTGGGATATGCATCTGAAAGAGGTCAGGAGTGTAGACAGTTTTACCTTAGGTCATCATTAACTCAAGTTCACAGAGATACTTTCAGACATAATCAAAGAATTAACATGGTTTTGCCTGAATTCACTCAATATTAGATTATACTGCATTTTTTTTTTTCCCTTTTGGTCTCTTGCCAGAAGATGATAAGGATAGTGGAGGTGGGGGAGGGGACACAATTCCAAACGCACATACAAAATACTTTATATTTTGGATAAATCTTTAGCCTGGAAACTAGCAAGATGCTTTTTATGGAGTCCAAGTTAGCACTTTAACCAAATTACATTAGAATCATATTTTCCAGCTTCTTTTTAAAATTTTTTAATTTTATTTTTAATTGAAGGGTAATTGCTTCACAATATGGTGTCGGCTCCTGCCATACAACAGCACGAATCAGTCACAAGCAAACACACATCTCCTCCCTCCTGAACCTCTCCCCATCCCCCTACCCCATCCCACCCTTCTAGACTGTCACAGAGCCCTGGTCTGAGCCCCCTGTGCCCAGACAGCAGCTTCCCACTGGTAGTATGTATCTGCTGGTGCTGCTTTCTCAACTCGCCCCACCCTCTCCTTCCCCCGCCATGTCCAAAGTCTGTTCTCTATGTCTGAGTATCTATTCCAGCTCTGAAAATAGGATCATCTGTATCCCTTTTCTAGATTCAGTATATATGCGTTAACATACAAGATTTTTCTCTGACTTACTTCACTCTGTATAACTGGATCTAGGTTCATCCACCTAGAACTGACTCAAATGCATTCCTTTTATGGCTAATATTCCATTGTATATATGTACAACAACTTCTTTACCCATTCATCTCATGACAGACACCTAGGCTGCTTCCACAGACATCTAGGTTGCTTCCATTTCCTAGCTACTGCAAACAGAGCTTCTATAAACACTGGGGTACATGTGTCTTTTTCAATTATGGCTTTCTCAGAGTATATTCCCCATAGTGTCCCAAATAGGAAAAGGAGTACGTCAAGGCTGTATAGTGTCACCCTGTTTATTTAACTTATATGAGGAGTACATCATGAGAAGGGCTGGGCTTGATGAAACACAAGCTGGAACCAAGATTGCCGGGAGAAATATCAATAACCTCAGATATGCAGATGACACCACCCTTATGGCAGAAACTGAAGAGGAACTAAAGAGCCTCTTGATGAAAGTGAAAGAGGAGAGTGAAAAAGTTGGCTTAAAGCTCAACATTCAGAAAACTAAGATCATGGCATCTGGTCCCATCACTTCATGGCAAATAGATGGAGAAACAATGGAAACAGTGACAGACTTTATTTTGGGGGGCTCCAAAATCACTGCAGATGGTGACTGCAGCCATGAAATTAAAAGATGCTTACTCCTTGGAAGAAAAGTTATGACCAACCTAGATAGCATATTAAAAAGAAGAGACATTACTTTGTCAACAAAGGTCCATCTACTCAAGGCTATGATTTTCCAGTAGTCATGTATGGCTGTGAGAGTTGGACAGTGAAGAAAGCTGAGTGATAAAGAATTGATGTTTTTGAACTGTGGTGTTGGAGAAGACTCTTGAGAGTCCCTTGCACTGCAAGGAGATCCAACCAGTCCATCCTAAAGGAAATCAGTCCTGAATGTTCACTGGAAGGACTGATGTTGAAGCTGAAACTCCAATACTTTGGCCACTGATGAGAAGAACTGACTCATTTGAAAAGACCCTGATGCTGGGAAAGATTGAGGGCAGAAGGAGAATGGGACGACTGAAGATGAGATGGCTGGATGGCACCACGTACTCAATGGACATGAGTTTGAGTAAACTCTGGGAGTTGTTGATGGACAGGGAGGCCTGGTGTGCTGCAGTCCATGGGGTCGCAAAGAGGTGGACATGACTGAGCAACTGAACTGAACTGATTCCCCATAGTGGGATTGCTAGGTCATATGGTAAAGTTTCTCTTTTAATTCAAGTGAAATTGAACAGAGAATGGTCATTCTTGACTCACAATACCTTCTTACTATCCAAGCATGACCATGATTGGCTTTTACTGATTTAATTGGTTATTTATTTTTTAATAATGAAGTAAGCACCTTTAACTCTACCATTCAAAACAAAAGCTGAGGTCTTAAAAATTATTAGAAAATAGCTACTTATATGTGATCTCCCACCTCATTCTCCGAGCTCCCGGAAACTACAGTAAATTTCATCTTTAATTCCTTGATCATCAGCCTCTCATTTTCCTTTTATACGGTTTCTATTCTATTCTTTTTCCTTAAAAAGTAACATTTTTATATTATTGCTTTTCACTTTATGAAAATCACACTATATGTAATTTCTACTTAATATATTACTAAAATAAGTATCTTTTTGCTAATAGATTATTATATATTTTGCATGGCATTGTACTGCATTTATTTTGAGTTGCTATATAGTTCTCTTTCTAATTTGTAGCATAAAAGTAGTTTTTTGTTTGTTTTTTTCTGTATCTTGATTTCTACATAACTATAAAGAATTGAGACAGGTTGCAAATCAAGGTCTTTGTAGTTGTTTGAAGTCCCCACATAGCATTTCAAGGCTCTTACACGAAATCTCCTAAAGCAATTATCATTGTTTTGGGAACTCTAATCTTGACATGTTACTAACCCATCAATTTTCTGCGATACAGAAATATTTCTATGTACTTTATTAATTTTGTTCAAGGGCCAGCAAAATTTACTGTAAAACAGTGAACATTTTAGGTTTTGCATGCCAGATGGTCTGTTAGAATTTTAGCTTTTCCTTTTTGCAAGAAAGGAGCCATAGGAACAGCATAAACAAATGAGTGTGATGATGTGCCAATAAAACTTTATTTAAACCACTGGCCTGTTGATGATAAATATCAATATGTTACTAGTGCATCTACTAACAGAGTGGCCAGTCATTTAAAATCACAATGTACTGAACACATAATTGCTGTTACAATACATAATATTATAATATGCATTTATTTTTCAGGCGTACAATACATAGTATTATAATATGCATTTATTTTTCAGGCTATTTCTTTGTAAGTAGCAAGAAACCTACACCAATATTCTTCTGCCTTCAGCCCCCACACACTGGCAACTCCTTAACCAAATCCTAGCCCCAAATATCCAACAAAGCACAAAATGGATATCTAACTATTTCAATAACTTTTCCAATAACTTCAAAACAAACAAATAAATCAAATCTGAATAATGCCAGCTATTTTTTCCCCCAACAACTCAGTAAGGTATATACTATTTTGCCCAACTTACATGTGAAAAAACTGAGGATCAGAGAATTTAAGAAACTTGTTCGGTCACATTGAATACATAGTTAAAAAAAAAAAAATGAGTATTTGAGCTTGGATTTTCTAGTCCCAACACTTACACTTCTTTACTTCAAGTATGCCCCCCCAGGTGTCCACATGCAATGAAAAATCACTGTGCTCTTCATTTCTGAATCCTAACAGCTACCACTACTAACATTTACTGAAAGTTTTCTTCTTTTAATATCCTCAACACTATGCCAAGTCCTTTGCATACAGTATCTCACATGATCCTTAGTCTTTAATATTAAATGTTAATGTGATTTTGTACTATCCTACTGTAAACATTAAGAAACTATAACTTGTCAGTGAAAGTGAAAGTGTTAGTCACTCAGTCTGTCCCACTCTTTGAGATTCCCCCAGACTGTAGCCCATCAGGCTCTTCTGTCCATGGAATTCTCCAGGGAAGAATACTGGAGTGGGCAGCCATTACCTTCTCCAGGGGATCTTCCCAACCCAGGGATTGAACCCAGGTTTCCTATATTGCAGGCATCAGCCTCTTTACCATCTGAGCTACTAGGGAAGCCCATAGCTTATCAAGGTAAAGCAAATTGCTCAAAGTCACATAGCTAGTAATTCAATGAATCAAAACTCACAAAGGAGCACCAAAGCTGGTGCCCTGACACCCTGTCTCCCATCTGACCACATGTACAATAGTGGGTGAGACATTCTTCCAAGGAAAATGAAGACATTGCTTTAAAAACACTGGTCATGCATCTGTCTAGCTGTGAGTTATCATGATGTATCTTACCACTATTCATGTTTTCCTGCAATATATACTTTTCCACCAGAGCCATAAATTATCTTGCACTCTCAGTTCAATTCAGTCGCTCAGTCATGTCTGACTCTCTGTGACCCCATAGACTGCAGTATGCCAGGCTTCCCTGTCCATCGCCATCTCCCAGAGCATACTCAAACTCATGTCCATTGAGTCTGTGATTCCATCTAACCATCTCATCCTCTGCTGTCCCCCTCTCCTCCCACCTTCAATCATTCCCAGCATCAGGGTCTTTTCAAATGAGTCAGTTCTTCACATCAGGTGGCCAAAATATTGGCCACTTGATTCAGTATCAGTCTTTCCAATGACTATTCAGGACTGATTTCCTCTTGGACAGACTCTAGTGTCCTCAATTTCCATAATCCAGGGTACTTCTTTCTCAGAAATATCAACTATTTTCCTTTGAAGGGCAAAAAGAAGCTGCTTTCTGAGAGATTATCATTTCTGGCATGGTTGTCAAAATACTGCTGAAACAGATTCTGAAAACATTTCTTTTAGAGAAAATACACTTGTTGCCTGAACTGAGACATGCATAACTGCTTGCCTTTCTTTCTTCCTCTCTTCCTTCCTTCCACCCATCCATCCCTAGTTAACTCAATCATTCATCATGTACTTTTTTTCCATTTATGCCACACTTAGTGGGTGACTACTAGGTGTCAGGCATTAAGTTCAGATGCCTAAATATGATCAGTGACCTCAGGAAGTATACCTTAAAGAAAAGAGAGTAGGTATAAAAACAAGCAAATGAAATTAAGTGTTGGTACTCAACATGTGGTTCACTGGTGAGTTTTTTAAAAATGCAGAATGCCAGATGCCACCCCAGCCAACCTAATCACAACCTGTGTTCAGCAAATATGAGGAGAGATGAAAGTTTAGTTTAGGGTATGCTGAGTTTGAGGAGTTTGTGGGACACACAAGTAAAGACCTGAAATAGTTAGATATCCATTTTGTGCTTTGTTGGATATTTGGGGCTAGGATTTGGTTAAGGAGTTGCCAGTGTGTGGGGGCTGAAGGCAGAAGAATAGCGAGTAATCTCTTGAAGGAGCAGGAATATTGAATAGAGGGGAACACCAGCATTTTGGAGAAGCCCACCAAAGGCTGAAACAGAAAGGTCAGTGAGCTGAAGAGCAGTAGGGGGCTGTGATGGAAGGTGAGCCAGGGAGGAACAGGGAGAGAGGGTTCTCTTTACTCCACTTTTCCATGTGCATTATTTGCTATATGCTTTCTTAGTATTGCTCTTAATAGGAAAGATACAAACCAATTAGTTGACAATAATATCCTTCAATGTGAGATACTCCAAGGCCCACAGACTTTTAGAGTAGGAAAGGCCAGAAATTAATCAACCTTAAACTTCTCCAATCCACACCACACTACCTAACAAGTAGATGTCAGATTCTAATTTGTTGCTGATGATGAGATATTGCTACTTTGTAAGACAGGTCTTCCTTATGTTATGCGAAGATCTACAAAGCCAAAAATTTGTAATGTAGTTACTGAATAGTACTCATATAATATACTAGACTCTGAATATAACAAGCCTATTTCATCTCGACATTTATTATCAACTCCATGTACTAGGTCCTGGGGACGTAGACAAGAATAAAATTAGGTTCCAGGTTCTTGAAGAATGTATAATCTAATGGTAGAGACAGATGTATGATCAGATGCCTTCAATGCAATGTGGTAAGTGCAGCCAATGACACGCATCTTTGTGATGAGAGCTGCATGGGCTGACCTCACCTGGACCTGGCCTGGTGTTCTGAGAGTGGTAAACAGCAGAAGCCTTCTGGAAGACATTATACCTTACCTGAGTGATGAAGGGGAGGAAGGATTAGGCAAAGGAAAGAGGGTAACGGTATTGCAGGCAGTGAGAATTAAAATGAACAAATGGCCTGTCTTGGGACTGTGTGTAGAAAGACAGTCTGGAATAATCAGGAAGTTCATCTGGCCAACTAAGAGACTGGAGGGATGGTCCACTGCATCGTTTGGTTTGTTGACCCCAAAATCTGGGATTATGAAGTGTCTTGATCTCAGCAACCTTGTTCACACAAAAGCTAATGCATAAACCGTCTAAAGTAAAACAAATAGGGAACTTTCAGATAACTGCGATCCACAGGCATATTTTATCATGTGCATATATAACTGATCTATAATCAGTTTCAAGGGTATCTGTATAAAACGAACTTGAAGGTACAAGATCGGAGGCAGAAAAACTGGTTATTGCAATTTTCTTGGAGACAAGTGATGAGTTCTTAACTAAAATGGTAGCTATAAGAAGAAGGAAAGTCGGGGGGGGGAGGGGGGAGTGGCCAACTTTAAAAATAATGGGCAAGACTTTGTGACTAACTGAATATAGGAACTGAGAAGCAAAAAAGAATCCAAAAGGACCAACTGGTTTGATTCAAGCAAACAGGTTTAATAGGAAACACAGCATGGTTCCTGCCCTAGACAGACTGCTAAGTTAGTCAGCAAGACACCTGCTCCTAGAAATTACACAAAAGTGCACCAGAGGGCGAGGGTGATAAAGTGAGGGAAAGAATCATTCTCCTCCATGGACAAAATAAAAATACTCTTGTGTATTCTCAGAGGGTTTGAATAAAAGCAATTAATCTCTGAAAAAATTCTCTGGTTTTATTTCACCACTAGGCAGTTATCAAACTCTACACTTTAACGAAGAGGGTGAAATAGGTTCAAATACCGAGACTGCTGGCTTCAAACTGTCACGCGAAAACTTTCATTTTGATTAGCATAATTGAAGTGTTAAATGTGTATCTGCTAAATTGCAATCAAATCAGTAAAATGTTATTCATTTTTTAAATGAATCTGTCAGAAGTTCTATGGGTGTTCTGCCATCAGTGAATTGAATTTGCACAGCTTAACTGCAGACACTACTATTTTATAAATGGGTAAACTGAGACACTGAAAATTCAGTCTGGTGAAGAGGTAGAGTCAATAGTTGACTTGCAAATGGACCACCAAGGTTTCCAATAAACCAGACTAATGCTGTCCCTGGTGCAAAGTGAAATGGATTTCTTTAAGGTCCTAAATCAATGTATTGAGAGGCACCAAGCTAGACAACAAAAAATTCACCTACTTCATTCTATCCTGATTCACCACAAATGGAGATTCCAACTTAAAAAATCTTGAGACTCTCTGTGGGGTTTTCTGCAGAGCATAAAACATAGTTTCTGGTACAATGAATGAATTAATAATTCACGCCCAGGTCTCCATTTTCCTAAGTCAGACATGTCAGTATTACCCACACTGCCTTCTCCCACTGCTTTTGCTGTTCCTCTTCTTCCTCCTCATCAGCCCATCTCCATTTTCACCTCATCTTCACTCTCCTTGCCATCAGTCTTTGAAAGGTCTTACACTGAAATATGTTAAGACATGGGGGGAGTACTTTGATCCCTTTGAGAAAGAGCATTTACAAAATTATTCAACAATAAACCACAGCAAACAGTCTCTGGATTTCTCTAAAGAAGACATACAAATGGCCAACAGGCACATGAAAGGATGCCCATCATCACTTGTTCTTAGAGAAATTCAAATCAAAACTACCTCCCACTGGTCAGAATGGACATCATCAAAAAGTCTACAATTAATAAATGCTGGAGAAGGTGTGGAAAAAAGGGAACCATCCTAAACTATTGGCGGGAATGTAAACTCGGTGTAGTTACAATGGAAAACAGTATGGATTTTCCTCAAAAAACTAAAAATAGAGTTTTCATATGATCTAGCAATCCCACTCCTGGGCATATACCCAGACAAAACTATAATTAAAAAAGATACAAGCACCTCCTATAATCACAGAAGCACTATTTACAATAGCCAAAATATGGAGGGAACTAAATGTCCATCAACAGATGAACGGGGAAAGAAGATATGGTACACATGCATGTGCACACGTGCACACACACACACACACACACACACACACACACACGAATATTACTCAGCCATGAAAAAAAACAAAATTATCATCCTAAATGATGTCAGAAAGAAAAAGACAAATACCACATGGTATCACCTATATACAGAATTTAAAGTATAATGAACATATCTGCAAAATAAAAACAGTTCACAAATAGAACAGACTAACAGACATAGAGAATATGCTTGTAGTTGCCAAGGGGGAGAGGGGGTCAAACAGGGAAGGATTGGGAGGCTAGGGTTAATAGATGTAAAGCATGATATAGATAATGTATAAATAACAAGATCCTACTATATAGCACAGAGAACTATATTCAATATTCTGTATAAACTGTAATGAAAAAGAATACATATATATATATATACATACATATATATATATATGCATGACTGAATGGAAATTAACAAAACATTGTAAATAAACTATACTTCAATTAAAAACATTTTTAATGTAATTACTGAGTTTCTCTTACACACCAGGAAGATAATAGTGAAAATATAGCAAGATTCCTGCCTTCATAGAGATTAGAGTCTAGTGTGATAAATAAAAAACCAGAGTTAATGCGGTAAATGCTAGGAAAGAGGAAGTACATGATCCCAGAAAAGCAAACAGCACAGGCACCTAACTCAGCCCTCCTGGGGGGTGGATTTCTGAAAGGGACAATTTCCTTCAATTACCTAGGGAGCTAGAAACATAATGGAGAATCAGTTCAGTTCAGTTGCTCAGTCTTATCGATTATTTGCAATCCCCATGGACTGAAGCACACCAGGCTTCCCTGTCCCTCACCAACTCCCGGAACTTACTCAAACTCATGTTGACTGAGTCAGTGATGCCATCAACCATCTCATCCTCTGTCATCCTCTTCTTCACCTGCCTTCAATCTTTCCCAGAATCGGGTCTTTTCCAATGAGTCAGTTCTTCTCATCAGGTGTCCAAAGTATTGGAGTTTCAGCTTCAGCATCAGTCCTTCCAATGAACACTCAGGACTGATTTCCTTTAGGATTGACTGGTTGGATCTCCTTGCAGTCCAAGGGACTCTCAAGAGTCTTCTCCAACACCACAGTTCAAAAGCATCAATTCTTCGGTGCTCAACTTTATCATCCCGTTCTCACATCGATACATGACAACTGGAAAAGCCATAGCTCTGACTAAATGGACCTTTGTCAGCAAAATAATGTCTCTGATTTTTAATATGCTGTCTAGGTTGGTCATAGTTTTTCTTCCAAGGAGTGTCTTTTAATTTCATGGCTGCAGTCACCATCTGCAGTGATTTTGGAGCCTCCCCAAAATAAAGTCTGTCACTGTTTCCATTGTTTCCCCATCTATTTGCCATGAAGTGATGGGACCAGATGCCATGATCTTAGTTTTCTGAATGTTGAGTTTTAAATCAACTTTTTCACTCTCCTCTTTCACTTTCATCAAGAGGCTTTTTATTTCTTCTTCGCTTTCTGTCATAAGGATGGTGTCATCTGCATATCTGAGGTTATTGATATTTTTCCTGGCAATCTTATTCCAGGCTGTGCTTCATTCAACCCAGCATTTCTCATGATGTAGTCTGCATATAAGTTAAATAAGCAGGGTGCAATATACAGCCTTGACATACTACTTTCCCAATTTGGAAACTGTATGTTGTTCTTTGTTGCTTTGGAGTTCCAAAATCACTGCAGATGGTGACTGCAGCCATGAAATTAAAAGATGCTTGCTCCTTGGAAGAAAAGGTATCACCAACCTAGACAGCATATTAAAAAGAAGAGACATTACTTTTCCAACAAAGGTCCGTCTAGTCAAAGCTATGCTTTTTCCAGTAGTCATGTATGGATGTGAGAGTTGGACATTAAAGACAGTTGAGAGCTGAAGATTTGACGCTTTTGAACCATGGTGTTTGAGAAGACTCTTGAGAGTCCCTTGGACTGCAAGGAGATCCAACCAGTTCACCCTAAAAGAAATCAGTCCTGAATATTCATTGGAAGGACTGATGCTGAAGCTGAAACTCCAATCCTTTGGCCACTTGATAAGAACTGACTCACTGGAAAAGACCCTGATGATGGGAAAGACTGAAGGCAGGAGGAAAAGGGAATGACAGAGGATGAGATGGTTGGATGGCATCACCAACACAATGGACATGAGTTTGACTAGGCTCCAGGAGTTGGTGACGGACAAGGAAGCCTGGCGTGATGCAGTCCCCGGGGTCACTAAGAGTCGGGCGTGACTGAGTGACTGAACTGAACGGTTGTTCTATGTCTGGTTGTAACTGTTGCTCTTGACCTACCTACAGATTTCTCAGGAGGCAGGTAAGGTTGTGGAGCTAATGGAAAACAATCAACTAAAAACACATATGGCAGTGGTTTCCAAGTCTGGCTGCACACTAGGAATCTCTGAAGAAGGTTCACTCTTTCAAATGTCCAGGTTCCATATCATTTGTATCAGGATCCCTGGACATAGGCCCCAGGAATCAGCACTCTTCAGAAGGTCCCTGGGTGATTGTACTGTGCAGCCAAGGATGAGATCTACTGCTCTACAGACCAAGGCAAATTAGAATTTCTAAATGAAAAACTGTCACTTTTGACATTAATTTTTCTCTTCAGGATGCTGCTAGAGTTCTTTAAAATTTTTAAGGTCTCTGCACATTTAAAACATATACACAAATGCACAATAACAACAAAACAAAGGGAGAAAGAAGATAAGTCAAGGATGCTATTGTATGCTGAGCAACATATTTAAAGCCCACAAACAATAGGAGAGCGACATATTTAAAGTCCACAAATAGGATAAAATGACATTGTTTTAATGCTACAATGCATCTTTTCTTCTACTCACAAAAGTTTTTTAGTCCACTGTCATAACTAGTTTATAATTCTAATGCAAGAGATGAAATATACTATCAAATCTGAACACTTTCTGCACTGATTTGATACTACCCACCAGTGGAGTTTTGAGCACTGTTTGCTTTTCAACATTAATAACTATTATAATTTAAAATTAGAATTTTTTCATAATAGAACCATAGTATTAGGTATAAGTCAAGTTACTGAGGAGTTAGTTTGTTCTACTGGGTGACAGCAAAAAGAAACATTCAAAAAGCACCTACTATGTGCCAGGAACCATAGAGGGCAATTTTTAATATATGTTGTTTACTTTGGGCCTTAGAACTCTCTGAGGTGTATATTAATATCCCCACTTATAGATAAAGAAACCAGGGCTCAGAGATTAAAGTGAAATGCCCCATGCCATGAAGGAACTTCTCTCGGCTGCTAGTAAGCAAAGCCCTCACCGCTCACCCTGGCTCTAAGAGCACTTCTAGTAAGGAGTGTGATAACCACTTCCATAACGAGTCAGGTGGACTTCAAATCACAACGTTTGCAGAAAACAACTCTTCTTAGTAGTTGTTTGACTCGTTTATGAAATGACTCTTTCATAAATTAATATTCCTCTTACCTGACAGCTCCTTAGTGACAAGGCAACAAATGGCTACCTGACGACAACCATCATCTTTATTTAAGTTGCGGGGTTCTCAGGGGAAAGCGGGTATGTTAATCTCTTAGACTCTCCAAAACCACAAAGAAATCTAACAAAACAGAACTGAATGTCAGTGTCCCATGAAAGGACATCAGAAGGACAAATTTTAATTCATGATTTTTAAAAGCTGTCTCAAGGTACTACCATTAAATGAGAAAACAGTTTAGACAGCTAAAGATTTTAGGGCTCGAAAATACTCAGACAATGCTGAGGGCTGGTGATTGTTACATATCTAGTTGTCGGGGAAAACAAAACAAATTGCCCAGTCTATTTAAAGAAACACCTATTTCCTAAATCTTTAAATTGATCTTGATAATATGCTTAACATGCGATGCTTTCTTCTTCTAAGTGATTTACAGAACTCATGGCTTACTTCCTGGCCTTGGAGTACAGAATGAAGCTGGGCAAAGGCTAATAGAGTTTTGCCAAGAGAACACACTGGTCACAGCAAACACCCTCTTTGAACAACACAAGAGAAGACTACACATGGACATCACCAGACGGTCAACACTGAAATCAGACTGATTATATTCTTTGCAGTCAAAGATGGAGAAGCTCTATACAGTCAGCAAAAACAAGACTGGGAGCTGACTGTGGCTCAGATCATGAACTCCTTATTGCCAAATTCAGACTTAAATTGAAGAAAGTGGGGAAAACCACTAGACCATTAAGGTATGACCTAAATCAAATCCCTTATGATTATACAGTGGAAGTGAGAAATAGATTTAAGGGACTAGATCTAGTAGACAGAGTGCCTGATGAACTATGGGTGGAGGTTTGTGACACTGTACAGGAGACAGGGATCAAGACTGTCCCCAAGAAAAAGAAATGCACTCAGCTATAAAAAAGAATACATTTGAATCAGTTCTACTGAGGTGGATGAAATTGGAGCGTATTATACAGAATGAAGTAAGCCAGAAGGAAAAACAACAATACAATATACTAACACATATACATGGGATTTAGAAAGATGGTAACGATACCCTGTATGCAAGATAGCAAAAGAGACGCAGATGTATAGAACAGTCTTTTGGACTCTATGGGAGAAGGTAAGGGTGGGATGATATGGGAGAATGGCATTGAAACATGTAAATGTTCATATGTGAAATGCATTGCCAGCCCAGGTTTGATGCATGATACAGGGTGCTCAGGGCTGGTGCACTGGGATGACCCAGAGGGATGGAATTGGGAGTGATGTGGGAGGGGGGTTCTGGAAGGGGAACACATGTATACCCAGGGCAGATTCATGTCAGTGTACGGCAAAACCAACACGGTAATGTAAAGGAACAAATAAACAAATAAATTATAAAAAAGGAAAGAAAAAAAGAAGAAATGCAAAAAGGCAAAGTGGCTGTCTGAGAAGGTCTTACAAATAGCTGTGAAAAGAAGAGAAGGAGAAAAGGAAAGATATACCCATTTGAATGCAGAGTTCCAAAGAATAGCAAGGAGAGATAAAAAAGCCTTCCTCAGTGATCAATGTGAAGAAATAGAGGAAAACAATAGAATGGGAAAGACTATAGAGATCTCTTCAAGAAAATTAAAGATACCAAGGCAACATTTCGTACAAAGATGGGCTCAATAAAGGATGGAAATGGAATGGACCTAACAGAAGCAGAAGACATTAAGAAGAGGTGGCAAGAATACACAGAAACTGTAAAAAAAATATCTTCACGACTCAGACAGTCACAATGGTGTGATCACTCACCTAGAGCTAGACATCCTGGAATGTTAAGTCAAGTGGGCCTTAGGAAGCATCATGATGAACAGAGCTAGTGGAAGTAATGGAATTCCAGTTGAATTATTTCAAATCCTAAAAGATTATGCTGTGAAAGTGCTGCACTCAATATATCAGTAAATTTGGCAAACACAGCAGTGGCCACAGGGGTAAGGTCAGTTTTCATTCCAATGCCAAAGAAGGCTCAAACTACCATACAATTGCACTCATCTCACACTCTAGTAAAGTGATGCTCAAAATTCTCCAAGCCAGGCTTCAGCAATACATGAACTGTGAACTTCCAGATATTCAAGCTGGTTTTCGAAAATGCAGAGGAACCAGAGATCAAATGGCCAACATCCCCTGGATCATCAAAAAAGCAAGAGAGTTACAGAAAAACATCTATTTCTGCTTTATTGACTATGCCAAAGTCTTTGACTGTGTGGATCACAATAAACTTTGGAAAATTTTGAAAGAGATGGGATACCAGACCACCTGACCTGCCTCTTGAGAAATCTGTATGCAGGTCAGGAAGCAATGAGCTGGACATGGAAAAACAGACTGGTTCCAAATAGGAAAAGGAGTACATCAAGGCTGTGTATTGTCACCCTGCTTATTTAACTTATAGGCAGAGTACATCATGAGAAATGCTGGGCTGGAAGAAGCACAAGCTGGAATCAAGATTCCTGGGACAAATATCAATAACCTCAGATATGCAGATGACACCACCCTTATGGCAGAAAGTGAAGAAGAATTAAAAAGCCTCTTTATGAAAGTGAAAATGGAGAGTTAAAAAGTTTGTTCAGTATTCAGAAAACTAAGATCATGGCATCTGGTCCCATCACTTCATGGCAAATAGATGGGGAAATAGTGGAAACAGTGGCTGACTTTATTTTTGAGGCCTCCAAAATCACTGCAGATGGTGACTGCAGCCATGAAATGAAAAGAAGCTTACTCCTGGAAGGAAAGTTATGACCAACCTAGGCAGTGTATTAAAAATCAGAGATGCTATTTTGTCAACAAAGGTCCGTCTAGTCAAGGCTATGGTTTTTCCAGTGGTCATGTATGGATGTGAGAATTGGACTATAAAGAAAGCTGAGTGTCGAAGAATTGATGCTTTTGAAATGTGGTGTTGGAGAAGACTCTTGAGGGTCTCTTGGACTTCAAGGAGATCCAACCAGTCCATCCTAAAGGAGATCAGTGCTGGGTGTTCATTGGAAGGACCGATGTTGAAGCTGAAACTCCAATACTTTGGCCACCTGATACAAAGAGCTGACTCATTTGAAAAGATGCTGATGCTGGGAAAGATTGAGGGCAGGAGGTGAAGGGGACAACAGAAGATGACATGGTTGGATGGCATCACCAACTCAATGCACAAGAGTTTGGGTAAACTCTGGGAGTTGGTGATGGACAGGGAGGTCTTGTGTACTATGGTTCATGGGGTGGCAAAGAGTTGGACACAACTGAACTGAACTAGCTTACTTCTAGAAGATACAGTATTTCTTGGCATACAATTTATGCACCAATTTCATGCCTGTGGACATTCTTCCTTAATCTCATTTCGGTTATTTCAAATTAATTTTATTTTTATGGAGTGTATGTATCCAGTTGCAAAAGCAGTATACAGAAATAACTTTTATGTAGCATATCTACTTGGGTGCCATAATAAATAAGATACTAGAGCCAAATGTTGGGTAAATATTTCCTAGCCAATCAATCCACAAAAGCAAAATGATTTGCTATTAATAACATACTCGGGGGCTTCCCTGGTGGCTCAGACAGTAAAGAATCTGCCTTCAATGCAGGAGATCCGGGTCTGATCCCTGGATGAGGAAGATCCCTTAGAGAAGGGAATGGCAACCCACTCCAGTATTCTTTCCTGTAAAATTCTATGGGCACAAGAGCCTGGTGGGCTACAGTCCATAGGGTCACAAAAAGTCAGACATGACTGATGACTAGCCCTTAACTAATGACATACTCAGTGTCTCTGAGGACATGACATAAACATCCCCTATTGCATGTCCCCCAGTGTATGGCTTCTGGGGGAAAAACATAGACAGTTCCTGCTTATGTTCTTGCGAGAGAAGAGGGAAGGGAGGCAGGGAGAACAGCTTTCTTAGTGGCAATCCTTGAGACTGGCACAGAAAGACAGCCTTCTGTCCCCTCCTGTGTGGGCCTCCCTGCTCCCCAAAGCCTTGTGAGGACAGGGCTGGCCGGGGAAAAAGGAGGAATAAAGCAGGCAGTGGAGGCCTCTCTTCAGTTTATTCTCGACCAGAATTCCTGGTATCAAAATCACAAACAAGACTCGGTTACCTTAAAAGCAAAGAGATTAATTGAGAAAGTGTTAGATGAGTTCACAGAGGAGATGGGAGGGAAGAAGCAGGCCTGGAAAATGGTATTGATAGAAACTAAGGCAGTTGTGGAGAACCAAGAGGTGGGAAGCACAGAAATGATTCTTTCCTTTTTTTTTAATTGATTGATTTAATTGGAGGCTAATTACTTTACAATATTGTAGTGGCTTTTGCCATACACTGACATGAATCAGTCATGGGTGTTCATGTGTCCCCCATCCTGATCCCTCCCTACCACCTCCCTCCCCATCCCGCCCCTCAGGGTCATCCCAGTGCACCAGCCCTGAGCACCCTGTCTCATGCATCGAACTTGAACTGGTGATCTCTTTCACATATGGTAATATACATGCTTCAATGCCATTCTCTCAAATCATCCCACCCTCACCTTCTCCCATAGAATCCAAAAGTCTGTTCTTTACATCTGTGTCTCTCTTGCTGTTTCACATATAGGGTCATCATTACCATCTTTATAAATTCCATATATATGCATTAATATACTGTTATTGGTATTTTTCTTTCTGACTTACTTCACTCTGTATAATAGGCTCCAGTTTCATCCATCTCATTAGAACTGATTCAAATGCATTCTTTTTAATAGCTGAGTAATATCCCATTGTGTATGTGTACCACAGCTTTCTTATCCATTCATCTGATGATGGACATCTAGGTTGCTTCCATGTCCTAGCCTTTGTAAACAGTGCTGTGATGAACACTGGGGTACACATGATTATTTCCAATAACACCTTGGCCAGGAAAAAGAGAATATGGTAGGGTGTCTGCAGGTTTACTGTCCACCCCAGGACATTGTCCCCAAAGGACATCAGTGCTACCGTTTGGATGAATCTGAACTAGCCCTCTCTTTTTTAAATCATTCAATCAAAACAGAAAGTCCTATGCAGGAGGATTCAGTTGGCTGAACAAAGTCACCCTACTCACTTTCCAGTTGGTTTAGGTGGGAGAAGTGGAGAGACCCTGCCCCAAAGCTGAACTCCTACCAGTAAACACTGGTACCAACATTCAACCAGGGCTGACTCTATTTGGTTGGTGCCTGTTCTAGAGGAGTTGGTTAGCATTTGGAATATGATCCCAGCATTCTGGCTCCCTTTGGCTGGTGGCAGAGTTTTGAATTCTATCAAGACTCGCACATTATGTCATTCTCTCAAATGGGAAGATGTTGGGCAGTCAGAAAGTTGACAAATATCACTACCAGACTTGAATGAGGTCAATCACAGAGTTCACTTAGCTCATATGTAACGCAGCCTCACTCAGCAGGACGGGCAATTATACCTATTACTAGGGGAAAATGATGTAATTTGGGGAATAAAAGCACACCTGCCCCAGATAGGAATCCAGGCATTGGAGGGCCCTTAGCTAAAGATTCAATCAAATACTTATTAACAGAAATCTCAAAGCTTTGACTAGGTCTTTGTGGTCATTAAATGGGTAGATGGCTTAGCAGTGGGTCCTTTCTTATGCCTGGCAGGCCTTTGGTGTATCAATTTGAAAGGAAGGGAAAGAAAGGAGGGAAATAAGACTGCTCTCCATAATTAGGTGGAGTACCAACTCCAGTACATGGAGAATCACATTATTCACTGCAGGAGTTCAGGCTGCAGTGTCTCTGAGAATTAACATTTGTCCTTGGGAGCTCCAGGCATATATAAGAGTGTTTAATTCCACTGCCCTAACAGTTCTTGGTCTGACAAAGGCAGAGACACCTCAGCAAAAGTATCCTTAAAAGTTCTGTTTCCAGGGAGGGAGGAGGGAGGGGGGTTCCGGAGGGGAAGCATATGTAAACCCATGGTGATATCATGACAATGTATGGCAAAAACAATAAAAAAAAAAAAAAAGAAAAAAAAAGTTCTGTTTCCATCAGAGACATCTCCAGAAGACCTGTTGTTTACCAAGGTGTCTTCTACAAATGTACCCTTAACTTAAGTTTCCCATGCAGGGGTGCCACTGGGAGAAGTTTACAGGAAGCAGGATTATCTCCAGGAAGAAAAATTTAAAAAAGTTCTAGCGTTTGTCCTAGCAGTGCTACTGTGGTGCACACACTGGATTAGTTCATGAAAAGCCACGTCCAAGTCCTTTTGCCTTCGTCTTTCTCTTCTGAGCAGGCTCAAGAACTGATATAATCACCTTTCCAGACTCCACTGCAGTTAGGGGCCATCATCAGTCACAGTCTAGGCCAATAGGTATCTGCTGAAGCCCAGGGTGCGTGTTCCTTCTCAAACAGAAAGGAAAACCCATGCTAGATGACACAACTTTTCCTTTTTCTCACCCTTTCTCTTTCTCCCTGCCTGAAACAATGGTTCAATGCCTGCAAGTGCAGGAGTCATCTTATATCTAGGAGCAGAGAAGTCACACGTTGAGGATGACAGAGAAGTCAGAAGCTTAGTGCCATGATAGTAACAGTGAGCCAGTGACCCACTCAAGGGCTACTGCCCCCCAGGTATCATCATACATGAAACGTATCAGAGCTGACCAGTTTAAGCTTCTGAGCAGATGATTCTGTTAGTTGCAGCTAAGTGCAATTCTATTAGTATAGTGTCTCTGGCAGGGGTTTTCATAACATGGGTGACTCCTACGACAGTTATGGCCCCCGCAGTGTTCAATTGCATTGACTTTGGAGTTTGTGCTATCTTACCATGATGATACACTCTCACTCACACATTCAGTGAACACTATGGTATGAACTGTAGGAATCTTTCTTCTGTGATGCTTATTTGTGATGCGATTCATATGTCTCTCATTTTTATTCCTAACGTTTGAACTGGTATTGCTAATAAAATCAGGTGCATTACCACTTACTACTTGTTGCTGTAATTTTGTTGTTATAAATGTGGTATTATTTCATTTGCCTTGTTTTGCTGCTGCTGCTAAGTCACTTTAGTCGTGTCCAATTCTGTGCGACCCTATGGACTGCGGCCTACCAGGCTCCTCCATCCACGGGATTTTCCAGGCAAGAGTACTGGAGTGGGTTGCCATTGCCTTCTCCAGCCTTGTTTTGAGCTGTTCCCAAATTTTTGAAAATGTTTCAAATTGTTATTCTTCTTAATGTTGATCATAACCTTTAGATTCTAACATAGACCTATTGTAGTATTTGTAGCTCAGTCATGCCGGACTCTTTGCAACACCAGGGACTGGGCCCACCAGGCTCCTCTGTCCACGGAATTCTCCAGGCAAGAATACTGGAGTGGGTTGCCATTTCCTCCTCCAGGGGATCCTCCCAACCCAGGGATCGGAAACAGGGTTTCCTGCATTGCAGTGGATTCTTTACCATCTGAACCACAAGGGAAGTATTATACTATAAATCAATAATATCCTTCTTTTTCATATTTTGCCCTCTTAAACTTCATTTGCTGCCTTAATCTGGAAGAAAATGTGGTCAAAAATACTGTAAAATATCAGTTTTAACTTTAAAAATAGATTTTGGGGGCAATAGCTGACATTCAGGAACTATGAATTAATTATTAGCCTTATTGTTTCAAAAAACAAATACAATTTTTAAAAAATTTATCTTTCTCAATTCCTGTACTTCTAGTTTTATTTGATCAAAATGTTTTCCCTTAAAATACCTTATAAAGAAGAGTTTAAAGCCTGTATTTATTATGAAACATATTTATGGTTTCTTTTAAATGGGCGAATTCTGTGGTCCTCTCTTGGCACCCCAAAGCCCTTGTGAGCGTCAGTCTGAACACATAAGATTGGAGTGGCTTCTCTATTTGAAGGCTGCTGTCCATCACTGACTAATGGCTCAGGACGTAAGAGAGCAGAGCAGCTTCTATGTCAGGAGGTTGCTGTCCAATACTGAGTGATAGACTATCAACAGAAAGCAGTGAAGAAAATAACAGTCCTTGGAGTTTGGGGGTTTTTCAAAGATGATGTATTTGTTATTTTACAACAACCTTATTTCATTAAATAGAGCAGCAGAAATTCAGTTTGATGTGTACACACATTCATTATACCTTACAACAATAAAGGCTGGATTCAACAAGGATGTTCTACGAGATAGATTTATCTAATTTGTGTAGACATTGAGGTCTCTTACACACTAAAAAGAAAACCAGAGCCTCTATTTAGCACTGGAAGTTGAATTTGGCATAAGTCCAGTGACATTTGCAAGAAACAAAGGCCCACTGAAAAGTACTAAATTTAGAAGGGTCATCTTGGACTTTTAGCTCCAACTGTGTATTCTGTTTACATGTAAATTATTCATTTAATAGTGCTTTATTTGTTTCATTCTAGAAAAGAGGAAACATGAAATCAATCTTACTTTAACAATTTCAGGGTTTAGGATTCAGGGAGAATTTCCAAATTTTGTAAAAAAAAAAAAAAAAGCTCCATGTTATTCATGTCTCCTTAAACTCACAAAAATAGAACCATCTTATGCTTAGGATACATGGAAGAAGTAAAAGGAAAGAAGCATATCTAGACTGAAGGTATTTGACGAATAGGACACATACTATTGGCAAATCAAGTACAACAAATATAGCTAAAAACCCTGGCTAGTAATTTGCCCCCAGTTATGATTCTTGCTTTTAATTTATAAAAATTTAAAAATTTTCCAGTGTAGTTCACCTATTAAGGATTCCATGAGGAAAGAAATCCATTTTGTAATTCTGAAATAGTAGTAAGAAACATCCAACTGTAGTTGGCATTGACTTTTAAGATCATGTATTTATCTATAATCAACAATAAATTAAGACCATAATGACAAGATGGTAGTAAAATAGAAGAAAATATGAAGAACAGAGGCTCTGGAATAAAAATTCCTGGATTCAAATTTAGCTCTGATTTAACAGTTCTCAACCAAGGTCCAAATCAGGAGCATCAGCAACACTTGGGAACTTGCTTGAAATGTAAATCTCAGACCTGATCCCAAACCTACTGAATCAGAAACTCTCAGGACTGTGCCCAACAATCTATCTTTCAACAAACCTTCCCAGTGATTCTGATGCTTGGTCAAATTCAAGAACCACTGATCTAGCACTTAGCAGCTATGTGACCTTGACCATAATGCTAATCCTGAACCTTGGTTTTCTCATCTGCAAAATAGGCGGGAAATAAAAAACAGAACAGTCTCTCTCTACAAGACTTTTGGGAAGATTAAAGCGATTCAAATTCTCGGAAAGCCTTTAGAAGAGTGCCCAGCATAGTAGTGAGTTTTAGTGCTCAGTAAGCCGTTAAGGGCTTAAACATAACAGTGTTATTAAACCAACACGATACTGTAAAGAAAAAAATTAATTAATTAATTAAAAAAATAAATAAATAGTCACTATGTGGTTTGTTGTGATAGTTATGTACATTACTTTTCTGCACACAAAGGGATGTCACATCCTTGTTATTTTATCCTCAAAGAATGCCCCTGAGATGGGAAGGGCAAGAATTATTGTCCTCTTTCCACTATACCCAATGATTATGCACTGATAACCCAGGGACCATGAGCTTAGCCCTGTGCTGGATACTGAAACAGAATATACACAAGATAAAAGAAGCCCCCTACCCTTCAAGAACTGACATTCTCACTTAATGCAAATCAACCAGTAAGACACACAGTTCCTCATGAAATTTATAATAGTGCTGAGAGGGCTTATTGAAAATATAGACTCTCTGGCCAGACTGTCTAAGAATCTGACTCATTACTAGTGGGCAGGAGTCCTGGAATCTGAATTTTTTGATAACCTTCCCAGATGACATAGATACAAATGGTCCAGGAAAACCACAGAGAACAGTCAACCAAGAATATGTATCCATGTATATAAGAATAAATCCTT
Organism: Antilocapra americana; assembly: GCA_007570785.1. NCBI lineage: Eukaryota > Metazoa > Chordata > Mammalia > Artiodactyla > Antilocapridae > Antilocapra > Antilocapra americana. Next base: position 20,118,358 of record ML661896.1, read on the forward strand.
ACAATACAGTGTGAGTTTCATGATAGGAGGACCTCAGGATGATAAGGGGAAAAGGGACCATTCCTTAGGAGATCTCTATCCGGATGTCCTCCAAGTATTTGATTTCGGTAGTTTTAGAAAACGGAAATGTTTTTCTTGCCCCTGCTGCTTGTACATCATGGGTCACAGAAACTAGTTTTTATCTTAGTTACTCAAGGTCCCAGACTTATGAAGCAGCCATTGTCCTGAATGCTGCCACTTGCTGTTAGAGGAGGAGGAGAAAGCTGTGAGGGCTTTGCACGAACAACTAGATGTCTGGGTGGGGAACCATGCACACCCCTTCCTTCCATAAATTGTCCAGAATGAGTCTCATGACTCCACTTACCTACACAACACTAATAACTGCAGTCATACTCACAGAATTAGGGAAGAATCAAGAAATGAGTGAATAGCAACAACCATTATCTTGAGAGACTTGATGCAACTGAGCTTTAGCAGCAAATAACTTCTCCCATATAGCACAGTCAGTAAATACACCAGGAAAGATTCATTCTCCAGTGTTTCTTTACAACATCTGTTACCAACGAGATTCAAATTCCAGCCCTATCTCCTGTTCTTTTAGGAGCCGGAACTAAATCAATACATTTGCTTTGAGTGAGCCCTGTTTTAGGTGCTGATGGTTCCAGATGAATGAGACATCAATCTTGTCTCTGAAGAGCTCATTTTCCATTGAAAGAGACAGTCACAGCACAATGAACATAAGACATCTCAGAATCTGATAAGCAATGGACCAGAGGGATGAACATATGAACTAAGTGACACCCAGTCACAAAAGGGGAAAATAATTCTATGGGGTGAGTAAGAAAAGGTTTGCAGAAGAGGAAATATTTGAAGTGAACCTGTAAGAATAAGCAGAGATTTTCTGGTAGGATATGAGCAAAAGAACACCAGATGGAGCTGACAAATGGACATACAGGTAAGGGTCCAATTTGGGGGGCAGTCTATCCCCAAGGGTTCCTAAGGTCAAGAGTGTCAGTTGAGAGTGAAGGCCTAAAATGGCATGCCAAGGAGCTTTTCCTATTTTTTTCCCAAGGAGATGCTGATTAAAACTTTTGAGTAGAGGTAGTAATACTCAAGCTAGGGAAAATGGTGAAGCAATTACAGAAAAGAAGGAGCTAAAAAAAAGAATTAAAAAGATGCTTCTGGTCTAGGTCAAGTAATCAGAACAACAAATAGTGACTGCAACTATCTTGGCCAGTCATTCCACAATCACAATCGATCTCCTAAGACAAAAATTGAAATTGAAAGTGAAGTCACTCAGTCGTGTCCTACTCTTTGTGACCCCATGGACTATAGCCTACGAGACACCTCCGTCCATGGAATTTTCTAGGCAAGAGTGCTGGAGTGAGTTGCCATCTCTTTCTCCAGGGCATCTTCCTGACCCAGGGATTGAACCCAGGTCTCCTGCATTGCAGGCAGAGGCTTTACCATCTGAGCCACCAGAGAAGCCCTACACAAAAATTAGTATCAACGAAAAAGACTGTGAACATGGTAGAGAAATAAGGGTCCAGTACAGCTACCAGCTGGATACATGTTTGAGGACAAAGATGATTAGACATGAGGGTACAGAAGGACAGGCAGGTGGGTCTATAATATCCATTAGCCAGTTAAGATGTTCCAAGTATCTTACATACTTGAATATTTGAAGCAGAGATGGAAAGGGTCTTTTGAGGTCCTTTATGTAGTGGTGGTGGTTTAGTCACCAAGGTGTGTCCGACTCTTGCAACCCCATGGACTGTAGCTCTCCAGGCTCCCCTGTCCATGGGATTTCCCAAGCAAGAATGCTGGAGTGGGTAGCCATTCCCTTCTCCAGGGGATCTACCTGACCCAGGTCTTCTGCATTGCAGGCAGATTCTTTACCAACTAAGCCCAGTCCTTCACAAATCCAATATTTGAAAACAAAAGTAAATAAATGGTGTATAAGGACCCAATTTAAGAGTTTTATCAAGCCCAGTTCTAAAATCCAGTTCCAATAATACATGAGTCATAGACTTGGTCTGCTGTACACAGAGGTGATCACTAAATTACTCTTTACAGCAATATTTTTTTGATGCCTTTAGCGTCCATGCACAAAGAACCAGCTCCCTGTGACCAATGAGGCTTTCTTTGTTTGCTTCTGCCAAAAGTAGTTTACAGGACTCTCATGAGAGCCTTCACCTTCCTGTGAGAATGTGTACAGAAGAGAGTGCATGTATTGAAAAGCTCAAAGAATAAGAGTTTTGATGTGTAATGATGTATAAAATCCTTAATATTTGCTTATACTGTTGGCTCTTGATTATCCTGTAATGGATTATCTAATTTTCAGATTATCCATGCTCTGTGTTTCTATTTTAAAAAAGAAGGTTACAGCAGAGAGGAAAAGGGATGTTTTTTCTGTAGTCAATTCTTCAGTTTGCTAGCAGTTGTCATATTGTATAAAACAGGATCCTTGCATATGCTACTGTCTAACCCTCTCATTTAAAAAGATCTAATGGCAGCTATGTCATCTGTATGCTTCCTCCTCTTCATTGAGATGGGAGACCAAAGTATAAGAAATGTATTTTGATAAAATATATAAGCAGTTAGACACTCTTTATAAAATACAGATAAGGCCATTAAACTAGCATAATGTGATGCCAATAACTGCAATAAAAGGTAAAATTCAACATGAAAATATTGTGTCTAACCCATGCAATAACTCATACATTTAAATAGTATGGGATAAAAGTTGCTGAGTAAACTCTAAGAGGAGTATCTTTCTTACCATGCTTGTCTATTCTCTTAGGCAATTTCACCCATGGCCACACTTATACAGAGATGATTTAAAATTTTCCTTTGAGCTTCAGATCTGATTTATTTATTGTGAGAAAATTGGGCCAGATTTAGAAGTTAAATCTAAATTTAATAAAGGGAGACCTTCACCAGCCAAAAGTCCTATAACTCTAACAACTCAGTTTCTTCAAAATGACAGGCTCTCTTTTTATCAGTTAAAATCAATACTCCCTGAAAAATGCTTGAGGTAAGCAAGAGAAGAAAGAGGGTTTTGAAACTCAAGTTGTAGAGAGAAGTATGATAAAATTCATTAGGGAGGGAAAGGAAAGACCTACGTATTAACAAACTTCAAAGGAGCACTGCCATGCACTTGAAAGCATCTAAACTACTGGTCAATTATTACGGTTTTCATCTTTTGGAGAATTTTTCTTCATCTGCCTAGCAGGTTATATGATGTGTATAGCTCCGTGTGTGTTATGGAGATTGATATGCTTTATTATTTTCAAGCTGCCCCATGGCATCGCCACTTGGATACTCCAAAGCTATCCATCACATCCAAAACCAAAGTCAGGATCATTCTCTGAAAGCCTGCTTCCAATTTTCTATTGTACCACCATCAAGACACCACGCATATAGCTAATCAAGCAGAAATCGGACCATTTTCCCAAGAGCTCTCTCCTTCATCCCCATATTCAATCCCTGATGAAATTCAACTGATGTGGGTGCCTTCTTCCCGGCCTCAGTCTGAAGTCTTTCCAACACTTTGCCACTGCTATTGAGTCTGGTCTGGATTTTGTAAGACTTCAACACTGCCTACAACATCTTATCTTTCCTTGCTTTGTTTAAGAACATGTAATCCATGTGGCTTTCTTTCGTTCCTCTCAATAAACCACCATACTTCCCTCCACAGTCTTACCACACACGCTCTTCACTCTTTTGAAACACATCTATATAGGGATGGATCTTGGAATGTGCAGCTATACCTATGGATCTTAGCTTCCAGCTAAGAACTTCAGAAAGACAGCATCATTCATTGAGAAGGATTACATTATTTTTTGAAAAAAGAGTTAACAGTATTACTTGCTGACCCAAGCATGAATATAGTATACAGCTGTATATGCCCCAACTACAGAGTAGATAGTGATCTTCCACGCACTAAACTGTTGCTAGCTGTGGGCTTGAGATAATGTAGCTTTACATTTCACACCAAATTTTTTTCATGTGCAATTTGCCATCATATTTGCAAACACATTTAGAAAATGGCTTAGCATGCATAACATGGACAACTTGAGGGACTACGGATAGAGCAGTGCCACGTCCACAGTTTCTGAGCAGCCGAAGGAGAATGGAAAAGCAAAGACACCTCACAACGCTCTAAAGCTGTTTCCTTCTGGAAATGGATGCCTTTAAGGACTTTTATGGGTTTTGTTTTTCTATTAATCTCCTAATTCTCCTTATCCTGTCAAGGTGGTTTTGCCAACCAGAATACTTTTCAAGGCTCTAACTCCCTGGACAGAAGTATAGGGGTTGGGATACCCTTGCCAAACATAGCAGAATTTTAAAAAATAATAAAATAAAGCCAAACACAAATATACAGATGTTAAGACTATGACAAAGAAAATATTACATGATGCAGTATGAAATACACTGCTGAAAGCCCAAATCTAAAGGTAGCACATGTGGACATGACTGGAAAGGGGAGGGGGAGTGAACTGGGAGAGTGGCGCTGACAGATGTGAAGCGGCTGTATAGCACAGGGAGCTCAGCTCACCGCTCTGGGATGACCGAGAGGGGTGGGATGGGAGCAGGGGGTAGGAGGAAGGGGATGTATGTGTACAGAGAGATGATTCACTGCATTGTACCACAGAAACTAACACAACACTGCAAATCAATTATACTCCAATAAAAAGGCAGTACAAATGACAGTGTCTTTTTATGTGCTGGCTCCTCTGGTTTTGACTTTTTGTGTGTGTTTTTAACCATTTATGCCCAGATATAAACAGTACCATATACATGTCACTGAAATTAACAGATTCATGATATTCAAGAGACCCTGAGGCTCTGGCTCCCACCTATGGCTGTGGGAATTCAAAGCACACCAAGGGTGAATGTTCCTATTGCCTCAGTTGCACAGATGGCTAATTAATCAGGAATAGCTGGGTGAAAAGATTGTTCTGTGCTTTCTATGAATTTCGTTTACACTATTCCAGCACAAATTCTTAGCATGAATTTCTAAAACCCAGCACCCTCTCTTTGTGTGAGAGAGGAAATCTGATATGGTGGTGATAAAGAATGCAGTGGAAAAAAACATTCTTTTTGTTAGCATTCCCCCTAAAGCCACTTATTCACATTAAAGTTTAAGATGCGTAACATCATAGTAAAAGCAACAAAGCCTTTTTTTGGCCATAGGATTATGAGGATAGCATCAAAAGTTTATTGCTGTTTATCTGTAATTAGCATTAGCAAATGATCCTCTCCTTGTCTTTTTTTTTTTTAAAGCTTCTCAAAAGAAACCTGTTTGATTGGGCTCTGCGCCAGGACAATTTCCTTAAAAAAGAAATTAAGTCTTTACTGTAGAAACTCAGGAAGATTCTTACTAATAACCCAAGGAGTGTCACTGATAAATCTGGTGCCAGAAATTAAAAGTCAGGTTTGCTTCCGTAGCCATGACGGAACCAAGAACTATTAGCCTAGGTCTCAGAATATGGGTAAGGGGATCTTAAGACAATAGCCAAAGTGGAAGTCTGGGTCATTCTGCGTGAGGCCTTTTATGAGTTTTCCTGGAATCGCTAATACAGATCGGGAAAAATAGACACCATCACTTCAAGCCTTGTTTAGCTTGAACAGTCACAAGGAACTTTTTGTACTTTGTGTCTAAGAGGCTTTGCTCTGAAAATCTTCAACCACTGCTGTGCCAAATCCCGGCTCATGCCATATGCCATGGGCAGCAATTACATGAAGTAGTAAATTTCATGTTCTGTTCCTATCCCCTCCCCTAGCCCTCATCGGTGACACTTCCTTTAGAGAATATCTAGGCTCTCCTATTTGCCGAAAGACTCTCTGTTCATAAAGCAGATGATTCGTTTCATTCCAGCAACTCAATACTGCAACTATATAAACACATCTCTCTGGGCTTCCCAAATAAGCACACCTCACCTTTACCACTTCCTGTTTTTCCCCCAAGACAGACAAGGTCACTGTAAAACAAGACTAATGACTTTATATGAGCAAATAAACAGAAATAACAGAATATATACGTGCATACACACAGGCGTCCCTGGTGGCTCCAACAGTAAAGACTACACCTGCAATGCGGGAGACTTGGGTTCAAGCCCTGGGTTGGGAAGATCCCCTGAAGGAAGGCATGGCAACCTACTCCAGTATTCTCGCCTAGGATCCCAAGGACAGAGGAGTTCTGGCAGGCCACAGTCCATGGGGTCGCAAAGAGTCGGACATGACTGAGCAACTAAGCATATACAGCACAGTGCATACACACATATATATATTCAGAAATTGAGTGTAATAGAAATATTAGCCCTCCCCCTTAAGATGGAGGGAGTATAAGGTAGAGAAAGAAACTGGTGGCCATGGGGAGCTCCTACATGAAGCTCCTGGTCACAGATGCGGCTGCATTCTTGGAGCTGGAGGTCCCCCTGCCCTCATCAGGTGTCCTGGGCTCTGGCATGGCCCTCCCTGGGCTGAACAGGCCACTGACAGGCAGCTCTCCCTGCAACCACTGCCTGCCTTGCTGCAAACTGCAGTATGAAGTACCTTGTGGGTTTTGGGTTCCCTTGAGTTTATTCAGGTGTAAGCATAAAACTGATGGCAGTTGGAGAAGGTCAGCATTACATATTCATTTTATTTTAAATAATTGATGATGTTTCCTGTCTCTGCTTACATTAATTGCTCTCAGGTGTTGGAAAATGCCTCAGTGAGTTGCCTTTTAATGTTTCTTTAGAAAGACAGTGTGGCTGCTCTTTGGAATACTAAGAGCAGGGTATACTGTGCAGAACTTCCTCACTGGAGGTTAATAAAGGGGAAATAAATATGTGCATTGATGCTCTCTGCTGTGTGGAGACAGAGAATGCATCTAACTATAAGCCCAAGAGTGTGAGCCATGACTTCATCCCATCTCAGAACAAGACTCAGGTTTACCCAGATTCTCCCAGTCAGATGTGGCAGGACAAACAACTCTTGACATTTTCTGAGGTAGGGACACTAATAACGGAGCATGAAATACAAAGTCATTTTTCACAATCAATCCACAGGGAGATACTTTCTCTCAAGTACAATCCACAGGCATTTTTTCCAAAGAGTGCAAAGCAAAGCATTCCAAAGGAATAGGATGTTACTTTATAAAAAGTTGATCATACATATGGAGGAACCAGGTTCTCAAAACAATGTTGATTCTGCCTCTTCCAAAATATGAATTGCCTCACAGTCATTCACAAAGAGGTCTGTTCTTTTTTAAAACAGTATTTTTTAGGAGAAGTTGGCAAACAACATAGCTGATTCTAAGGCGCTGCTCTGTTTGTACACATTGCATTAGTGCTTCTAGGAAGAATATTTAGAACGTATATTTATTTACTTACAGAAGATCAAGACACTAACTTTACAGTACTTTTCTGTGATGTGTGCTCTCAAGAGTTGGACACTAATCAAATTCAAATGGAATCAACTGAAAGTCAAACTGAATCTCAGAAGGAGGATACCTGCTTTTAGAGAAGGGCTGAGGGCAAAGTCTTCGGGGGAAGCAGACTGTGCCTGCTGCGTCATCCATCCAGTCACTCTAGGTACCACTGCCTTCAGCTGTCCTCACACTCTGAGATCCCATTGTGAAGGAAGGGCTTTAGGGACATCCATCTTCCTCTTGCCTCTCTGTTCAGTTTGGAGGTTATGTATAGAAGCAAGACCAACACACTTCAAAAGCAACATTCAAATTTAGGGTTTATAATTCTTAGGTTTTCAGTAAGACAGCAAGAGGAACCGAAGGAACTTTGTTACCACTCTAAATTTAGAATGACTGGTGGAAGACAAGGTCTTTTCTAACCACTGGAAACCACAGCCTGATTATCAACCTAATCAGCCTGCATACAGCAGTTTGTGTCACAACGACCTACACACGTGCACAAATATGTTGCAACACTCAGAGACACAGCAGTGTGTGTCTGTACATGCACACACACACACACACACACACACACACACACACACACAGAGGGAGTCACTACAACAGCCGCTCAGCATTATTTACAATATATTGGCATCACTGCTGACCTAAAGAGCTGAAGAAAATAACAGGCCATATTTTCAGCTTAATATAACTCTGCAGTAGGGAGCCCTTTATGAACAATTACAAGCATTTGCCGGAAATACACTTGCTGATTTAACAAACTGGGGAGGACAAATGTTTAACATGCTGTCATAATGATGTGCAGATGCTTTTCTTAGTATTCGTTGATCTGAGATAATGTGTTCTTGCCCAATCATTCTACAAAGCGGCAGCAGAAATAAATAAATAAATAAATAGCTGTAATGTGATGCGCTCCTACAATACTGGAGTTGCTGACTGCCCCTGACAGATGGGGGGAAAAAAAAGTCAATATGATGCCTGAGACATCCCAGGCTTGGCACAGCAGAATAAATTACATGATTCGCTGAATGCCTGGGCTTCGCTCAGACATACAAAAAAAAAAAAAAAATTGGAAAGATAAAAGCTTGCATTGGCTTCAGATGATATTTACTGCTTGATGGATTTACTAGCAGCCCCAGTACAGTCATACTGTATTGAATTATTGGCCTCTATTTAGCTGTGTGTCCGTTGGAGCTTGAGTGTCCATTTAAGCGTAAGTGAGCTGGAGGCCCGCCAAGGCTCTCAGAGGCTCTGGGTACAGAGGGAGACGTGAGCTAATGGCCACCAGCCCCAAGAACAGACAGCTGGAGGACACTGGGGGAGGCAGCAAAGCCCAGCTACAAAGTACTTTCTTATCAATATTAATGCCAAAATAAATATTAATGAAAGCTGCCCGGCACATCATTTTTGAATGTGCCTTGTTTTCTTTGTATTTTAACACAAATAGCTGGAAATGACTGTGTGATTTCGCTCTCTCTCTTTCACGCTTTCTTTCTTGCTCTGAATCTAAGGAGGAATGTGGAAAAGATCATTAGGTTCGCTCCTCCCCATTGTCCTAGCGGCAGGGTTTCTATAAGGCAAAGGAGGCCAACGAAATGCCACCTTTCAGAGGTATATGGCTTCCAACAAAATATATGGTTAGAATAGTAATGTACAGTACCCCGGTTATTGTGATGGGCTCTTTATTGCATTATGCTAGGGCAGTTCAACTGAGAAGTAGCATTTCAGATACAAAGACCCCGATGGGAAAATCACATTGTTATATTAGCTTCAAAAAAGAAAAAAAAAAAAAAAAAAGGTGGTGGTGTGTGGGGACAAGGGGTATATGGGGACTCTACTCAGTTTTGGTGTGAACCTTTCCTCTAAAAAATAAAGTTTATTAATTAAATGAATACACGCACAGAAGGCATAGGTGCAGTGGGCATGGTGGGGAAACAAAGAGAGCAACACAGAGTCTAACTGAGGTGCTGGATTGAGCGACCCAGAGTCTAAACCGTGAGTGAACTCAAACTGTGCACCGCATGTGTGCAAGGGGCAAGGAAGCGAAAGTCGAGCAGAAGGAACACTTATGAGAAGGTCTGGGTCTGGTGATTACTCCCAGGTGACTCGCTATTTATGGGAATGAACCAGGAGGGTTAGGATGCAGGGCTCCGGACTGGGATCCACGGTGAGAGTTCTCAGACATCCGTGCAAGGGAACTGCTTCCAGGAATAGGAACCAAACGCCCTGGGAAGATGCACGTGGAGCGGGCCAGACGACACAGGGAACAAGAGGGCAACCTGCCCGCCCAAGAGCAAATGCAGCCTCCAGGACCAGGAAACTGTGGGTGAACCATGCCTGCATTACCTTACCACGAAGCCCACCCTGAGAAAACCACTTAAGCCCTCTTTTAGCCTGTCTTTCCTAGCCTGCAAAATAGCAAAAGACATCATACTAAGAACAAGTGACTACTTCACAAGACATTTAGAGGACTAGGTGGGGCAAGAACAATGAAAGGGGAGTCAGTGGTACAGCCACACGCTCAGTGCTTCCCTACGCACTCGTGGACTCTCTTCACAACACAGTGACGTGGGGCTCGCTAGGCCCATCTTAGACAGAGGGAAGAAGAGCGCGACACAGTGGCTATATTTATGATGCTATGTATAAGTACTGAATGAAACATGAACAAAAAATACCTCATCTTAGCACCCGTGTGTCCAAGTGAACCATTTCCAAAGTAAATCGAAAATTTCATTGAGTTATTAAGCTTTCCTGTACCTCATTCTACCCGAGTTCAAGTAACAGGCATAACAATACTTAAAGTTGTTGTTAGAGACATTGAAATGACGTATGAAAGCACTTGGCCCACGGGCTGCAGTATCTGATGATGACAAGGATGCTTACTATTATTACCATTATTAACAGAACAGCTAGCACTATTTACTTCGTAGCACTGTAACTGCAAGGCCCTGGCCAGTTAAGTGTCACAGTCCAAGCAGGTCCAGACAAAGAGGGTGTTTCACTTCTAATAACTACCACAAATGAGACTGTCAGTAGCTAGTATAATCTGAAGACTGCAAGGGGTAGTGGTCTCCCTTCAAAGGGAGGCTCTGTTTCCAAAAGAAGGGCAAGAAGAACTTGAAATTTGGCTGTCTCTGGCATATGGTTGGGGAGGTGATGCTAAGACACCCTTTGTTTCTCAGCCCAGCCAACATGGTTTGTGATTTGTGCCCCTCATCACACGCAGGGTCAACAAGCAGGAACCCCTCTGCCGGGGGAACGCACAGCATTGCCACAGCAGGAACCCAATCATCCTGTTTGTAACAACGTACTTTCATGTGATGGTAGAAATGGAACTGAGGAGGGAAAAGTGGGTTTAAACTTATATACATGTATATAATATGTGTGTATGTATGTATGTATACATATATATTTTGATTATTCTAGATTTGTATTTTCTATACTAGGGGATATGGCTTCCTAAAAACATGAAAAATCGAACTACTTTAAAATGAACTGCTAAAGGTGAAGCGCTACACATAATACTGTAATACATTCACATTTAATTATAACACATAAAATGCCCACATTCTGACTCATCAACAGAAGCAACAACAAGCACTTTCAGGTTCTTGCATCATAAGCATGCCTACATGTTTGTAATCCATTAGCTTAGACCTTTCAGCTTTTATCAGGAGTTGTGTGAAAGGTGAGTAAGGCTTAGTCATCAATATGTATGATGAATGTCAACTCACATATACTATCATTCACCAGCAATCACTCAGACAGCAAAGCTCAGTTGAAATCTACCAGTAATTAGAGTTAACAGTGGCTGTGTTAACAGGGCCCAAGTTAATGGATGTGCTAATTATTTTTGTCTGGCACCTGTTTAGTTTCTAGTTGGGACAAAGATAGATCATAGAAAGTTAGTAAGGAGCTCATCCAGTCCAGACCCTCATTACACACAGGCAGTTTCAGCCTTTAAGAGGTATGAAAACTGTGGAAGTGAAGGACAAATGCTCATGAGAAATACTAAGAATATAGTAAAAATAAATAAATAAATAAACTACTATGGTGTGAATATTTAAAATTTGCACACAGGATGAAGAGGAGTTAATGGGGAGACTAAGAAAAAATGGATAACTTTAAGACTGGAGTGATTAATAGGAAAGCTCCCTTGGGATCAATCAATACTGAGACCACTACTCTTCAGTGTATTTGTTAACAACTGAGAAGACGGATGAGATGAGAAGTCACTGAATTTGTCGATGACAAAACTGAAAGATTAAGGAAGACACTTTATTTTCTTGGGCTCCAAAATCACTATAGATGGTGACTACAGCCATGAAATTAAAAGACACCTGTTCCTTGGAAGAAAACCTATGACAAACCTAAATGGAGTATTAAAAAGCAGAGACATTTGCTAACAAAGGTCCATATAGTCAAAACTACAGTTTTTCTAGTAGTCATGTATAGATGTGAGAGTTGGACTATAAAGAAGCCTGAGTGCCAAAGAATTGATGCTTTTGAACTATGGTGTTGGAGAAGACTTTGGAGAGTCCTTTGGATTGCAAGGAGGTCAAACCAGTCAATTCTGAAGGAAATCAGTCCTGAATATTCATTGGAAGGACTGATGCTGAAGCTCCAATATTTTGGCCACTTGATGCAAAGAGCCAACTCATTAGAAAAGACCCTGATGCTGGGAAAGATTGAAGGCAGGAGGGAAGGAGATGACAGAGGATGAGATGGTTGGATGGCATCACTGACTCAATGGACATGAGCTTGAGCAAGCTCCGTGAGATGGTGAAGGACAAGAAAGCCTGGCATGCTGCAGTACATGGGGTCGCAAAGAGTCAGCCACTGAGTGACTGAACAATAAGGAAGACACTGAACTACCACAGGGAAAAAAAAATTCTAGGGAAACCACATACTAAACTAAAATGAAAAAGCAAAAAAGAAAAGCAAATTTGGATGCATTAGACTCTGAGAAAAAAAAGAAGGATAAGAGAAACTATGCATTATTCAGGAAGAATCTTTTCTGAATATTCAAGAGCAGACTAAATTTGATTAAGGACTTAGATAATTGCTGTGAATAATTTTGTTAATAAATAAGAACACAGCGTACTAGTAGATGTTCATTCTGTATAAGATGAAAGGAAGCCGACTTCAGCCATGTTGTAGTTCATGCTTTTAATGTCCTGCTGCCTCCAGCCTTCAAGAACTCTTCCTTAACTTGTTCACCTTGCCAGACTTCCCTGCATCTATTAATATTACTTACCCTGTCTCCCAGTTGCTAATTTGCTCCTAAATGAGACACCCAGAACCAAACACAGCTAACATGTCTCCAGAGAGGTACCTCCAGCTATGTAAGATATTTTGAAGAAATTTGGGATCAACAGAATAGAACCCCTGTTCTCTGAATGACCAAGACAGAAAAGAAAGTGTGAAGTGTTTGGTGCACAGAATGTGTAACTGCCTTGTATTCTGAAAATCTGCCTAGAAACTTTTAAGTTGTGAGTGGATGTGGAGCCTCCTTAAATTGCTCATAGCCCCAGCAGTAGAATTTGTTCACAGGGTGGAGCTCTTCCTTCCTTTCTTAACCCAGGTGACCACTTGGTATGGAAGCCATCTTCCCCTCTTTGTCCCATTGGTGTTACTGGTGACTAAAACTCCAAGAATGACTTCTAACTCAGCACTGTGGGTTCTGACATTCAGAGAAATGTGAAAACATGAGAAGAGAGACACAGTAGTAAGGGTCATTCAGGAGTGACTGAAAATCATCCCATGTAACTTGTTCTGTTTTGCAGAGAACCTTTGTACGTTATGGGAGACTCATTTGATTTGATCTCACTTTCACTGCTTCTTCAGATTCTTTACTGATGCACTGATGCCCCAGACAGCTGTGAAGGCAGGGATTTTATAATTTCTAGAGAACATCAGAAAGTATTTCTTTGGAGGGCTTCCCTGGTGACTGAATGGGAAAAAGCCTGCCTGTCAATGCAGGAGATGTGGGTTTGATCCCTGGGTTGGGAAGATCTCTGAGGAAGGGGCATAGCAATCTACTCCAGTATTCTTGCCTGGGAAAATCCCATGGACATAGGAGCCTGGGCTTACAAAGAGTTGGACATGATTTAGCAACAAAACAATAATTTCTTTGGATGGGAACCCAAAAGATTAGTCCATTAAGCAAGAGTCAAAAGATAATAGAGTTATAACACTTTCATCTTCTAAACTTCTGGCTATTTCACACACACAAACACACACATATGTATGTATTTCCCTGGAATGTGAGACCACTCAGATGTGAAACATATTTAGAAGAAAGCTTCTATGTATGCAGAGAGATCACATTAACTTGACTGTTTGTAAGATTTATAAAATTTAGTTCTACTAAATGCCATCATAGGAAGTAGAGTCTAAATTATTACAGTAAGTGTGCTTATTGGAATAGTAATGAACCCTAAGTGATAATCTATGCTCTCACAGCCAAATTCCAGCACTTAAGGTCATATAGATAAACCCTGCTGTGCATAATGTTCGGTCATGGCACTCAGGTGTCAACCTTCCAAAAACTATGTGATATTAGTCATAAACACACTCATGGTGTTATAAAAAAATACAACATGGACCACAGTCATGAAACACACATGTACTGGTAGACCCTCCAATTTCACCATATCATGAGTAATATACATACATATGTCAGTTTGTTTTTATTTTAATGAAGTGTCTTAACATCTCAGGTGGCTGTTTCCTGGTATAATGGTTCTAGTTGGAGGGTACCAGATACAGTTAGGTATCTGTTGAAAATTACCCAGAGCATCCTCACCAACTAATAGCTCCTTGAATCTAATGAGTCCTCAAATATGACTGAACTTTAAATTTCCATCTCTAGTAAATGTGAATCATTACTTCAAAAGGTTATTATTAGAATAAAATGAGAATAGACAAACATACACAAATATAAACCTTTTAAAATTACAGTATTCTACACATGCATATAAATACTATTTCTATATCCTTGTTAAAATTCTATGTGCAACAGTGGAAATTCAAGATAAATAAGTACTGTATTCTACTGAGGAAATTTTCTCTGAAAAACTAAGGGGATTTTACTAGGCAAGGAAACCCTGAGGGGAGATCATTCCCTTGTAACAATCTCAAGAATAATGCTCTAACTGTGAGGCTCCGATGTGATAAGGAAATCTAGGATCACGCGTAAGGCATACATATATTTTAAATGGGATATTGTAAAGGGAGAAATCTTCCCCAGTAGAATCATTCATACTTAAGGAACTAATGAGATCATCTGCCAAAGATAATGAATCCATTAGCTGAAAAAGAAATCAAATTGTAAATCTATATCCTATATTTATGCTATGTATAAATATTGAATGAAATATGAACAAAAAAATACCTCATCTTATCACCCATGTGTCCAAGTGAACCATTTCCAAAGTAAATCAAAAATTTCACTGAAATTGTTTCTAGTTCTTCATGATCTCACTGGGAAGAGAGAGGGTTTTCTTCAATAGTCTGCTGTAATTCTGTCATTATGCTGTAGTGAGGTAATTTGCTAAAACAGCTGCTTCTAATGAGTAAACCTTTCCATCTGGCACAGCCAATATAGACACAAACAACCTCATCACTTTAAAAAAAAAATGTAAACTCTATTTCACAAAGAAGAATTCTATTTTAAGAAATGTGTGTTAGAACTATACAAAAGCCAGAATGCATGTGGAGGGGACAACAATGTCTCACTCTACCAGTGGTGGTGTTCTGCCTGTTTCCAGGCTAAGTGCATACACGTGCGGCCCCAGCATTTGCCATGTTGATAATGTATTGCCCCTGGGTGGATCTCAAAAAAGTCAGTACATGTTTATGATAGAAGCACTTGATTGACCATCCCCACACCCCCAAAAAATACTGAATAAAAGGAGTGCTGTTGGGACACACTAACTCTGCCAATTCGAATGAGTAAACATATTTTTATAGTTACATTTTTTTAATCTTTCTTTTTTATTCTGAGAAATTGTTAGTAGCTTCTTAGTGTAAAGTGTCATGGTCCATTCAGAAATCCTTGACACTTCACACCACACTTTCACCGTTAGATTCGATGAAAGCTGTTATCTGAATAATTGGTGAAAAACTGCATAATACTGTAACTGTCTTATTTGCTAATTATTAGGGGTGAGTTCTTATAAAATAGTAACTATTTTCCCTTTACCATGTATCTGTTACTATCTTTCAGCAAATATCTGGGCTATGATCTAAGTGTCCAAACTGCCAATTTTACTTCATTTTTAACTCTAGGCATTTTGGCTTCTGATTAATCAATGAAGCATAGGCTACTCAATTTTTCTATTTCATGAAGTTGATTTATTTAGCCTTAATCTTAGAAATCATCATTGTGACTTCTCAGTCTCCCAAACCATATGCTTCCCAGATGAAAATTAAATCTAGACATGTGTAACAATTGTGTAAAAAAATCATAGAGTCTAGGTTAGAACTGCATCTCACATCTTGCCAAATGTTTTCTAACCTAAGACTAAATAAATGCTCATTAAAATGGAAGCTAGGGAGTGAATGTGTTAAGGATTTTCAGTATACATGCTGGCATTCTGGTTAAGAGACCATACGTGAGATAGGGGTGCAGTCTTAGCTTGGCTGAGCCTCCTGCTAGAAAGCTGTCAGTCTTTGGGGGGAAACAATAGCAAGAGCTTTCATTTTTCTCCCTGACTCCTCGGTATAATGTAAAATTAATGTTCATCATGTCAAGGTTACGGCAGAGCATTGCTGTCTGAAAGAGAAAACGGTTTGTTCCCCGCCCTCCAAACACTTCCCCATACCGTGATAATGCATTATTGAAAAGCAAATTTCTTTGTCATTGTCAATAATGGCAAGCTGGTAAAAGGTATTCTCCAGCCCCAATTATGCAGGAGGAAGTTGACACACCTCTAAAATTCAGTCTGAAAGCAAACTGTTTATTCATAAAACAAATATAACTCCACCCTTGTCTAAACATTAATATCAGAAAAGGAATTTCAAACAAAAACATTTGTTTGGCAACTATCCTCTATGAAGCATTGTGCCTTAGTATTAAGGAGCTATAAGGAATAGAAAAGAAACGGGCACCTGTCATCCCTGTGTTCTGGGTTTTAAATCAGTGATTCTTGGACTCTTATCTGGTTCAGCAAGCCTTTAACAAGCCTAGAAATCTGTATTTTTATCAAGGAAATTCTCAAGTAACTTGAAAATTAACAGCTGATAGAGAGTGAAAGACGGGGATAACTTAACACCAACAACATACCTCATATGTTGTCATTATCCGGCTCTTCTAAAAGGACTAACCTCACACACAAACCCATAGGTAGAAAAAAAATCCTAGTATTCACATGATAAGGTGATGTGTTCTTTGAGGGAAAGACTACAGGGTTAACATTTTCCTTCTGTAAAAGATTTTAAAAGGTTTTCTCCCCTTAAGAATGATAGAAAGGAAGAATCAAAAACTAGTAAAATGTTTGTTGAACAAATTTTAAAAGAACAGAACTAAATGAAAGAGGGTGGATTATAAAGATAGACGGGAGGCGGGAGGGGGGTTCTGGAAGGGGAACATATGTATACCCATGGCAGACTCATGTCAATGTATGGCAAAACCAACACAACAAAGTAAAGAAAATTAAAAAAAAAAAAAAAAAGATAGACTTAAGGCAAAACAGTTGATATAAAATCACTGTCCAAAATAACTTTTCTTAGCAGAGATGAATGTGAAAGGACAGCATGCCCTGTTACCTGATTTAAAATGTTGAAAAAAAATGATTAGGGATTAATTTTAACCAATATAATAAATGCAAATCCAAGTAGTCCTCCAAAGGTAAATTGATTTTAACTATATCTACATTTTCTCTACTTTTCTTTTCGGTAACTAGTACTGTGTAGCATTACATGCGGATTAGGCATAATTCTCGATCTTTGTACCAAAGATAGAACTCTAGGAATATGACATGGAAAAGCCTGTTTGATGTTAACTTTTTGAGAAAACTAGAATAAAAGAAGGAGGCATAAAATTGAACTTAAATAATTAGCACAACATATTAATAGGGAGAAGTCAGAGTAATTTGGAAAGCTCCCTCTACTTACCACATTACATGTGCTAGGTTCTCATGTAACAGATATTTGGGAGAATCTCTTCTATGTTGAAAGAACTGATGCTTTTGAACCGTGGTACTGGAGAAGACTCTTGAGAGTCCCTTGGACAGCAGAGATCAAACCAGTCAATCCCTAAAAGAAATCAACCCTGAATATTCATTGGAAGGACTGATGCTGAAGCTCCAGTACTTTGGCCAACTGATGCGAAGGGCTGACTCACTGGAAAAGATCCTGATGCTAGGAAAGATTGAGAGCAGGAGTAGAAGGAGGTGACAGAGGATGAGATGGTTGGATGGTATCACTGGCTTAATGAACATGAGTTTGAGCAAACTCTGGGAGATAGCGAAGGACAGGTAAGCCTGGCATGCTGCAGTCCATGGGGTCATGGACTGACTAAGTCATTGGACATGACTTAGCAACTGAACAACAGCAACAATTTCTAGGGTCCTTCTACCTTGCCTCCATATGGTAGCAGGCTAAGTGACTTGCAAAAAGTACTTGCAAAAAGTACTGAGCGCTAGAAGTCCACGTTCAAGGCGCCAGCAAACTAGGTTTCTGGTGAAAACTCCCCTTCTGGCTTGTTAAATGGCTATCTTATCAGTGTGTTTCCCCATGCCTTTCTTCTATGAATGCTTGGAGAGTGAGAGAGTTCTGATGCTTCTTCCTTTTCTTATAAGGATACCAGTTCTATTCTATCTAAGGGACCCGCACTTATGACCTCTTTTATCCTCCATGAAGACCTTGTCTCCAAATGCGGTCGCCTTGGGGGCTGGAACTTCAATACATGCATTTACAATTCAGGAGCCCTTGGAGCAAGACCCCATGCAGCCCATGGGCCATCTGTGCATGAACTAGACCAAGGGGCCCCTTCCTCTCAGTAGATGAGGTCCTAATGTGGTCATCAGTGTGGGCAGCCATAGGATCTGTATTTATAGACTTGATTTCAGCCCCTAATTACCCTCTAGCTCAGGAGTTCTCTTGAGGGTACTGAAACAGAGAAGGACTCTGTGGGGCCCTCCCAATATAAATCCCTTTCTTGTCCCCTGCTTTTTTGCTTGTAAGAAATAGGCCTCATCAGCCTTCCTGACCTTCTTTCAATTCCAAAGGACAGATTCAAACAGTTACTTGTCAGGGAAGTGGGAGGGGGGTGGAAAAAAAAATGGAGAAACAGTCAAGAAACAATAGAGCAGCCTTAGGGCAGGGTCCTGGTTCATCCTCAAGAAATATACGTAACAATACCTTTGAGTTCTTCCATAGGAACTAGGGGATCAGAATGCAAAAACAGGAAATAAAGAGATACCTGGATTAACCAGCAAATTTGGCCTTCAAGTACAAAATGAAGCAGGTCAAAGGCTAATAATAGAGCTTTACCAAGAGAATTCACTGGTCATAGGAAACACACTCTACCAACAACACAAGAGAAGACTCTGCACCTGGACATCACCAGATAGTCAATACTGAAATCAGACTGATTATATTCTTTGCAGCAAAAAATGGAGAAGCTCTATACAGTCAGCAAAAACAAGACCAGGAGCTGACTGTGGTTCAGTTCATGAACTTCTTATTGTCAAATTCAGACTAAAATTGAAGAAAGTAGAGAAAACCACTAGATCATTCAAATATAACCTAAATCAAATCCCTTATAATTATACAGTGGAAGTGACAAATAGATTCAAGGGATTAGATCTGATAGACAGGGTACCTGAAGAACTATTGACAGAGGTTTGTAACATTGTACAGGAGGCAGTGATCAAGACCAACCTAAGAAAACAGAAATGTAAAAAAGCAAAATGGCTGTCTGAGGAGGCCTTTCAAATAGCTAAGAAAAGAAGAGAAGTTAAAGGCAAAGGAGAAAAGGAAAGACAGTCCCATCTGAATGCAGAGTTTCAAAGAATAGCAAGGAGCGATAAGAAAGCCTTCCTCAGTGTTCAGTGCCAAGAAATAAGTGGAAAACAATAGAAAGGTAAAGACTAGAGATTTCTTCAAGAAAATCAGAGATATCAAGAGAACATTTCATGCAAAGATGGGCTCAGTAAAGGATAGAAATGGTATGGACCTAAAAGAAGCAGAAGATATTAAGAAGAGGTGGCAAGAATGCACAGAAGAGCCATACAAAAAAGATATTCATGACCCAGATAACCAATATGGTGTGAATACTCACCAAGAGCCAGACGTCCTAGAATGGGAAGTCAAGTGGGCCTTAGGAAGCATCACTACAAACAAAGTTAGTGGAGGTGATGGAATTCCAGTTAAGCTATTTCAAATCCTAAAAGATGATGCTGTTAAAGTGCTGCTCTAAATATGCCAGCAAATCTGAAAAACTCAGCAGTGGCCACAGGACTGGAAAAAGCCAGTTTTCATTACAATGCCAAAGAAAGGCAACGCCAAAGAATGTTACAACTACTGCACAATTGCACTCATTTCACACACTAGCAAAGCAAAGTAATGCTCCAAGCCAGGCTTCAACAGTACGTGAACCGTGAACTCCCAGATGTTCAACCTGGATTTAGAAAAGGCAGAGGAATCAGAGATCAAATTGCCAACATCTGCTGTTTCATCGAAAAAGCAAGAGAGTTCCAGAAAAAATCTATTCTGCTTTATTGACTACACCAAAGCCTTTGTGTGGATCACAAGAAACTGTGGAAAATTCTTCAAGAGATAGGAATACCAAACCACCTGACCTGCCTCCTGAGAAATCTGTATGCATATCAAGATGCAAGAGTTAGAACAGGACATGGACAACAGACTGGTTCCAAATTGGGAAGGGAGTATGACAACGTTGATATATTGTCACCCTGCTTATTTAACTTTTACACTGAGTACATCATGAGAAATGCCAGGCTGGATGAAGCACAAGGGAATCATGATTGCTGGGGAAAATAGCAATAACCTCAGATATGCAGATGACACCACCCTTAGGGCAGAAAGCAAAGAAGAACCAAAAAGGCTCTTGATGAAAGTGAAAGAGTGAAAAAGTTGGCCTAAAACTCAACATTCAGAAAACTAAGATCATGGCATCTGGTCCCATCACTTCATGGCAAATAGATGGGGAAGCTATTGAAACAGTGACAGACTTTATTTTGGGGAGCTCCAAAATCACTGCAGATCGTGACTGCACCCATGAAATTAAAAGGCGCTTGCTCCTTGGAAGAAAAGCTAAGACCAATCTAGACAGCATATTAAAAAGTAGAGACATTACTTTTTCGACAAAGGTCCATCTAGTCAAAGTCATGGTTTTTCCAGTAGTCATGTGTAGATGTTGGACCACAGCGAAAGCTGAGTGGTGAAGAATTGATGCTCTTGAACTGTGGTATTGGAGAAGACTCTTGAGAGTCCTTTGGATTAAGAAGATCAAACCAGTCAATCCTAAAGGAAATCAATCCTGAATATTTACTGGAAGGACTGATGCTGAAGCTGAAATGCCAATACTTGGCCACATGATATGAAGAACTGACTCACTGGAAAAGACTCTGATGCTGGGAAAGATTGAAGGCAGAGAGAGAAGGAGACAACAGAAGATGAGATGGTTGGATTGCATTACCGACTTGTTGGACATGAGTTTGATCAAGCTCCAGGAGTTGGTGATGGACTGCTAAGCCTGGCATGCTACAGTCCATGGGGCTGTAAAGAGTCAGATGCGACTGAATGACTGAACTGAACTGAACTGAAAGGATCTAGGGTCCCCACCTAGGTGGGAGATATGACTTCAGGCTGAGCACAAAATTCCTAGAACATTGCCCTATTGTCTCACCACCAACCAATCAGAAGAAAATATACATATACACAGTTTAAGATGATGAGGACTCTGACCCCCTCTCCAAACGATTCTCTCTATAAAAAGTTTCATGGTAGAGCAAAATCTTTGGAGTTGGATTTTGGACATGAGTCTGCCTTCTTCCCAGATTGCCAGCCTCCTGAATAAAGCAATCTTTCCTTCCAACCAACGATCATCAATCGAGTACTGGCTTTCAGTCAGTCGGCAAGGAGTCCATCCTGAGTTTGGTAATAGCACAACTTATACAACAAATAGTGAACCTGAAAAATCTAAAGAGGAACGTGAGGTACCTTGGGACATCAGGAATAACAAACAGGGCCTTCAGCAAAGAGAATGAGAGGCCAACATTCAAATACGCATACAATGTAAACACATTCTCAACTGTCATTTCTATGTTAGACAACTATTAGGTAATCTAGTATTACAGACCTGGAACTCAGATGTCAGCTTTTTTAGGTTCATAGCAAGTATCCTGATGTAGGCCTGTATGAAATGCCAAAGATTCCATGACAGACAAGAGTCCATCCAGAATCTGAGCCAAGTACAAATATATCCATAGATCACGGACGCCTCCTACTGAAGAATAACCTAGTTCCCAAAAAGCCCTTTGCTATGCCAAGTACTGGAGGTCAGGCTTGACTTCCTGAACTGCCTGATTGGAGGCTCCTTTAGGAAGGGCAGTAATGTACAATGGAGAAGACCCCAGTCCAAGTCAAAGGCCAAGGTATCTGGATTTGAATCCTGGATCTGCCCCCAGTTGGCTGCATGGTCTTGGCCAAGTTACTAACTCTCTCCATGCTTCATTTCTCTCAAGTGTAAAATGGTCATAAGTATACTGCTTACTTTAATGGTTGATTTGGGATTAAATAAATTAACACCTATATATAAACCCTCATCCGAAACTCTCAAATCGAACAGCTAAAAACCTAAAACACTGACAAGCTTACTTGGCAGAAAACCTTGACCTAAAGTGAAATTAGGCTGTGAATAATCCTTATTTATTCTATACAATGTTAGCATTCCTTTTTTTGCTATAAAAAGATGAGAATATTAGATTATAGAGAGATACCTCAGACTTAGTTTGGGGTATAAAGTTATATTTGGTATACAGACCTTTCTAAAACAGGAACATACAAAATTGAATCCAAGGGTTACAGATAAGGCATTGTGGAGGTAGAATGGTGATCAGCACTTAGCAATCTATTTTAGTGTCAGTTTTGAAAAGTGTGTTCTGTAACTAGGTGTTCTACAAATTAAAAGCAAGAGCATGACCCTAACTATCTAACTGTAGAATCATAGAATAATAGAGCTAGAAGAAGCTTGAGTAATGATTGATTCCAGTCACACATTCATAGATCTGAAAAACAGAAATTGTACTTCCAGCCATAAACAGCAACAGGGATCAGATTCACCCTCCCACCTAAAATAACCAAAAAATACATAAAACAACAGTTTTCACTAGGACATTACTCAACGAAAAACACTAACTGCATAGAGTTGGGAAACAAGACGAGCCCTTGATTGCCATAGCTTATTGCCTTCAGAAAGTTTCCAGGCTGTGGTGCAAGAAGGCTGAAACCAAGCAAAACCCAACAGAATTCTTGAGTTGTAGATATGAAACTGAGAAACTAGAGAGACCAAGGCAGCTAGAGTCTGCAAACCAGAGTACCAGACAAAAGAGAGAGGCATCAAGTTTGGACTTTGGAGATCAACAGAGGGTCCCCTGGAGTATTCAGCTGAGTACTATTCATACATACATATGAAGAAATTATACAGGAAAAAAACACCCAAAAAATAGGAACAATATTCTTACTCACTCACACAGGGCTAGGAATGGTGCCTGTTTCCATGAGCCAGAATGGTAAACAGAATCAAGATTTATTGAGCACTGGGTAGAGTAGGCAAAATGGTCTTTTTTCAATACTGAATAATAATTAGTCCAGACTAAGTATCTCTCTGGTCCTGCCTAAATACTTTAAAAACAAGCCCCAAAAGGCTGAAGCTGTTTCCAAGTACCTTAAATGAGTCCCAGAACAAAGTTCAAGATCATCAATTGGAATACAAAATATCCAGTTACCAACAAGCTAAAAATCATAAAGTCCAGCATTCAATACAAAATTATCAGGTATACAAAGAAGCAGGAAAATATGACCCACAATAATAAGAAAAAGAAATCAATCAAAATCAACCCCTACCTTTCCCTATTCCTCCCACTAAGTATAACTAAAACTCTGAATGTTGCGTATAAAACAAACAAGATGACTCTGAAAGACAGAGAGAAGAAAGTAGATGAGCTAAGGAACTGAGGACCCAAGAAACAATATGGTGGCGAATTCCTTGGGTTCTCTTTTTGCTTCACATATCATGGGCTTGGTGCTGAACAAGTTGACAAGCCCAAAATATCAGTATCTGCAGACAAAAAAAAAAAAAAAAAATCCTTGGCAAAAGACTCTCTTTTTAGCCAAAAGACCATGACAGGGCAGCATGACAAGAGAGAAAACTTGAGACAACAACCTCTCCACTCCAGCCAGGCCTTAAAAAACCCATAAAACAGTAATCCTACACCATCCACACCAGTAAAGGGCCAATGGAAAGCCCAAGTTTCCACCCTCTGAGTCCCTAATGCGACACTACAACACCCTTATTTGGGTCATGTCAGAGAAGACCAAGGAGGGAGCCAGGTCTTTTCACTGTCATCAACTAGTAAAAAGTCTCTCCTCCCCATGATGTCCCCAGAGGCCAGGTAGGAAGCTGAAACTCCTACCCTTCTCATCCTGATAAAGCAGTGTTACCCCTCGCTCTGTCCATCGTAATGTGAAGGAAGAAATATAAACTGGAAAGCCTAAATAAGATCCAAATCTAATCACATAAAACAAAAGTATATAGGTTTAAATAGAAAATCACTCATCATGTCAAGTCGTGGAAAATCTCAAAACAGAATTAAAAGAGACAGTGAGCCGATGACAGCACTGAGATTACAGAGATGTTAATATTATTGGGCACAGATTTTAA
Source organism: Antilocapra americana (assembly GCA_007570785.1). Classification (NCBI taxonomy): domain Eukaryota; kingdom Metazoa; phylum Chordata; class Mammalia; order Artiodactyla; family Antilocapridae; genus Antilocapra; species Antilocapra americana. The sequence continues at coordinate 20,142,696 of ML661896.1, forward strand.
ACCTGCCCAGCTAAAATGCTTTAACTAAGAGAATTAAGAATGTGCTGGAAACAAAGGAAAAAATAGAGAACCTTGTCAAAAAAAATACAAAGTTTCTGCAAGTATGAGATACAAAGAAGAACACTAGAAATTTCAGCTTTAGAAATTTAGAGCTGAAAAAATACAATAATATAGATAAAAATTCAGTAAATACACTCTAGAGCAAAATGGAGTGGACATAGAAAAGAACTTGTGATCTAGAATAGAGGAAAACTGAAATTATCCACTCTGAATCACAGAGAGAAAACAGACTGAAAAGTAAAAGTGAAGAGAGCCTCAGTTATTTGTGTGATTGAGCACGGAGAGGAAAAAGAGGACAAGGTGGAAAAAGTGCTCAAAAAAAAAAAAGCATGAAAACTTAACGAAGTCTGGCAAAACACATGACCACAAAGATTCGAGAATCAGAGTGAACTCCAAACAGGATAAAACCAAATATCATAATTAAACTTCTGAAATGTAAAGACATGAATTCTTGAAAGAAACTAGAGAAAAATAACATCTATAAGGGAAAACTACTCAAATGACAGCATATTTCTCATCATTAATCACTGAGGCCAGAAGGAAGTGGCACAATATTTTTCAAATGCTGAAAGAATACCCGTCAACCTAGAATCTTATACTCAGCAAAAATACTCCACAGTAAAGAAGGTAAAATCAAAGCATTCAGATGAAGAAAAACTAAGATAATTTGCCTCCAACAGACCTACCTTAAAAGAAAAACTTAAATTCACTAGACAAATAGAAACGATAAAACACAGGAAGGAAGAAAGCAAAACTATGGCTAAAAATAAGAGATTTTGCTTCTCCTCTTGAGTGTGCTAAAGTGTGCTCCATAGTTGAAGCAAAAGACATAACACTGTCTAAAGTGGGTCTAAATATATAAAGAGGAAACAGTTAAGATAATTATAAGTAGTAGAAAGCAGAGTGACATAAAGGGAGGTAAGATTTCTATAATTCGCTCAAAATGATAAAATGACAGCACAAGTACATTGTAATAAGACACAGATAGATGGATGGACATAGTTACCTAACTACCCACCTATCAAAGAGATACACTGAAAAATATGAACTAAATAATTCCAGAAAAAATTTAAGACATATTCTAGTAACCCACAAAATGGCAGGAAAAGGAAAGGAGATAAATGTAACAGAGAGAACAAATAAAAAACAAAATATAAAATGGTAGACTGAAGCCCAAATATATCATTAATCACATTAAATTTAAAACATATTAATTAAAAGACAGAGATTGGCAGAGTTGATTTTTTTAAAAATCACCCAACTTTATGCTATCCATAAGAAACTCACTACAAACATAGTGACGTAGTTAGGTTGTAAATTAAAAGAAAAAACAAATGTAATAAAGCATTAATAAAAATAAAGCAAGATGGGATATATCAAGATTAAATAAAACACTCCTCAAAGTAAAACAAACACACACCAGTCCCAAATAGGAACATTAAACAATTATGAAAGTGTCAATAGACCAAGGTGACATAGCAATCTTAAATGTGTATGTACCAAGCAACAGAGCTATAAATTATATGAAGCAAAACTGAAAAGAGAAAAAGACAAATGCACAATGAATACTTCACACCACTCTCCCAGTAACTGACAGCTGTACAGAAAATGAGCAAGGATAGAGAATTCAACACCACCCATCAACAGAATCAAACCAACATCTTCATAGAGCACTGCACCTCACAAGAGCAGATATACATGCTTTTCAAGTGTCCATGGACTATATCTATATACATACCAAGACAGACTCTATACTGGCCCACAAATGTACGAGAACTAAAGTTGTGCAAACTGTAGTCTTCAAGTACCAGAGAATAAAACTTGAAATCAAAAACAGAAGGATAATTTTTCTTTAGAAAGGCAATTTTTAAATCTTCAAACACCTAGAAACTAAAAAACACATTTCTAAAGAATTCATGCGTCAAATAGGACAACTCGAGGGAAATGTTTAAAATCTGAAAATGGGTAGATTACACGTCTCGTCATTTAAATCTTTGTAGCAGATAACTGTTTAAACAAAATTGAAAATAATGAAGTGGGTTTATAACATACGTAAAAGTAAACTATATGACAAAAAACAGCACAAACTGGGACAAGGGAAAGTGTACACAGCATACAACTGCTCCAGTAGTGTCACAGGTATACACATGTCTAAAGTTGAAAATGTATACTTTAAAATTTGTTCAGTTTTTGTGTGTCAGTTATTCTGCAATTAAAAAAAATGTTAAGACTATAAAAATGAAATACAGAAATTATCTGAGGTCACATAACTTTATACTGTTGTATTTGCTTACTTACTTGCTGCTTTTAAATTTGAACAATTATAGCTTTTGTTGACTTTAAAATACTTCTACACTTGCTTGCAGAGATATTTGTTTTTATACTTCCCTATAATTAGATTATAATCTGTGTGGCTCCTCTAAGTATGTTGCAAAGGCTGCAGACACAGATAATGGGCAAAGCCAAGACAGAGCATAAACAAACTAAATGCCGCCAGGGATCAACTTCAGCTGCACATTCTTGGGCTGTTATTTTTAGTAAATGAAATTAATGTAAATATTGAAATGTCTCTGTCTTTGAATGAGGATCTCCAATGTGGATGTGAAACTTCCATCCTGTGCCAAATGCCGAAGTGGGAACTGGCTTCCTAAAGTTGTTTTTACTTGTAAGATTTTAAGTAAATACATTTCTATGGCTGTTAAATACCAGCTTCTGGGCATCCTGCCATAATTTTAAGACAACTAAGAAAAGTGATTCTTAAAGTCTATGGTCCACAGCCTATTGGAAATTTTCAAAGAGCTTCCAGTTAATTCATAAATGCATGGGAAGGACAGATCATAGAACATCGGGGGAACTTAAGTGTTTTTCTCAATGACAGACTTAGTTCTGTGTTACAAGTGACAAAAGTCAACATTCTCTTCTCCTATAGTACTAATTTAATATAAACCTCAAATTGGATATTAAGAGGCTGATTAATTATAAGTAGGTACTTTTTCATTTTTTTCTCAAAGTATTCTACAAACCCAACTATACCAGAACCATCTGGGAAAAAGTTGTAACAAGTTAAAGTGCAGACTCCAGCCTCTCACCCAAATCTACTAGACTGGTACATAGAGATGAGAGTAGGAATCTTCATGTTTGACAAACATCCTAATGATTCTTAAGTATACACGTTTGAATGCTGCAGTTTTCTCCATTTGGATCTACCCCATTTGAGTAGCAAAACATATTTCATGACATTTAGAACCTACAACTACCTTGTTTGACTGTGGACTGCTTTGCTGGCAACAACTATTTTAATTTTTCTATCTTTGTGTTGAACTGAGTTAAAAGCAGAATTATAAACTCAAATCCAAAGATGACCAAGAACACCAAGAGACTTCTGAGAAGTGGTATGAAGGAAAAATGAGGAAACATCCAGGTGTGTGTTTTGTTAGTTTGAGGAACAAAAAATATTACTTTTAGATGGCAATAACAAAATTGACTTCTAGTGAACAAAATAATTATTGAAGACATTACAGTGGAAAAAAGATGGTGATGATAAGCCTGAAATCCCCTATTTTGTCACTGAAACAATTGTTCTTGTAATTTTTTTTTATTAGTTTTGCCATACAATGACATGATATCGCCATGGGTTTACATATGCTCCCCCTCTAGAACCCCCCTCCCTCCTCCCTCCCTCCTCCCTCCCCCTGGGAAATCTCGGTGCCCTGAGCATCAATCCTGGGCTGGCGATTGATTTCACATATGATAATTAACATGTTTCAATGCCATTCTCCCATATCATCCCACCCTTGCCCTCATCCACAGAGTCCACGAGTCTGTTCTATACGTCTGCGTTCCTTTTGCTGTCTCGCATGCTGGGTTCTCGTTACCGTCTTTCTAAATTCCATATATATGCATTAGTATACTGTATTGTTGTTTTTCCTTCTGGCTTACTTCACTCTGGATAATAGGCTTGTAATGTTTGTTCATGTGAGAAACTTAATAACACAATTTTCACAGAAAAATATCACAGAAAAGTTTTCAAAGATCATCGAGTTCTATGGACCTAAAATTGTGAGGACTTGATGGGCTAGGGAGGTAGCAGTGACTGAGATCAAGGAATCTGGCTGCATCTGGCCAACCTTCTAGAAATAATTTCAATTTTCATACTCAGTTTCTCACTCATAAGAAATAAAATTAGCACTGTTAATAACCTAATGGGTATTTATAGTTGTAGGTTAATAACTGTGCATAATAATAATAATAATAATAAATACAAACATTGGGCTCCTTGAATAAGCAAGAGATCATGCAGATGTTACAAATAGACAAAGGCCATGTTTAAAAACAAATTGAATTAAAATACACTGTTCTAACCAAAGCACATCTTCAGCACAAGGAGAAAGTGCATAGGGGTCACAGGGTGTCCTTTCAGCGGATTATACTTCCAACTCCCCTTTCTTTGCTGACTCACTAACACCCCACACCCAGTTGAGGGAGAAAAGTTGGTGAGTTTGAAGGGACTAATCCTGGATTTCAGAGTTAAGACCATCCAGTTTGGATCTCAACGCATGACTATCTCAATCTGCGAGACTCCAATTCTAGCTACTCCTATGGCGCTAACAGTGCAATCACAAGTAGCCCCTGTTTTGTTAAGCTATGTCTGCCAGGAAAAGACAAGTCTCGGTAGGAGAGTAAAGCCGAGGCTGTGAGTTCAGAATGGCAGGCTGCTTCTGTGTGATACTGACTGAGTGCTTCACCTCCATTTTGTAAATCAGAAGAGGAAACTTAGAGACATTGGGAGGCCAAGTAATACAAAGTATATTTACTATGATTCAAAGTCATGGGCTTCCCTGGTGGCTCAGACAGTAAAGAATTCGCCTGTGATGCAGGAGACCCCAGTTTGAGCTCTGGGTCAGGAAGATCCCCTGGAGAAGAGCATGGCAACCTACTCCAGTATTCTTGCCTGGAGAATTCCATGGACAAAGGAGTCTGGCAGTCTACAGTCCATGGGGTTGCGAAAAATCTGACATGACTTAGCAACTAACACTATCACAAAGAAGTCATAGCAAGAAGCCATGTAATGGGTACTGGAAGGTCTCATAAACAGAAACTGCTGGCATATAAGCCTCCGGCAATAGTCCAGACTTTTCTATACATTATGTGCTGCTTCCCCCACTCCCGCCAATCTCTATGATTTTGGGAGTTCATATGAAAAGATGCTTCGTTCACGGTAAGTCCTCACCACCATCTCTTTTCCTGTCAAAATCTATGTCTACCCCAAATTCAGCTACTTTCCTGAAGCCATACTTTCTCCACAAAATCAGAATAATTATTCTCTGCCTCTATTTGTAATAGCCATTTGACCTCTTTGATAACACATACACATTTTATGATTAAGGTTTTGCCTGTCTGTCCCTTTTGATTAAAAGCAGAGACATCACACTTTGCTGACAAAGATCAACACAGTCAAATCTATGGTTTTTCCAGTAGTCATGTATGGATGTACAAGTTGGATCATAAAGAAGGCTGACCACCAAAGAACTGATGCGTTTGAACTGTGGTGCTGGAGAAGACTTGAGACTCCCTTGGACTGCAAGGAGATCAAACCAGTCAATCGAGAAGAAAATCAACCCTGAATATTCAATGCAAGAACTGATGCTGAAGCTGAAGCTCCAATACTCTGGCCACCTGATGCAAAGAACTGACTCATTGGAAAAGATCCTGATGCTGGGAAAGACTGAGGGCAAGAAGAAAAGGGGACAGCAGAGGATGAGATGGTTGGATGGCAGCACTGACTCAATAGACCTCAGTTTGAGCAAAGTCTGGGAGACAGAGAAAGACAAGGAAGCCTGGGTGAAATTCATGGGGTCGCAAAGAGTCAGACACGAATGAGCGACTAAACAACAACGCTTTGATTAAGCCCCTAAAGATAAGGTCTATGTCTGATTACTGTTGTCATTATTCCTGTTATCATTCACAGCATGAAGCACATTATCTTGCACAGAACTGCCATTTTATAATGCTCAGTCAATTGAGCTTACAAGAGTTATAAAACTGACCACAGAATTTTCAAAGTAAAGACAGTCAGTCAGATAAAATAGTGCATATTTTGTCTTATTTTTAAAATGCATAGACATATCCCCCAAAGTAGATAACAGAGTTATCCCAATTTCAGCATGGATCTACCAGACTAGAAGTCCAGTTAATGCCAATTACACAGTGCTGTTGCTATATTTAAATGCATTTGAAAATCAAGAGCATCATCCTACCCAGAGAGTTACGAATATACTATGTATTACTTTATAAGTGTATACAGAGGCCACAACTTCATTTTACAATCACTGGGTATTTTTTTTTTTTCAGTTCTTCCATTTTGACTTATACCTAAGAAATGTTTGATGGAATAATATGAGTTTAGATAAACAGTCTTAACTGATGTTTAACCTCCAAATGATCAGAGATCTATTCAAAGGCCTACTGTGCTAACACATTTTAGTGGTAGCAATGCATAATTAAACATCTGTCCCTAAATAGAAACATTAAGGAAACAGTGAAGTGAAAGTCACTCAGTTGTGTCTGACGCTTTGTGACCCCATGGAATTTTCCAGGCCAGAATACTGGAGTGGGTAGCCTTTCCCTTCTCCAGGGGATCTTCCCAACCCAGGGATTGAACCCAGGTCTGTCTCCCGCATTGCAGGCAGATTCTTTACCAGCTGAGCCACAAGGGAAGCCCAAGAATACTGGAGTGGGTAGCATATTCCTTCTCCAGGGATCTTCCCAACCTAGGAATTGAACCAGGGTCTCCTGCATTGCAGGCGGATTCTTTACTAACTGAGCAATCAGGGAAGCCCAAGAGATCAGAAGTAGACACAAATGTTTTTGAAAAATTCATTAAAAAAGAATGAATTTATATATGAAAACACTTGATTAATACCATTATTGTAATTAACTTTGTGATTACAAAATTAGCTAAAGACACATTTAGTTATATTCAAACTGTTTTTCATTCTACAGCAATCTATGCCTTAAATGTATATACAAGTGGGTAAAGTATATTTGTCCTGTAAATAATTTACCTTTGGGGCAGTTCTATCTATTATTTTCCTCAATTGTAAAGATCAACTAAACAATTTAGGGGTCAATAGTGAGCAGTTGGTCATTTAAGAATGATTAAGAGTATCTTCAGCTATAATTTCAGAAACTGAAAACTGCTAGGATCTAGGGAGCAATTTTATTGGCCATTAAAACGCTCTTAAGCTGTAGAATAACATATAATGCCTCTACTGATGAACAGAGCTATTAATGGTCAGCTTAATTTTAAACAAATTTAAATATACTAGTTTTCCTAATAAATATTTAATTGTATATACTATAAAGTAAATTAATTCTGGGGACTGGAGTTATCTTGAGGTAATCAAAGCCTCAGGAGCATGCAGGAATTATGACTGGGGCCACTTCTTATAACCGGAGGTTGCAATTCATTTTTCATAACACAAAAGGCCTATTTTTTTCCTAGTCAAGGCACATGGTAAAGTCAACAATTTCAGTTCACTTCCACAAACATTTATTAAGCATGTTATACAAGAGGTATCAGCATCACACAAAGGCTAACAGATACCTGCTGGGTTGAATCCTCACTTTACTACTTCACATGTGGGTGCCTAAGTTACTCAAGAGCTCTGTGCTTCAGCTTCTTCATCTGTAAAATGGGGATGATAATAACAGTATTCATATTAAAGGAGAAAATAAGGTTAGACAAAATGACGTCCATAAAGTTCTTTAAAAAGTCCTGATGTGGGAAATGCCTGATAAATTGCATTAGTCAGGCATTCTCAACAGAAAAGGAAAAAAAAAAAAACACCTAGAGATATATAGAAAGAGAGAGGGAGCGAGGGCAGTGGAGGTTTACTATAAGGCATGGGCTCATGTGATTACAGAGGCTGCAAAGTCCCATGATCTGCCATCTGCAATCTGGAGACCTAGGAAAGCCAGTAGGGTCATTTAGTACAAGGCTGATGCCTGGGAACCAGCACTGTTGATGGTATAAACCCCAGTCCGAGGGCAGCAGAAGATGAGATGAGAGATCCAGTTCAAGCAGTGAGAAAGGAAAAAGGGAGTAAAATCGGCCTTCCTCCATCTTTGATCTATTCAGGCCCTCAAGAGGTTGGATGATTCTCACACACTGTAAAGGGGCATCTATTTTATTGAATCCACCAATTCAAAGGCTCATCTCACCCAGAAATAATGTTTAATCTGGGCACCCCCATGCCCAGACACACAAAATTAATCATCACATCAGTGTTAGCTGCTGAGGTGTACAAGGCACTGTGTTTGGTGCTGGGACAAATGCAACACGAATATAACACAATTTCTTCTCACAAAACGAGGCAGTTCTGCAGAGCTCAGGTGAGCGGTCATCATTCTGGCCTTGCCTGTAACCCCAAGTGGATGCATTCTGAAGAGGAAAACTAAAAGGAAACCATGAGAGACTTTCACTTCATATTTCCCAATGCACCTTATTTGCATACTGAGAGTTATTTAAAATAGGGAGGAATTTGGCCTTGAGGAAAAAACTAATTTAAATGAAAGCCCAAGGAAAAATAACTTTCTTCTGTTGATGTCCAGCAGCCCTCCAGAGAAAGATGTTCCCTGGGAATTGCCTTTTCTCACCTGCTGTTATTTTAACTGGTTTTCAAGTAGTGTTGGTCTCTCTCACCAGAAAGTGGCTTAGAAAACATTAATTCTTTTCTGGTCCCTTTCCACTTGAGATAAAATTTAAATTTATGAGCTCAAATTAAAAGATCAATACACATTTGTCGCACACCCTCTTATTTTTAAAAGCCTCTTTTTAAGAACTGAGTGGCTTAGCTGAGTGGATGCTATTGTTTTTAAGGGTCTGTTTGGACTGGAGATGACCATGGCGTGGAGGGCGGCCACAGCATGGGAACATCCAGCATTACTCATGAATTTTTGGAAATTCAGCTTTTCCCCCTCTATAACTCAATAATTTTTGCTCTCTTGGTGAGAGTAATCCTAATGTAGTTGGCTTGAGGAAACAAAAAGGAATTTATTGGCTCACGTTAAAGCCAAGGACAAAAACATCCCTAGGTAAACTGAACTCAGGGGCAGCTGGACAGAATTCGATAAATATCATTAGAGTTTCATCTTTGCATATGATGGACATGACGTCTCCTATCAGCCCAAGAGACACATCCTGCCAGCTGTACAAATGCTTCAGGAAGACAGTGTGTGCCCTTCTCTATTTGCACCACCCCGCTCCTCTTGGGCTGCATGCCCAGCCCTGAACTAATCTCAGGGTGGCTGCGATACAAGTCATCTGCCCATCCTGATTGCTGCACTAGAGTGCACCATTAACCGATGAAAGCAGCAGTCTTTTATCCAAGCTACCCAGCTTGGATCCTGGTTCTACCACTTAACAGCTGAGTGATGTAAGACAAATTGTTTAGCCAACGTATGCCTCAGTTTCTCATCCAGAGAATGGAGGTAGTAAATTGTCCCTATCATCAGTTTGTTGTGCTCATAGCTAAGTTAATACAAGTAACAAATATACATGAATAGAAGGCATTTAGAACAGTGCCTGATGCCCAGGAATCAGTCAGCAAGTATCAGCAGGGCTGCCAAGTGGGAGGAAAAGGAGAAAGAAGAAAAGCAGCAGCATGTCCCCACCAGAAGCATATAAAGAACAGTCTTGAAAGAAATTGGTTCAAGGCAAAACAAATGAAAAATTACCCCAAACTGTAAAGTATTTGCCTCAAACCCCTCCATCAAGCAGGGCTTCCCTGGTAGCTAAGACAGTGAAGAATCTGCCTGCAAGGCAGGAGACCTGGATTCAATCCCTGGGTGGGGAAGGTTCCCTGGAGGAGGGCATGGCACCCCACTCCAGTACTCTTGCCTGGAAAATCCCCATGGACAGAGAAGCCTGGCAGGCTACAGTCCATGGGGTCACAAAGAGGCGACATGACTGAGCGACTAAGCATAGCATGGCCTCCATCAAGCTGTTGTCCTCTGCTCTGTTCCACACTAGACTTTGGGCTGGAAGACACCATCTAGGCTGCCGTGAATGGCCACTGTGCATGTTCTGTCTTGGGTTTATGAATATAAATATGCTGCTTCTACGTTTTTAAAAATGCAGAACTCTAACATGGTAAAAGGTATGGGTATGGTTTAAGGTTCCTAAAAGTAATTTTCAATTTGTCAGTTTTGCCCGTATTTATATAACTCAGGCGATGATGTTAACTATGGCTGTGTTGCACAGTGGGGAAATAAAAAGCTATGTTAGATGTATCTTTTAAAAAATAATGTCACTCAACAGAAACTTTTTTTCCCCCTACCGAAAATGGACTGCACGTTAGCTGTGCATGCAGGGAGAATGGAGGTGGAAGACGCAAGGAAGCAAGAAAGGAAAGAAGGAACCAAAATAAACCCTCTCCTGTGTTGAGCGTTGGAGATGTAGCACTAACAAAGACTTCCCGTTCCACACAGAATAAGCGCTGGCAGAGGCAGCATGCAGGGCTGTGGGTGTGCTCAGCTGTGCGGCGCTGATTATAGAAGATGAAAGGGCTTGGCAATTTATTTCATCTCACACTGAAGCACTGCTGACAACTGAAAGTGAGGACAGAAGGATTCATTTGTTCAACTTCTGTTTTAAAAAGCAGACTTCAAATGATACCACAGAGAAAAAGAAGGAAATACTGCGGCGTAATAAAATGTCTGCTTTTAAAAGATACACTAACTGGAGCATTTGTATTTTGTAGATGGGTTTGGAAGGCAAAGGGGTTGGCTTTTGTGTGTGTGGTTCTTATTGATTCTAGGGAACAAAATGTATGTACACAGAATCAACTACTGATCATCAGATAGGCCAAGTTAACCTCATCTGACCAAAGCACTCATGCCTACTCATCCTTGAATCCAAAGATTAATCAGAATTAAAAAATTTAACCCTGTAGTATTTAAATACTTAAGACAGTGGAAAATGAAAAAGACTTTCTGCAGGATCTTTATGCTAAAAGTGAATACATATATGCTACATGATAGAGAATATATTTTAATTTCATAATGCTGGTCTTTTAGAATTGTTTGCAGGTCCAGATTTTCTTCATTTATATTTTCATGTTTGCTTGAAATTCTGGAAGAAAGGGTTTAACTTCCTTTTAAATAAAATGTGCTATTACTTTTCATCAACATATTCAGTGTTTGAGAATGAGAAGCATTCTTCAGTTCAAAGGCTCATATAAATTATTATGAAGTCTAATCCACCTAGCAAAGTAGTCTTATCCCAAAAGATTTATTAAAGATGGATAATATCCCATACTGGTAGGACATTAGTTATTTATGATTAATACATAAGAATAGATCCAAATGTTAATGACAAAACTAAAGAAATACTTTCTGACTGTAATCATTAATATTAAACTAAAGCATCAGTGACATGAACCCATCATTCTTGAGCAATTTATTTAAGAAATTCATTTAAATGATTGATTTCTTTGTTTGTAACTTCTAATAAAACTTTCACTGTGTTTTCAATTAGGGTTGCTTTTCTAATTCTGAGAAATCAGCAAAGCAATATAAATGGAAAAAGATTATAGCTAAAATAAAATTCACCAGCTTCCTTAGCCTCTTCAGACCATTATATTCAAGAGTTCTTTTCTTCAACAAATATTTTTGGAGCACTTGCTATGTGCCAGGCACTGCTTAGGGGAGTAAGAATAATAGCATTTATCAAAAGTTTTGTCTGTTATGGAGGGCACACCTGTCAGACCATACAGGCTTACACTGACCTGGCTGCAGAGGCACCATTCACATAGACCACAATGCAGCAAGGCCATTTGAACTGCGCAACACATAACCCGCTTCTGTTCCAATACAGACAGGGAGACAGAAAATGTACAAGTAAGCTAACAGGCAATTTAGGGCAAAACTATGAAAAAGAAAAGTAAAAGGCGCTCAATAGTGTCTGATTCTTTGCGACCCCATGGACTGCAGCCTGCCAAGCTCCTCCATGGAATTCTCCAGGCAAGAATACTAGAGTGGGTTGCCATGCCTTCCTCCAGGGGATCTTCCCAACCCAGGGATCGACCCAGGCCTCCTGCATTGCAGGTGGATTCTTGACCATCTGAGCCAACAGGGAAGGCCAAAACTATGAGTTAGATAAAAGGAAAAACACAGGCTAATTGTGTGTAGGAAGAGGAGCCACATATGGGAATTTCAGGGAAGGTCTTACCAATACCAGATAAAGACATTACAAAAAGCGAAAATTTCAGGCCATTATCTCTGATGAATATAGATGCAAAAATTCTCAACAAGATATTAGCAAACTAAATTGAGTAATACATAAAAAGGCTCAAACACCATGATCAAGTTGTATTTATTCCAGGGATGCAAGGATAGCTCAATATCCAAAAATTAATGTGATACAACACATTAGCAAAACAAAGGATAAAAATTACATGATCATTTCAAAGGATGCAGAAAAAGCACTTGACAGAATTCAACAGCCGTTTATGATAAAAAACTCAATACAAAGTTGGTATGAATGGAACATATCTCAACACAATAAAGACTAATGATAACAAACCAACAGCCATCATACTCAATGGTAAAAGGCTAAAAGCTTTTCCTCAAAGATTAGGAACAAAACAAGAATGCTCACTCTCATCATTTCTATTTAACATAGTACTGAAAGTCCAAGGTGCAACAATCAGACAAGGGAAAAAAGGCATCTAAATTGGAAAGTAAGGAGTAAAACTGCCACTATTTGCAGATGACATGATACTATATAGAAAAACCCAAAGACTCCACAAAAACCCTGAAGACTCCAATTTAAAAAAAAGTACTATTACTAGAAAAGCAATAGTATTTTATTAAATAAATTATTATTATATGTAAACTTAATTTATTATCAACTAAACAAAATGCATTTTTAAAGTTCTTATTTAATTTTCAATTTATTTATTAAAGTTTATAAATTTATTATTAAATCAATAAATTAAACTAGTAGCACTGGATTCAGTAAAGTTGCAGGATACAGGGTTCATAAACAGAAATATTATGCATTTCCATACATTAATAATGAACTATCAAAACGAGAAACCACAAAAAATAAATCATGCCATATCAAAAAGAAATAAATTAAGCGAAAGAAGTAAAAGACATATACTCTGAAAACTCTAAGACAGTGAAGAGAGAAACTGAAGATAATACAAATATATGGAAAGATATCCTTTGTTCACAGATTGGAAGAATTGATATTGTTAAAATGTTCATACTTCCCAAAGCCATCTAAAGATTTAATGCAATTTCTGTCAAAATACCCATGACATTTTTCACAGAACTAGAACAACTAACTACAAAACTTGTATGGAACCACAAAAATCCTAGATAGCCAAAGAAATTTTGAGGAAAAAAAAAACGAAGTGTTATGCTTCCTGATTTCAGATTAAACTAAAAGCCACAGTAAGCAAAATAATACAGTCCTGGAACAAAACCAGATGCATAGATCAATGAAACAGAAGACAGAGCCCAGAATTAAACCCATATACACATGGTAAATTAATCTCTGAGAAAGGAGGTAAGAACATACAATGGGGAAAAGACAGTCTTTTTATTAAGTGGAAAACTGGACAGTTATGTGCAGAAGAATGACATTAGAAATTTCCTCACACTATATACAAAATAAATTCAAAGTGGATTAAAGAACTAAATGTAAGACCCTAAACCATAAAAACCCTAGAAGCAAACATTGGCAGTATGCTCTTTGACATAGGTCATAAGCAATGTATTTTTGGATCTGTTCCCTCGGGCAAGAGAAACAAAGCAAAAACAAATTTTGTTGCATATCTATTATGTTCTAGTTTATGGACCAAACTTTGCATTTCCAGGAAACTCTGCAATAACTAATGGTAACTTTTGACCAAGGTCTTGACTACAGGCATCCTCTAACCAAAACTTATAATACATATATGAATAGATAAATCCTGCCTCCTCTACTACCTCTTCAGAGTAGTTCATCAGGAGTTATGTGAGTAGCTGTCTCCTGGGCCACAGTCCTCAGTAACACCCTGAAAAAACTCAACTCACAGCTCATATTTTGTGTATTTATTTTTTCTCAGTCAACATGAAGAACATCTAAGGTGAGAATGTAAACTGGTGCAGCTACTACATAAACCAGTATGGACGTTCCTCAAAAAATACTAAAAAAACAAAAAGTTGCCATGTGATTATCACTAATTATTAGAGAAATACAAATCAAAACTACAATGAAGTACCATCTCACACTGGTCAGAAGGCCCATCATTGAAAAGCCTACAAATAATAAAACCTGGAAAGGCTGTGAAAGAATTTGAAAAAGAACAGATATATGTATATGCATAACTGAATGATTTCGTTGTACACTTGAAATTAACAGCATCATTAATCATCTATGCTCCAATATAAAAATAAACAATTTTTAAAATGCTGGAGAGAGTGTGGATAAAAGGGAACCATCCCATCTCTCCTTACCCTGGGTACACCTCTCATTTCTCACATGACTTACATCTTTAAATGACTGGCTCAACTCTTCATTTTATCTACATGTTCAGAAGTTCTCGGACTCCAGCTTCAGTGTCCTAGATGCCTAGTCTAGAAGTTCAGAAAGGGAAGCAGTGTGCCTAAGGTCACACAGTGAGTTAAGGGCAGAGCCATGATTTGAACTCTGATTTCCCACTATGAAAGCCTGTATTCTTTCATGGGCACCAGCGTTCCCCTCCAGCTCCAAGACACTACTAGGTCACCAAACTCGACAAAGGCAGTCAGCTACAAGACAGACATACTTCGCTCTGGCTTGGTCACTGACAGCGTAAATTGAGGAGATTGGAAACTTGGCTGCACTGGTGGTTTGTGACGCTGAGCTTCTTCCCAAAGCGCATCCTTGAACCAGAAGTCACCAACGTGGTCAGAATGGCTATCATTAAGAAGTCTACAAAAAACAAAAGCAGGAGAGGCTTTGGAGAAAAGAGAACCCTTCCATACAGTTGGCAGGAATGTAAAGCAGCCACAGTGGAAAACAGTATGACGGTTCCTCCAAAAACCTGCTAAATAGAGAGCTGCCATATGATCCAGCAATCCCACCCCTGGGCATATATCAGACAATATTATAATCCAAAAAGACACATGTACCCAATGTTCATAGCAGCACCATTTACAATAGCCAAGACATAGAAGCAACCTAAACGTCACTGATAGATAAATGGATAAAGAAGAGGTACATATATACAATGGAATACTACATAGCCATAAAAATGAATTAAACAATGCCATCTGCAGCAACAGGGATGGACCTAGGGATTGTCATACTAAGTGGAAGAAATTAGAAACAGAAAGACAAATACCATATGATATCTCACTTATATGTGGTATCTAAAATATGACACAGACATACGGTTGCCAAGTGGGCAGGGGGGAATGGAGTGGGAGTTTGGGTTAGCAGATGCTAACTAATATACATACAAAGTGAATAAACAAGATCCTACTGTATAGAACAGGAAACTATATTCAATGTCCTGTGATAAACCATAATGGAAAAGAATATAAAAATGAATGTATGTATATGCATAAGTGGATTACTTTGCTGTACAGCAGAAATTAAACACACTGTAAATCAACTATACTTCAATTTTTAAAAAAAATGTCATGGACATGGTGCCCATTCTCTCCCATATCTCTATGAGTTAATCCTATCATCTACTCCCATAGGACTTAGAGGGATGGGAAAAGGATTAACATCATGAGGCCACCAACCCTCAGCATCTACCTACTTGGGAAATACAACTTTCAGCTAGTATCAGTCTGATAACAACATTTACATGGCCAGGCTGCCTGCTAAACAGTTTCATGCATGATCACATCATTTAATTCTTATAACAGACCCCATGAGTGGGATACAGTGTTCACCCTTTTATTCAGATGCGGGAAATGAGGCTCAGAGCAGTAAAGTGAACAACTCAAGAACTGTCACAGACGGATTTTAAATCAGGACAGTGAGGAGTGGGTGAAGGATGGTTATCCACTCTAGGGAAGTGCTGGGTCATGGGACACAGTGCTGGCTTTGAATATTAACAAACTGCAGCTCCTGTGTCTTCAGTATGGTGATAGTATAAGAGAATTGTAATAACTTCACCAGAGGGATGGTGACAAAATGTGTAAGTCACTTCTT
This sequence comes from Antilocapra americana, assembly GCA_007570785.1. Taxonomy (NCBI): domain Eukaryota; kingdom Metazoa; phylum Chordata; class Mammalia; order Artiodactyla; family Antilocapridae; genus Antilocapra; species Antilocapra americana. The sequence continues at coordinate 20,158,960 of ML661896.1, forward strand.
AGAAGCTGCTACTGTTTAATACTGCTACTGTTTTTGCTCTATTCCCTACTCCCAGAAGCCTTCCCTTTTTCCGCAACATCTCTTCTCTAACCTGAGGGAAGAAGCACCCAGATAACTTCTCACTGCTTGGCCCTAGGTCTTTGGCTCTGTCAAGGAGAAACTCAGGAGGTAACTGCTGATGTTGGGTGCTGGTTGAGTTCCCAGGGTTTCTGTACTTAGTCTGGGCTGCATGTTGGTCATGGACTCCGATGTGTAAAAGAGCTGTTTCTAGATAACACCCTCAATGCCCATTCTGCTGGCTGGGTGCTACTAACTTCATGGTGGTTGTGCATTTGAAAGGTGTGACATAAGGTGAAGGTGAGGTTCAGTCTTAAAAAAAACATTGGTCTACAAAGAAGGATGGGGCTTCTGAGTAGCGGTAGAATGGACAAAGGCTCTGAAAGAAATAACGGATGCTTTCTGAAGGCGACACTGATGATCCATGGTAGTGTGTCATTCAAAAGAAGGCAAGAAGAGAAAATTCAGTGATTTTAGTAATTCATGGGAGTGGTTCATTTAACCTGGCAATTGTCCCAACCCAAAATATGAAGGAATCCAGGCTTACATTTGAGGTCCCTAGTTATGAGTCATCCACAGATTTATTCATTTGGATAAACAGATTGGTTGAAATAACTTGTAAAAATCTTCTCCTCATGGGGACTTTGATACTTTTTTTAACTCTAAAAGTCGAGGCATCAGACAAAGGAATACACAGTCCCAGCCCCTCATCACACCCGGCTGAAATCTGCTGTCATCAACTTATTCTATTCCCAGGATGTAGCCCAACCAAGCACCACCATACACCAGCAGAACAAGGGAAGTATTGAGGATGTGGTAAGAATGGAGCTGTGTCCTCACTCTGTTCCCATGTAGTGACTGACCTATGGAGAGTGGGTAGTCACAGAGTGGCTTTTTGTAGCAATTCATGAAGAAATGTACTTATTTCCATTCTGGAAAATAACAGGCACAGAAAAGTTCAGTAGCTGGCCCAAGGTCACAAAGCTAAGCCATGCACTGGAACAGGGCATCCTTTGCTATACATACCTAGGCTAGTGCCTGTTAAAACAAGAAAAAGCAGATGAGGAAGTGTGCTCTGTAGCTAAAAATTCTTTGATGCCACTGGATTAGGGATTCTCACCTAGGAAACACTGACGTGCCTTTCAACTCAACTGGCCCTTCTGAAACAGCAATACCTAGAGTCATTTTTCTTACTGTGCAGAAATTGGGGACTCCTATAGGCAGGGTTCTTTCTTGCTCTAATTTTGGGTCTTATATTTGTTGGGAGGATTTGACAGACAGAGAAACATCCCATTAATGGGTGGGGGTAGGAGATGATGTCAAGGACAACCTCCTGGAGGAGGAGCTATTTAAACCCAACTGGGACAAAAGGCAGGGCCTGGATGAAGTGGAGTCAAGGAGGATCTCCATGTGAGCAAAGACAGGACCATCCCCCTGTTCCACTCCTCACCCACACAAGACCCTAGAAGTTCCCCCACCTGGACCTTGTCTGCACCCTGACTTTTCCTCTGTCTCAGGAACTCAAAATAATTAGGGTGATCCAGCTGCTCCAGGTGGCTGCAAATCACTACAACCTTCAGCCACGTAGCAACTTGCAGCCTGTTCCAGGCTATGGAGCCCTTCAGTGAGAATGAGAGGTGAGGGGAGAGAGGAATTCGTTGAGGGCAGGGTGGGCTCTGTGCTGGCCAGCTCCACAGAGCCTGAGGCCATGGCTCCCTAATCAGTGCCAAATCTGCTTCAAGGTGGCCCCTGGGGCACCTGGATGCCTGCTGCTGGCAGGCACTGGGAGGGACAGCTGAGGGTGGCTCCTGGTAACACACAGGTGCCACTCTTTCCTGTACCAGCAGCCTTCCTTGCCAGCAGGAGCTCCCATACCGTGGGCCATCAAGATGCAACTGTTCTTCAAGGCTAAGAAGAACCAGGCATCCTCAGGGCCAGGTGGCTTGGCAAAGCTCTGACTTAATGTGGGCCTAGAGAGCTGGACGACTTGTGCTGGACTCTCAGCTCCCTCACTGACCCATTTGGTGAGATTCTCCTCACCTTTCTTAGACTCAGTTTACTTCTCTGTGAAAGGGGTGACGCTAAGTGGCCTCTCCCACGGCTGGTTCAAATGGGATGCTGTTGACTAAATAGTTAGCATGGGGTCTGGAACACACAGTGCAGAGGGTTTGAGCAGGAGATCTGTGATTCCTGGGGATGACCCCAATATAAGCAGACTCTTCAGCCACCAGGCCTGTAATAAAGAACCCAGAACCAATGGCAGATCACACTTCTGTGTGATCAGTACCTTTGTAGTGGGGACACAGCTGGGATGCTTGGGGTGCAAGAGGCTAGCTCATACCACTCAGATGAGAAGAACACTATAAAGATTTTCCTGGGATTTCCTGAATCTCACGAGAAAGAGGACAACCCTCCCCAAAGCCCCAGCACCTATTTACCTATTGGGAGGAACAATATGTATTTCTTGTGAGTAATAAATGCTAAAACAGATTATTATATTCAACTTCTGTTTCTCTTAAGCCAGAAGCTGTGGTGTCATTTTTTTTTTTTTTCACTTTGTGACATTTAAAAGATACAGAATCTCACATTCCTTCTTGAATTAAGAAAATTCATAGGGTCGCAGTTTACTGTATGTGGGAGAAAGAAGAAAAGCTAGCCTCCACCTTCTGGCTACTAAAGGATAATTCTAGTACCCCTTCTTCATAGGACAAGTTAATTTCAGCACAGTTCACCTGGGCCCAGACTAGGAACAGCCCCGCAGAGCTCCTGGGATTTAGAGATGGGAGGTGTTTTCACAGGCAGAGGAACAACCTCTGAAATGTAAGTGTCTCCGAAATTGCACTTGCTAGGACCACATCCTGTCTGAGGACATTGGCTGCATTTCTGCAGCCCTTAAAGGAAGAGGGAACATCTTCTGTTTTTCTGCTTGAGAATTCTTTCAACTAAGTATTGGAGCTTGTAGTTTTCTAGGTCCATCTAGTGAATTAAATCAGCAGTAAGAGGGGAAAAACAAGAACAAAAGACTCATGAGACGACAAGGCCAGAGAAAGGTTATCTGCAGATGCATCGAGGTCAGGCAGCACTTTTTATTCTCAGGCCTCCACCAGAGCCTCCAAGACCTACCCTTCACCTGGAGTAGAATTCTCCTGGGGTCCTTGTCCATTATCTCTGAATTCCTTTTCCTGATGGCTTTATATTTAAGGGAACAATTTGCAGTACAGCTTTAAAGGGTAAAGTTTGGCTTAAATCCATAAACACCACTGATTCCTGGGAATGAGGATTTCTACATATGTGCATATGTTTATTTTATATTTGAATGCAGAGTTCCAAAGAATATCAAGGAGAGATAAGAAAGCATTCCTCAGCGATCAATGCAAAGAAATAGAGAAAAACAATAGAATGGCAAAGACTAGAGATCTCTTCAAGAAAATTAGAGCTATTAAGGGAACATTTCATGCAAAGATGGGCACAGTAAAGTAAATAAATGGTATGAACCTAAGAGAAGCAGAAGATGTTAAGAAGATGTGGCAAGAATACACAGAAGAACTATATAAAAAAGATCTTCATGATCCCAATAACCATGATGCTGTGGTCACCCACCTAGAGCCAGACATCCTGGAATGCAAAGTGAAGTGGGCCTGTAGAAGCATCACTATGAAGAAAGTTAGTGGAGGTGATAGAATTCCAGTTGAGCTATTTCAAATCCTAAAATATGATGCTGTTAAGATACTGCACTAAATATGCCAGGACAATTTGGAAAACTCAGCAGTGGCCACAGGACTGGAAAAAGCCAGTTTTCATTCCAATCCCAAAGAAAGGCAATGCCAAAGAATGTTACAACTACTGCACAATTGCACTCATTTCACATGCTAGGAAAGTAATGCTCAAAATTCTCCAAGCCAGGCTTCAACAGCATGTGAATGATGAACTTCTAGATGTTCAAGTTTGTGTTATAAAAGGCAGAGGAACCAGAGATCAAATTGCCAACATCTGTTGGATCATGGAAAAAGCAACAGAGTTCCAGAAAAACATCTATTCTGTTTTATTAAATATGCCAAAGCCTTTGACTGTGTGGATCACAAAAAGCTGTGGAAAATTCTTACAGAGATGGGAATACCAAACCACCTGACCTGCCTCTTGAGAAATCTGTATGCAGGTCAGGAAGCAATAGTTAGAACTGGACATGGAACAACAGACTGGTTCCAAACGGGAAAGGAGTACATCAAGGCTGTATACTGTCACCTTGCTTATTTAACTTATAGGCAGAGTACATAATGCGAAACACCGGGTTGGATGAAGCACAAGCTGGAATCAAGATTTCTGGGAGAAATATCAATAACCTCAGACATACAGATGACATCACCCTTACAGCAGAAAGCAAAGAAGAACTAAAGAGCCTCTTGATGAAAGTGAAAGAGGAGAGTGAAAAAGTTGGCTTAAAACTCAATATTCAGAAAACGAAGATCGTGGCATTTGCCATCATCATTACTCCATGGCAAATAGATGATGAAACTGTGGAAACAGTGAGAAATTTTATTTTCTTAGGCTCCAAAATCACTGAAGATGGTGACTGCAGCCATGAAATTAAAAGATGCTTGTTCCTTGGAAGAAAAGCTATGACCAACCTAGACAGCATATTAAAAAGCAGAGACATTACTTTGCCAACAAAGGTCTGTCTAGTCAAAGCTATGGTTTTTCCAGAAATGTATGGATGTGAGAGTTGGACTATAATGAAAATTGAGCACTGAAAACATGATTCTTTTGAACTGTGGTGTTGGAGAAGACTCTTGAGAGTCCCTTGGACTGCAAGGAGATCCAACCAGTCCCTCCTAAAGAAATCAATCCTGAATATTCATTGGAAGGACTGATGATGAAGCTGAAACTCCAAAACTTTGGCCACCTGATGCAAAGAACTGACTCATTGGGAAAGACCCTGATACTGGGAAAGATTGAAGGCAGGAGGAGAAGGGGAAGACAGAGGATGAGATGGTTGGATGACATGACCGAGTCAATGGATGTGAGTTTGAGCAAGCTCTAGGAGTTGGTGAAGGAAAGGGAAGCCTGGCGTGCTGCAGTCCATGGGGTTGCAAAGAGTTGGACACGACTGACCAACTGAACTGACTATAAAAACACAAATGTTTCAAATTATTCATAAACTGTAAAGAAGAAACAGAACAATCAAATGCATGTTTTTAGCAGCTTGTCACCTTTTGCAGTTGGTATTTGTTACTACCTTCTTTCATTACCCATTTCTTACTTCCTTTGCCCACAACAAGCACTTCAACTGGCTATGAGGTGCTCTGCCTGTTTGGGTAGAACCTAACCTTCACTGCTGAAGGATCTGGGACACTACCAATCCTACTGAGAATGGTTTCTTCTAGTTTTCTTTGGACTTTAATCACAGGGCAAGATGATATTAAGAAAGCCCTAAGAAAGAAATCTTCTGAATTCCAGACGCAAGCTTCCTCACCTTTACTACATACAGAGTAGCAAACCACTTTGCCCTTGGTAATCAGAGATTACTTTAGCCAGTTCAGCTATCTCATTCTTTGGTTATAATTTCAGAGGAATAAAGGGACCAGGAGTGGCAGTCATTACTTACAGCTTAAAGGAATCAGTGTGTCTTCTGAGAGAAGCCCTGACTATGTTAGGAATTAAGCCTCTAGGCCAGCAGAGCATAAAGTTACATGGACATGCAGCAAAATTCTGCCAGTGGATCAGTAGGGGTTATAGCAGTAATAGTGAATGGTCCGCTCTCATTCACCCTTGATTCCTGGACCCACGTACCTCTGCTATGGGAAAATGAGTGCTGCACACTGAATGCTGATTTAGAACATATACAGCCTCCTGGAGAACATCATGCCAGTCCATCAAGGTACTGCCACCTGGCTGACACGACCATTCTGCCTCCAAAAGTCCATTGTAGTGAAGTTAGCTGCTTCAGGATTACTGGGAACATGGAATGATCAGTAAAGTCGACGAGCATTTGCTTACAGGCACACTTCACTCCCTGTGCAGAGTTCCTTCATCAGAAGCATGCTGTGTGAAATGCTGTGACGGTGAATAAGGCACCTGCAAGACTTCCGATGGTATTTTTGACAGAAGAAGCACTGCACATAGGAAAAGCAAATCTATATCCAGAGTAGGCGCCTCTCCCAGAAAGAACAAAACACAGCCCCTTCACAGCCAGATTCCTCCAGTGTAACCCCCTGCCACCCCAGGCTGATTATCCCAGGGAGTGATGACATCTCAACCCTTGCTGAGAGCAACCTGAAGACCATCAGAACAGCTCTTCTACAATTAAGGTTGAAAAGAAAGAACCACATGGAGTCTGGTAGAAGAAGAGGAAAAACAATTCAGTGCCTGTACACATTTAGGAAAGAGCTGAACCAGCTCGGCAGGGGCCTGCCGTGAGCCAGGGAAGAGACTGCCACTGCCAGCATGTGCCCACTTATGAACACCTGGCAAGGAGCAGAGCCAGCTCAGCAGTGTGGCTCCAACACCTGCAGCCCCAGCCCAGCCTCTAACCAAGGCATGCAAACCAGGGAAAAATGGTATCAGCTCACAAGTAGAGCCCAAGGCCCTAGGCATTGGACACACCCCCCAACCAAGGTAGAGCCAAGGTAGAGGTTCCCACCACCCCTCCTTCAGGGCTCCTATTTTAGCAACTTGGGCACTGGCTCAACCCCAATAGGGCAGGGACTACCACTCAGTCTAGAAGAAGTTCTAGTTTGCACATGGCTCCTGCTGTAGTGCTCCAATTTAAGCCTTAACAAGTTCCCACCAAGGCAACAGGTGCCATCATACGCGAGGGGAGAGGCGGTCCAAGATGATTTCAGATCCAGCTCTCCCACCAAAGCCACTGGGTACATGCAAAATGCATAGGGACACTCCCACAAAAGGATATACCATCAAAACCAAAGTAACTGCTTCACCTAATTTCATGGAGACAAAGAGAGAAAGTTAAACAAAATTCAAGGATAGAACAACATGTTTCAGATAAAGAACAAGATAAAACCCCTGAAAAAAATTCCGAATGAAACAGAGGTAAATAATTCACCCAAAAAAGAATTTAAAACAATAGTAATAAAAATGCTAACCTAACTTGGGGAAAGGATAACTGAACACAGCATGTCAACAGAACTAGAAAATATAAAAAAGAACCAGTCAAAGATGAAGAATTCAGTAACTGAAATGAAAAATACACTTGAAGGAATTAACAACAAATTAGGCAATAAATCACCTAATCAAAACAGCAGAAAGAAAAACAAATTGTTAAAAACTGAGGATAGGTTAATAAACTGAAGGGACAACATCAAGTATACTAACATTCTCATCACAGGGGTCCAAGGAGGAGGAGAGAGAGAGAAGGCAGTCAAAAATGCATTTGACAGAATTATGGCTGAAAACTTCTCTAACCTAAAGGAGGAAACAGGTATCCACATTCAGGAAGCACAGAGAGACCCAAACAAGATGAACCCAAAGAGACCCACACTAAGACCTATCATAATTAAAACGGCAAAAGTTAGAGATTAAGAACTTTAAAGGCAGCAAGCAAAAACAGTCGCATACAAGGACATGCCCATAAGGCTATCAGCTGATTTATTTTTAGCAGAAACTTTGTAGACCAAAAGGGAGTGGCATAATATATTCAAATTACTGAAAAGAAAAAACCTACAACCTAGGATACTCTACCCAGCCTTTCAGAATTGAAAGGCAGATAAAAAGTTCTCCAGACAAGCAGAAACTGGATTAATGACAACTAACTCAATATTATAAGAAATGTTCAAAGTTCTTTAAGAGAAAAAGCAAAGGCTACAACAAGAAATAAGAAAATACAAAAAGAAATAATAAAAATAAGAAAATGGGAAAAATTCCATGGGTAAAGGCAAATATATAAAAGAGCAGTGCATCAACAATGTAAATAAGCTATTACAAAGGATTAAAAAACTTAAGTCAACTGTAACTACAATTAACAGTAAAGAGACAGGCATGAAGACATAAAATGTGATATCACAACATAAAAGGTAGGGGAGGAGTAAAAAATGTACATCTTTTAGAATGGATTTTAACTTAGATAACTATCAGTTTAAGACAAGTAGATATAGATATAGGTCAATACACATGAACTTTATGGCAGACACAAATCAAAAAGCTACAACAGATACACAAAATGAGAGAGAAATGGATGCAAACATAACACCAAAAAAAAAAAATCATCAAACCACAAGAGACTAAAGGAACACAGAACCACAAAAATAAATAGAAAACAAGCAACAAAAAAGCTATCATAAAAGCTATCAAAATGACAACCAGCACATACCAATCAATACTCACTTAAAATGTCAATGAACTAAACGCTCCAACCAAAAGATGTAAGGTAGCTGACTGGTTAAAAACACAAGATCCATCTATATACTGCCTAACAAGAAACTAACTTCAAAGCTAAAGACACACAAAAACTAAAAGAAGAGGATGGAAAAAGATATCCATGCAAATGAAAGAGAAAAGAAACCTGCAAAAGCAGTACTCATATAACATAAAGTAGACTTTGAAAAAAAAAAAGCCTATATTAAAAAATGAAAAAGGGCATTATATAATGATAAAGGAGTCAATACAAGAAGATATAACATATGTTAAATAGACACACACCTAATATAAGAGCACCTAAATAAATAAAGCAAATATTAAGAGACATAAAGAGAGAAACTGACAGGAATATAACAATAGGAGGAGACATAACATTCCATGTACATCAGTGGATAGATCATCCATACAGGAAATCAATAGGAAACCCAGAGACCTTAAATGACACTTTAGATCAGATGGACTTAACAGACATCTATAGGACACTGCATCCAAAAAGGGGAGAATATGCATTCTTTTCCAGGGTGCATGGAACATTCTCCAGAGTACATGACACCCTCGGGCACAAAATGGTTTTACTCAATAAATTTAAGAGGACAGAATTTACATCAAGCATCTTTTTTCTGACCACAATGAGATGAAGTTAGAAATCAATTACAGGAAGAACAATGGAAAAACGCAAACACATGAAAACTAAGCAACATGCTATGAAAAAAAAAAACCCTCCAATATATCAATAGATAGATCAAAGAGGAGATTAGAAAATTCCTTAAGATAGCTGATAGTAGCAACACAACTTTCCAAAATCTATGGGGCATAGCAAAAGCAGTTCTAAGAGGAAAGCATATAGTGATACAGGCCTACCTAAAGAAACAAAAATATTAAACAAACAACCTAATCTACCATCTCAAGGAGTTAGAAAAACAAACAAGGCCCGAACTCATTGGACCAGTCAATAAAAATACACTATTCAATTGAAATTATCTGATTTACAAGTTAGTTTGAATAACATCTCTTAATGTATACGACTAACTGTGAATCTACCTGACATGAGCGATGTGTGATATTCTGTTATATTTTATTGATAAAAAAATATAAAAATGAGACTTTAACATTAGCAATTGCATTCTAACACAGAATATATTGGCAGTTATCATAGGTATAGTCAATTTGGGACATAGATTTTATTTCCATAAAGACAACTTGGGGGGAGTAAAAGTGTTTTGATAAAAGCCATCATAAAGAACATTTTTCTTAAATTAGTGTTTGCAAACAAGTTCGATCACAAGAAAATGCTTTTAAGATGTGTCTAAAGATAGTACTTATGAATAATCAAAAACATTAAAAATATATAATAATCAATAATCAATTGACCCGTGAAAGTCATTCAGTCATGTCTGACTCTTTGTGCCCCATGGACTGTAGTGTACCAGGTTTCTCTGTCCATGGAATTCTCCAGGCAAGAATACTGGAGTGGGTACTTATTCTCTTCTCCAGGGGATCTTTCCAATCCAGGGATCAAACCCAGGTCTCTCACATTGCAGACAGATTCTTTACTGTCTGAGATACCAGGGAAGCCCACAAAATTGACCTAAGGACATGGCAATATTAACCAAGCAGGAAGGCAACCAGGTGATATACCTGACTGTTTTTCATTCACTGTCTTTTCTTTTCATGAGGTATAAATTACAATCAGTGAAAGGTACATATCTTAAGAAGACAGCCCAATAGATTTTGATATATGTGTACACCCTATAAACAGCATCCATATCACAGAAACTTCTCTCAAGGCTCTTCCCAGTAAATCTCCTTACCCTTCTGCTTGAGGCAATCATCACCACAGCTTAGTTACCAGTTTAAGAAACTCATTGAAGAGAATTATACTACTATTTAGCAATAAAAAAAAGAATGAACTAATGAGAGAGACAGCATGGGATGAACTTCCAAATCAACCTCAGTGAAAGAAAAATCAGACACAAGAGAAGTATATAATGCATTATTTCATTTATACAAAATTCCAAAAACTTTCAAATAAACCCTTAGTGACAGAACTCAAGAGCACTGGTTGTCTGGGGACCAGGGAGAGGATAAGAAAGAATAATTTCATATGTATACTCATGGCAGATTCATGTCAATGTATGGCAAAACCAACACAATAAAGTAAAGAAAATTTAAAAAAAAGAAAGAATAATTTCAAATGGGAATAAGTAAACATGGCAGGTACATTCATATGTCAAAACTTACCAAACTATACACTTTAAATAGTGTAGTTGATTTTTCTCAACTATATTTCAGTAAAGCTTAAAATCATAACTTTCAAATGGCGTAAGAAAAATTTACCTTGCAAGTCACACAGAGCTTATATATTCAATAAGTAATTAAGGTTTCATAATTTTTTTAACATAGACAAGGTTTCACCAGTTTTCCTCCAAATATTTTTCTCTAATGCAATTTTTCTCCCTTCACATGATTGCAGTTCCCTGTATGTTCAATACCCCTGTTGCCCCAATACCAAGAAGTCAATAGAGCACTTTTTATTTTTTCACTCTAGGCTCTTGCTTGGTTTATTTCCACTGACTTATCTGCAAGATCACTGATCTTTTCTCACTGTCCAATCCATTGTTATGACCTCACTTCATCTTCTCAAATTTCCCTTTGACCTTTTGTTAGTTTCCATTTCTCCACTATGAACCTCTATCTGTTCATACACTATATCCATCTTTACCTTAAATCTTTGAACATATTTATAATATTGTCTTAAGTTCTTTTTGACAGGAAGGCTCTAATTTACAAAACAACTGTATATGTTATTTAAATGATGGAGTAGATGACTTATATAACGGTTAATTTAGTTTCAGTGTACAGCTCAAGGCATAGTCTACTCTTTAAGCCCAAATCCTTTCCTTCCTCTGTTTATTCAATACTTTGGACACATATTATGAGATATGCACTAAACCTAAAATCAAGATATCTATAGGAACCATCATATCATTTGAAGAAGGAATTCATTGATCTACTGCATTTTTCAATGGCTTCAATTTCATATTTGGTTATACATTACTAACTGATCCACTAAAATAAGATGGCAAAAAATCCAGGTCTACTTTTAGAAACACAATTTTCCTTATTTTTTTTTTTGTATAAGTTGTATGTACTACCTATTATCTTTGTTATTAAGAAACAAAACAATGTCTTAGTTCAAATTTGTTCTTAAGTGATGTTCCAATTCAAACTTTTTGTTGAGGTATAAATCACAAAAACTAAAATGCATATATATTAACAGGACAATTCAATGATTTTTAGTAATTGTAACAACCACCCAAATAAATACATAGAATAATTTCATCAACCCCCAAATTTCCTTTATTCCCCCTTTCCAGTTAGTCTGCTTTTCCCTAGAGGTAACCAGTTTCTTACTTCCACTAACATGGTATAAATTTGTCTGTTTTTGGAACTCATGTGAAATGAAGTCATATGTAAGTACTCTTTTTCACCCAGATTAATTCATTCAGATACTATTTTTAAGATTTATCCATGTTGTTTCATCAATCAAAAGTCCATTTTTTCATTGTTAAGTAGTGTTCCATTGTATAAATACACTAAAATTTCTTTACCCACTTTCATATTGATGGGCCTTGTGAATTGTTTTTAAATTTTGGCTATTATGTATAAAGCCTGCTGTGAATATTTTTATACACATTTTTGTGGACATATTTTTTCATTTCTCTTGGCTTAATACTTAGAAATGGAATTTCTGTATCACAGATCTGTATCTTTTTCCACTCAAATTGAACTTGTTTTTAGATACTATAAAATATATCTGGTAAACAACATGTAGATGGATCTTGCTTTTTGTCCAGTCTTAGAGCTTCCTTCTTTCTAATGGAGAGTTTAGCTCATTTACATTGAATGGAATTATGTTTTTGTCCAGATCAGTTTAATTCTACTATCTTGGTATCTGCTTTCTATTTGTCCTATATGTTATGTATTCTATTGTTCATTTATTTCTGCTGTCTTTTGTGCTTATAATTTTTATTACTTAATTTTATCTATTTTATTGACATTTTTAGCATTATTTTGTGTGTGTCTCCATGTGTATGTGTTGTAATGGTTACCCTATAGACAGCAATACACACACTTAATTTACCACAGTCTCAATTAGTATGATATTAAAGAACAATACAAGAACTATATAACAGTATAATTTCATTTAATTCCTACTCAATTCCTTGCATATTAGCCATATGTTTTAATTCAGCATATTCTATAAACCCCATACCCATTATTACTGTTTGTGTTTTAAATAGTCAAGAGTCTTTTTAAAAACTTCAGCAATCTATGAACCTAAAATGATTAAAATCAGAGTTCAAGGGCATCAAGACAGCCAGAATCTAAGAGGCCAGGATTATAAAGAGAAGAGTTCAAAGAACTGAGCCCAACCAATAGTCTGAGTCTCTTTCTCTCTTGAGGCACTTGCCAATTTGTAATTAGTATAGGCTGAGAAACACACAAGCAGAGAAGAAAGTAGCTGCTATGAGTTTGAGAAACTATGCAGGATTTTTGCCAGTTTCTTGGTTCTAGGGCAATTTTAAAAATGAGATTAAAGAACCACCAAAAGGATGGGGTCCTGATAAAAACCCTGAGTATTCAATTGGACACCAAAAGGGCTACAGTCTAGGTTGAGGTTAAGCCAGAAATAGACCAGCCTTACAGACTTGAACCCAGCTGTGAATCAGCTTAGCCCATTTGAATTAAAGTAATCCATGCCGACTCTAATTGCCTGCCAGAAGCCGACTCTAATCCCCTTTAGAGAAAGATAACACTTCAAGAATCCCTACAATTTTACACATAGTTTTAGTAATTCAATGAAAAATTTACCAGGTATACAAAATAAAAAATAATGGAGGGAAAAAAAAGTAATAGATACGATGCAGAGGTGATCCAGATATTGGTTTTCAGAAAAAGATTTTTTAAATGGCTGTGACAAACAGATGACAAGATGGAGAAATCAACCAGAAAACTAGAATTTATATCAAAAATAAAATGGCGGTTCTAAAACTAAAAAATAACATCAGAAATCATGAATGGAATGGAGATTCAACAACCACCTCATACTCTTCCACAGAACAGGTAAAATTTAAGCGATGTACTTACAGCAGGTGATGCCCATGATGTTCCTGCAGTCCCCAGGAGCTGCGGGTGGCTCTGAGGGCAGAAAAGGAAGCTCTGGACGCTTGGCTTGTGGGGTGGCTGTGGTTTAGGTCCAGCCGAAGGGCTCCAGCACCCACACAGCGGCCTCCCCAGGGGCGAGGCTTCTAGCCCCTGGCTCTGCTTAGGCCTCCCGTGAACTTGGAGGCAGGGCCGCCCATCTTGCACATGCGCACTTCCTTTGATGCGCAGAAGGCCCAGCACCTGGGCTTCAACACCCCAGTGCTCAAGTTCAAATGTACCTAATTCCCTCTCCCCAGCCAGACACAGATGAGCCTTCCAAGGCGGCAGCACTGGGAGCCCCGTCCCGTAGAAGCTGCAGTTGGAAAGGTGGACTCGCCGGACAACCAGTACCAGAACATATCCCAGCTGGAGGCCAAGTCCTCTAAGAAACTGAAAGAGTTTCAGACTCAGGATCACATCACTGTCAGGTGGGACCTGGGCCTTAGCAGGAAGAGAACTGCCTACTTGACTTTGCCTGAGATGACTTTGATAATCAGACTGTAGTAATAATTTGGTTAGAAAACATTCAGCTTATGCCGGGGAACAAGATTTGCCTGTGGTTCAAAGGCGACCCAGTGCCCTGGGGAAAAGGATTGGCCACATCATCAAGGCCCCTGATAATTATGTCAATGAGATCACCGCTGAGCCGCGTAGCAGTTGTGGGAGCACTGTGGACGTAACTCATAACTTCCAGGTGGGTTTCATGTGGAAGTGAACCTCATTAGACAGGATGCAGGATGTTTGAAAACATCTGTTGTGGAGGAGATCTCCATGGCAGATTACATCTCCCAGAAGCTGCTAGGTGTGATCAAAAAGCACCAGCTACCCAAGGACTTCACAGCACCAGAGTTCCATGATGTGCACCACTCTCTGGCTGACTTTCTGAAGATGGTGCTGCAGAGATTGCTAAGCCAGATCCAGGGTCCACTAGGTACAGAGAAAATGTGAGCTCAGCCACCATCATCTGCCATCTGGCTCAGTGGGCCTGTGCTAGTCTGTACCCCAGCTAACAAAGCCATAGATCAGCTGACCAAAAAGAGTCACTGACCTGGCTCAAAGTCATCCAGCTCTCCGCAAGGGTCATCAACTCCCCACTCCACATCCTGGCCCAGTACAACCAGATCAGGAATATAGGTAGCATGCCGGATCTCTAGATGCTGAAGGACAAGACCCAAGAGCTGTCAGTGGTACTGAGCCCTGAAGCAGACTCCAAGAGGAAACTTGTTCACACACTGGTGCTCATAAACACATGCCATCAGCTGTAGATGACTAAGACCTGCCAAGATGCAGTTTCACAGGCATCCAGGCCACTGAGCCCTGGAGTGCACGGTCCCTGTGTCCTCGGAGCCAAGCAGCTGATCCCTGCGGGTGACCACTGCCAGCTGGGCCTCGTGGTGATGTGCAAGAAGGCAGCCAAGGCTGGGCTGTCCCCATCACTTCTGAGCACCTGGTGGTGCTAGGCAACTGTCCCATTTGCCTCCTCTGCCTCCAGATCCAGGATCAGATGAACCCTGCACTCAGCGCCTTCCTGTCCAACATCTGCTGCAAAGACTCTTGTCAGAACAGAGCAGGTCATGTGAAGATGTTCTGTGTGACCCAGGGCCAGGAGAAGATCATCAGGTCAGGCACCTCTTATCTAACAGGCCAGAAGCTGCAAACATAGAAAAGACAACAGATGTTGAGGTGAACCAGATCACCGTCATCCTGCCCATCATCATGTCCTGCCAACACAATGTATGCAGCCCAGCGGCTCCCTGCACACCAGGCCCTACCAGCTGGTGGAGACTGCCAGTGTGGATGTATTTCAGGGGCTTGACAACATCTTTATTATCTCCCTTATGTGGGCAAATGAGCACCAAAGCATTAGGGTTTTAAACAACCCCCATTCTTAATGTGGCCCTGACCAAAGCACAATACGGACAACTGAAGGGCTCCGTCCAGGCAACCACTCTGCAGCCAACTATGACCACATACTGGCGACGGGAGAGAGAGAGGTGCTGAACAATCTGTAGGAGCACCTTATGCAGTGCAGCAGGGCCGTTAACCCTGGAGCCCGCTTCATGACAACAGCCATGTATGACCCCGGAAAGCCATTTTCCCAGGATCTGTCTATGATCAGGGGTTTCCCAGGTGGCTCAATGGTAAAGAATCTACATGCCAATGCAGGAGATGTGGATTTGATCCCTGGGTCAGGAAGATCCCCTAGAGATGGAAATGGCAACCCACTCCAATATTGTTGTCCAGGAAATCCTGTGGACAGAGGAGCATGGTGGGCTGCAGTCCATGGGATCACAAAAGAGCTGCATGTGACCCAGCAACTAAACAACAACATCAATGATCAGAGCAGCCAGGGCCAGCCCTCAAACATGTACTTTCAGGCCCATAACCAGATCAGCCTGATCAATGCCTGCCCCAGCCGAATGACCTCCGTGAACAGTCTCCATTGCCTCCAACCTGGGCATGCCATGCATGCTGCCACTGGGATATTTTGGACAAGCTAACAGGTCATCCACAGGTGGGGCACCACAGAAGGCAAGACTGGTCAAGGCAGGGGTCTAGAAGAACAGCTTTGGGCCTTCCTGGGCCAACCAGAGGACACTTCTCAACAGCCAGGCCAGCCAGAATGTGCTGTCAAAGCTGTCTCAGGGGGAGCCCCAAGGACAGGTTGTATCTTGGACAGCCAGCTCTCACAGAGGGGCCAGCCCCTCCTCCCCCAGCCCCAGTTATTAGTGGACGGTTCTCTTGGTGACTTGGTGCTGTCACAAGACTCCATGTCCCAGGGGTAGCAAGCATACCAACTTAGCACGGTGATGGAGCTGCCCCAGTACTACAGAGTGGCCCTCTCTATTAGCATCTTATGCTGGGTTGAAAAAGTAAAAGTAGAAATAAATGGATACCTGTTGTCTGCTGCTAAAACTGAAGCATGATTTTGAGCAGGAGAGGGAGACAGACACACAGAGGAAAGATGATACAAAGGCATCCTGGGAGAAGACATCCATGTGACTGGAGTGATACATCTACAAGTCAAGGAATGCCAGAGGTGACTGGCAAACATCAAAAGCTAGAAGAAGCAAGGAAGGATTCTGTCCCAGAGCCATCAAAGAGAGCATGGCTCTGCCAGTGCCTTGATTTCAGAATTCTAGTCTCCGAAATTGAGACATAATAAATTTCTCTTGTCTTAAGCCAGTCAATTTTTGATACTAGGAAACCAATACAAATACTAGTGTGAATAACAACATAGATAAATCTCAAAAGTTTTGCTGTGTAAAAAAAGCCTTACAAAAAGGATGCTTACTGTATGACTCTATATAAAGTTCAAGAATAGGCAAAACTAACCTATGGTGGGAAAAATTCAGAATAGTGTTTGCTGATGGGTGTGGAAGTTGGGATTGGCTGGGAAGAAGCATTAAGAAACTTTCTAGGGTGATGACTATGTTCTATCTTGGTAGAGGATTGGGTACACAAGTGTTCACACTTATCAAAACTTAGCAATTGAAAATTTAAGATTTGTACATTTGATTGTATATAAATTCTACCTGAAACAAAATTAAAATTACTATGAACAATTACTGAACTCTAGCTAGTGTTATTCACATGCTGAGGTATTTAGAAGTAAGTGTAGAGAAGTCTGCATTTTAATTTGAAATGCATTAAAGTTTTAAATGGATTGATGAATGTATAGACAGATGGTTAGGTAGATTTGTGACAATGCAGGTATAATGGCAGAATCTAGTTGGTGAACACATGGCTGTTCAATGTAAAATTCTTTCAACTCTTCTCTAACTGAATAGTTTTATAAGAAAATGTTACAGAAAAAAAAAGAATGTAATAAAGGAGTTAAACAGAAAATTAGACATAGCTAGAGAGAGGTCTAGTCAGGCTAGAGTACAGAATTTAATAAAGAATGAAAAACACAGAAAGAAGCATAAGTGATACCAGTCTCAGGGATAAAGACTATAATCGGTATAACTGGAGTTCTAAAAGCAAAGAAAAAAAAAGAATTCAGTTCAGTTCAGTCACTCAGTCGTGTCTGACTCTTTGCGACCCCATGAACCGCAGCACGCTGCCTCCCTGTCCATCATCAATTCCCGGAATCTACCCAAACCCATGTCCATTGAGTTAGAATTGGGTAGATACAAATTTTAAAAAGAAAATTTTTGAGAATTTTTCAAAGCAGATGAAAGACTTCAAGCCACACATTCAGTTAATACAGTGAACTGCAAGTGTTTCTTTTAAGTGCAAAAGAAAACAAAACTAGGTATATCTAGTTAAACTGTTGAAAAACAAAGATAGAAACCCCTTAAACCATTCAGAGGAGCAACAAAGACAGAGAACTGACTTCTCAATGGAATCCTGTCTTTAAAGTGAGGCAAGTGGATAAAGCTGGCATTTATTAGGCTCATATTATATACCGGGTTCTGGACAAAACTCTTGACAAACATTGTCCTATTTAATCCTCACACCCTCCCAATGAAGTAGCATTAAAAACCCCACTTTAATAAAAAGAAATTGAGGGTGGAAAAGTCAATTATTTGCATAAGATCAGATGGTTGACCAGTGGTAAAGATTTCAATTTAATTGTGACAGACTTCAAACTTTCATCTTAAATATTATGCTTTCTCCTGTATTATAAGTGTTCTGCTTTTTTCCTCTATTTTTGTGCAGCAAGGCAGCAAGGCTCTAGGTCTCAGCATTCCCTGGTTTGGAAATTTCTCTGCCAAGTTTTGTAGTCATTATGAAAATATGCTTGGGGTTAATATTAAAAATGGAGAAAGAGAGTCTGAATGTAGTGTTATATTAGTATCTAATATTGGATAACAAGGATGCAGATCACTTTATTGTATGATACTGGAACACTGACTGTAGAGAGAATACATTTAATTGGCACCTTTTCTTTGAATGCAGTATATCTAGTCTCCATTTTGACACTGTAGTAGATGACTGAAATGCTACCTTGTGTCTTGTTAGCACCGTATTGTAAAGTGTATATTATTATAGAAAATTGACAAGGTGATGAGCTGTCAACTTTAGCTAAGAGAATATCCTATTTTAATGAATATTATTTCATAAGGAAATGTGCTGATGACAGCTTATTTCATTGGAAATTGTTGATGCAGAACCTTTTTGCTAGACATTATATCAGTAGTTACTATACCTAAAAAATTATGCTAGATGCTAGAAATGTGTTTGCAAGAATAATTTTTATGAAGTAAGTACATAAGCCAAATTGTTTTGATATACTGTATTAGCAAATACATATTATAGGAGATTTTATGGGGTATATTTTTATGACAAAATAGTAATTAATATCCCAATGATATTTTATATATTTCCCTTTATATCTATAAGTTGTAAGAATATGTCTTTAGAATGAATTTACATGGGTAGATGAATGCACAAATGTATGTATATATATAGTGATATAGACTTCCCTGGTAGCTCAGATGGTAAAGAATCTGCCTGTAATGCAGGAGACCCAAGCTCAGTCTCTGGGTTGGGAAAATCCCCTGAAGAAGGGAATGGCAATCCACTCCAGTATTCTTGCCTGGAGAATTCCATGGACAAAGGAGCCTGGTGGGCTACAGTCCGTGGGGTTGCAAAGAGTCAGACAAACTGCAACTAACACTTTCACACTTTTCATATAATGATATGCATACAGTTGAGCCCTGGTGGTCAGATGGTAAAGCATCTGTCTACAATGCAGGAGACCTGAGTTCGATTCCTGGGTGGGGAAGATCTCCTGGAGAAGGAAATGGCAACCCACTCCAGTATTCTTGCCTGGAAAATCCCATGGATGGAGGAGCCTGGTAGGGTCCATGGGGTCACAGAGTTGAACACGACTGAGCGACTTCACTCACTCACTCATACATATTAAAAAATTTCAAAGTCATTACTTATATATCACATAAGTTACACACAATCTGACATGGAAGCACCGATCTTCCACTGGATTACCGGAATTAGCAGAGCTAAATTTAAGTCCTGCTTCTATCACTTTTATTTTGTAATCTTGGCAAAGTCTTTTAATCTCTTATTGAAGAGGACTTTACTTCTCTGTTAAAATGGAGAAAACAATATTTGCCCTCCATACGTCACAGAGTTGTTAAGAAGCTTTTAAAAGAGATAATGCTTATGAAGAAATATGATATTGCAACAAGATATTATATTTAGGTATACAATTATATATTATTATGTTATATATAATATATTAAATATAATGGTGTATGTAAATATAAATATCATGTTGTGGCCTGAATTATTCTAGGAGTTGCCAACCTATGGTTTCAAATAAGGTCATGTTAACAATAATAATGAAAGTTCTCTGCTCCACTGCCCACAAGCTGTTGAAGTCACCTTAAAATACAACCCAGCTTTTTCTAGGAGAGTGAGGGGGAGTGGAGTTTTAGGGGATCTCATGTTCCTTTCTCTCTGGCTCACTAATACTTTCATGAAGCCAGTGGAGGTGCTCTTGCAGACACTTTGAAGCCCACCCACCCAGGGCAAGAGCCTCTGCACCTCGGCACCATCCTCCAGGATACACAAAGCGGCCAGTGTCTAGAGAGCCAGAGAGGGACTGTGTCCCCATTCTAGACACAGGGAGAATGCCTGTCCCAGGGACACAACTTCCAAGTCACTCTTCGTTATACTGGCCACAAGCTGTTTCTAGTGCCCTCTCTCTCCTCCTGCAGGACTCGGTCAGGAATCCAGGCTTATAAAAATAAACTCTCAGGCAGGCAATACTGCTTTGTTTTGTTTTGTCCCCATTCTTTCTGGCCTCTCCCTTTGCTTTCTCCCTGTATATGCAAACCCTTGTCTCATTTATCTCTAACCAAAAGTGTTTTTAAAATGGCATGGTCCCTGGCATATTGCACTAGTTTCCCACACTTGCCTAGAAACGTCTGCAATCCAGTTGGGAGCACTTAGTGTTCCAACTACTCATTGCTGTGTAACACACTATTCTAAAATTTAGTGACCTAGAACAATATTGATGTTCTGCTAATCACTGTTCTTTAGGTCACTTTGCTGAAGTCAGCTGAGCTGGCTAGAAGCTAGGCTCAGCATGGGCACTGAGACGACTGGGCCCCTCTTTCTTCATAGTCTTTTGTCGTTTAGTAGTCTAGACTAGGATTTGTTTAATAGCAGCAGACCAAATGAACAAAGACAGAAGCTGCCAGGCCTCTTAAAAATCCAGCTTCTCAAATACACCACACCATTTCTATAGCATTCTATTGATCAAAGTATGTCATAAGGCCAGCTCAGATTCAAGGAAAACTGGACTGCACTTCTTCATGGAAGAGGTAGGCAAATAGAGAGATGGTAAGAACTGTCAGAGAGTCATCTTTGAAGACAAACAACTATGTTCAGTCTCTGGCCACATCAATGCAGATCCTTTGCATGTGTAAAATATCCCCCTCCCAAGACCCCAAAAGTCTCATTCAGTTGTACTATTAACTGTACTCATTCAGTTGTACTATTAACTATTAAGTCCAGGATGTCATCATTAAATATAGTCCAGGTAGAGACAAGCCTCCACAGATTAGAGAGTCGGATGCAGTTGCTCAGGTGTGGCTCTTCTTCAGTTATGAACTAAAATGGTAAATTATTTGCACTCCCAACCTCATCCCCACACATATGTCCAATAGTGAGAGAGGGATATGACAACTATGATAGACTCCTATTCAAGAAAGAGGAAAATGGAAGGTTCACAAAGCCACTGATCCACAGCAATTCTGAAACCTGGTCCAGTACATATTCTCAGGGCATGATTCTGGAAATAGAGAATGTTACTTGATTAGGAACAGGCTCTACCTTCTGGGAATAATTTCCTAATTCATTGTTCTCTTGACTCTTCTCTTGTGCACTGCAGTCTTAGTGTGGCCCTCTTAGGCATTACTTGGTCTCAACACACAAAAAATAGCTATCATTTCACATTTAGTGTACCATTTTCATTTTCTAATAATGCACTCTTACTGCCAACAGCTGACTAGGACTTATTAAAAGTTCAAAATGAGGTGTGTGACCTTTCCATTTGTATAAATATGTTCAATATGTGAAAATGCTTAAGTCATTTGTATAAATTCATCAGTATAATTACATTGAATATAATGAATACATGAATAATCTATATAATCTTTATACTAAATTGAGCTGTTGTCCAGTGGAATAAGCTGTGAAGAAATATTTCTTGTGACCTAAGAAATGCTATTTTATGCCTCTTAAATGTGTTCTTTACTTAGTTCTAGAAATGGAAGGAGTATATGACTATGCAGAGGCAAAAGTGGAGCTAGGTAGTATCACTGACTTCCACCCAATGCAAAGAACTGACTCGTTGGAAAAGACCCTGATGCTGGGAAAGATTGAAGGAGGGAGGAGAAGGAGATGACAGAGGATGAGATGGTTGTATGGCATCACCAACTTAATGGACATGAGTCTGAGTAAACTCTGGGAGTTGATGATGGACAGGGAGGCCTGGCATGCTGCAGTCCATGGGGTCACAAAGAGTCGGACACAAATGAACAACTGAACTGAACTGAAGCCATACTTGAGATAATTCATTTTTAATACGATATATGTTTTCCATTTTATTCCAGACACTGTACTAAGCATGTTATACTACTTTTTCACTTAATCCTTGCAGTACCCCTTCAACATTATTGTGATTCATAATTGAGCTCAGAGACTACATTAACTACATTATGGAAGGTCTCATACTCTAGAGCTCTAACTTTGTACCACTCCTTCCTTACTTTACAGTGTTTAGAGTCAGGTTTGCTACTTACTTCTACAGTTTATTTATTTCTTTTTCCACTATGTCCAATAACTGACTACAAAATTTTCCCTAAACAAAATGGCAAGTGCTTATCTAAAATAACCAAAATTCAAATAATTTGTGGGGGAAAGCTTAATAAAGGATAATTTATTATTTTAAGGACATCCCTCAGAGCTAGAATGATAAATGAAGTTATATCACATTCCTCAATAAAGAGGAAACTATGCTCTCCAAAGCACATAAAATTAGTTCCAAAATTAAAAATTCAGAAGTTAGACTTAAATGAATGCCATCAATTAATTTTTATAAAAGAACTAGAACCATTTTGAAAAAGTTCAATTGTCTTCTAAATGAAAATTAGATAAATAACTTCATTTTATTGAGAAAAATTATTATTATCTGAGAGATAGAACTGGCAGGCTTTTTTGCCTTCAATTAAAAATATCAATCCTCCAGTGGAGTCCCCCAAATCATTCATCTACAAATGAGCAGAACTCAAAGAGGATTTCACCTAGAAAGCAAAGGAGCAGTAGTTAACAGAAAGACTGCTTTTTATTTGTGATTCTACTATCTTCAGAGATGAGATTTAAAACAAACAAACAAAAAATCCTAACAATGATTGAATAAATATTTGTTAAAAGCTCCAGGTACTGTCTTGTAAGTTGTACCTTAAAACCTGAAGGAGGGAACCCTAAAAGGATGAACGTATTTTCCATGTACTTTAGACTTTCCTAATTTCAGTGCAATCTTACAGCTGCTTAAGAAGTCATTGCCTGCTCAGTTCTTCATAAAGCAAATAAAGAATAAAAGGAACTCTCCCTTTATTACTGTGTTGTTGGAAAGAAATCTGTAAAGATACCGATGTGGGCATCTGACCTGTAATATGGAAAGACACAAAATGGTGACCTATTTACAGTGTTTCAGACTTTCATTGTTACTGTTTTTCTTTGAAGTACACACCAGGAAGAAAACAACACAGTATTTCTGCCTCCCTTGTCATCCTCTTCATCGACCCTGTTTTTTCACTACTAGACAGCATTTGCCCTTGTCTGTTGAACTAATTTAAGGAACTAGAAACACCCGTGAAGTCTGTAGAAAATTTTATGATTAAGCAAAAAGTGGACAACTCATTTGTTACCAACTTTTCAATGGCAAAAAATGGCCTATGTCCCAAATACCATAATAGAACTGAGACAAGATGAAATGGACCATTTTCCGTGCAGTTTCACTTTCCTTTTTTTGAAAGCATGGAAGCATTTGCCAAAATGTGATATCTGTAATAATAACAAGCCATGAGGAGAAAAAAAAAGCAAAACATCCTTGCACAATGATGGTAGACTATTATGTTTAGCCTACCCACACAAATTGGTCCCAGCAGTTTTCTCTTTAATTCAGGATTTATAGAAACATCTGAGATTATAAATTAACCAAACAAAAACAGATGCTATAATCATGAGGGGCCCAATTCTTGGATGAATACCAAATCTAAACATTAGTATATGGAGTGGAAATATTTTAACTTAAGTTCTTGTATATCAGTTTATAAGCTGATGTAAATATTCCACATGAAAGTAACTATCTCAAACAGCTTGGAGAAATGAAATTATGTTCACATAAGTGGCCCATTTTTCTCCCTTTCAAAAGGAAGATAAGAGCTATTAAAATGATAATTTCCTCAACTTTCTTAATTTATAAAATAAAATCTCTCATCTACATTAACAATTTCTAGGAAAAAGTAGGGGAGAGGTATATCTTAGATATAGCTCCCAAATTGTGCTTTTATAGTACTCTGGGGTGATACAATATCATGTCACTGTCATTTAGTTTGAGAATTTAATGTAGATCAATTCTGAGTAGCACTTAGCATTTTGGTCAATGGTAGCATCAACCAAAAGGATAAAGAACACTTTACATTTAAATAAGAGTAACAATTTAAAGGTAATAGAAAATACTCTTCTAGTCTAGGTTACACTTACACATTGTGAAAAACGTAGAAATTACCCTTTGGAAAAAGAGCTCTAAAAATGATGTTTGATAGTCTTTTTTCCATTTAAGGGCTAGATTCATTGGTAGGAACTGACTCGTTGTGGCCTATGCCTTGGCTGAGACTGGTTTGAAGGTAAAAATACAAAGGAAATTAGAGATTTAAAATCAATCAAAAATATGTTCTTTTTAGGAATGAAGGATCTTTAAGTGATCTAAGATGCTTTTTCTGTAAAGCACTAGGTTTCTCTGAATTCAAAAATACATGGCAAAGACTCTAAGACTGGGTTTAAAAAAAAAAACAAAACAGCTTTGTAAACACACTCAGAGAAATGTCAGGATAATACCACCAAGGGATCTTGGCCAAAATTTGTTTATTGGATTTACACAATTGAACCAATCATGATTAAATTGCCTCAGGGCCAAAGTTCAAAGGGATAGCAATCAGAATGCATAAAAAGTAGAGCAATGAATGGCATATATTAAAATAAGTAAGATATCAATGTAAAGAGATATGTTTTTCAATTCTTTACAGTTTTGCTTGTAGAAGGTCTTTAGACAAGGACTGGACCAAACTATGAAGAACAAAGAAATGCATATACAAGGTCCTCCCATAGAAATCTCCTTTCTTCTTGAGTTGAAATGTGGTAACTGTTAGCTGGAGCCCTCCAGCTGATTTATATTTTTATGAAGTTGAGTAAGCAGTGTTTTCCACAGTGTATTCCAGAGAATACAAAACCATGGAATGTTACTAAACATTAGCCAATCTCTCCTTTCCTACCAAGGTGAATCAGTGAGGAAATATGGATTTAAATATGGTTTAACAAGCTATCTGTTTTTCTATAATCCAAGTTTCCAAACTTATTTTCCTTCACAGCCCCTTCTTCTGAGGCAAAACTTCCAGGAACAGTATTCTTTTGGAATGCATGTTGGGGAATCCAAGTGAAGTGAAGTGAAAGCCGCTCAGTCATGTCCGACTCTTTGCTGCCCATGGACTATGCAGTCCATTGAATTATCCAGACCAGAATACTGAAGTGGGTAACCTTTCCCTTCTCCAGGGTATCTTCCCAACCCAGGGATCGAACCCAGGTCTCCCACATTGCAGGTGGATTCTTTACAAACTGAGTCACCAGGGAAGTCCAAGAATAAGAAGTAGGTAGCCTATCTCTTCTCCAGAGGACCTTACTGACCCAGGAATCGAACCAGGGTCTACTGCATTGCAGGTGGATTCTTTACCAACTGAACTATGAGCGAAGGCCAGGGAATCCAAATCTAAGTTAATTAACATACAAGATGTGTGCATAGTCCTAGGCCTGAAGGTGAAGAAAGTTGGTTGGTTGATCTTCACTCACTTTTAAGTTCAGTCAGGCCCCTTTTTCTTCCATAATAAGCAATCTTCCTCCCCACTTAAGAGCTTAACCTTGTCATTCTTTTCTCTCTCAGATGTTAAGTTGATGCTCCTCAAAATAGGGTAAAAATGCTTGATAGTAGCTGGAGTGTGCATTTTCACATTTGTGTGCAACAGAATAGACCTTTGATGTGAAAGAATATAATTCTTAGTCAGATATTTTAGGCAAGCGAGAGCAATATTTGAATGAATAATAAAGCTATTTATAGGCATTCTGTGACCATATGCCATGCCATGAATTGATACCTGAGATATTGAGGGATCAGTAACTCAGAATTAGCATTTTGAACTGGATCTGGAGATGTCTGATGCACTTGTTTCTCAACTTCCCTCTGTCTGAGCAATTCCATGAGTCATCTGGTAAGAGTCACCATGAGGTAATGGCATCAATGTCATTTAATTGCTATGCCTGGACTAGACGTTCCCTACTAGAACCTGGAATAAGAGCTGCCCAGTTGGCTGAGGCTAAGCCAACAGCGGAAGCTTTGAGGTTTGTCTTGGCATTTATGAGTACTAAATCCTCCAGCCAGTGTTCACACAAGCTGTTAGTACCACAAGTCCATGAAGTTCAGCTCCCTAAGGTATCTGGGAAGTCAAAACTCTACAGTTCAGGCAGAAAGACCAGGAGCATCTTGACTCTTCCTATTATGTGGTTTATTTATTCACTAAACAGTTCCTGAACCATGTTGTTCGAGGCACTGGAGACAGGATAAAAAAACAAGATAAATAAGACCCAAACACTCATGATACTTAGCATTTTGGCTGGGTAAGACAGGCAAGAAACAAGCAAATAATTATCAAGCATTGCCTAAGCACAACCAAGAAACTATAAACAGGTGACCTGAAATATAGTGATGGGGCTATGGAGCCTATGTTCAAAGAGAGGACTCTAGTATCCAGAGAGATACTAGAGTCTGGGTAAAGAGAGATGATACAAGAAGGAGACTAAGACATCCGGAAAGAGATTGGGAGAGAAATAAGAATATAGGTAGGACCTTACATATATGACCCCAACTGGGTAAAGGACTCAGGAAGTCAGGCTCAGGAAGAACATAACAGAATGAGGGTGAGGAAGGGTATAAAACGGCTGCTGTTATTGGATCACCACTGAGCATGTTGAGTCTAATTGCAATTGAAAAATATAAAAGTCAACAACGGGGCAACAAAGGCCATTTAGAGCACGCAGAGTGAGCCAATGAAAGTTCCTCCTCCAAGAAGTTCTGCTCCAGTTAACACAGAACTGGGATCTGGGGTAAACACATCCCTATCACTTAAGGAGACGAGGAAAGAGGAGGAACTTGGCGTTTCTCAACTACGGGATCAAGAGAGTTCATCCTGAGGATTCAGATATATGAAATAGCCATGCCTCTTTTGCTTGTGGTGATGGCAGGTAGCACTCTGCTGGAATTTCTAACTGCAAATTCAACTCTGGCTTCATATGTTTGATTTATTGCTGGGGTTAGTTTTACATGTCAACTCAACTGAGCTAAGGAAACTCAGATATGTTGTAAAACGGTATTTCTGAGTGTGTCTGTGAGGGTGTTTCTCAAAGAGATTAACATTTGAGTCCGTAGACTAAGCAAAGAAGATCCATCCTTGCTAACCTGGATTGGTATCCTCCAATCTGTTGAGAACCAAAGAGAACAAAAAGGTGGAAGAAGGGCAAAGTTGCTCTCTTCGCTTGAGCTGGGACTTGCATCTTCTACCCTGAGGTATGATCACTCCAGTGGACTCAAGCTGGTCTTACACCATTGTCTCCCCTGGTTCTCAGGCATTTGGCTTGAACTAGAACCACATCATCAACTTTCCTGGGCCTCCAGCTTGCAGACAGCAGATTGTGGGACTTCTCTGCCTCCACAGTCATGTGAGCCAGTCTCTCATTGTAACCCTGTTTTTAGGTATTTTTATATATATCTTACTGGTTCTGTTTCTCTGGAGGATCCTCACTAACACAGCTGGTGTAATAGGTAGCAATTCTCTTCATCAGAGGCAGAGAGAATGCCATATGTGACAAACAGGCTGGGGAGACATTTACAGGACATACATTTATTTTGATGCAAAAACCCATACCTCTCAACCTGGTTAAGTCAGCAGTTGTTAGTAATGTTTGTATATAGGCACTAGACTGCATATTTCCTATGAAAAACAGATGGGAAAAGACAAATTTTCTACATATAAAGTTTTCAGAAAATTATAAGTTTCCTAACTGATGAGAGTTAATCTTTATAGAAATTATATTTTAGTGCATAGTTAAATGAAAATATGCAATCTTTAATATTGACTTGGGAATATTATTGGAATCCAAAAACAAAGTAGAGATTGAGGCAGAAAGAAAATACAACTTCAGAGGGATTCAACTTTAAAATTTGAGGGGCTCATCTATAAACAGCTCAAGAAAACAGTAGAAAAATGAAATGATTGACTAAACATGATATAAAATATGTTTATGACATGTCTCTACACATCTTTAATTTGGCATGGATTACAATGGAAAGAATTTTTTCACAGCCCATTTGTTTCTTTGGCCATGTAACAAAATGTGGTCCTAAAAACTTATGAGGTTCAGCTTAAGAAATGGTTTTAAGAATCAGATTTTATCAATGTCCTAAAATCAGAGAGAGGAGCAGGGAGGCTATTTTAGGTTAAATTACAGAATAAAATAGAAAACAGATTTAAAATTCACTTGACCAAAAACATGCTTTACACTAAGTTTTAATGTTTCAGAACATTAGTGTTTTCAGTATTTGTTCAAAATTTATTTTCTGTTCTCAACAAACACTTCCTAAAATAAAAGACATTACATTCTTTTGCATGCTATGAAGGCTAAAAAGATAAAAGGCATCCAAGTTCTTCAAAGGCCCTTTATGTATGTTTTACAGGGCATAAAACCTGGAGTACAAAACGTAACTGGTGCTGCCAAAGAGTACCTCGGGGCAGCTTTAACCTCTACATAATCCCCACCAATCCCAAAACCTGCCCTGAAAACCCACAATGTCAGTAAGAGAAAAATGTGTACCATACACATACAGTTTTAATACACTTCCTAGCCCTCTATTCCAGTCTGCTGACTTTAAGGGCCTCCCTGCAGAAATTCTAGACCCTTCAGTGGATCCTTTGCTGTGTAACAGAGGAAGGAAGATCATCCAGTTTTGGAAGAAAAGGGATGGAAAGAATGTAAGTAAACCTCACAGAGGAGATATGACTTGAGCGAAACTTGATGGCTCTGTTATTTTCACATGCAGGAATGAGGACAGGCTGAAGAGGAGAGGTCTGGATGAATTCTGAGAAGGACCAAGAACAGTCAAGGATTAGGAAAACCAGCCTGACTCCAAGTTTAGCATGACACCAGGGGCGCCATTCATATCCTACCTGGTGTGGAGCTGGGCTCCAAGGGACCCCCTGAAGCTTAGAGCACATGGTTGGATAATTATATTGATTGCTCCCTTTTCAGTTTACACTTGAGAAAAAGAAAAGCTCCTTCTGAGTGGAAAGAGCTCCTTAAAGGCTAACTAACGATAATGTACTCCCCAGCGTGTATATATTGGTGAATCCTTTTTGACTTTGCTCTCTTTCTTGGGGGACTATTCACGGACACTTGTATATATCTGTCCTTTTCTATTGCTTCATTTGTCTTTCTCTTTCTACTGTAATAGCCCTGTCTCCAGTTCTCACTTCCACTGAGATGAGAAAAATGTCTCCCAGTTGCTGGGTCGGCAGCTTCCTTTCTGCAGATCTTTCCATCTCTTTTAGTCCGTCTTATTTAATTTTATACTCTCCCCAGACCTTCCCTTATTCCATCATAGATCTCACTTTGAAAAATCTATTGTGCTTTTTAGGTTCTCTCTGACTTGTCCACCTCAGTGACATCTCATTTTCTTTCTCTGCTCTCCCATGTACCTCACTAGGCCTTTATTGAACACTCCAGAAAGAGTAAAGTGGGAAAGGGTGAGCTTATAAATTATAGAGAGAAACAATCTCTTGACTACTAAAATGGTGTTCTACTGATCTCATTTGTCAATATGTTGTTTAGTACCTCACAAAATCAGACATGCACAACTGGTAGTAAAAATTGACCAAATCGGGAGATGTAAATTCCCTCTGATTGCAGGTCCAAGAAGTGGAAATCCATACGTTGGAGCAGGGAAATATTGATGGAGCTGCATTTGCTTAAGGGCTTAAAATCATATTACTGACCTTTCATCAAAGTGTTGGGTCCTAACATCCCAGGTACATTTTGGAAGACCTAGCAGTGTGATTGTAATAAAATAAATGAAACCTTTAAATACACCTCCATTTGAGTGTGGGAGAGAGACAGAGGTATTCACAAGGACAATATGACCCCAATTTATCACCATTTAACATGTTACAGCACTTCCCACTGAAAATGAGTATTTATCAAAAAGACAGGTGTTTACCACAAGAGTTACTAGATTATCTCATGAGAGTTAGGAGAGAATCACAATCTATGGGAATACTGGGTTTCCCTTATTTATGTTACGATTTTCTCAGGATGCAAATAGGGGTCTTTCACATGAAATATTTTAGCTAGCTTTTTGAGATAGAAAGCCTTTACTGTATAAAAGATATCTAAGAGTTCTGAAATGTTATGAGCCAGAAACTTACCACAGCTGTAACTTTAAAATAGCTGAATGTTCTATTTTTAGCCTTTAATTTCCTCACATAAATTTCACTATTTTAAATAATGGTGGGCTCCAGATGATTCCACACACACACAATGACAACAAAAGTCAACTAGTAATATTTTACAATGGCTTGTGAGTGCAGACCTAAACTATATCTTTTCTCCAGTCTGCACATTTCTCCTTTGTGGGTTCTTTTTTCTTTCCTTTCCTCTCTCTACTATTTTACACTGAGTTTCTTGATAAACTTTAACTACATTATCTCCACTTATTTGTGATCTAAATTTATAATTCTTAAACCCCTTTCTAGGAACATATTTCAGGGAATTGTGTAAAGCAATTGCTTGTTTCTCCTATAAAACATGTTAATCGTGTCTTCTAGCTCTGCCTTTATACAAGTTTCCCTGCCATCCATCACAACTAATCAATGAGTTAGATGCAGCATGCTTGTGGCTTGAGCTTGCTGGTTTCCACTAAATGTTAAAAAACGTTCTTTAGAATGATGTCATTGAGTCTGTCCTGACCTGAGACAAACAAATTGCTGAAAACCAGGGAAGACCTCATTGTTTTAAACAAAAATGTAGATAAGGAAAATAAAGGAGTACTTCTTGGGAAAATAAAAGAAAGGCAAAAATATTACATAATAATTATTCTTCCAAGTGCTTGTCTTATTTTGCACAACTTTGTTGAGCTTCTAGGTTCCTAAAGATTGATAATTTAATAGAAGAAAAAAAACAGACTGTGTTGAAAAACAGATTGAGTGACGGTATTGTACATTCATGACTCTTGCATATAATAAAAACTTCTGGGAAAAAAAATCAGATAGAGATGCACATGTACAGATGGAGATATATACATACATATATATATATATGTATGTATGCTTCTCATAAAGTCATTTTTATGCATGCTGACTCTTCTACTGCTTGATTAAAAGACCAGGCATTTCCCCTTGAGATTTGTCCCTCTGCCTAATATGCTGTAATTGCAGCAGAGTGCTTGGTACAGCAGCAATGAGCACTATTCTGTAATAAATTTGGGTCACTGCAGAGTTCATTGTGCAGTCCTTGGCAACAGGAGATAAAGCGCTGGTTACTTCATCTCTAACTTTCAGTTGTAGTGTCACTGGTTCTTCTGCCTAATGATATTAATAGAGTTAAATATCTGCAAATTATCCATGTCCTGGCTCTTCCCCCCTCCCAGTTTCTACATATTTCATCTCTAAGAAATATTTCTCACAACTGAAATGTGAATTAGAAATGTGGAAGTGTGATGTGCCAACAAAAAGACAATTTCCCTTTCCTTTGGCTCATTCTTTTTCTCATCTTATATGTCTTCAGATCAACATTTTAAAAATCTTCTAGTTCACATAAATCCTCTCATTTATTTCTCTGGTTGAAAAACAAATAGAGCTTGGTGTAGGGCTCTCCAAAGTGCTGACTGCGATGGCTAAGTGGTTGAATGAGTTTAGCGAGTGCTTTTCTTTAGAGAAATGATTTTTCACTTGCTTCATTACCCTTACTCTTCAGAGCTGCTTATTTACAGATTGCTGTTCACAGGAATTAATTTCTGCCACCTGTAAACACATTTTACAGGGCTACCAGCAAGATTTAACGCATTGCTTGAAAGTCTGAACAACTTTCCAGCCATCCATTTTCAGATTCTTCCATGGCCACACCCACACCCACACCCCACTCTCTCTGCCCCACCCCGCACTGTCCACTGAAAAATCCAACAGCCATTCATTCTCAAATTGTGCTCTGTAAAACTTCCAAAAATCATGTTTTAACAGAATTGGGGGGAGGGATTCGATAAAAGGAATGAAAGCAATAGAGCAGAAATCAGAACTAGAAAAATCAGAGAGAGTGAATGGTTTCCTTTTAACTCCACACACATATTTAAATCAGTGAACTCTCTGCAGCCAGCTTCAGACAGAGGGCTGAGACATACGCTTTGCTTTTGAAGATCTTTGTCTGAAAACGCTTTTGAAGCATTTAATAAGTGAGTTAGGACTGTGTAAATCTTGTTAAAGCAAGTGAACATGAAGTGCACCGCTAAAAAGGCAGCCTGTTAACGCTTGGAGGGAAATCAGTGTCCCTATTCTGCTCTTATATTAGTGTCAGGGGCAAAGCCAAAATGCACACTTGACCTTGCTTCATATTGATGAGAATTCTCTATCTTTTAAAGAGAGAAAAGAGTCCATCATAAATAGACACCCCTGCTTGCTATTTATTTGTTTTTACAGGAATGTTTTCTTTCTATAGGGCATTACAAGACTTCTTCCATCCTGTGTAGAGTACTAGAACTTACCCCTACTGGGCCAGTTACAGAAAAAACCCTCCCAACTCAGACCTTCAAAACCCTCAAAATGAAGGAAGAGGCTTGAAACAGCAAAGGCCACCCCAGTGCTTTGTCATCATGAATTATCACAGGAAAATATCACAATGATACGGGTGGCCCAAGAAACCATACCTAACCATAGACTTTGCAGATCATAAGCTTACTCCAGGTGACCTTAAACAGGTCATTAAACCTCTGGCTCTCTCTTTCTTCCTCTTGATTATGGGACAGTATCTATTCTTGCATGCTGCTAAGAGAATTGAATGAGCTGACATTACCATAGCAATCAGCACAAGGTACCCACTTAACAAATTTCAAGTCCCTGCTAGCCACACTCCGAAGAGCAACAATCATGTCTCATGACACAGAGAAAATGTATTTTAATAATATTGGCAATGGACTTGGAATTTTATCAAAACATACTCCACATTCAACCCATTGTGGACTCTCAGAGAGCTTATTGCAAGTGAGTGTTTTCTTCCTTTTTTTTTTTTTCTCTCCAGAAGGGAGGTTGAAGTCATTTATTTCCTTGCAGGAACACCATGGATGTCTTTGTAAGTCTGATAGCATTATCTGACAAATAATCAATGTTTGGCTGTAACCTGAGGGCCTCCAAAGCTGGAGGACATTACTCAGCACCGTATCATGCAGAAGGAAGCAAAGCCAGCGTCAGTTGTTTTCTACATAGAAATTATCATGTGATTTCTTCCCAGGCCTCTCCATCATAACACTTCCTATAGGATTAGATTTGAAGCTCAGCACTGTTTTGATTATTCATCATGTCATCCTTTGTATCAAGACAGATTTTCTTTCACAGACTACCTGCAGCACAAGCCTAGCTGCATGTTTACTGACGTGTATCAGTAAAGTGACAGAAAAGCTATACATTTTGAGGCTCTTCATTTCACAGAGAGGTTAAAGTGACCTTTTAACAGACCCACAATAAAACTGGAATCTGAAAAGAGTGGAGGGACCAGGTATAAAACACTCTCCAACCTAGCTGACATAAATACTAATAGGATGGAATAATTTGAGTGGACACAGGAAAAATAAATCAAATTCACTTACACTTAGAGATCTAAAACTACTGTAGAGACACAGACCATGACTAAAGGTGTGATTTATTTCTGACAAAGCCCAGCAAAATTGAAATACCTAATACCGTATTCCAAAGCACCTTCAGAAAAGCACATGTATTTAGAAACTTTTTATTGCTTCCAAAATGTGTTCTTTCTCGGTTATCTGCTAATGAGGAGGCATAAAACCTCCCCACTCTTATCGACTGATAACAAAAAATCCATAGTATGTTCTTTTGAACTATAAAAAAGAATGAGCATATAATTTAAACATAATAGAAAATCTTGTGTTATAAATACATGATCCTCTCTTAACTATCTGACTCTACATAATATACTGCAAATAGAGATCTGGAGTTAAGTAGAAAAATCTAAACTTGAAACTGTGAGCTGGGTATAAAGAAATCTCCATGATGAGTATTTTACACCCCATATATATAAACAGATATCTGTGAAAACCTAGGGTATTTTGGTGACTGAAGTTAGCTCTCTTATTATGTTAAGGTATTTGTATAATGAGCCATTGCTGACATAGACTTGAACAATGCTGAGATACAATGGTTAGGGAACAACAGAAGAGTTTGGAAAGAAAAGTTCAGGGCAGTATTAAGGTCACTAGAGACCCCTAAAGGATCGGTAATTACTAAAAATAACCACATAAGAAATGAAGGTTGCAGTCATAAGGATCTCTTAGACAACAGGCCAAGAATTTAAGACCTTAACCTAGGATACAGATGTCTTTAAAGTGAGCTACTCTTGGAATATTAACTTGATAAATTAGTTTCTAAATTCCTATCCTCTTTGGACTGAAGTCCAAAGGACGCTGGATACAAACTCCGATCTACAGGCTCTCATGACGGGGCCTGCATTTGCAATTCAAGACAAAGATTGTTCTTAGGGCAGCCAACTTTCTTGGCATCTTACATGATGTTGAAAATGTTTTATACCATTAAAACTCCTTTACTCTTTGACGCTAAAAGAGCATTCTGAAGACTATGGCAAGAATGAACCTGGCTATGCAGCCAATTCAAAGTCCTATAAGAGTTTCTTCGAGATTCCTTACATTCAGAAGTTCCAGCGTGTAGTATTTCGAAGAAACTGCAAAAGGGGAAAACTTCAATTTTCCATTTACATTTTAAAAATGATGAATATGAAATTTATAAAGGAAGTTGTATAACCTCTCTTAACTTTGGGAGCAAATAAAGAAAGGTAATTATTTAACAAAGAAGAGGTAACCATAGATGACCTACCTCAAAGAGCTCACCTACCATGATTCACCCAAAAAGCATTTATTAAGCAGCTACTATAGTGGCGGGGCTTCCCTGATAGCTCAATTGGTAAAGAATCCACCTGCAGTGCAGGAGACCCCGATTCTATCCCTGGGTTGGGAAGATCCCCTGGAGAAGGGAAAGGCTACCCACTCCAGTATTCTGGCCTGGAGAATTCTATGGATTGTAAACCCAATGCAAGAGACATGGGTTTGACCCCTGGGTCAGGAAGATCCCCTGGAAAAGGAAATGGTAACTCACCCCAGTATTCTCGCCTGGGAAATCCCATGGAGGAGGAGCCTGGCAGGCTGCAGTCTGGGGGCTGCCAAGGATTCAGACTTGACTTAGGAACTAAACAACAAACAACAACATTGCACCTAAAACAGCTGTATAATGTTGCTTTTTTTTTTTGAGAAACAGCTCAATCATAAATCAATGACTGTATTAGAGTTTCTCCAACCTGGTTTTTTATTTCAGGCTTGTATATAAATTCATTTTTGGTTTTCTCTATCCACAGCATCTTAACATGTATTCCATGTCCTCCCTAAGGCAGTCACACAGGTCTCTCATTGTGTACCCTGGTTCAGCCCCTCTGAAACTGTGCTGATCTATTTGAGGTGCTTCCAGAAGCTTCTGAAATTGTGGCCATGTCATATAGCCTATACTTCTATCATGCTAAGTGGCTTCAGTTGTGTCTGACTCTGTGCAACCCTGTGGATTATAGTCTCTTGGCTCCACAGTCCATGAGATTTTCCAGGCAAGAATACTGGAGTGGGTTGCCATTTCTTTCTCCAAGAGATCTTTCCAATGCAGGGACTGAACCCAGGTCTCTTATGTCTTCCTGTATTGGCAAGTGGGTTCTTTACCAATAGAACCATTCATCAACCATCCCAAAATAGCTCTCAGATTCAGCAGAAATCAATGCCACAGTCCTAAGTGTTACATAATATGAAGCAAAGAGACAGAAGATAATATTTTACTATACCCATCTTCCAGAAGATCTTCCAGAAGGGTGATCACATCTGATATCTATTCACTACAATGTCTTTCACCCAAACGCAGAACAAAGAAAAGTCAGGAATGCTATAAAAGTGATTCCTGCATCACTGACCAGTTGGAAGAGTGTGTCTGTTATAAATCCAAACATTAGCACTACCTGGGCAACTTTATAAAAGCATAAGTGACCAGATAAACTTTCTCTGGATATCTAGACTCAATAGGCTTAGGGTAGAGGCCAGCATATCTGATATTTTTTTTTCTCTCTCTAGTAATATCGGTATATAGCCAGGACTGAGAAACACCACGCTAGGAAAATGAAGTTTCATTGAAACCCATCATTCATAGTTCTATGCTGTGTGTGGGCAGACATCAGAGCCACATGGATAGAAAACTTTTGACAGAGGACAGTGAAGATGGAACATGGACTATGACCCCAGGCAGCTGGGGTCCCCACAGGACCCTACAACGGCATTTCCCAGTTTCCCAGGGGGGCAAAAATCATCAGCTGCCTTGGTTGCGGTTATAAGACACATCAACATAAATGGGTCTAGAGTCAGTAGAGTCACCTGGAGATTAATTCTCCTTGTTTAGTACCTGTGTTGCCAATCTGATGCTAAAATGATAACAGGGAAAGGTTACAGTATGTGTCATGGTGCCACAAACTGAATCAGTTCTGAGGAAACATGATTCTGATTTGAACTTCTAGAACACTTGAGTTTCTTATGGAAAAGTCTGAGGGCTCTGGAAGCTTCTCTTCTCTTTTTCAGTTGTTAGGTGTATCATGGGCCATATTTATTCTATATCATATAACACAAATACTCAGAGACTACGAGCCCATCTTTCTGTGACAAAACTGATGTCCAGGAGCATCTGTTTCCCACCAGCACATATCAACTTGATGGCAGGTTTGGCAGCAGGCCAGTGACATCCCAACTACACTCACTATGATCCAGGGCTGACCTCTCCACCAAACACAGGAGACACAGCTCAGAGCCCACAGTAATTTTAGGACTCATGAAGATGCTTTCATTTCTTTCAGAATCAGAAAATAAATTTGAGGTCAAAGAAAATGCTAATACATTCATCTTTATACCAATGAAGCAGCGAACTATGACTTTTATGGGGAAAGGGACCCATAAAGTCAAAAGAGCCTAGGACCTATGAAGTCCCAGGCAGACTTGGTTATCTTTGATTGTGGATGGCCAGTTACATAATTCCCAGGACACTTAAGAAAAATGAGAAATATAGGGTTTCTTGTACAAAGGTACAAATTATTATGGATTTCAAGGCAATGCCACCAAAACATTAAACCAAGCCTAGGGTCCTCAGAGCATGGGGTCCTATGTCATTGTCCTCGTTGAGTGATGGAGGGCACCACCATACTGTTAGGAACTAGCATTGTGTAAGTTAAGAGTAGGATCTCCATCTCTGTTATCACCCTGTCTTTCTACAGGTCCAGTTCTTTTTCTTCCTCTGTGCATCTCCTTCAACCAGAGCTAGCCAATGAGAGAACAAGAGTGCCAAAGAAGGATGTGGCTGTTCTGGGCATTTGGTTGGGAAATTTCATTCCCTTTATGACTATCATTACTTTGATGACACTTGAAGTTCCACCCTGTCACTGGGCAGAGGATCTTTTTTACCTTTTCATCCACAAATACAATGGTAAGTGACCTTGGTACCTTATCTTAGCACATGTCACTGTCACAGGTTAAGTCCCTCTCCCCTACCATTGCTTTGAAACATGATATGATTGGTAAAGAAACTTCTGCTGTTAAACCCATCTCAACAATAAGTCAGCGTTATTTATTTATGATGTTACATGAATCATCTGTATGTTCCCTGATAAGCCCTCGGCTGTGTGTCTTTCACTGCAGCTGACATTTTGCTGCCATTTGCCGAGCTAAGTAACTACGGTGCAATCACTCCGAGCTGATGCATGGTCATTGTTTTGCACAAAATGGATTTTTAAGTCCAATGAAAGGCTTTCCAAAGAATATAATTTGACAAAGTAAAATTTTGCCCATATAACAGAAATCAGCCAGGGCTGCACCAAATGTATTTTTTAAGATAGCTAAAAGGATTTCTGCAGAGAGTTTGACAAAGTATTTTACTTTTGTGCACAAAGCAAAAATTGATTAGTTTTGAACAAAAAGGATTTCTCGGGGCGCTGAAAGGCTTTTCTCTGAAATTAAATATATTCTTTGGCTGGCGGAATAGGATATTTGAAAGGAGTGTCTTTGAGAAGACAAATAGTTGTCAGTGACATTTTTTTTCCAGGAACAAGTTAAAAGAATCTACTTAAATGACATTTTCAACCACCAAAACCTGGTTTGGTTCCAGATGTCTTACTACTCACAGAAAGATGCCACATTTTCCAGTGGGTGAGACTTACTGCATGATTCATTCGCTTGTTTGATCCTGCTTCTAAATTGATAGAATCACTGAGTAGACATTTCACTGAACACTCTTCCCTTCAGTTAAACCACAGAAGACAAGAAATCTGAACATATTGGAAGGCACAGAGTTTTAACTTAAATTGTTTAGCTTCAGGGAAATTTTGCTGACAATTTCCTTGGTATCCCCAGTGCTTCTTTTTGAGGAGGGGAGGTGATACGGAAACATGCAACTTATACAAAAACTGCTTCCCTTTTTTTTCTAAAAGCATCAGTCTGCTGCCTGGAAAGTTTTAAAGTCAGAAGAGAAATGCTGTGACCTACTTACCCAATGTGCTGTGAGAGCTTTGTATTCAGGTGTGCAAGTGCATGCATGCCTGCGTATGTGTGTGTGTGCATTAGTGCAGGCGGCGTGTAAGCAAGTAGGGGTGGCTATGTGCGTGTGCGTCATCCTAAGTCACTTCAGTCATCTCTGACTCTTTGTGACCCTGTGGACTATAGTCTGCCAGGCTCCTCTGTCCATGGGATTCTCCAGGCACGAGTACTGCTGTGGGTTACCATGCCCTCCTCCATGGGATCTTCCCATCCCAGAGATAGAACCTGGCTCTTCTGTATTACAGCCAGATTCTTTACCATCTGAGCCAACAGGGAAGCCCCATGTAGGGCTCTAACTCCAACCAAATTTTTAAGTAGTGATCATTTCTTAAATACAAAGAATGTGTTTTGGAGTATACATAAAAGTAATAATTTACAACATCTAATTTTTTTTAAATATCTTTGTGGATTTTGTGCTTTTATAATTCACCAGTATAAATTTGGAATTTCTTTTCCCAGCTCAGTTGGTAGTCTCTGCATAAAATCACGATAGGACAAAGTCAAACCATCCCTGTCCCTCCTTCTCTGGTTATACCATTAAGTATAAAACCCAAATCTAAATTTTATTTACTAAGTTGCTGAAGCTTTAGAAGTTATGTATATTATTACCTATTGTATATCTAGAAATTAAGGGTAACTTGTTTTTAACAGTTTCATTATCTAACAAGTTTATATTCATCTTTAGGAAACAAATCTTTGATTTGTTTATATTATTTATCACAGAAGATTACAATGTGTAACCTTATTTTGTCCTCTTGTCTGAAATCAAAGGAATTTAAGGTAAATAGAATCCTCTTTAGTACAAGATGTTTCTTATCATGCTTGCTTCTTAAGCTGTGATGTTTAAATAAAGGAAATAAGAATCAGCAGATCAACTTCTTTTCATCTTATTATTCACCAAAAGGAAGAACACAGACACACATCCGCATGCTCTCATACACCTCGTTATTACAGCACTACTTCCCTAAAACTTGACGAAGGACAGCAAAAACAATTTATGGACCAGAGTGCCTGGCTCACTATCAAAACAAAACAAGCAAAGCAAGTATTGCAAACCAATCAGACTTTGATTACTAACCTACTTTTAGGAAAGATCTCACACAACACACCATTTCACCTCATGGCTTGACTAAACACCACTCCGGAGATTACTCATGCTGTATAGCACAAGCAAGTTTAGAAGTTCCTGGCTAACAAAGTAAGGCCATTCACTGTGGATGTCAAACCCAGGGAGGCCATAGGTGGATGAATCAGCCTGCAGGGTAACTCTTGGTATG
This sequence comes from Antilocapra americana, assembly GCA_007570785.1. Classification (NCBI taxonomy): domain Eukaryota; kingdom Metazoa; phylum Chordata; class Mammalia; order Artiodactyla; family Antilocapridae; genus Antilocapra; species Antilocapra americana. The sequence goes on from ML661896.1 coordinate 20,199,124, forward strand.
CGGTTTCTTTGGACACTTAACCCTGGAGACAAAAATAAAATGGTGATGATATACAGCAGGCACACCTGTTCATACGAATATTTGATGCTGTACTAATTGCGAGAGTGAGTCAAGACCAGCCCTTCACACTGAAAACACAGAAAAATGCACATACATTTTTAACTGCCACAGAAATAGGAAAGCTTAATAGCACAGGAAAGCGAGATGAACTAAGAGCTGAGAAGGAGCCGAACACTGATAGAAAGATAGGAAAATGTAACTGTCCATTAGGGACCACTTCACAATGACAAATCATGACATTTTCTTGGGAAATGGGAGAATATAAAGCGTCTGAGTTGCTGAGGAATGAATAGTCACGGAAACGCAAGGTCATAGCCATTGCTCACTCAGAAGCTGCAACTAATGTTAAAATCACAATGTAGGAGCCAAGACTTTTCCCCCTCAAATTCATGACTGTAAACTCCCTTTAAAGCTATAGTTACTTTTAGAGGTGCTATAATGAGTTGGTTTCTTTACATATTGATTGTGTATTATTGTGTGTGATGGTATATTCCCCCTTTAAATGAGTGACATTAATTCATGTTTCCTCAAAAAGAATAGCCTTGGTACTTCTACAAACCTGGGGCAAAAGAGAAAGAAATCCTAAGAATGACTGGTAGTGAATTTTCTGCCGTCATCAAAATGTGGGTTAGCACCAGATTTAGCTTGATTTTAGGCAAAAATAAATAATTGGTATTTCTTATACTGGAGCACAGGATTTGCCAAGTCATACCCATTACACTACCATCATGATGTGTTGGGCACTTACTAGGTCTCATATAAAGAAGAAATAACTGAGTCTCAGAGAAGTTAAGTAATTCAGAAAAGCCAGCTTCCAAACCCAATCCTAGCTGAAGGCAAATCCTCTGCTTCTAGTTTCAACACTATGACAGTCCCACTGCTGGTACACATGAGCCCTGTGCCCTTACATGAGTGGTTTACTCCTTCTCTATTATATGTACACCCCTATGCAATCACCTAGAAAGTGGTAATGGTATTAGCTGCTCCAGGGAATTGTTATTCTGAAGACTAAGTGAGAAAATGTTGTATGATGCCTAGCATGTCAGTATGGTGCCCACTTCACGTTTATATAATTATGATTTCATACCAGGTCAGAGGATCCTAATGGCTCACGTACCCTAGATGAGCTTCAGGGTGACAGAAAACTCCTGAAGTTGAAAGGGTGATGCTATGGACATATATGATCTGTATTGTATGTACCTATGCGTGTGTACTCAGTCACTCAATGTCTGACTCTTTGTGACCCTATGGGCTGTAGCCCTCCAGGCTCCTCTGTTCATATGATTTTCCAGGCAAGAATACTGGAGTGGGTTGCTGTTCGCTTCTCCAGGAGATCTTCCTGACCTAGAGATCAAACCCATGTCTCCTGTCTCCTGCATTGCCCAGCAGATTCTTACCCCTGAACCTCTGGGAAGCTTCTGTAGAGTACAGGGCAGCTCAAGTAGCTGGGTAGCCTGGGAACAGGGAAGTGGCTGAGAAAATCAGAATCCATCCCCTGGGAAGTGTCTACCAAGACTTCACTGAGAGGAGAAGGCATTTACCCTGTAGGGAACCTCTGACAGTTAAAGAGACACTTAGGTCATTTGAAAACTCTTATAAAACCAAAAATCATCTTAATACAGCAGCCATTAGTCAATTTGGCCAGTTGAGAACCAGATTGCATCTGTTAAAAAGTGAAAAATCACTTTCAGAACTGCTCTTTCAAATTTCCTGGATATCATATTGAGGTTCAATTTTTTAAAATTCTGATTGCCCATTAAGCTTCATCTTTCTCACTTATTTTCAAATGGCCATTCATAAAGCTTCAATTTTGGAAAAGGAGGGGGAAATCTTTCAGGGAAAACTGCAAATCAGGTTTGAAAACCCTCCCACCCTTGTTCAAAGCTCTAAGCATACTAAAAAAGGTCAAGGGAAGTTATTGGCAACTTAGCACATTGATTTTTATTTGGAAGTTGCAAAAGAGCCATCTATTTTTATTTTCCTTCCCCAGTGTGTTTTGAAAATCTGGAAATGGCTCTGAAAAATGCAGATTTTTATCTTCCCTTGAAACACTTGAACATCTGCCAACATGCCCACATTAGGCCCAACATTCTCAATTGGCAAAAACCAGCTGGAGCTGCAGGGCAGTGGTCCCTACTGGTGCAGTTCCCACCATTCTCTTATGTCTCATATCAGTCCACTTTTCTCATTTCTGCTATTCATGTTTAAATTCATGGTCCCTGCCTTATACAGAAACTGAGAAGGATGACAAAAGCAGCCATGCTCTCCAAGTGCTGGACTTCGGTTCATCTGTCTACTTAATACTGCCTTATGAACTAGATTGTCATCAACTGCAGATTAGGTGATGCCCTGTGGAGGTGATTTAGCTTTGTCTCCTCCAAATCTTGCTAGATTGACAGACCCGGAAGTAAGGTGCAGTCCCTCTACAGCAGAAGCAAGAGAGATCAGGAAGATATTGACAAGCGAACTGGTTTTTTCTGGAGTCCCACATATATTTGCCTAATGCGCACGTGAATGATCAGTAACTGAAACATTTCACCACTGACAGCAGAAGCTAAATCTTGGACTGAGGTTTTTTGTGCTTCCTTCCATAAAACTGGACTCTGATAGTGTGGAACACTGAATGAGCATTTTCTTCCCAGTTAATTTATGACCAAGTACCTGTGGGTAATAGATACTGGAGAGTAGGAACAGAAGGAAAAGTAACACGTGGTTTGTACTCTTGTGGAGGTTTCACACTAGTAATGAAAACAAATGTCATTTGGGGCATATGGACATAATACAACTGATCTGGAGGAAGGATGACAAAGTAGAGAGATAGACTGGATTCTAGAGACAGGAAATTGGCCAAATGGGGTAAATATTTAATAATGCTCCAAAGAAGAAATGAAGAGAGGCTGGACCAGACTTAATAAACAAAACTTTAGGAAGGAAGGGAAGTCTTCATGTATGTAGCAGAAAGCACTCAAGAGCTCACTGTTCAAAAGAAAGTATAAAGTTCACCTAAGTGCCCACAGGCAACTCTGGTCAAATTTAAATGAAGACGGTGAAATTGTGCCCCTCGGTCCCTTTAGATCTGATATACCCCTGGTCACTACACTTACTCTCCATTTCTCCACAGTATCCATCATTCTCTAATGCCAGTTTATTTCACTCACTATCTACATGTAGAATAACCCTATTTATTTTCAAATGTGTTTAGCTATTTTTTAAAATGTATTTTATCAAGGCCCAGAATTGATCGTTCTATTTCAGCCTGAAATGTAATTTTTTACAAGGCTTTCAGGCATCCACGTGCTCTCATCCCAATTTTCCACTCCTCTGTGTTCCAAAAACAATTTACCAGGCCTGTTTTCTGCCACTGACTATACTGTGTTATAGTTACTTGAGTGTCTCTCATACCAGCTTATGTTCAAAGTATCTGGAATACAGAAGTATAGCAGACTGAATGATGCTTCCCCTATTCCTGCTCCACAAAAAAGATATGTCCACCCAGATTCTGTGACTGTGATCTTCCTTGGAAAAGGGGTCTTTGATGATGTGTTTAAGTTGAGAGTCTTTAGATGAGATCATTCTGGATTATTTGAATCTAATAATGATGCTAAATAATTAAATCTAATGATTCAATCTAATCCCTAAATCTAATGATATGTGTCTCTAAGAGACAGAAGAGACACACACGGAGAATGCCATGAGAAGACAAGGGTAGATACTGAAGTGTCGCAGCCACTAGAAACTGGAAGAGGCGAGGAAAGATTCTCCTCTATGGCCTTCAGAGGGACTGCAGCTCTGCCAACATCTACATTTCTGAACTATGGCCTTTAGGGTTGTGAGAGAATAAATTTCTGCTGTTGTCAACCGCCCAGTTTGTGGTCATTAGTTATGGCAGCACTAGGAAACTAGTACAAAGTATATTATCAATGTACATTCATTTAAGTAGTTATTCATTTGATTAAGTATTTCAGGGCTAGGCTACTCCTTAGTCCAGTGATTGCAAGCTGAAAATAAATTGTAAGCTCCTCAAAAGTAAGGGTGGTAAAATCTAATATCATAATCAGATAAACATGAGCCCTCTCTGTAGTCTTTAAAGATTGAAGTATCCCTGTCTTCCTCTAGGGCTTCCCTAGTGATGCAGTAGTAAAGAATCCACCTGCCAGGAGATGCAGGTTCGATCCCTGAGTCAGGAAGATCCCCTGGAGAAGAAAATAGCAACTCACTCCAGTATTCTTGCCTGGAAAATTCCATGGACTGTGGAGCCTGGAAGGCTATAGTCCATGGGTTGAAAACAAGTCAGTTACAACTTAGTGACTAAACAGCAACAGCACCTTCCTCTAAGACCTTATAGAAGTAGAAAGTAGAAAATTCAGCATCAGTGAAGGGGAAATTCCTCAGCTGGCTCTTTCAGTTCCTAGGGTCACAGTGCAATGGCTGGTAACCCTGTGCTGGTGTCTAAGCTGCTGCCAGTCTCTGTGGAGACCAGGGAAGCTGCTCTTCACCTGCTTAGCCTAAGAAAAGCCATACCTGCAGAAATCATAATTATGTATTTTGCAGACTCTTTTCTCTCCTCTGGGAAGGTCCTTCATTTTTCCACACCCCCACCCACCATGGATAATATGAATCTGCTACTGGACTTGACATCTGGTGTTCAAAAGCATTTTTCAGAAACTTGTCAATTAGAAAAGTCTGGAACTACTTGTATACTGTTAAATGAGAGGGGGAAAATCAAACTAAAAATAGTGTATTCAATTTAGTACCACTTAAGATAAGTTTTAAATAAAGAATAGTTAGACAGCAGTGAGGATTGGAGTTTAAGGAGCTGAAATAGCTACAGGAAATATTTCTGGGTAGTGAGATTGCTGGTTATATGTTTTATGAACTATTCTGCTTTTTATATATTTTTAACTGATTGTATTTTCTCTATTAAATAAAATATCGATATTTTAAAATCAGTAAAAATAAAATGAAAACACAAAATAAAGGCTGTAACATCTTGAGTATTTAGAAGCTGAGATGAGTGTTGATCCAAGAGATTAATAAATGCAGGCAGGTTGCCTCAGTTCAGTTCAGTTCAGCCACTCAGTCATGTCCAGCTCTTTGTGACCCCATGAATTGCCACATGCCAGGCCTCCCTGTCCATCACCAGCTCCCGGAGTTTACCCAGAACTATGTCTATTGATTTGGTGATGCCATCCAACCATCTCATCCTCTGTCTTCCCCTTCTACTCCTGCCCCCAATCCTTCCCAGCATCAGGGTCTTTTCCAATGAGTCAACTCTTTGCATGAGGTGGCCAAAGTATTGGAGTTTCAGCTTCAACATCAGACCTTCCAATGAAAACCCAGGACTGATCTCCTTTAGGATGGACTGGTTGGATCTTCTTGAAGTCCAAGGGACTCTCAAGAGTCTTCTCCAACACCACAGTTCAAAAGCATCAATTCTTCAGTGCTCAGCCTTTTTCACTGTCCAACTCTCACATCCATATACGACCACTGGAAAAACCATAGCCTTGACTAGACGGACCTTTGTTGGCAAAGTAATGTCTCTGCTTTTTAATATGCTGTCTAGGTTGGTCATAACTTTCCTTCCAAGGAGTAAGCGTCTTTTAATTTCATGGCTGCAATCACCATCTGCAGTGATATTGGAGCCCAGAAAAATAAAGCCTGACACTGTTTCCTCATCTATTTCCATGAAGTGATGGGACCAGATGCCATGATCTTTGTTTTCTGAATGTTGAGCTTTAAGCCAATTTTTTCACTCTCCTATTTCACTTTCATCAAGAGGCTCTTCAGTTCCTCTTCACTTTCTGCCATAAGGGTGGTGTCATCTGCATATCTGAGGTCATTGATATTTCTCCTGGCAATCTTGATTCCAGCTTGTGCTTCCAGATCATGAATAAACAGATATATTATATCACAAAATGCAGCATCAACTCCATGATGGAATGGAGAGAAAAAGCAAGGCTGTGGTTAGAAATCCAACTTGTTTTTGATGCATGAAACAGGGCACTCAAAGCTGGTGTACCGGGATAACCCAGAAGGATGGGATGGGGAGAGAGGCAGGAGGGGGGGTTCGGGATGGGGGACACATGTACACCAATGGCTGATTCATGTCAATGTATGGCAAAAACCACCACAATATTGTAAAGTAAGTAGCCTCCAATTAAAATAAATAAATCAAATTTTAAAAAAGAAATAGAAAAAAATCTAACTTGTGGAATAAAGCAGACTTGAGTTGGAATCTCAGTCCTTTAATAACCATGTAACCTTGAGCAAATTCCCTAAACATTATAATTAACTAAGATAATGTACAAAAATCACTTGGTATAATAGCTGATGTGTAATAAGATTCATATAAATATCAACAACCTATCAAATATCATCATATGGATTACCAATAATTTAGATTATCATAAAAATTAATTTCCAGTTGAAATTCCTTCTTAGAATTTTTAATTCAGTTTACATTAAGTTAATTAGAACAAAACTGGGGATGTAAGCAATCTAATGTTAAATAATACTTTATTATTTTAGGGTAAGTCATACTGTGACTAATTTATATCCTTATTCTGGTCCATGAGAGTGGATATTTTCCAGATGACCAGAAAATTACATAAAATTATAATCAAATAAGCAACTTTCTTATTTAGGAAAAGAGGGTCTCTGATTAGGTCTTTTATAATATACGGTAAGAACTGAATTTTTTAAGATGGAATATATATAGTCATCATATATTATTCAGTAGGGAGGGATTTCTGAGGTGTTTTCATATAATCTATTAACTAATCTTGCAGAGGAGCAATGAGACATGACTTTACAGCCACTCATCTAGGGAGTGGTAGGGAAGTCAAGTCTTGCATTTCCTCAACGAGGCAAGGTCTTTCCACTGGGCTGTTTTTGTTTATCTCTGGCATAGAGGCAAGCACTCCATCCATTCTGTTGCTATAATACTGGTAGGAATATGGGGCGGTCAAAGCAGCCTCCAGCAGACAATTCATGCTCAGATAAGGATGTTAGTTACATGAAAAAAACAGACTCAGATGATTAATTGGTGCTCAAGTGAATGGTGAATACATGAGAGGATCGGGTGAGGTTTTGATACTTGGTTTAGCATTAATTGAGAGAATTAAGAGAGATTAAATTATTAAAAACTTTATGATATCACTTGCTTTATTTTCATAGCATTGACATGTATACTTTAATCACTCATGATGTCTCTCTTAGGCCTGTTCAGGATATATTTGCCTGTGGGATTTTAAAGATATATGAAATAAGAATTACCCTGCAGCAATGACGGGAAGGACACTAACATGGTGACAATATACTCATCCTCCTCCTTCCTATCAAAATTATCTTTCATATAGTCAAATACCTAATGCAGGGGAAAAAAATGGGACTTAATCAAAGAAATCATGTCTTTCTAACTCTAAATGTAGGTAAGAGGATTTTGAAAGGAACTTTTCCCGTTGCCTCAGAATCAATGATCTGAGACCAGAATTGAGGTCAAAAAGTATGCAGAACCCCACATGTTAAAGAGAGGACCCCAAAATTATAGCAGGACCATTTGTCTGAGGCTTATAAAGAAGGGAATAAAACTAGTGTTAGTCCTAACACCTACTACCCCTACCTTTACCTCACCCTTCCTCACTCTCACCCTTGGCTGGGGTATGGGATAAGGACAGAATGACTGGAGTCTTCAGTAACAGGGGTTGAAGGTAGGACCTTACTTTCCTCTTTTCTGACAAAATGAAGTGTGTATGTGTTGTGGGCGGGGTGAGGGGAAAGCTCCAAGAAACTTACTCAAGTAGGTATGTCACTGGATGCCAGTGAGAAAGGCAACCAACATCTTACTTCCAGGTGGATCCTTGAAAAACTATAAAACATGCAAATTCCCCTATGCTCTGAGCAACATATAGTGAAGAAGTTACTGTATGTACTTGACACATGTCCCTAAAATTTGGGAAGGGTGAGGAGGGGTCAACGTCTAAAGTCAGAGAGACAGGGGTCTGCTTTTCTCAAAGGCAGGAGGTTGCCAGAGCTGGTCTGAGCCAGGCTTGAATAGAGACCATGCTACCATGTGCCTGGGTAGAAAGTGATGGAGACCACCATTTCAGGGTCTTCCGTCTTGTGGAGGGTGCCGTAAATCACCTCCAAGTTTCTGGGAAAGCTCCCAGATGTTCCAGATAAAGTAAGCTACCATAAAGTTGCCAGGTGATGAGAAAGTTCTGCATGGAAAAGAGGTTTGGGGTATTGACTACTTTGTTGTTGTTTCATTGCTAAGTCACATCTGACTCTTTTGTGACCCCATGGACTGTAGACTTCCAGACTTCTCTGTCCGTGGGATTTCCCAAGCAAGAACATTGGAGTGGGTTGCCATTTCCTTTCCCAGGGGATCTTTCTGATGCAGTGATCAAGCTCAGTGTCTCTTGTGTGGCAGGCGGACTCTTCACCACTGAGCCACCAGAGAAGCCCCACTGACCACTTAGCAGGGTTAAAACAATCTAGGGCTGCCTCTGTCTTTGTGAGTCCTTGATAGTAGAGTGGACTGAGGGTGAAGCTGTCCCCTCCATTGTAAACAAGCGCATCATCTATGCTAAGTCAATCTTAATAGCTGAGGATGGCTGCAGAGTTGAAAGTGAACTGAACCAAAACATGACTAGTCAAACAGAATGCTAGGGAGATTTTGCTACTGCCCTGGAACTGACTCTCTGCAGGATGTATTAGGCATATGTGTTTTCCAAATGGGCACATTCTAAAGATGACACTTTCTAAAGAAAGACACCTACTTAGGACATTAGACATTTCCTTTAATGCTTATTAATATGTGGACCTTAGACCTGGTTCTCCCAGCCCCTACTACAATTTTCCACCTTCATTTCCTCCCCACTTCAAAGAAAACTGAAGAGAGAAGAGTCAGTCAAGAAGTCTAAGCCGTATGGGGAGTACTGTGTTCACTGTGATATGCCAATTTTGCCATGCTTTGAAGCCAAGAAAGTAAGTGGGGGGACTCTAAAAGAGTTACCCATAGAGATTAGAGCAATGACAGGAATTGGGAAATGGCATTCTACCCTCATTTAGACATCTGCTTTTAGTCAATGGAACTGCTAATCTAGCCCTGGGTTTGTGTGATGAGAGAAGATAAGCATTGGAAAGAAATGGCAAAGAATTGTCCTATACCCATCTCTTTTGCTAAAACAACAAGATCCATGCATTTCTGGACTCTACAGAGGGCACGTACTAGTTTGCCTTCCTGCTATTAACTCATATGAGACTTGCCCACTGAGCAAGGGGACCCCAACAGCAACAGACTCTGGGGTGGAGCCGAGAGACAAGGAAGAGGTTGCCTGAAGCCAGATTTCCAAACTCAGGCAACAAGGCAGTGGGAAAGCACTGCAGGCCCCTCCATAGAATTCACACCTGCTCCCCATGAGAGAGCCAGCCCTTGAAATATTAACGTGGTAAGACATAGACACTGCAAACAGAGAGGCTGCAACATCAGTTACTGAGAGCAAAGACAACTGTCTCTTTTCTCTCCCTGTTTTTGCCCCAACCCACAGGAGAAACTAGGCCTGGAAGAGGCAGGAAGATGTCTCTAGGCAAGATCACTTCCTCCCATCCATTCAAGCTGTCAGGGTCCCAGGCTCTATGCCTGTTCTCAAGAGGAGAGAGAAGTTTAAGTCAAGTTTCAGACTGATCCAGACTTAGTAATGTTCATTTATGGGTTAAACAAGGGAGATTTGATGAAATAGTTGAAAACAGGGAATGAAGAAACAAATATTTCATATTATATGGCTCAGAGAGTTAGTCTCTTTAATAGGTCTTTAAAATATACATAAACTTATTTTTTAGGGTTGTTTTAGATTTACAGCAAAACTTTGCAGACTATAAAGAGAGGTCTTATATGCCCCTCCCTTTATACATGGAGAGTCTCCCCTACTCGCATCAACTTTCCACACTGGAGTTTGTTTTATTCTACGAACCTACACTGACACATTATTAACATCAAAGTTAAGAGTTCATAATAATCATAAGTTCATTATCAATCCTGGTTTACACAGAGATTCAAACTTGTTATATGTTGTATGCGTGCATTCCAAGTTGCTTCAATCATGTCCAACTCAATGTGACCCTAGGGACTGTAGCCTACCAGGCTCCTCTGTCTTGTGAGATTTTTCAGGCACAAATACTGGAGTGGTTTGGCATGCCCTTCTCCAGGAAATCTTCCTGACCCAGGGATCAAACCCATGTCTCCTATGTTTACCAGCATTGGCAGGCGGGTCTTTAACACTAGTGCCACCTGGGAAGCCTTATATGTTGTATGGATCTTAATAAATGTATAATGACATGTGAATATGCTTATAGTATCATACAGGAGAGTTTTATTACCCTAAAAACTCCATGATTGCCACCTGCAATGTACCTTTTATATATGTATTTTATCTGGAATAGTAATGGCTCATTTTTGGTTTACATACTCTTAACCTTCCCACACTAGCGAATAATAATAATCTATAATGATATCTTACCATTTGATGGTTGATGAATAAGTGGTGTTTTATTATTTTCATGATTGCTTATACCATTTTCTTGCTATAATGTTCCTCCTCACAGGGTATTTTAGTCTGCATAAACAGGGTCTACCAATATATTAATAATATATCCAATGAAATCCCTGCAGAACATTTGGTCCTGTCCAAAATGTTCACACAACATTTGGCCCATGCCAAAATGTTCTTGAAATTTAGTACTGTTTAAATGTTCACAAGCATATTTGGCTCATGCCAAATGGTTTTGGACAGGACCAAATATCAAAACCTTTCAGCATGGACCAAATGATGTATGGTGCTTTTTGATAGGACCAAATGCTTGCTAAACAATGAAATAAAACAGAACCAAAAGTGTCTCTACACCTTTTTAATGGGACTTCCCTGGTGGCTCAGTGGTAAAGAATCCACCTGCAATGAAGGAGACTCAGGTTCAATCCCAGGGTCAGGAAGATTCCCTGGAAGAGGAAATGGCAACCCGTTCCAGTATTCCTGCCTACAGAATCCCATGGACAGAGGAGTCTGGTAGGCTACATACAGTCCTTGGGGTTGCAAAGAGTCAGACATGACTGAAGTGACTTAGCACACATACACCACACACACACCTTTCTAATAAGGCATTCACTTGTACCTCTGATGTGCTCTATCTTTTGAAGAGGTTGATATTGTCATCATTTTACAAATGAAATGAAGAGCATAAGCATGCCCTGAATGTTAAACGCCACATATTCAGTTGGCGGAAAAATAACATTAAGTAAAAATAGGCATCTCTTGCTTAACAAGAAAAACAAAAGACATTTTTTTCCCTGAAGATGCTGATCAGAAGCATATTTCCTTTTCTTTTTAAGTGGAAAAATATTATAATTCATCATATTCTGATACCAAGTCCCTTACTAATGTCCTAAAAGGTAGTTAAGTTAAAATATAGCAAATTACCTGTATACAAAAGCAATAAATTATCACATTAGGATACAACATTCTAAACAAGTTACTTTCTGATCACTGAAAAATTAATGTTGTTAACCAGGAGTTGTTAGTATGCAGTAACTCAGCATGCTTTTCAAATATTCTACACAAGATTGCGATCTCTAACAATTGAATTTCAAATAGAATTCCAGACCATTCCGTATGTCATTTAATTCAATACGATTTGCTAAGTTTTAGATTTATAAATAAAACTTTTTAAACAAACATGGATTGAGAAGTATTTTATTAAGAAATACTTAAGTCCTGTGAAGTTTGGTGACTGAAAACAATGAGGCACCGTCCCAGGCAACAAGCCAGGAGACATTCTTCAAGGTATGCTTGAATATTCATATACTATGTTGAATATATGAATATTCAGTAAGCCAAATCCCGAATAGCTATGGGAAAGTGCAAACTAAAAGACTATCTATTAGGAGCCACTACTAATGGAACCGTAATATAAAAATCACATTCATGGTGGATTTTTAAGTAAAAAGGAAATTCCAAGGAAACATGTCATTCTGTGTGCATACAAGTTTTTAGCAACAGATCTACCAAGTTTGAGATATTTATTTTGAATGTCTTAAGGAAAACAAAATTATCAGCTTTCCTATCTTCAGGTGCTATTCCTGTAGAGAAGTAAAGGGTTCGACAACTGTTGTTTCTGAACAGGGATAAGGAGTTTCAGGGACTTTCCTGGGTCTGGAGTGTGTTAGTTACTTAGTTGTGTCCAATTCTCTGTGACCCCATGGACTAAAGCCCACCAGGCTCCTCTGTGTATGAGATTCTCCAGGCAAGAATACTAGAATAGATTGCGATTTCCCTTCTCCAGGGGATCTTCTCAGACCAGAAATTGAACCCACGTCTTGTGCACTGTAGGCAGATTCTTTACTCTCTGAGCTACCAGGGAAGCCCCTTGGGTCTGAAACTTTTTCTTAAAAATACTTGAATTAAGTAACTTGTCATATTGCTTCTCACAAAATTTGTAGTTTATTAACAATCACCAACAAAGTATGGGGGTTCACTTATTTCATTCTTTTTTCATCTTTGCCTATGGAAAGGTATAAAATGTAAACATTTCTGAGTTTGTATTTCTTAATTTGCAGCAAGGCTGATCATTTTCTTCATAAGCCAGCTAAATATCTTTTCTAGGAATCTGGACCTAACAGAAGCAGAAGATATTAAGAGGAAGTGCCAAGAATACACAGAAGAACTGTACAAAAAAGATCTTCATGACCCAGATAATCACAATGGTGTGATCACTCACCTACAGCCAGATGTTCTGGAATGGGAAGTCAAGTGGGCCTTAGGAAGCATCGCTACAAACAAAGTTAGTGGAGGTCATGGAATTCCAGTTGAGCTATTTCCAATCCTAAAAGATGATGCTATGAAAGTGCTGCACTCAATATGCAAGCAAATTTGGAAAATGCAGCAGTGGCCACAAGACTGGAAAGTTCAGTTTTCACTCCAATCCCTAAGAAAGGCAATGCCAAAGAATGCTCAAACTACCGCACACTTGCACTCATCTCACACGCTAGTAAAGTGATGCTCAAAATTCTCCAAGCCAGGCTTCAGCAATACGTGAACCATGAACTTCCAGATGTTCAAGCTTGTTTTAGAAAAGGTAGAGGAACCAGAGATCAAATTGTCAACATCCACTGGATCATCGAAAAAGCAAGAGAGTTCCAGAAAAACATCTACTTCTGCTTTATTGACTATGTCAAAGCCTTTGACTGTGTGGATCACAACAAACTGGGGAAAATTCTGAAAGAGATGGGAATGTCAGACCACCTGACATGCCTCTTGAGAAATCTGTATGCAGTTCAGGAAGCAACAGTTAGAACTGACATGAAACAACAGACTGGTTCCAAATAGGAAAAGGAGTACATCAAGGCTGTATATTGTCACCCTGCTTATTTAACTTATATGCAGAGTACATCAAGAGAAACGCTGGGCTGGATGAAGCACAAGCTGGAATCAAGACTGCTGGGAGAAATATCAACAACCTCAGATATACAGATGATACCACTCTTATGGCAGAAAGCAAAGAAGAACTAAAGAACCTCTTGATGAAAGTGAAAGAGGAGAGTGAAAAAGTTGGCTTACAGCTCAACATTCAGAAAACAAAGATCATGGCATCTGGTCCCATCACTTCATGGCAAATAGTTGGGGAAACAGGAGAAACCGTGGCTGACTATTTTTGGAGGCTCCAAAATCACTGCAGATGGTGATTGCAGCCATGAAATTAAAAGATGGTTACTCCTTGGAATGAAAGTTATGACCTACCTAGACAGCATATTAAAAAGCAGAGACATTACTTTGCCAACAAAACTCTGTCTAGTAAAGGCTCTGGCTTTTCCAGTAGTCATGTATGGACATGAGAGTTGGACTATAAAGAAAGCTGAGTGCTGAAGAAGTGATGTTTTTGAACTGTGGCGTTGGAGAAGACTCTTGAGAGTCCCTTGGACTGCAAGGAGATCCAACCAGTCCATTCCAAAGAAATCAGTCCTAAATATTCATTGGAAGGACTGATGTTGAAGCTGAAACTCCAGTACTTTGGCCACTTGATGCGAAGAGCTGACTCACTGGAAAAGACCCTGATGCTGGGAAAGATTGAAGGCAGGAGGAGAAGGGGATGACGGGGGATGAGATGGCTGGATGGCATCACCGACTCAGCGGACATGAGTTTAAGTGAACTCTGGGAGTTGGTGATGGACAAGGAGGCCTGGCGTGCTGCAGTCCATGGGGTCACAAAGAGTCAGACACGACTGAGCAACTGAACTGAACTGACTGAGGAATCTGCCTTAAAACATTTTTTAGTCCATTTTTCTTCAGGACATTCATCTTTTTATTATTAATTTGTTGTTGCTCTGTAGTTGCTTAGTCATGTCTGACTCTTGTGACTCAATGGACTGTACCCTGCCAGGATCCTTTGTCCACGGGATTTCGAGGCAAGCACGTTGGATTGGGTTGCCATTTCCTTCTGCAGGGGATCTTCCTGACCCAGACCAAACTTGCATATCTTGCCTAGCCAGTTCTTTACCACTGAGCCACCAAGGAAGCCCTGCTAATTTGTAGCAATTTACTATATATTGAGAATATCAACATTTTTCCTAGGATATATACTGCAAATATTCTCCCAAGTTTTTTTTTTCTTTTAATGAATTGATAATTTCAATACTTCTGAAGATGAAACTTTCAAATTCATATTTGGTTAACTGTAACAGCATTTCAGATTAAGCAGCCCTTTCCTCTCAAGATTACATAAATATTTACCCATATTTTCCTATAATTCCTTTTTTTAATATTTGAATGTAATAGAAAATTATTTTGGTTTAAGTTATTAAGTAAGGATATTGATTGATTTCCAAATGATGACAATTATCTAGCAAACTTCATCGAGTAATCTCTTTTCCCTCATCTTATTTGAGGTACTGCTCCCACTCCCCCATCTTTGTTATTGCTATTTATATATTTTGGTCTATTTTTATTTAAAAAATTTTTTTTCCATTGATCTCTCTTACTCTTTCTTGTGCTACTGCCACTCTCTTCTTACTATGTCCTTAGGATTTATCTATTCAGTTTTGCAACTACCCTTAGGCCAATTTTAGTGACTCATATTTTCTCAGAAAATCAGTCATTTAATTCAAGAATTTTAAGTTTATCAGAGGACAAGTATGACATTTCTACATCTGTGGTTTTCTTTATATTACATATTTCTCTCTTTCTCTCCTTTTAATTAGCCTGGACCATATTTGGTTCCATTACTAGGCTTCTTAGAGTTCTTAGATTTATTTTTTAAATCTTTTTCCTCTTTTCAAATTAATTATTTTAATCTTTAAAAAGTATTTTGGTTTATTATATTTTTTTCCTTTATTTATTCCTCTTTTGTTGCTATTGGCTTTAACTGGGTGTTGCTGATTTTCTTATTTCTTGAATCAATGCCTAGCTTGCTTTTACATTGTTTAATAATAAAAGCCCTTAATGCTATGAGTTTTTCTAAGTAGAGATTTAGTTATATCCCAGAATTTAGTAAGCAGTGTTTCATATTTATTTATTTGTAAATAGTCTTCAATGGCAATTCTGGCCAGCTCTTTCACTCAAAAGTTGCTTAAGAAAGTAACTAAATTTATAATAAAGGAAGGTAGGGTAACCATTTGGAGAATATAATGGAAATTTCCTTATGGCCAACTGTATGGCCAGTTTTTATAACTAATTCATGAAGACTGGAAGACAAAATTATATTCTTTATTTTTTTGGACATAAAGTTATAAGTATTTCTTAAAAAGCAATATCATTACTGATTCTCTGTATATTTACAGCCTCTATATTCTTTTGTGATCTCTCAAAGACTAGGAGTAGTATGTTGATATTTTTTCATATCATCATGATTAATTTATTATAATAAGAGGGACTAAACATTTAAAAGTAAAAATCAGGACTTTACAGTGTAATGGGTAAGAATCCGCCAGCCAATGCAGGAGTGTGGGTTTGATCCCTGGTTTGGAAAGATTCCACATGGCGAGGAGCAGTTAAGCCTGTGCATCCCAACCACTGAGCCCAAGCTCCAGAACTCGGGAGCCACAGCTACTGAGCCCACACGCTGCAGTCACTCAAGCCTGTGTGCTTTCGGGCCCGCAGGCCAGAGCTAATGCGTCCGGTGCCACAACTCCTGCAGCCAGCGCGCTCTAGAGCTAGCAGGTCACAACTGCTGAGATCGGGTTCTGCAACTACGGAGGCCTGCGTGCCCAGGGCCTGTGTTCCACGACAGGAGAAGCCACCACAATGATGAAGGGTAGCCGCTGCCCATGGCAAACTAGAGAAAACCTGTGCAAACAATGAAGACCCAGTGCAACCAAAAAGAAAATAAGTAAAATTTTTAAAAGATAAGGTAAAAATAACAACTGAGAGAAACATAAAGAACAAAAACATTAATGGAAGATATTCTTATAGTTTTGCTGAAAGAAATATTTTATAATCAAGACCCGAAGAACAGAGACTATTAAAACATATTAACATATTTAAATATAGAATTTAATTTTTTTATGGTAGAAGACACCATAAGCAAAGTTTTTAAAAATAGCTAACACTTGCCACAAATAAAGGAATAGTCCCAAGCACATATATTCTCTTTTCTGAAAGAAATTCAGAAAAAAATGACATATAAAGAACCTAAAATGTTTATAAAAATAAGTATCAGGACCCTAAACTTTATTCCTCATTTATTTCATCATCATTTGTGAGTAGACTGTCTCTGTTAGCACTGAGACCACCACGGCCTCGAGTCCCTTCTGAACTGGATGGTGGAAGCCTGTTTCTTTCCATTGGCTTCCATTCCTCGTATAATGTCTCCTGCAACTCTGTTCACAACTTATTATAAATAACAACTAGTGTCTAATGCAAACAGAACTCCCTCAAAATAATGAGCATGAGCAGGCCTGTGAAGCAGCCTAGCATGAGAACTTTCCCCAGTAGAGACTTCTTATACCCACTAGTGGCTCATCAGTCTGACTAGACTACTTGGATCCTCCCTCGCAGGGGGTTAAAACCCAAGACATGAGAGAGGGCCACCGACAAAAGAGAAAAGCAAAAGACATGAGCCACATAGAGGAAAGTCAGTAAGCAGACATTGTAAGGCTGTAGAAATCATAAATCAAAAAGAAACCGTGAAGTAAAAAGGTAAGTAAAAAGAAATGATCAAAGAAATAGAAGTGAAATACAGTTATATCTGAAGGAAAGAGAGAGAATGCACTTAATAATGCACAAAGCAGGACAGATAAAGTAGAAGGACACAGCTTTCTCTGAGATATTAAGAGCTCCTCTTTTCCCTGGCAGGATGAATGAGATTCTATTTCCTTGGGGTCTGTCTTTTCAGCTGTAGAATATCATCTTGTGTTCCCTGTTCTTCAGGTATCCTTTATAATAAATCACTCATCAGGAGATACCCTAAGCTATTTTCTCAACCTTGTAATCTGAAAGATCCTAACTGGCACTACTTCTTGGAATCACAACAATTGGTGGCATTCTAATTTCATAGTGCATTTTCCAAGAATGCTATATGCCTGTTGAGCATCTCCGTTCCATAGCCATACTTTCCCTCCCATAGAATGTGCCAAATAATTGATGAGTTCTTTACTCCAGAACTGTTAATGCTCCCTGCAATCATCAGTATAAATACTTTATTAATAATTTGTATTTATAGAACATCTGCCTCCCAAAGAGCTCAAAGCTGTTTACAAACATCATCTCATTAATCCTGATAGCAACTCCTTTTTTTTTTTAATAAGGTAGGAACATGAGGGGCTAATGGGTATTGTCATCTCCATTTGACTCATGGGAAAGCTGAAACCTGGGGAAGAGTTACTTTTTCAAGGTCAGGCAATAATCTGAGAACTAGCACAGAAATACAATCTGGAACTTCTGCCTTCTTGTACTTTATTTCTTCCTAAGAAACCTCTCTCATTTCAGTTCACACACGTACTCATTGGAATGCTCCAACATAAATTTTTTAATATAGTTGTCTCTACAGAGGGTAAGAAAGAATCTCATAAACTCAAGCATGAAAACTTACTGGACTTCAACTTAACTTTTCAAGAGTTATCACAATAGTCAGAAGCATGAAGAATGATTAAATCTGAGAATTAGAAAGCATTTTTTTCCTGCCATTTTAAAGCCAGTAAAGGAGTTTCTGCTTAGTTTTAAACGTCTTCCTTCTCCATACTGGAAATAGAAAACCAACTTCAAGATGACAAAAGTCAAAGTAATAGGCATTTTTTAAAGAAGGATGCAAAGCAATGACACCTCAATAATATTATATACTGAATAATTCCTATATCCTAGGCATATATGAGTATTATGTCATTGCAACCCTATGAAGGTGACACTGTTATCATTATTTCACTAGTGAGAAACCTGAGACTCCATGCAGTTAAACACATGGAGGAAGCTGAAGAATTTCATTTTTTTTTAGTTTTTAATTGAAGGCTAATAATTGCTTTACAGAATTGTGTTGGTTTCTGCCAAACATCAACATGAATCAGCCAGAGGTGTCCATATGTCTCCTCCCTCTTGAATCTCCCTCCCACCTGCCTCCCCATCCCACCCCTTAGGTTGTCAGAGTCCCAGTTTGAGTTCCCTGAGTCACGGAACATGTTCCCATTGGCTATTTCACATATAGTAGTGTAAGTTTCCACGTTACTCCAGCTGAGTTTACAATGCCTTTGTCTCTGCTTCTCTTACCTGTGCTTTTATAACATCACACAACTACTCCAAATAATAGCAATAGTTGCTGCTTTTGCTGTTTTGAATGGTGTAATCCTATAATCGGAGAGCCAGATGACTATAGTGTGATGCAGCCACAATAGTTTGTGCTTTGTGTCAATTACGGAAAAAAATCTAAGGAATGTTTATTAAATAATAGTCTTTGATGCTGCAAATCTTTCCACACAATTTGCAAACTTAGACCCTAAAATACAATTTAGCTGACAGTCCACCATCAAGGCAACTCTACACCCAGATGGCAAGGTTAACAACATCAAGAAAAATGGAAATTTTTTTAATCTGATTACTTGTCACTAATGAAGTAAGACTAGATCCAGATTTTACTGTAACCACACAGATCCAATTGAAAATTCCATAAAACACTTAGAATATATTAAAGGAATGCATGTTTAAATATCTATTAAAAATTTTCCCAACTCAACAGCTATACACACAATGAAAACCATCAGGAGGGGCGTCAAAAAATTTCTTAAAGCAGGAAATCTTCATTTGAATCACAGCTTGCTATGGGCAGAGTAAGCCTAAAGGACTAAAATAATAGCTATGAAATAATATAGCTAACATTTACCAAGTACTTATAATGTGGTAGTCACAGTGCTTTACATTCATGTTTGTTTAATCTTCACTGTCAAATAGGTGCAAGTATTATTCCCATTTTATAGATAAAGAAACTAAGGACTAATGAAGTTTAATATCCTGTCAGTCCTGGGATACTAAACCCAGCAATTTCACTTAAGAGTCAGATACTTGTACATTAGCTTCCACTTGTATTTGGGAAGCACACAGCATATTTATGAAAATGTTTATTACTTAATGCAGAGCTTCTCTTGTGGCTCATATGATAAAAAAAATCTGCCTACAGTGCAGAAGGTCTGAGTTCAATCCTTGGGTTGGGAAGATCCCCTGGAGAAGGGAATGGCTACCCATTCCAGTATTCCTGCCTTGAGAATTCCATGGACAAAAGGAGCCTGATGGGGCCAAATAGGCATTCTTATTTTGTGAATAAATGAATAGTGAATAAAACAGTATGATCATTGAAAATGCAGAAATAACTGTTTATATTGTGTAGTCCTGAGGAAGAAGCACAATAGTCAATAATACACTAATCAACACTACTATATTTAAAATAGATAACCAATAGGGATCTACTGTATCACATAGGGAGCTCTGCTCAATATTCTGTAATAACATATATGGGAAAATAACTTGAAAAAAGATTTTATATATACATATATATATATAAAATACATATGTATATTTATATACAACCACATATATGTTATATATGGGCTTCCCTGGTGGCTCAGATGCTACAGAATCTGCCTGTAATGCAGGAGGCCTGGGTTCACTCCCTGGGTCAGAAAGATCCCCTGGAGAAGGGAATGGCAATCCACTCCAATATTCTTGTCTGGCTAATTCCATGGACAGAGGAGCCTGGCAGGTTATATGTAGTTCATGGGGTTGCAAAGAGCTAAACACGACTGAATGACTAACACTTAACCTGCATATAGATAACTGAATCACTTTGTTGTACACCCAAAACTAACTCAACATTGTTAATCAACTCTACTCCAATATGAAATAAAAATTTTAAAATACTCTAAAAAGATATAGCAATCAACATAAATTAACCAAGTCAAATGGCCTTGAGAGGCACGGACCTATGGTGAATGTGAGAAAAAGTGTCTATGATCATTTTCTTTCATATGACTTCTGTAGCACAGACTACATCAAGGAAACAAGTTGCTTTTCTCAGTACCAAAGATAGAAGAAAACTAGCTAAGGAAGTGGCACCCCACTCCAGTATTCTTGTCTGGAAAATCCCATGGATGGAGGAGCCTGGTAGGCTACAGTCCATGGGGTCACAGAGTTGGACACGACTGAGCAACTTCACTCACTCTCATTCCACTTAAAACCCACCTATTGGCCTATATCCATCTGACCTGAAGGAGGTCGTGTTTTCTTACTCATATAAGATGATGGGATAGCCAAAGATGAAACACTGTGGTTGATTTTAAGTGTTTTCCTTTTGCTTTAAATAATGAAATATTTCAAATATATGATATAGTATAATAAATTAAAGAACTACATCCCAGCCACCTCACCATCATTCAGATTTAACAAATGTATTCATTTCACCATACACTAACCTTTCTTCCTAGAAAGAGAAGGTTTCTAATAAAGTCCCATCATCCCTATTCCCTCTTCCTCTTTCCCAAATAAACCACTATTGTGAAAGTTGCATGTGCTCCTCACAGTGATGCTTTCACATTTTTGTTATATCTATAGTATCAATATGTATTATTGTTGTGTATTCATAAAGTTTACATCAATCGTCTCCAATTTATCCTTCTATAACCTGAATTTTTCACTCAGCTTTTTTTTTAACTGCAGCAAAATAAACAAGACAAAATTTACCATTTTAACTACTCACAAGTGTACAGTTCAGAGTCATGAAATACATCCACATCATTATACAACTATCACTACCATCCATCTCCAAAACTTTTTCATCTTTCCAAACTGATTCTCTGTACCCATTAAACAACAACATTCAGTCCAATCTTCCTCACAAATCCTGGCAACCATATTCCACTCCTTGCTTCTGTGAATTTGATTACCCTAGGAATAGCATATAAGTGGAATCATACAGTAGTCATCTTTTTGTAACTAGCTTATTTCACTTAGTATAACATCTTCAAGGTTCATCCACACTGTACCATGGGTCAGAATCCCTTCCTTTTTAAGACTGAACACTACTCCATTATATGTATATATCACAAAAATTTGTTTATCCATTAATCTGTGGACACTTGAGTCTCTCCCAGATTTTGTCTATTGTGAATAATGCTGCTAATAGGTATAGAAATATATGTTCAACTCTCTGCTTTCATTTCTTTTTGGGTATATCACCAAAAGTGGGATTGCTGGATCTGTATCATAAGATAGTTCTAGGTATAATGTATCAGAATTCTCCAGATAAACATAACCAAAGGAAAGGTAGATAGATAAATATAAGAGGAGATTTGTTATTGGAACTGGCTTACATGAATGCAGAGGCCAAGATATCCCCATTGGTCTGTCATCTGCAACTTGGAAAAATAGAAAGTCAATGGCATAATTCACACTGAGACTCAAAACTCCCAAGTCAGGGAGTCAATGAGGTGAGTTCCAGTCTGAGTCCAAAGGTTCCAGAACTAGAAATGCTAATGTTTGAAGGAAAGAGAAGATTAATGTCCCAGGTCAAACAAATAAAGCCAGTTCTTCCTTCTTCCAACTCTTTCTCCTGTTCAGCCTTCAGTAGACTAGATGATGCCCATCTACATTGGTGAGAGCCATCTTCTTTCCTTGATCAACCAATTCAAATGCCAATCTCTTTCAGAAACAACCTCACCAACACATCCAGAAATAATGTTTTACCAGAAATCTGGGCATCCTTCAGCTTGGTCAACTTGACACATCAAATTAACCATCACATTTCATTTTGGAGGAACCCCTACACTGTCTTCCACAGCAGCAGTACCATTTTACATTCTTGCCAGCAGTGCAGAGTAGTTCCAATTTCTGCACATCCCTTACCAATATTTTCATCTTTGTTCTTGAGATTTACCCTTCACAATACAGGTTGATTTAATTCATCCATCTTACCTATGATATACTTTCCTTCTACGACTACACTGTAATTCATTATCTGTCCACCAAGGGTAGCATCTGGGTCCTTTCTTATCCTGTTCCTGTTACAAATCAATGCCATATTGAACATTTCTATATATTTCTCTGTTCACAAGTGCAACAGTTTCTCTGGGCTAAGTAATCGGGAGTGGAATTTCTGAATCATAGGTCATGTGTAATTCAAACCTTAATATGTATTGCCAAAATTCTCATCAAAGAAATATTTCCCTATTTACACTCCCACCTGTTAACTCCACACCCTTAACACAATAATTGGTATTCATGTAATTCACATAACACTTCTCAGCATTTAGAACAGGAAGGAATTCTGTGTCTGCTCAGTCCTCAAGTATACAATGATTTTCTGTTAGTGCTTTTTCATTTTCATTTTACCTCTTCCCTGCCCCATGCACCCCCTATCACTGGAGAGAGTCCTTTTCCCTTTTTGATGCCAACTTTATCATAATGCTAGTCCTGGATTTTTTTTTTTTTTTTTTTTACCACTTATGAAACGGTCAGAAGTTCAACCAATAATCTCCTTCTTCACGAGAACTATAAAGTGAAATGACTTAAGGACCTCTTGGAACTTGGCAGATAGTGAACTAACACCCATGTTTCCTAGTTAGCCATTAAACCATGCTTTGGTTAAACTCTAGGGGAAAGTCCAGGGAAATGCTGTGGGAACAGACAAGAAGCACCTGGGTATGACTGGAAACATTCTTTTTCTTACACATTCAGGAGTGGGACTGGGGTGAGGCAAGTGAAACACACAGGAGCCAAATTTAAGGGACACACAAAAAAATCCAGTAATCAAAAATGAAGGTTTATGAAATATTTTAAGAGCAAAATTAATGTGAAAAATTCATGATAAGCAAAACATCAAAATTATAAATAAAAATAAGCTCAGGATTATTATCATATCTCTAGTAATTATAGCCTTTTTCGTTTAATGCAGTAAATTCCACCTGTATATGAAGCGTGTCTGACATTTTTTAAAAAACAAGAGTCAATTAAGGAAAAATCAAATTTATATACGTGCTTCATTTTTAAAATTCAAAATAAAATAGCTTTATACATCCTCTTGAATACATGACTGCCAAGAGGAAAATTAGATGAGATTTGTAGCCAATAAAATAGAGACTTATTTGAAGATTAGTATCATGGCAGCAGTTTTCTCATTTATCAACTTGAAATCAACACTGACGGCCATTTGTAAGGTGTGGTGAACTGTATGAATTACTCATCAGCATCCTATTAAGAGTTTAATTTTAATGGAGATTTTGTACAATCAAGCAAAATATAACCCATCACCATCCAAGAGAGACGTATCGGTTTGCCAGGGCTGCCACCATAAAATACCACGTACTGGGTGACTTAAACAATAGAAATTTATTTTCTTACAGTTTAAGAGGCTGGAGAAGGAAATGACAGTATTCTTGCCTGGGAAATCCAATGCACAGAGGAGCCTGGCAGGCTAGAGTCCACGGAGTCACAAAAGAGTCAGACAGCACTTAGCGACCAAACAACAACAAACAAGAGTCTGGAAGCCCAAGATCTAGGTGCTGGCAGGGTTGGTTTCCTCTGAGGCCGCTTTCCTCAGCTTACAAAAGGCCAGCCTCTAACTGTCTCATCACATGGCCTTTCCTATGTGTGGACACATCTTTAGCATGTCTCTGTGGGCCAATATTTTCTCTTTTTATAAGAACACCAGTCTTCTTAGATTAGGGTCATCCTAACAACCTTATTTTACCTGAATCACCTCTTTAATGAAAGGCCTATTTCCATATGGGGGCTTCCCAGGTGGTGCCAGTGGTAAAAAATCTGCCTGGCAATGCACGAGATGCAAGAGACGTGGGATTCAATCCCTGGGTCGGGAAGATGCCCTGGAGTAGGAGATGACAACCCACTTCAGTATTCTTGCCTGGAAAATTTCATGGACAGAGGATCCTGGGGTTGGGATTGCAAAGAGTTGGACACAACTGAGTGTGTGCACACACACACACACACACACACACACACACACACACACATCTCCATACAGTCACACTGTGATGTACTGGGCATTAAGATTTCAACATATGAATTGTTGGGGTGGGAGGGGCATGCTTCAGCTCATAATGAGGGGGAAATAGGACATATGCCTAATAAAGATTTTATCCCTCAGCAACTACTTGAGAACTGAGAGAAAAAGCAAGCCCTAACTATAAAAGAGAGAGTTCCTCAGTCATTCAACCCATCAGGATGTTACTAACATAACAGCGTGCTCTGGTTCAAAATGAACAGATAAAAGTTGTGAAACCTCCAAAGCCCTTTGGAGCTCTCACCACAATGTTATCCAGTTCCTTGAGTAATCCATGAATCTTACTGAAAAACATTGAAGTGAAAGTTGCTCAGGCGTGTCTGACTCTTTGCGACCCCATGGACTATGCCGTCTGTGGAATTCTCCAGGCCAGAATACTGGAGGGGGTAGCCTTTCCCTTCTCCAGGGTGTCTTCCCAACCAAGGATCGAACCCAGGTCTCCCACATTGCAGGCGGATTCTTTACCAGCTTAGCCACAAGGGAAGTCCAAGAATACTGAAGTGGGTAGCCTATTCTTTTGCTAGTGTATCTTCCTGACCCAGGAATTGAATCAGGGTCGTCTGCATTGCCCGTGGTTTCTTTACCAACTGAGCTATCAGGGAAGCCCCATCATTAAGGAGTAGGACAAAATGGCTTAAAAAAAATAAATAATCCATGCTATCTAATCAGTCTGCCAAACACACAATATCACAACTTTGTTGTAAAAAGTAGGAGTTAGCAGGACACTGGGTTCATCCCAGGACACTGGGATGAAGTCATTCCATCAGGGACATAGAACCATAGCCTCCAGTAATGCAGCCCAGCTGTAAATGACTGGGGAATTTCAATGTTTACAAGCTCAGCTTTATCTTTCTATTCAGTATAAAGATACTCTTTTTGAGTCAAAGTTGGATACTCTTTGTGAGTCTAAAAGTAGCCTCATAACTACCAATGGACCTAATTGCATCCAAAAGATCTTGTATAGTTTATTTAAGCAGCCTTGCCTGAAAACAAATCCGATATTGAAATTGCTTCCCATGTTTCCCAAATCTAATGGAACAAGCAGTTATTTGAGACTTCCTATTCCTCTATTCTTTTTCTTCAAGAACATATAACATTTGTAATCTTGAACTACCACACTTGGCAAATAAGAAACCCAACATCAGGGCCAGTGGTGAACTGTGTGAGTGGACTGATCATGTATAAACTTCTTAGCTGCCTTAGAATGATTGTAAAAATCTGAAATAATAATAGCAACTTCATTTAAAACGGTGATATATTTCACAAAGGCAGCTGCAGATAGGTAGTATTAACAAAGGCCATTGTCTATGATGCTATGTTTGCCTCCTGTAAGGTACTGGAATCCTGAAGTTCAAGTTTATGGGGTTTGAATTTAGATGTTGTTTGAGGGAGGGGGAGTTGACTGATGTGTTGTTTCTAAAATAATGGTATTTCTCCTTTATGTCGTGGCTGGCATCTTAATAAATGTGGACACGGCTTAACAATAAGGCAGCAAATCCTTTCCAATGTCAGCATTTGGGGATCTGCCTTATGGAAAACTTCTTTTCTTATTACCATTTCTTCTTAATGCTTAAAAAAATAAGAAGGGAAAAAAAAAAACCCTGGAATAATACTCCTTACTCATCTTACCTACTTGTTAATCTGGAGTCGATTAAAGGAAGCATATTGCAGAAAGCATATTATAATGAGTGAATAGATATTTTTTTTAAAAAATGATTTGGGGTGGGGGGAGAGGCATGATATTAAACAGTACAAATGATCCAGGCTTTTGCTCTACCAAACCTTGGGGCAATGTCTTTTCAATGTCATTCTTTAGAAAGTCTTTGAGACCATGCATGTCTTTTTAAACAAGGAGGGGAGAAAAAGAAAAGCAAAAAAGAATAGGGAAAAAAAAAAGAAAAGAAAAGAAAGGAAAAATGGGGTGGGGGAAAAAAGCTTTTATTTTAAAAGCAAACAGCTAAGTGATTTGCTGCACACTTGCCATGAATAATAACGAGCAGATTTGTGGTGTGTTCCTCGTTTTAATTAGCACATTGCCTTCCGCAGCAGCGCCCTGTCTTATTACACAGCACCTAGAGAGTCCCACGTGAAGCACTGCACAAAACAAGATGGGCCTGGAAGCCCCCATGAGGAGTCTTGCAGTTGACTCAGAAAACTCCCGTTTTGTTCTCTCCCAACCCCCACCCTCGGTTTTATTTTTCAGAGAGCAACCATTAGCGTTTTTGTTGTTGTTTTGTTTGGCACAGAAAACAGATATCTCTGAAGCAGTATCTGAATGATTTCTTTGCAGTTCAAACTATAGTAAGAGCTCAAAAGCATTTTAAAAGGCAAGGAAATTGCAGATGGAGCTCCTCACTCTCAAGATCTGAGGTGGGACAGAACCTGACACATAATTTGCACTCAATAAAAGTGTTAAAACGTTCATGAAGCACTTCAGACATCAGAAAAACAAAAGAGCTCCTTAAACACTTCTGTTCTGGAGTCCTTATATTTGGAAGAGATAGTAGTCTAAAGTAAGTGTCAAAGTAGCAAAAGTTAACTCTGAGTAATTTTATCATCTCTTGCAAGGGGAACTTCTAGTGAAATATGTCAGAAAAAAAATTAAAAAGAGCAGTTGGAAAACTGAAAACCTCACAAACCATATTCCTTTCCGTAATTAAAAAGCGTTAGCCACAACCCTGTCAGCAAGCCCTGAAACTAACGTTAAAAGACCAAATGGCTCCTGTGTTGCTCTGTGATTCTGTTTGCTCACACACGTCTCTAGTGCAGAATGTGACTTTGTTTTTTGTCACCAGAAATGCTGAGCATGCTGACACAGCTAGGCGAGACAATCTCAGATTGTTCTAGGATTTGATTTTCATATGCATTCAACCTACAGCTGCATTTGATTGTGTACCACATTGATATGACACCTTTTCTAGAAGGTCTTTGGTGGATACATCTGCTGAACAGAACAGGAACAAAATATGCGCCTTGACTCAAACTTGTGGCAGAGAGCTATCAAAGTGGAAACGTGCTCCAAGTCATTTGCATAATATGCAGATGAAAATCTAATGAGAAAGGTATATTGACAGATTTTGCCTTGTTATCCAGCAATGCTGTGCATAACAGTATGTGGTACCCAGACATAATCTTCTGTAATGTTATTTTGCAATTTAAATGTCTTTTCCTCCTCCAAAAGAAGACACACGTCAATAAGTCTCAGACATCAATGACTGACATTTGAGATAAGATAAACTGCACAAGCCTATTCAGATAGAATCAGCCCAGTTTATTTAGGGACACAGGTCTCCAAATTGTGTCCTATTTATTGGCTGAAGGAGAGGAAAGGGTGGTGTCCCCAAATACTCACTGATGCCTCATTTTTACTGTGCTCCAATGGCTGCTCTTTCAGCCCTGGTGCCAGTCCTGAGTATATTTCAAGGAACATTACCAAGAACAAAATCGAAGGCCATCAATATTAATGATCTGAACCAGGAAGATAGCTTTTAGTGTGCAAATTAATTATCCTAATCACAGGGTTTTTTGTATCCATTTTAATGAAATAACTATTTATTTCATTGAATCCTGAGCTTTTCTTTTGCAAATAAGGCACATTTACATGATAAATACATGAAATTTAAAAGGATGACTAAATTAAATTGAGAAAAAAAGACCTTTTTAAATACAATTTTCTTAGGAAAAACAGCTAGATTAATGGGTTGGTTAGCTGACTGGCATCTGTGATTAAATCTTTTTTAATGTACGTCAAATAGAATTTAATGGACCCTGAGAAATGTCTACACAGTCAGTAATATTCAGGGACTGGGGAAGATTCCAGTTGTCTCCTGTCATTTGTTGGTGAACTCCTGAAGCCTTGGCCTTGGAACTCAGGCTGACACATGGGATTGACACTTCCAGTCGCTGCATTCTCAACCATTTCTTGCATTCTCAACTATTTCTTTGACTCACCCTCTTATTCTCTTCTAGGGAGGCAGGGGTGGGGGTGTTGTGGCTGGGGGGGTGGAGGGGGCTGGGCCTTCTCTAACAATGTAACCAACACATCGACCTCTTAGAAGCATGGGCCAAAAAATAACCACAGGAGCAATGAAAGCATTAAAATAGTTTAAATATGCCTTGTATCTCATCATCTCATTCACATTTGTTTCAAACTGTGCTGGCCTTGGTAAGAGCCAGCGAGACCGGGAGGGAGGAAGGGAGGGAAGAAAGGAGAGAGAGAGGCTGCTTAATTCAGAGGAATTTTCAATGAATCTTTTAGAGTCTGTGGGTTTTGAAAACTTTATTTATTGTGGGTGAGCTTTGAAGGGCTGCAAATTCAACACAAGAGAGATTTGAAACACATTCGGGCTCGTTTTTTTGATAACAGACCCAAAGAACAGAGCATCTTTCTCTGCAAGCCTCCCCCCCTGGGTTGTGCCACCAGAGATGTCTCCCTCTGCCTTTGATTCGGGATGATCAATTGCAGCTGTGGCAGCCGGGCAGGCGGCCCCAGGCTCCGGGAACAGGAGCCCTCTCCTCTGCATTAGGATTTACATTTCAATGGCTGCCACCATTTTAAAGATAATTATAACCTTTTTAGATTAATAATATTCTGTGGCTTCTCTAATATTTTAGCAACATAAATATTAATTTAGCTGGTTTCAGAGGAAACATCTCTCAGCTCACCGTCCCTCCCACCCCCATCCCAACCTTGGAAAATACAGAACACACGCTTCACCCCAAACCTGTTTGGGGCAGGATGGAGTGGGAAGGGAGGATGTTGAACCAACAGATATGATTAAAATACTTTGACCCTAACCTGGTCCAGATCTCCTCATTTGAAAGTAAATAAAATATGGCAAATGGGGTGGGGGTGGTGGGGGGGTTGGGGAGGTAGGAGGTGAGGGGGTGCAGTTTTGGGGGGCGAAAGAGCAGGAAGCTACTTTCTACACGGGTAATGTTTCCAAAGCTGAATATTTGTTTAAAAAAGCAAATTGTGTGTAGTTTTATCTAACTCAGCAAGTCGACTTGCAAAAAGCCAGCAGATGGGATTCACGTTTCTTCGATCATATTCCAAGTGTGGTGGGAGATGGCAAAAAAGATGAAGCTGTCTTGATGAACTCAATAGTCTTGAAAAGAAAAAAAGGAAAATTGCCCACAAAAGATATTGAGACTATAAAAGGCTTATATTTCACTGTTACTGCAAACTTCCTTTCTGCTTATTATCATTCCAACACTTTATTTCCCACCAGCTGATGCAGCTGGGGAAAACATCACATTGTACAAACAGATGTCGACTCACTCAGATTGCCTGACCATGCTCCGTGGACCATGATCTATTTTTCGCCACCCAACAAGTATTGAGCATGTTGTAGGCACAGGGACAAGGCTTTTTTTTTTTTTCCTATTTACATTCATTAGGTTGCTACAAGTATTCTCTTTAGGGTGATCGCCTTTTATCACTCAGCATCATGCAAACAATTTACATGGCGCAAACAGAATCAGGGGAACACGTTTCCCAGGTCCACTGATAAATAAGAGGAATCATGTGCATTAAGAAGAAAACTGATGATGTTCTGGTCAGATGTTGCAAGCAGGTCATTCGGATGCACTCCTTGATAAAGTGCAGAGCTACAATAATTGCTCTGAGATCTCTTTACAAACAAGACCTTTATTTCCTAGGCACCAAAGCCATGGGATTGAGCATTGCTTGAAAGTGACTTGGGGAATAAAACTACTCATGAAATATGCATGACTAACACATAGGCTGCCAGGGGAACTTAGTGTATTATGTATGACCCTTTGGTAATTGTAAGGAAATGATATTCATTTAAGTGGATGTTTATCACAGTTAAAGGTGCACCTAATGAAACAAAGGTCATAAGCCTAAAAACATGAGGTTAGAGACATTTTATTGCACCATTTCTCTCTCTGTTTGAAAAGACCTGGCCTTTCTTCACAGCTGTTTTCCTAACACCTGTGTGTGCTGTTTACGCAGCCTTAAAGAGTTCCTGTCACCCCTAGTTGAATGCCAAAAGGACTATTACGTTAAATGCTCTTCTAATATTATACCCACACATCTGGGAAATATCAGACAGTGTGCTGCAATTTATCAATTCGGGCTGCAGTTTTTAGCTACTGACATTTGGTTAGCTACAGAGTGTTTTTGTTTTTGTTTTTTTTCCTCCCTGAGTGTGTCTCTATGGAAAATGCCTACCTGCTCATTCAGTTCAGAGGGTGGCTTTTACTATGAGATCAGTGGTAAAGTGACTCTCCTGCGACAGACACATTTCTCTGGCAATATTATGAGGCAACACTGCAGGGAAGATGGATACCTGGATTTGGAAGTCAAATTTCCCATATTAGAATCCCAGCCCCAGTGTTCATGAGTCCTGAGACCTTAGGCAAGTAACTTAATTGTTCTGGGCTTTTGAATAAATTTCCATCTATAAAATAAGACCCATAAATAGCTGTGACCTCAAAAGGCTGTCATGATAACAATCAAGTCAATATCTAAAAAGCTTTTAAAATAGTTCCTGCCACATACTAAATTATATGTATTTGTTAAAAAACAAAAACGAAAAACAGTTTGCATGGTTGGTTTGTCCTGCCCTTTCTCTGCCCAAACTGTTCTTTTCTTTTGCACCTAATTAACTCCCTCATGCCATGCGTGCTCAGTCAAGTCTGACTCTTTGAGACCCCGTGGACTGTATATGGGATTTCCCAGGCAAGCAAACCGGAATGGGTTGCCATTTCCTTCTCTAGAGGAGCTTTCTGACCCAGGGATCGAACCTTTGTCTCTCTTGCATCAGCATAGGGGTTATTTACCAGATGAGCTATCAGGGAATCCCCTCTTATATGGTTACCATATACTAACTAACTCTAGAGAGTGTTACAAATTTCATAATTCTTTCATTCATTATTTCCTTATGATCACAAGACTATCATTTGTGATAGATAGGACAGTCTTCTCCATCCCCAAAATGTTTTGGTAATTTACAAACTCTAGACTATCCCTTCTAAAATGTAATTTCTTCCTATGACCAAAGTTGTCCAACATAAGATAAAATAGAAGCTGTAAAGAGGATAGGATCTTTATAACTACCACTAGACTAATAACATAGTCTAATAATATAAAATCACAAACCCTGTTTTCTTAGATTTGAAAGAAAAGTCATTGTAATGTGATCACATGTAGCAAAGTGGTTCTGAAACTGGCTTGCTTCCACGTGTTTGAATCCCAGCTCTAACCCTTACTCTGTGACCCAAGGGATGTTACTTAACCTCTCTGTGGCCTCGGTCTCATCAGCAAACAGAGATAATCAAAGTACTAGCTCATAAGATTGCTGTGCATTTTAGACAAGGGAATGCAGGTGAAGATATTTAGAGCAACATCTGTAATATAAGTTACTCTATTATTCTAAGCTATTGTATTATTATTCTTTTCCAACATTAGCATTGAAAAGACCCTGATGCTGGGAAAGATTGAAGGCAGGAGGAAAAGGGGATGACAGAGGATGAGATGGTTGGATGGTATCACTGATTCGATGGACATGAGTTTGAGCACGCTCTGGGAGTTGGTGATGGACAGGGAAGCCTGGTGTGTTGCAGTCCATGGGGTCACAAAGAGTAAAATACAACTGAGTGACTGAACTGAACTGATTATATTATTATTACTTTTAGACTAGAAACCAGCATTTCAGGAAGTTTTTGATATCATACCACCACCAAGGTTTTCTGCTCAAGGTAATTTATTCACTGCAAATTACTGGTGGTATTAAAATCTGTCCATAGATTTGATGCTCCTCCCTTCAAAAAGCAGAACTCACTTCATAGCTGAGTGTTGGCTGCACCTAGCGACTCACGTTTAATAATTAGAATGTGGTGAAAGCGATGGCATGTGAATTCCAAAGCTAGGTCATAAAATGTACTTCCTTTCCTACTGTGTTTGCACAGGTCACCAGCTATAAGCAGAAGGTAGCTGCCATGTTGTGAACACATCAGATAGCCCTGTGGAGAGGCAATGGGAATGAGCCACCTTAGCAGGATATCTTTCAGCTTCTGTCAAACTTTCATGACTTCAGTCCTCCAGGCTTTGAGTCTTCCAGATGAGGCCCCAGACATGTGAAACAGATATAACCCATTCTGCTGGGGACACTCTGTATTCCCAGACCATCTGAAACCATGGGGTAATCAATGATCATTACTCTTTTAAACCACTAAATTTTGGAGTCATTTGTTACAAAACTAACACAACACTCTCCAATATAGAAATGGAAGTTTTACTTGTTAAACTGAGGGCTTGTTTGTATAGGAATGGGAAGTGGGGCAAGATTTTAGAGGAGATCCAAATGAGCAAAGACTACAGTGTAAATTAGTATACTTTTCATTGGGTTGGCCAAAATTTCATTTGGGTTTTTCCATAGCATCTTACAGAAAATCACAAATGAACTTTTTGGCCAAACTAATATATACCCTAAAGTATATTTCACTTTTATGTATCTATTAACCTGGGATATTTTTTCCAAGCTAAGTAAAATAATTCTCCCCAGTGTGTAGTTCTTATTTCTAGGATAACCAACCACCCCCAAGTAGCCCAGGAGTGTCTCTGCTTTAGCAATGAACTTTGCTTGTCCTAGGAAATCTCTCAGTACTGGACCAACCAAAATGGTTGGTTTCCCACTTATATTTTAGATTAGATGATTACCAATATCTCAACTGAGCTAGTCTTACAGTCAGATAAGGGGATACCTAATAAAGTTTTTTGTGAGAATATGTGTGTTTTTAGAGGAAAAGAGAGGCACCCCAAACAGTCTCTATCTCATCATATAACTCCAAGCTTCTCCCTATCTTACATGTGCCTGGTGAGTCCTTCACTTGGGAAGGAATGGGGTGGGAGAGGAGAAAGGCATCACTGCTCCTGGGCCATCAGCACCTTAAGCTTTCACAGACTCAGAGGTGCAGGGTGGACAGTGATGCTGTTTTGGGGAGGTGAGACAGTGCTATGAGAGTGGAAAGCAATGCTTTAGGAGAGTATCTGGAGCTCTTAGTGAAAGCCTGCTTAAACTGAATATGAAGGAGAATGCCCACAATCACCTTTCATCATCTCTGCCCTTTGGTTATTATTTCATTTTTTTTGCAACTAGGGAGTTTCTAACCAGTGTTATTTGTTCATATAACAAAATGCTTTTAAGTCTGGAAACGGTGAGAGCATGTATGTACTGTGTGCTAAGTCGCTTCAGTCATGTCTGACTCTTTGAGACCCCACGGACTGTAGCCTGCCAGACTCCTGTGACCATGGGATTCTCCAGGGAAGAATACTGGAGTGGGTTGCCATGCCCCACTCTAGGGGATCTTCCCAGCCTAGGGATTGAATCCGCATCTCCTGTCGCCCCCTCATTGGCAAGTGGGTTCTTTACCACTAACGCCACCTGGGAAATGAGATGCAGTCTTACCTAAAAGTAAGCCAAAGAACCAATAAATTCAGCTGCAACTCCACCTTGTCTTTTTTGTTTGTTTGCCTTGTCAATAGCCAAAGTAGTACAAAATAATGTGTATTTTTTGTAGCACTATCCTCTAGACAGCAGAGAACTAGACAGAGCACTTATTGTTCAGGATTATATGATGCAAAGACTAGTCACACGCAGATGAACAGCTGCTTCATTTCACAGTAAACACATGAGAATAGCTTTATCCTAAAAAATTGTTCAAACGGAAACTTGCTTGGGTTATAAACAAGGAACTTATAGGTAAATTCACATGTTAAAGAGGGAAAGGCTGGCTTACACAATAGCAATGGCATCCAACAATGTGTGTAAATTATACTAGTAAGTTGTTTTCATCCATTTGTGAAAGCAATATTTTTCCTTCGCATCGGGAAGGTAACTCTCAAACCTTATAAAGAGTACTAATACTAACATCTGACATTTAACTGAGTGCCAAGTACAGGAGAAGGAAACACACACTAACTTACATGATACAAGAAGCCTCATAAGGCAGATTCTATCAGATTCCTGTTTTATTAATGGAAAAACGGATGTGCAGAATCACTGAACAATGTCTCCAAGGTCACATCACAATTAGGTAGCAGATCCAAGTGTTCACAGTCCATACACGGCATCTTTCTGTGATTAACTCACACAGAGCTTAAT
This sequence comes from Antilocapra americana, assembly GCA_007570785.1. Lineage (NCBI taxonomy): Eukaryota > Metazoa > Chordata > Mammalia > Artiodactyla > Antilocapridae > Antilocapra > Antilocapra americana. The sequence continues at coordinate 20,233,851 of ML661896.1, forward strand.
TTATTCAAATTTGCTCTCCTCTCCCAATTAGAGTACATTAGCAAGTTAAACTACCTGCTCAAAGCCTCACTGAGAACAGGATCTTGGACCCAGAAATATACATGAAGAGAAGGTAGGAAGATGATAACAGTGAAACAGGTATGAATGGGCTTCCCAGGTGGCTCAGTGGGTAAAGAATCCACCAGGAATCTAGGAGACACAGGTTCGATTCCTGGGTCAGGAAGAGCCCCTTGAGAAGGGAATGCAATCCACAATCTACTCCAGTATGCTTGTCTGGAGAATCCCATACACAGAGGAGCCTGGCGGGCTACAAGCAGTAGACACAACTCAGTGACTAAACCACCACTAAGAATCTAAGGAAAGATGTAAAAGCAGACAGGTGAACCTAAGAGACAGGACAGAATTACAGCTAATGGAAGAATGAGAGGAAGAAAGAGAAATGAGAAATGAGACTAGAGGAAAAGGGACAGAGAAAGGACTGGCAGGGCAGGAACAGAGGAAATAGGAATATAAAAGGGTTCCAAGCACAGATGTTATCAGTATTAGAAGGACTGATGTTGAAGCTGAAACTCCAATACTTTGGCCACCTGATGTGAAGAGTTGACTCATTGGAAAAGACCCTGATGCTGGGAAAGATTAGGGGCAGGAGGAGACAGGGACGACGGAGGATGAGATGGCTGGATGGCATCACCGACTCGATGGATATGGGTTTGGGTGGACTCTGGGAGTTGGTGATGGACAGGGAGGCCTGGCGTGCTGCGGTTCATGGGGTCACAAAGAATCGGACAGGACTGAACTGAACTGAATTAAATCAAACGCTAAAATAAGGTTGTAACTGAAGCTTTCTATGAAAACTTTCTAACTGAAGTTTTCTTTACAAATTATTGTCAAAAGTAAAAGGGGAGGGAGCTTCCCTGGTGGTGCAGCGGATAAGAATCTGCCTGCCAATGCAGGAATCATGAGTTTGATCTCTGGTCTGGGAAGATCCAACATACCTTGGAGCAACTAACCCTGCACACCACAACTACTGGACCCGTGCTCTAGAGCCTGGGGATTCACAGCTACTGAGCCCGCTTGCCCTAGAGCCTGTGCTCTGCAACAAGAGAAGCCACCACAATGAGAAGCCTGCATACTGCAATGACACATTTCACTGCACAGTGATAGCCACAGGAAATAAGGAAGATCTAGAAACTGTGTAGCCACGCATATATAAACAGAAGGCACAGTTTTCCCAGTAGTTATGTACAGATGTGACAGTTGGACCAAAAAGAAGGCTAAGTGTTCAAGAATTGATACTGGAGAACTGTGGTGCTGGATAAGACTCTCCAGAGTCCCTAGGACAGCACAGAGATCAGATTAGCCAATCCTAAAGGAAATCAACCCTGAATATTCGTTGTAAGGGCTGGTGCTGAGGCTGAAGCTCCAATACTTTGGCCACCTCATGCGAAGAGCCGACTTATTGGAAAAGACCCTGAAGCTAGGAAAGATTGAGGGTAGGAGAAGAGGGGGACAACAGAGGATGTGATGGTTGGATGACGTTACTGATTCAATGGACATGAATTTGAGCAAACTCTGGGAGATAGTGAAGGACAGGGAAACCAAGCATGCTGCAGGCCATGGGGTCACAAAGAGACAGACACAACTTAGTGACTCAACAACAACAACACTTCCTGAGAACAACGACCAAGGCCATGTCTTTCCAAACATTTTGGGAAATGTATGGGCATTACAATTGTTAAGATAATGGAGAAAACAGGTACAGTGGCTTTCAAACCTGGTGCTAGATTAGAATCCCTATGCGAATCTTTAAACAGTACTGGTGAGGCCACCCATCCCAGACTAATTATGGTAGAATCCTTGGGGGGAATGCTGAAATTTTTGTTGTTGTTGTTTAGTTGCCAAGTTGGGTCTGACTCTTTGGGACTCCACGGACTGTACCCCACCAGGCTCCTCTGTCCATGGAATGTCCCAGGTAAGAATACTGGACTAGGTTACTACTTTCTTCTTTAGGGCATCTTCCTGACCCACGGATAGAATCTGCATTTCCTGCATTGGCAGCAGGATTCTTTACCACTGAGCCACCAGGGAAGCTCTGAGTTGGACATTAGAACTCATTAAAAAATTCTCTAAGATACAATCATTGAGAGAAATCCCAGTTTAAAGAAGTAGCAAGAATGTTCCCAACTAGTTATTTTGTCAATATTAAAAAACTGATGATTCCAAAGTTGATATGGAAGTTGTAAAAGGCCCTAAAGGTAAAAAACCCTGAAGAAGAACAAAAAGTTGAAAGACTGACACTACCAAATTGACAAGACTTACTACAAAGCTATAGTAATCAAGACAGTGTGGTACTGGCAAAAGAATACATCAAGAGATCGATGAAACAGAACTGAATGCCCAGGAATAGACCCACACAGATATAGTTTACCAGTCTTCAGCACAAGTGCAAAGGCAGTACAATGGAGAAAAGATAGTCTGTATAACAAATGCTGCTCAGATAGCTGGGCATCTTCATTTTTTAAATGGATCTAGATATAGACTTTACAGCTATCAAAAAAGCTAACTAAAAATGGATCACAGACCTAAATGTAAAGTTATAAAGTTACAAAACTCCTAGAAGATACCATAGAAAACCTAGATGACATAGGGTGTGGTGATGACTTTTTAGATACAACATCAAGGGCCCTAAAAGAATAACTGATAAACTGGTTTTGATTGAAATAAAAAAATTTCTGCTCTGCGAAAGACAGTGTCAAGAGAATAAGAAGACAAGCCACAGAATGGAAAAGAAGTAGCCAGAATGTAAGATCAAGAGAGGGATGGGGATATTTGATAATGAATGTCATTAGAAATAAAATGTACCTCACTTACTCCTGCTCCCAAAGTTGCCTCCCTAGCCATGGAAATTGGGTGGAATGAGATGGGGATGCAGATGGGCACGGATTGGGTGACTTCTGTTCCTTAGAGATGCTGCTGTCACGTTCAGACTGTTATCCTTAGTCTTCTGGATCTCTTTTATAACATTGAGCCCACAAAGCCTCTGGATTCCTAACAAAACAAAATATAGCACCCGGCAAATGTGGGCATCTGAGTTGTGGTTGCCGATTTGGTTTTTCTTTCCTTGCCCTTCATGTCTGCTTGGATGCTTTAGAGCTTGCTTTCATTTTTTCCCCAGGAGAGCTGGTTGTGCTCCGGGATTATGAAAACTCTAGCACAGTTTCCCTCAAAAACTCTTCAGGGGGAAGCTCAGTTCCTATAAAAAGCAAACCAACCACCCTTGTCATTTCCATTTTTCATACATCTGCTTTTGGTGTGTGCAGTATGCATGCAATGTCTCCGTGCAGTTTCATCTCATTTGCCTGCTGCCATAGGCTACAGGGTGGAACAAAGTTCACTTTCAAATTCAATCTCAAACAAAATGAAAGAGCAAGAAAACCATGAAAGGGAAAGTCAGCCATAGCCATTAACATGGATCTCACTTCCAGATTCTTCTGGTTTATCCATCAGATAGGAGGCAAAGGAATCTCCTTCCGTGCGCAGCTGCTGAAGCTCTGACCCGGGGCACAGGGTACTGTCAGTCAGAGGAAGGGGTCCTGTGAACTGCCTGAAGGGACTGCAGGCTGCCAGCTGCAGACAGCTCGACACACTATCCAATCATGCCCTGAATGGCACTGGACCCCTTTCTCTGATAATCCTAGCAGTCCCTGGGGCCTTTCAACAACATAGGGGAAACTACCCTAAATTTATTCAGATGCCAAATTTAAGATTAAGGGAACTAGAGGAAATGAAAGGGTTTCCAGAGAGAAAGTGTACCTTTTTTTTTTTTTTAAACAAAAACGTCTTAAAACCCACATAGCAGTTTACATCCCTGAAACAAAATAGCCAGTCAAGTATTCTTTCCTTATATCAGTGGGCCCTACTGAATTATACATGCGGTTGACATTAGAGAGGCCTGTGTCTTATGTCTGGGTTACTCTGACTTGCTCAGTTAGTTGGCAAAAGTCAGTAATTCCCCAGCTGGAATAAAGCTGGGGCGCGCGCACACACACACACACGCACACACACACACACACGCACGCATGCACGCACACACACACACACACACACACGCACGCACGCACACACACACACACCAGCTGGAATAAAACTGGGGTCAAAACACACACATATCAAGTGCAAGGTTAAAGCATCCCGGTAGGCTGCCGAGGTACAGGGAACATAGGAACTATCCTGTGAGTTTATCCATAACGTTCCTAAAGATGGAAGGAGTCTTTCATAGTGGACCCAAAAATGACCTGGTGCCACTTCTATAAAACCAACACCATATCTTATTAGCTCAAAGAATTCTGGGCACCGTCTATTTTTTTCCTCCTCAGTTTGGAATGATATGGGTGGGATGTACTCAGAGACAGTGTGGTCTAAGCACTAAAGAATTCTAGCATCCTCTGCTTCCTACAGAAGTGCTCTCTCTTACCTGGCTTGGTAAGAGTTTTAATTACCAAGAGAGAGCCAGAGAGGAAACACCGAGTGGCTGCAGTTCAAGCTCTGAGTTTGTTGGACTGCTCAATGGATGCCAATGGCTGCTTCTCTTCCATGAATTATATGTGATTGATCTTCTTTAAATAAATCTGGCTAGCTAACAAATAGCTTTCCCTTGCCAGCATTTTCTCAATATGGTCTACAGACTCTTTATGGTTTGAAAAAATTACCAAATAAAATTCATGAAAAGGCAACAAGAAATATATCTTACAAAATCTCTGTACAGAATTCAAACATTGTTCTTGTGCCAGAAACACACAGCTGTGGGCCTGACGTGGCAGAACCATCTGCTGGGAGCTCTATGCTATAGCTTCTTAAAAGACACGGAGTTGGGTAGGTGGGGCCTTTGTTGGAAACACACAAACACCAGAGCTCTAGAGTGTCCCTATTTTTTCCCCTTCATTGCCGTCTGTCCATTTGGACAGAACAGTCACTGGAGTGTTACATGCACAAGATGGTTCAGACAATGTGTGCAAAACACAATTGCTTTCAGCAAATGGATGTTTGCACCATCATGCTTAAGTTTTCCTGATTCCAGCTGGGTTTGGGACCACTGTTGTTGTTGTTTAGTTGCTAAATTGTGTCCGACTCTTTGCAGCCCCATGAACCATAACCCGCCAGGGTCCTCTGTCCAAGGGATCTCCCAAGCAAGAATACTAGAAGGGGTTGCCATTTCCTCTTCCAGGGGATCTCCCCAGCCCATGGGTTGAACTCACAACTGCTGTATTGGCAGGCAGGTTCTTTACCACTGAGCCACCAGAGAAGCCCCTTGGGACTATTACACCTACTGAAAAGATGGAAAAACTAAGGACAAGAACACTGAAATGAGTGTTTGTCAACACAGTGACCAGTTCAAGTCATTCCTGATCCAGGGCAGGTATCCTCAGTGTCCTTTCTATATGTCCATTTCCTTTATGAACATAATAATAAACATGTTTTAATTAATAAAACTATTTGAATGCAGAGTTTCAAAGAATAGCAAGGAGATATAAGAAAGCATTCCTCAGTGATCAATGTGAAGAAATAGAGGAAAACAATAGAATGGGAAAGACTAGAGATTTCTTCAAGAAAACTAGAGCTATCAAGGGAACATTTCATGCAAAGATGGGCACAAAAAAGGACAGAAATGGTATGGACCTAACAGAAGCAGAAGAGATTAAGAAGAGGTGTCAAGAATACACAGAAGAACTATACAAAAAAGATCTTTATGACCCAGATAACCACAATGGTATGATCACTTGTCTAGACCCAGACATCCTAGAATGTGAAGTCAAGTGAGCCTTAGGAAGCATCACTACAAACAAAGTTAGTGGAGGTGATGGAATTCCAGTTGAGCTCTTTCAAATCCTAAAAGATGATGATATGAAAGTGCTGCACTCAATATGCCAGCAAATTTGGAAGATGCAGCAGTGGCCACAGGACTGGAAAGTTCAGTTTTCATTACAATCCCTAAGAAAGGCAATGCCAAAGAATGCTCAAACTACCGCACAATTGCACTCATCTCACACGCTAGTAAAGTAATGCTCAAAATTCTCCAAGCCAGGTTTCAACAATACATGAATCGTGAACTTTCAGATGTTCAAGTTGATTTTAGAAAAGGCAGAGGAACCAGAGATCAAATGGTCATCTGCTGGGTCATCAAAAAAGCAAGAGAGTTCCAAAAGAACATCTACTTCTGCTTTATTGACTATGCCAAAGCCTTTGACTGTGTGGATCACAACAAACTGGGGAAAATTCTGAAACAGATGGAAATACCAGACTACCTTACCACCTTACCTACCTCCCAAGAAATCTGTATGCAGGTCAGGAAGCAACAGTTGGAACTGGACATGAAACAACAGACTGGTTCCTTAACATATGGTTAAGGCTGTATATGGTCACCCTGCTTATTTAATTTATATCCAGAGGACATCATGTGAAATGCCAGGCTGGATGAAGCACAGGCTGGAATCAAGATTGCCAGGAAAAATATCAATAACCTCATATATGCAGATGACACCACCCTTATGGCAGAAAATGGAGAAGAACTAAAGGACCTCTTGATGAAAATGAAAGAGGAGAGTGAAAAAGCTGGCTTAAAACTCAACATTCAGAAAACTAAGATCATGGCATCTGGTCCTATCACTTCATGGAAAATAGATGGGGAAACAGGGGAAACAGTGGCAGACTTTATTTTTATGGGCTCCAAAATCTCTGCAGATGATGACTGCAGCCATGAAATTAAAAGACGCTTACTCCTTGGAAGGAAAGTTATGATCAGCATATTAAAAAGCAGAAACATTACTTTGCCAACAAAGGTCCATATAGTCAAGGCTATGTTTTTTCCAGTGATCATATGGATGTGAGAGTTGGACTATAAAGAAAGCTGAATGCTGAAGAATTGATGCTTTTGAACTGTGGTGTTGGAGAAGACTCTTGAGAGTCCCTTGGACTGCAAGGAGATCCAACCAGTCCATCCTAAAAGAGGTCAGTCCTGAATAGTCATTGGAAGGACTGATATTGAAGCTGAAACTCCAATACTTTGGCCACTTAATGAGAAGAGCTGACTCATTTGAACAGACCCTGATGCTGGGAAAGATCGAAGGCAGAACGGGAAGGGGACTACAGAGGATGAGATGGTTGGATGGCATCACTGACTCAACAGACATGAGTTTCAGTGAACTCCAGGAGTTGGTGAGGGACAGGGAGGTCTGGTGTGCTGCAGTCCTTGGGGTTGCAAAGAGTCAGACATGACTGAGTGACTGAACTGAACTGAACTGAATGAGAACCTATTACATAGCACAGCAAACTCTATTTAATATTCTGTGTTAACCTTTTAAATGGGAAGGGAATCCAAAAAAAAAGGAGTTATTTATGTATGTATGTATTCACTTTGTGTACAGTAGAAATACAACATTGCAAAGCATCTATATTCTGATAAAATTAATTAAAATATTTTCTGATAATGGAATCATGATTTTGGAATATAGTGTTATTAATGAGAAAATATCAATAAAATTAATGAGGAACCAGAAAAAGTCAGCTGAGTTTCTCTTCTCTATTTAACGTTACACTTACTCCCTCTTTCTCCTCTCCCTCATCATTCCAGCTTCTAGACACTATGTATACCTCTGTATGTCCTTTCTCATTTCATAAATACTTCTATTCCCTTCCTGTATGGCTTTGCCTTTCTCTCTAAAGCTAACATTATTTGTGTATAATCATCACTGAAAAATGCACTGAATCCCATAGATACATCATACTTCTCTCTCCACTAATGTGCTAAGAACTTTTGAGGACATCCTTCTCCCTGCTTCCCACCATCCCACCACCGTTCCTGACCATACAGCTATGAGAATTCACATGAGAACTACTGATAATGCCATTAACTGCTTTCTGAACATATTCTCAGAGGGATTAAGAAGCCTGGTCTTTTCTCTTGAGGGTTTCAGCAAACTGCAAATTATCAAAAAACTTGCTTAATTCTCATTAGATATAAGAGCTACATGCAGGGAAGGAATCATACACCAGCTGGACAAGTGAATTACATTATCTTACAGGACTTGCCTACTTTTGGAGTTCCCAGATCCCTGTGACAACTATATCTTGACCAGCTCAAAATTTCATACCCAAATCTTGTATATGAAAATTGGTTCTGACTGGTCTTTTCAAACTTTAAAAAGAAATTGGGAATGGAGATTAGGGAAATTTTCTATTCATGTTTGTTGCACACACGAGTTACATTTTTATTTGGTTATCAGTACCTCCTTTATGTTCCTTTTTGATTTTGCTATGGAAGGGCAGGTTTAAGGTTCATCTAATATGACACTGCCTAGTGTCGAAAAATGCCTCAGCCACAAAGGAACACTTTGTCAATGTTTTCTGATACTAGTCAAGAGGATGAAATGGCATAGCTGTTCAGAAAATTACCAGAAGGCATCTTTTATGAAGACAAAGTTAGCTTTACTTTCTCCTGCTACAAAAATAAGACTTTCTCACTCTAAGAAATTTTAAAACGACCACACACACACTCAAATACACACACAAACACTCAACTGTTAGGAAAAAATATTTTCCTTTTTTTGAGATATATTGACAGATAACATTGTGTAAATTTAATGTGTATGATATAATAATTTGATATATGTATATACTGCAAAATGATCAGTATGATAAAGTCAACACATCCATCATTTCACATAGTTACAATAGGAAAAAATTTTCATATACAAATCTTATCACCCAGAGATGACCAGAGTTAAATTACAAACAACCCTCTAGACATCTGTCTACATATATAAATATATAGAATATAAATATCTGCAATTTCACATAAGGGGGATAATTTTAGACTTGTTATTGTGTCATGAGCATCTTTCCAGATCAATAAATATAACACTACACCATCCTTTCCAATGGGCTCTTGGAAATCTATTGGATAGAAGTACCATAATTTGTCCAACTAGTTCATCTGTTAATATTAAAAATGCACTTTCAGAAAGACCCAAGCTTGCAGATACAGAGAACAGATTGGTGGTTGCCGAGAAGGGGGTGGGAGTAGGCAAATGAGTGAAGGGGGCAAAGATATAAATTTCCAGTTATAAAATAAATAAGTCATGGAGATGTAACATACAGCGTGGTGACTACAGTTAATAATATTGTACAGAGATTTGAAAGTTGTTAAAAGAATAGATCTTAAAAATCCTCATCACAAGGAAAAAAATTATAACTATGTACAGTGAGTGATATTCAAGAGACTTATTGTGGTGATCATTTTTCAATATATACAAATATTGATTCATTATGCTTATACTTGAAATTAATATATGTCAATTATACCTTAACTAAAAATACATAAAATATCAGAAGCTGAATAAATCTGGTAGAATAGTGTGACATGGTCTCAGCAGTCTCTGGCCACACAATGTCACCATTAGCCCTAAAGTCACTTTATTAATAAAGTAGATAGTTGGATCAGATGCTGAGACACCAGAGTCTAATATTAAAGACTAAACCAAATCAGCAGAGAGCTTAAAGGAATCACAGGTATTAATCAAGGCATAAACTCCCCATGCAGACTCACTGCCATCAGGGTTCCTGTCCCTTCCCTCTCCCCCTGGTGGGAGCATGACCTCTGGCCAAACAACCTGGCCACGGCCTGGACACCCCACTTGGTGCCACAAAAGAGGGAGGAGGCCATTCTCGAGCACACATGGTCCGTGGCTCCCTGGCAAGTCTGGCCCATGAGCAAAGGCAGTCACTGTTTCCAGATGTCACTTTCTATCCCTACTCAGAGCCAAAGCAGGACATGTCCATGCCAGCATTGGCTAGCATATCATGTGGGTGGCATGTCTCAAAGTTGGAGGGCTTACATATTTACACAATCAGTGTCCCTTGTGTGGAAAAAGAAACTGGGACCAGGATCCCAATTTTAAAGATGAAGAAACCAAGACACATAGATACACAGACTGTGCCTTAGGAGGAAGATTAGGCAAGAGGACTCAGTTTCCATGAAGAAAAGATCTAAAACCTAGATAGAGTCTGAGTGGGTGTATAGGTAGACTGATACAAAAGAGTAAAAACTGAGGGACTTCCCTGGTAGTCCAGGGATTAAGACTCCATGCTGTGAATGCAAGGGGTGGGGTGGGGGGCAGGTTCGATCCCTGTTCAAGGAACTAGATCCCAGATGCTGCAACTAAGAGTTTGCATGCCACAACTAAAGATTCTACATGCCAAAACAAAGATTGAAGGTCCCGCATGTCACAGCTAAGATCCAGCACAGCCAAATAGATGAACCAAGATTTCATGTTTACTTCTGCTCAGGTAAAAGTTCAAATGATAGCACCTATCATCTCCTTTCTGGATAATTTTGATGAGACCTATGGCATGTGGCACCCTCAGTCACAATGCAGTTTTACTTACTATCTCCCTGTGAACTTTCGCTTCTACTAAAAATCAGTGCTATGATGAAGGGGAGCCCAGATTAATGGGGAGACTTCTGGTACCATTGGCTTGTGTGCATCTTTTGAGCCATTAGTACCTTTATATATATATATAGAATTGTAACTGAGGAGGACCTGAGGGGCATTCCCAGGACAGATCCCTCCCTCCATACAAAAATAACAAACTTATTGTTATTTTGGGCTTGTTGGACTCAGCCACAAGGCAGTCACAGAACCTTTAGTTCCTCCCTGAAGTATGCAAAGTAACAAAACCTGATGTACATTTCCTGAGTTGTTTTACTGATGCTAAAACTCCCCACCAAATGAAAGAAGCTAACTACTAGAAGACCTTGAGTATATTTCCGCACAGACTCACTGGAGCCTGGGGGTTGGTAAGGCTAACCCCTGTAACACTGCTCTTTTCCCTCACCATCAACCAATCGGAGACTTAGACACAAGCTGATCACATACCCTGTGACTCCCCTCCCCTCATCATGCCTTTAAAAGTGCTTCCCTGACACCCATTAGGGAGTTTGGGCCTTTTGAGCATGAGCCACTGCATTCTCCTTGCATGGCCCCTGCAATAAACCTTTCTCCATTCCCAACTCCAGTGTTTTGTTCTCTTTGGCCTCAGGGACATGAACGTGGATTTGACAACAGAATAACTGCTTCATCTCATGAGACTGTTGTAAGAGTTATTCAGACTTTGAAAGGGTTAAATATATACAAATGCGTATTTTTCCTACTCCTACATGACAAACATCAAGGTGAATGTTCATATTACCTGGGTGAGACACAGACCAAACATGGCGAACATTACTGACTACAAGAAGTAATGTGGTCAGCACCACACAGGTAAGTATTTCTGCAAAGGTCCCGGAGTCAGACACTCTCTTGAACATGCCTGCCTGAGCAGAGGTAAACATGAAATCTCGATTTTATGGATCCTGGGAAATGAAAGGGGTTGATTTGAGTTGTCAAGAAACCTTGAATCCTAAGGACCAGAGATTCCATCTTTCCTGATTATGAGCTTAACCAGACAGTAAAATAACATTGAGTGCGTGTACGTGTGTGTGTGTGTGTGTGTGTGTGTGTGTGTGTGTGTGTGTTGGGATTATGGGGCAGTGGGATCAATTCAGTCCTGCATGCAAATAATGTTAATTTAAAAAAAAAATTGACATGTTTGGGCGGAAGTATCTCTTTAAATAACCCCATTGAGTAAAGAGGAATCTGATTTGTTTATTCCACTCTGAGCAGACCCTGGCATCCTGTTGCCAAAAATATCCTTGCCTCACCCCTCCCACCCCCGCCCCCTTCCCGGCATTGTCTGCAGGTGCCTTTGCCCTGGAAATGAAGTCCTCTGCATGAGGCTCTGCCGGGCTCTGCCGACTCTTTGGCAGCAGAGGCTGCTTGGCCCATTTCACACATGCATTTGGGAGATTTCCAAACAGATGCATATGCATCTTCACTTTGTTGGCAGGGAGGACTGAGAATTTAAAGATTCTTGCGGGGGGAATTTATGCTGCTCTGAAAACTTAACCCGTCACAGAAGCAACATAAAAGAGTCTGTATAAAAGATGTGACCTTTTTGCCTGTGTTTGGAGTTTGTTGCTTGGCCTCCTGTGTCTTTGTTGCCTTTCATTAAAGCTTGGGTGACTTTCTTTGTGAAAGGGTGATTTTCACCGTCCCGGGCTCTCTGGGGTCTATTTTATTTTCAACAATGATTTCCATTTCATCTGAATTTATTACCACGGCCAAAGATGTGTTTCTTTATTCAGAAAGTACCATCAGTAGGGATGAAAAAAAAATATATTGTTCAAAAGCCATTTGAGGGCAATTTAACAAAGCAAGAGTAGATAAATTAGAGTAACCTATAATTTTATTACCTAGAGCTACATGCTAACAAGGACAAAACAAGAAGTCCCAACAATAACTTGGGTGAGCCAAAGATGGATCAGCAGCCTGCCTGGCAAATCCTAAACAATAATTCTTATTCCTCTGAGTCATTTAATCCCCAGATGATTAGAGAGAACAAAGAAAGCCATGCAAATCAGGAAGATTTTGTAATTTCATATCTGCCTATATTTGTCTGCGCTAAATGCAGCCAAGAGCTTTTTAATATTCTCCCCAAAGAATACTTTGAAAACTCACCAAACAGGAATTACCCTGTAAAAAGGCAGAAATACAATGCTCTGCAAACAATATTTTCTTAGACTCGGTAAACTGCAAATGAAACAAACACACAAAGAAAACCAAACAGTGGATGAAAAGAGTAAAAAGGTAACTCAGCCTCCTTTATTTGACATTGTGAATGATTTAAATAATGTTTTGCCAGATTCTCCTTTGATAAATATGCTGAGGGAATACATTTTTGTGGTGTGTGCGTGTATGTGTCTGGCTGGATATCCCTGGTCTTGTTTTAAATTAGTTTCCTTGGTTGTGCTTTTACCCACCTGAGATTCCTTCCCCTCCTTCCTTCCTCTTACCTGTGTAACCTGATTATACCCTGACACAGATTCCTCCCAGCACAGCTCCCCCACTGCTCAGAGACTTGGAGTACAGGCATTTATACATCTGCACTGACTCTCTGAATCTATTCTTCTGCTCAGTAGGATGCCCTGAAGAAAGGTTCTCAAGCAGGGTCTAACAGGAGCTTTATGAGTTGGGAGTTTATTTTTTCCCTCTTTAGGGGAACCACTTTGCTAGGAGATGACAGAGACGCTGAGATTCCCTGCATCAGCTTCCCTCCTGGTACCCAGCACCAGGGATTTATCATCAGCTGTGACCAGGGACCACCCCCCCCCCCACCATGGAGGATAGTGCACAAGACCTCGTAAAACAAAGAAGTTTCTTCAAGCAGCTTATCTGCATTAGCAGCACTTGATTCTAGATAGGCTAGTGCACCAACAGTTCCTCCGAAAAGAATAGCAGTGGCTGAGGAGAACATACTTCCAACTGTGAAGCAATTAGAGTGCTGCTGAATGGCTGATTGCTTGCGTGTGGTCCCCTTAGTTCCCTGGTGGAGCACACTGATGCTTCCGCAATTGGATAAAATGGATTGGGATGAGCGCTGTCAGAGAGAAATGCCAGCTGTTCTACTGTTAATAAAGACCCTATTTAGCTATTAATACATCCCATTCTTCCAAGTTGTGCCCATTCAAACAAAATATCTTTGTCTGTGGAGGGGGTGTGCCTGCACCTGCTCTTGACTCCAGAATCTGTGGCCCATGGAGGACCCATGGTTATGACCCTGCCGCAATTGTAGCTTCCAAGCCGTGTCTGCTTGTAAAAGAAATGGAGCCACGAGACAGTGGGATGAAAACAAGATCAAGCCAAGCTCTGGGTTCAATTGAGCTGCCATTTCCTCAAATGGTTTTTAGGTAATAAACAGCCTGGTTTATTGGGCAAGTTAAATTTGCTTGTAAACAAATTCCATGTGACTAATGAGTCCTTCTCTTTTGCCTAGAGTTACTGTGTTTTAAATATTCCTGGGTGTGAAGGCAGGATTTGCCCTGGTGATCTCAGTAGGTGACACAGGCAGCCGAAGGCTGAGGAGGACCCAGCAGGAGCTACCACTCCCCACACAGGCAAAGCAGCACAGCAAGCACGATATTAGACCTTTTGGAGTGCTGTCTTCAGGGAATTTGCATTAAGGGTAGAGACATAAGACTTACAAACGGAGGGAAAAATAATCCATAGGAGGTAAGCTATTCTATGTTTCCATTTCAGTATAGACAGGTAGGAAAGGCAATAGGGTGCTGAGTGGGTTCTATCCTCAAATTACATTTAAGGCCCAAGGTAGAGACACTGGTTAACCACTAGCAGTTACAGTGAATTTGCTGAGAGTTTATGAAGATGCTGCCCCAGCACAGATATGATGATACCACCACCGCCACTGCCATCATATAAGTCTGATATGAGCAGAGGATAAAAGAAAATGGAGGGTTGGAATTTAAAATAGGCCATATCTACCTGTGGGAATTAGGTGTTCCTAAGGGTGTTAGTCTGCCTGAGCTGCCATAGCAAAATACTTACAGCCTGGGTGGCTTAAACCAGAGCAAGTTATTTCTCACAGTACGTAGGCTGGGAAGTCCAATACTGATGTCGTCAAGGTAGGTTTCATTTTGAAGGGCAGCCACCATCTCACTGTCCCCTCACATGGCCTTTCTCTTTGAAACAGAGCAGGACCCGGTGGGGCCCTCCCAGTTAAAAATCTTTTCTGAGTCTCCTGTTTCTTATTTGAAGGAATTAGGCTTCATTCAGCCTCCTTGACCTTCCTTGAGTTCCAGAAAGTAGATTCAAACAGTTACTTGTCAGGGAGGGCAGGGGGGTGCAGAAACAAGGGAGAAGCTATCAAGAGACAATAGTGCATCTTTGGGGCAGGGTCCTGCTTCTTCCTCAAGGAATATACAGATATATAACAATACCTTTGAGTTCTTCTGCAGGAACTAAGGCCCCCACCTAGGTGGAGGATGGTGACTTCAGCTTGAACACAAGATTCCTGAACACCACCTCTTCCTGTTGCCTCACCAGCAACCAGTCAGAAGAAAGGCTGCCCACAGTGGAAGATAAGGAAGACTCTGAGCCCCTCTCCAAATGATTCTCCCTTAAAACACTTTCATGATGGAGCCTAATCTTTAGAGTTGGTTTTTGGACACAAGCCCATCTTTTCCTCAGGTTGCCAGCCTCCTGAATAAAGTAACCTTTCCATTTAAGGTCTCTCAAGTCTTGGCTCTCAAGTCTTGGCTTTTTAAGCAGTGGGCAGCCAAACCTGAGTCTGGTAACATCATTGCACAGTCAAAGATGAGATGAAGGGAGGAAAGAGAGAGCTCTCTGATGTTTCTTCCTACAAGTGTACTAGTTCTCTCACTCCTGGGCTCCAGTCTTATGGCCTCACTTAACCTTAACTACTTCCTCATAGGCTCTATCTCCAAAAATAGTCATATTAGGGGTTGGGGCTTTAGCATAGGAATTTAGGGTGGGGTGGGAGGGGACACAATTCAGTCTGCAGCACTAGGTGATAATTTTCCTTTCATCCCTCCTGGATCCACCTGGGGCACAGAACTATAAGCCACCCACTCCGCTCCATGGTACCTCCTGCAAGGAGATGGCGAGGGGCTCTGGGAAAAAATTTGACACTGTCTTCTGAGGTGTAGGAGATGTACTTGGATGTAGAGACAGCATCTTTTCTGGTCTAAAGACTTGGAAGGGCTGGCTGGAAGGGTATATAGGGACTATAGGATGAATCAGTATTCATCTTGCATTTTATTTTCTGTATTTTATAATGTTTTGACATCTTAAAAATCTTGCTGGCCAGAGAGACTGCTACTTCCAGGACTAGCCAATTCTTAGAGCAAAGAAGTGGGAGCACGCGTTTCATGTGCAAACCAACCAATCCCAAACCCAAATTCCCCAACCATCTGCTCTATATTTCCCTTTCTCTAAATCAATGCACAGCCAAGTACCAGATGACAAAGACTCTCTCTAGAGCTCAGAGTTCACCAACATGATTTAAACCAGCCAATCCTAAACCATTTATTCTGCTCAGCCTTGTCTTTCCTATGGAAAGCCCAGTGAAAGTTTTTTCTTAGGCTCTTCCCTCACTTCCGTTTCTGCCTCCTGACCAAAACCTGGTAGATTTTTTGTGACCTACCTCCACGTGACCCTGCAAGGCATGGTGTTTCCCCCTCTCTCAGGAAATGTAAGAAACAGATTCTTCTTTCAGTGGCATCTACCTCTCTGCGTCAGTCTTAAGCCACCAATATAAATGAAACTCTTGTTGTTCTTTTTTGAGACAGGGCCCCATAGTGGCACCCTTGGTAAGGATAGAAGAAGATCTCAAATGTTCTGTGGCTCCACCTGAGGGGTCTATGGTTGGAAAGGGCAAGAGGCTGAGTCAGTAGGCCACAAATGGAACTGAAGACTCAGCTGTGCCTCTCTGAAGTGTTTTTGGCGACAGAGGGGCTGACTGGATCTGATCCTTTCCCCAACACAACTACATTCATCTACTCAAGACCACTGCATCAGCAGAGGCCACCAGCAGTAGCAGAAACTAGGTAAAACAAGAGGTTTCAAAGGCTGGGACACTTCTTGTCACGGAAATTTTAAGTTGCCAGCGATAAAAGGCTGTCTTCGCCTCCATCACACGTTTGCCAAGTCCCTGACACACGAGGAGATAGAAATGGAAATGAGAATGGGAAAGGGAGATGTCAGGGCCATTTCACCTCCTGGCATCTTCACTCTGACTTCTTTTAACCTGGTTTCTAAACTGTTCTGGAGAACTTACAATTGGCAATTGGAGAATTAAACCTGGAGATCTGAGGTGGAGTTTTATAGACTGGAATTACAACTAACTGGCTTAAATTTTCATAACCAAAATGATGGGAAAGTTGCAGGGTCCATCCAGTAGAAAAGCAGAATCTGACAGTGTTGAAAGCAGTAGCAGGAAAGAAATTTCTCTAATTACACCATCTTACATTTTACTTATCTTCATTAGTAGTCCTATTTTTTTCTGAAAGAGCTATATAAACAAATAATTTGGGAATGCTGAAAAAACAATATCTAGTATAATACTTCACACAAAGTAGGCTTCTCAGCTTAAGCTTGTTAGATGGTCACTGAAATCTCCACTCTTCCATTTGGGAAATTTCTATAAAGCATTTGTAGAACAGCTCAGCCAGAAACCCAAACCACCACAGATACAGAGAAGATGACCAACAGTAGAATGTGATGGTGTATCTTTAGAGCAGCTCTCTATTCTATGCACTCCTAACTTTATAGTTATAGAACTTTATAGTCTGCTGCCCTGTCTGCACAACAGGTTCCTTGCACACATTCATTCTGAAGGACAATTGGGCACGTGACTTTTTCACAGTTGCTCTTCCCTTCGACTTTAACTTGGTTTCTTGCTTCTTCATGCTTCCCAGTGAGTATATCTGATCTTAATGTGAGGATTTCTCTTTTCCCCAAATTATTTGTCATCTCTAAGTCCATGCTTCTGGGTATTCCTCTCATACAGATTCAATCCACCTCTTCACAATAGGGTGGCATGATTTGCATTTCAAGACAACTGCTGGTTTAGACCAGAACTCAGGAGACCAAATTTGGTCCCAGTTCTACCAGATGCATGAGCACAACCACTTTGGGGCCCTAGTTTTGCATTGCCCCCAACACCAGACCTTTTCTCACCCCTGGATAGAGGAATTACTCCCCGGACCTCTATTACTCTGCATTTATACCTACTCATTGGCTCAGACAGAAAAGAATCTACCTGCAAGGCAGAAGACCTGGGTTTGATCCCTGGATTGGGAAGATACCCTGGCGGAAGGCATGGCAACCCACTCCAGTATTCTTGCCTGGAGAATCCCCATGGACAGAGGAGCCTGGCCAGTTACAGTCCACAGAGTTTCAAAGAGTCAGACACAACTGTGACTAAACATATGAGTGACTAAATATAACACATTTTTGTATCTGTCCCCTCTATCAAAGTGTGAGCTTCTTCTGGGTCCAAAGGGTGTGCTATGTAGTAGGAGTTTAATGAATGTGTTGAAAGAATGAGTGGATAAGCAGTACAGGATACATGACTATTTGACCTAGTTCCTATGCTCCTGGTTCCTACTATCATGACACCAGCACTGTGGTAGGGCAAGAAGTGGGAACTTTGCTCTCCTAGGTCTACAACCATTATCATCATCAGATAAACTTGGCCTCTAGCTTCATCTTTTCCTTTACTCCATCCTTCCCCCCTACCCCCCACCAGTTACCACTGAGACAGTTGGGTCTCACCTAATACAAAGAGACAGTATTAAAAGAAGAGACATGATCCAAATCATCTCTCTCTTTGATAAAACACCATTGCTCACCTAGAGATCAGTGAACAGAAATAGGCCTCAGGAGTAGACTTGTATTTGGTCCTAGAGAACTTTTAACTCAAATGGTAAATAATTCATCTTCTCAAATATATGGGGTCTGAGAGAAGAGGTTAGGACAGTCTAATGGTACAGTACCCAGGACTTGGCCAAAAGTGGAACAAACTGTCCACAGTAAAAAAGGTGTAGAAGAGAGATAAGCAGACTTTGCAGACCAAAAACTTAGAGATATGGCCTCTTTCTGAGAGATTTTACTTCTTTGTACTCCCTGATACTGATAATATAGAACTTTGAAACATAATAGGCATTCAATAAATCTCTATTGAAATGATGGAGGGTGTTATCATTCACAATATTTTCCATAGCAAGTAACTGAAAATTCACATTCAGCTGGCTTAGGTATTAAGTAATTTATTAAACCATATAAATAAAAATTGAGAAGGTCTGGACTTCAGAGGGTTTAGTCAGTTCAACCTCCATGTCTCCAGAATTCTCTTGGATCTGCTCTCCTCTATGATTTTATCTTTGGGGTGGCTTTCTTTCTGGTGGGCTTCCCTCATATCTCACCTGGTAAAGAATCTACATGCACAGTTCGATGCCTGAGTCGGGAAGATTCTATGGAGAAGGGATGGGCTCTCCACTCATGTATTCTTGGGCTTCGTTGTGGCTCACCTGGTAAAGAATCTGCCTGCAATGTGGGAGACTTAGGTTCGATCCCTGGGTTGGGAAGATCCCCTGGAGAAAGAAAAGGCTACCCTCTCCAGTATTCTGGCCTGGAGAATTCCATGGACTGTATAGTCCATGGGGTTGTAAAGAGTTGGACATGACTGAGCAACTTTCACTTTTACTTTCCTTCTTCTTGGTAGCAAAATGGCCTCCTCAGCATGAGACATTATATTTGTTTAATTTCACCATCCAGAGGAAAAGAAAAGGCCACTTAAGCTTGGAGAATTATCCCCTATTTTTGAACCAATGGCTGGGGAAAGGGGAATGAGATTACACTGATTAGCCCAAGTCAATCAAGATTCAGATCTGGATCAAGAGATAGCATCAATCCCAACCTGACAGTCATTTGGGGAAATATCTAGAAACTGAAAATAGAAAACAGATACTGAGGAGGAATCAAGAGAATCCTGAAAAAAGTGGAAAGCAGAAAGGGAGGAAAAGAAGGACAGAAGGGAAGGAGGATGGGAGGAAGGAAGGAAAGAGTTATGGGGAAAGAAAGGAAGGAAGGAAAACCAGAAAAAAAAAGTCTAATCTTATACCTAGTCCTTAGGTTACTGATAATGTAAAGGATGCATGTCTATATGAGGGACTTCAAGGGGTGAAGAAATAATTAAATTATTTGGGTTAGATTGACATTCTATATCATTGTATTCCTCCAGCTTATATTATATTTAATATAATATTTATTGAAAACAGTTTAACGTCTCCACAAGCGACTGGATTGCTGTTGTTATACCTAGAGATGTAAGAGGTGGGTCTTTTCCCCAGTTTAGGTGTCTATCCCTATATCTTGATCACACACCAACATGACTCCACTGATGTGAAAGGCAAGAGGAGAGGGAAGCATGATGTTAGAGAAGAATGACTGTGTAGAAGTATCAAGTACATGTCTAAAGATTCAAGTTCAAATCTGCCCTTCCACTTACTATATAAATTTACTCAAATTACATAATTCCTCAGCATTTTAGTATCCTTATCAATAAAATGGAGATAATACCTACCTCACAGTGTTATTGAGAGAATTATATAGAATCACCTACATATAGAACTGAGCCACTGAGCACAGTAATAACAACATACAAAGCTGCTATGAGTGTATGCTATGTTGCTTCAGTTGTGTCCGACTGCAGCCCTGTGGATTGTAGCTGGCCAGGCTCCTCTGTCCAGGGGATTCTCCAGGCATGATTCCTGGAGGGAGCTGCCATGCTTTCCTCCCTCCAGGGGATCTTCCTGACCCAGGGATCAAACTGGACTCTCTTGTCTCCTGCATTGGCAGGTGCATTCTTTACCACTAGTGCCACCTGGGAAGTCCAAAGCTGCTATAGTAGGTATTTAATAAACAGTGAGTTTGATTTCCCTTAAGAATTTCTTCTGAGAATGAATATATATATATATACATATATATATATATATATATACACACACACACATACACACACACACACACACAACCCCCCTCACTTTTTTTTTTTTTTTTACCAGCTTTAAGACATTTAACCTGAGGGACTCTCTTGTCCACCTTTTACTTCAGAGGATATGGGTTTGATCCCTGGTCTGAGAACTAAGATCCCACATGCCACAGGGCAACTAAGCCCTCGCTGCAACGAAGAGCCCGCAAGACACAATAAAGACCCCGTACACTGAAAACTAAAAAGGACATTCAACCTGAATTCTTAGCTTCAGATATAATACTGTCTGATCAGATCCTAAAGGCGCTTAATCCTTTATTCAGAACTCTCACAATAGCAGAAAAATGTCTACTATTTCTCAGGACAAACTGTCAGATATCTTCTATCTGCGTTTCCTGCAACAGACATTTATCCAATATTTCTTAATGGCTATTGCTTGCCAAGAATCAGATGGAAAGGAGGAAGAGAAGGAGAAAATAACAGGAGAGAGAGAGGAAGGGGTTGAATTATTTTTAATTTAGTAGGTTCATTATCATTGTTAAAGGTGAATATCATCTAACCCTTGTATATGAATCTCTGTTCATGAAATATACAAAATAAAGTCCGCCTTCACTCTTTTCTCCTTCTTCAAATCTCAGGTTTTCATTATTTAAACACCAATAAAATGCCGAAACCTGAATGAAGAATGAAGCGGCCAGGCCCAGGAATTGCTGTCTCAGCACTTGCTCTGAGAATATTACAGCCCCTTTAGAGAAGAGCAGCAGTTCCCAGTTCTAAATTCTTTCAATTCTATGAGCACAGTTTTTAATTTTGCTACATATTACAGACTAGTAATCTTAATGAATAACCTTAATATTGACTGTTTAATTATTTAGCAACACTTCGCACACCTGAACAAAAATATAGCTACTGTTTTTAACGCTATACTCTTAAGGTCTTCAATTTTTGTGATTTCATTTATCAGGGCTGAATTCAGTAACTTTTAATTGCGACATCAGTAATTATACAAATAACTATACACATACCATCTTAAATTTCTAACACATAATATGTAGGTATTTAAATAAGTTATTTATAAGGGTATGATAGAATATAATGACTAGAGTACCTTGGTGATCTAAATTCAAAAAGAAAATGCAGCAGGAGGCAAAAAAACCAATGTTCATTGTAATTTCTTTAGGAAAAGAAAAACTGTAACTTGTCCACCTGGCATAGGGTTAATGAATAGGAAGATATAGTGCATAAGTCTTATTCATAAACTTGTTAACTAAATTAAAGTTATTCCAAGACAAATTCTACTCAAAGTGAACTGATTTCAAAACAATAGCAGGGAAAAAAGTTTTCTTCTACTCCTTAGCTTAGTAATATTAAATCAAAAATTCTATACAAACAGCTTCCAAGGAAGACATACTGATGGCCAAGAGGCATATGAAAAGGTGCTCAGCATCACTAATTCTCAGAGAAATGCAGATCAAAACTGCAACAAGGTACCACCTTACACCAGTCCGAATGGCCATCGTTAAAAGGTCTACAAATAATAAGTGCTAGAGAGGCTGTGGAGAAGAGGGAGCAGTCCTACACTGTTGGTGGGGATGTAATTTGGTACAGTGACTATGGAAAATTTTATGGAGGCTCCTCAAAAAACTAAAAACAGAGTTGTAATATGATCCCACAATCCCACTCCTGGGCATATACTTAGACAAAACTACAATTCAAAAAGATACATATACCCCAATGCTCACAGCAGCACTATTTGTAATACCCAAGACACGGAAACAACCTAAACGTCCATCAACAGATGAATGGATAAAGAAGGTGTGGTATGTGTCTGTATGTGTATACACACACACGATGGAATATTACTCAGCCACGAAGAACACAAATAAGGCCATTTGCAGCAACATGGTTGGTCCTAGAGATTATCATACTAAGTGAAGCAAGTCAGAAAGAGAAAGACAAATACCACATGATACCATTTATATGTGGAATCTATAATACAACACAAATGAACATACCTACAAAACAGAAATAGACTCATAGACATAGAGAACAGACTTGTGGTTGCCAAGGGGAAGGAGGGTTAGGGGAGGGAAGGAATGCGAGTTTGGGATTTGTGGAGGCAAACTATTATATAAAGGATGGATAAACAACAAAGTTCTCTTGTATAACACAGGGAACTATATTTAATATCCTGGGACAACCCACAATGCAAAAGATATGAAAAAGAATAGATAAACAGCTATTCTATATAAATATATATATGTGGCTAAGCCTCGGAATAAGAGTCAATAGAGGGAAAGGAGGGCAGATCCAGATAATGACATGAACAAAATCAGATAATGTGAAATGGCATGACACATTCCAAAAAAAAAATAAAAAGTCGGGTGCTGTGTTAATTTCTTAAGGCAGCTGGAACAAAGTACCACAACCTGAGTGGCTAAGAATGACAGAAATGTATTGCCATCCAACTCTGGAGGCTGGAGGTCCAAGATCAGGGTGCCAGCATGGTTGGTTTCTATCCTGAGGCCTTCTCTTGGCATACAGTCAGCCATCATCTTGCTTTGGGCTCACAGGACTTGATCCTGGTGGGAGACAGCTCTAGCAGGAGTGGGAGGGAGGGAGGGAGGGAGAGCTCCATGGTGTTTCTTCTGAAAAGGGCATTCATCCAACGGTAGAGCTTTACTCTCATGACTCCACCTGACCCTGACTACCTGTTCAAGGCCTTGTCTCCAAACACCAGCACACAGAGTGTCAGGGATTCAACATATGAATTTTGAGGGGACCCAAACATTCAGTCCATAACAGCTTGTACATAATACTTTGTAGAGAACTAAAAAAATTCAACAAGATGAAAAGATGTGAGAATCTATTCTTAGCATTGAGATTTAGGTTTCTAGATTAAATACAGGACACCCCATTAAAGATGAATTTCAGATAAACCACAAATATATTTTCATATAGGAATGTCTAATAACTATTTGTTATTTTTCTGAAGCTCAAATTTAAGCAGAAGTTGTGTATATTTATTTTCTGAATATGATAACCACATAAAGATTTTTTTGAAAGAATATATATTTCCTAGTGGAGTAAGATCTATATATATTTGGACATGCAACATTTGGAATACACTGATACTAAAAAAAAAAAAAAAAAGCATTCAGTGTTTATCTGAAACTGCAGTGTTACTGACCCTGACCCTGTATTTTTATTGGCTAAATCTGCCAACTCTAATTGGAATGATATACTGATCTGCAGGACTGGAAGTTAATAAGAAGAAAAATTTCAAAGGATATAAGCAAAAAAGAGAATTTATTCTCCCAAGGCATATAAAAACCACAGGTTTTCTGTTGTAGGCCCTGTTTGAAGAGACTGGATCTTACCTTCTTTCCCTAATACCTATAAAAATATTGGAAAATTACGATCAAATAAGCATTTATTGGAATTCCAAAAGACTGAATTATCCAACAGATAAGACAGTCACATTAATACCCCAACTCCAACTTCCCAGACAGTAGAGACTGCCAGATCTGCAAGCCAAAATTGATCTAAAGGCTCCAGGAGTTTAGGTACTAACAGTGAAAGGTTCAAAGGTTGTACCACGTTGCAGGCCAGGCAGCGCTGCTGGCACATTGTTCTCTGGGAATGCTGTCAGTCTTTGACTCCCAAATTCTCCACCCACAGAGCCTGCTGTTCCGTTTCCTTCTCACCTTTGCCCTGGCCCTGGTCTCCTCCCACTTGGAGGGAGATGTTTCTTCATTTTGCTGCCTCTCTTTGACATAGGAAATAAACTTGTGATGGGAAAGCTTATTTTTTTTTATATTTATTTTTTACAAAGCAGCACCAAGAGACTCTTGCAAGTGGCACAGAGCCGCCGGCAGGTCTGCTCTGCTGGGGTTAGGCCTACTCGAATCTAACATAAGCACGGTTCCTTTTGCCAATTTCCTCAGGCTCCCTCTCGCCCTTGCTATGCACTGCCACACTTTTCATTTGACACATTTTCTACTCACATTTAAGCCTCCAAGATCCAGTCAGATCCTAATCCTAGAGCTTAATGCATTTGATGAAATGTTTGTTTTGGACAAGATTCTGGTTGAAACCTTAAAAAGCCAACAGAAACCTTTGTCCATTATCTACTTAAGTGATTCTGCTCTGCATGGAGCTTTCCGATATTAGAGATAAACATGGATGAGGCTTTTATGACTTCACTGGGAGCACACAGGCCCATGGAAACCTTGCAGATGACCTGGATTCCCCTCTACCTGTACTTTTAAATATGCTGGTGAGGAGGGGTTGACAGGGAATAGTTCTAAAGAGTATCAGCACCAACCCCATCATTTAGTTTCTTGCAAATAAGTTCTCTCACTTCTCTAATATCTTTTAGTCTAGCACTGCCTGTGCCATACAGAAAGTTTCCAATGTCCATTTCCTTCACCGTGAGCAGGTACTGACTGAAGTCTATCCAGCTTTCAAATGAGTATAAACCCCAAAATACTCCCAAATAGGGAGTCCCCAGTGAGCGGCTAAGAGCCGTTCTTTCAGTCTGTGTTTCCAATAAGTCCTCACAATTTTTTTCTGATTACAATGATGTGACCAGAGAGAAGTCAGATCATTGCCGTATCAAGCACATGAGATCACTGTCTAGAGTAGACGACGACCTTCATACAGTGACGAGAGTCCGGTGGTCAATTCGGTCCTAGTGTTAGGTAGCTACTTAGACATGAGTGGGTTCCACACCTTCCTGAGTGGGGTCATCTCTCTCTTCTCCACCTGCACACTGGTGATCAGGACATGCCAGGAGATCCACGCCCTTCTAGTCAAGGACCACTATTAAGTTCCCAGGCTTATCAGGACCAAGCAAGGTAAAACCAGCACAGGTTGGCGCAGGCACACAAAGACCTAAAAGGTGACTCAAAGTAATTCAGGTTCATCATGCCATATTTGCAATCCCCCCACCCCCACGGGCTTCGCTTGGGTGCTTATGGATAAGCGTCTGTGTTGTAGGAGAAAAGTTACGTAACCTAAAGCTGTCAGTCAGTTGACACAGGATACAGGAAAGGACGACCGCTCTAAAAAACCCAACCTTATCCCACTGTGGGGCTGCTCCTGGTTTCCAGACAGCCTGGTCCCATCCTTTCTCAGGAGTGTACTTTCACACTGCTTAAGAAAACTCTTGCTATTCAAATCTGTCCTATGCTTCTCAACTGAATTCTTTCCCTTGGGAGAGCAAGAACCAAGAAAATCACCATTCTGAAGGTGACTCTAGGATACGTGTGAATAATACATCATGAATACTCTCTAACATCACTGAAGTTGAGTGTTTAAAATAGAATTATGAAAATATAAGTAAAATCTTTCTAATAGGTGGGTGTTTTTAAGGAGATAATGGGTTAAGTCACTATGGAAACATCATGGATTTCCTTCCTTGAGTGTGTCTTTGTAAATGGGCTATTCCTCTAAATAGAAATCTTTAGGAGAGTCTTGTTTAAAATAAAAAAAAAAAAATACATCTACTGTACTGCCTCTTTGAGGACTAGTCCCAGAATCCTATGAAACTTTTTTATTCTTATACTCAAGTCTTTCAAGCTTATTTCCTTATCAACTGAGTTGTTTTTTTTTCTTTTTTAATCTCATCAGAATGTTCCCAAATTGCCTCTGTTGGTAAATTATTCATATAAGGCAAAAGCTTTTAAAAAGATTTGACAAGACAACTTCTTTAACAAAGTCATTAAGATAAGAGACCTCAGCAGGGTTGGACATTATTCAGATTAGACACAAAGCCTGCTGCATGAGGAAAGGCTTTTCTCCTCTCCTCTCCCTGTCTACCTCACAATGTTTTTTTTTTTAATTGTATCTTTAAATGTCATTCAGTATAACAAATCACTACTTTGCCACAAGTAATGCAGGACCCTGGCAATGTGCATAAGTGTTTCACTTGCAGTATTATAAAACATTGAACATGGTAAATGTAGCCTGAGGGAAAAAATCCTAAGTTCAGAGGTGATTTTAGACACAGAGGCTATTAAAGACAACCTCTTTCTGGAGATTCCGGTGACAGCAGTAGTGGAAGAACTGGGTTAAGAATGAGTGCGGTACGTGTGTTTGCCCAAGATAAAGACATGAATGACATGCTCTAAAAGCACATATGTGCTTATTTAGACAATAGTTAGTGGCTCCAGAATTTTCATGCTAACAAAAGACATATGTTCAAACTTCAGTGTTACCAGCAGATGACCTCAAAATCCTCTGAATTCAAAAGAATCAACAGAGTTTACCCCGTGGGGCTTTTAGGCAATAAAGATTAAGGGGTAATCTGAGTAGGGAGAAAATTCCACCAGCAATATTGTGATATCACTTAGGAAGCAGAACCCGAAAGGGAACCAAGAACTCCTAAGTTTCTACCAAGCTGTTCAGAACTTCCTCTCCACATGTAGTTAATTCATTCAACTTCACACATCATTACAGGCAATTTGCATGAAACCTGATGTTGATGATTAAACAAAGCTGACTGGACAACTTCACAGTCTCAATATTGTTTATTAAACTGGAAAAAAAAAAACTTACATTTGAGAAAATACCTTTATTGGTTCATAACTCATTCATTATACTGTTAGTTTTTCAGTACTCCAACTTGTTGAAAATTGTCTTAGCTCCCTTATAAGAAGATTCAGTAAATGGAAAGCTAAGGCAATTATTCCTAGATCATTTGATTCTCCTGTCCCAGTAAGACCACCTTCTGAGGGGACCTTTGGCTGAGGATGAGGGTTATAGACCCAAGCAGGGGGCAAAACATAATGAGAAGGATAAAATAAAAAAGCTCCAACTAATGCAAACAGTCAGGTTTTCCACAGGAGACCACTAAATGGTCTTCTTGATTTCCATATCACCATCATCGTTAGTGACAGTAGATATCTCAACACTTGAAAGATGGCACGATCTATTTTTCGTTCATGACATTTGACACTTTGAAAGAGTTTTAAATGTTCTTTATCTAGAGGTCACATAAAATCAGTCCATAGGCCAAGCGTAACCTCGGGTTTGTTTTCCTGACCTGATTATTTTTTTAGACGTATTAATTATAAACCTTAATATGAACATCTATGTCTGGCTCCTTTTGAATACTCAAAGGGAGAAGTAACATTTGAAGCTGAGTCATTGTATCTCCTTTAGATCTAGCACATCAGCTTGCCAAAGTTTCAATCCAGCCTGCCAGCTTCTATTACATAATTAGCCAATCTGAATCTTGTAGAGATATTTGACTTTCTGATTCAAGGCTCAGAGAAAGTGACTTGTCCAATATCAAGAGCTAATAGTCAAGAGTTAGGCCTAGAACCTAGTTCTTTCCATTTTAACTCTTTACCACTCCTTTTTAATATTCTACCTGATCTTAACTCTGGAATACTGATTACGATGGCACAGTTTAACTATAATAACTGTAACTGAAAAAACATCTTTTTCAATGAATAAATCCAAGGAGTTATAATAAGATATAAAACGTAAGAAGGAAACTAAACCTTAGGATTGGTGAACACATCAACTGAAAATTTTCAGAGTTTCCACAATATTTTTAAACAATTCAATATGCATATATACAAAATATATATGCATATTTTGTATGCTGTGTGCTCAGTCATGTCCGACTCTTTGTGACCTCGTGGACTCTAGCCCACCAGGCTCCTCTGTCCATTCAGTTATATATATATATATACACATACATACACACACATACATATATATATATATATATAGCAACTCAATTCTCTTGCCTGGAGAATTCCATGGAGAGAAGATCCTAGTGGGCTATAGTCCACGGAGTTGCGAAGAGCTGGACAAGACTGAAGTGACAGAGCACAGCACAGATACACATATGCTGCAGGGCCTGTGGGATCTTAGTTCCCTGACCAAGGATTGAACCCTGCAGTAAAAGCATAGTGTTAACCACTGGAATGTCAGGAAAGTCCCTAAGCAATGTGATATATTAATTAAAGCCATACTTAGGGCCAACTAAATGATAGGTGAAAAAATGTAGCAGTCAGATTATGGTGATATCTAGTAAGCAGGGCTCTAAGAAAACCAAGAACTTCAGTGTTTATACCCAACACTATAGAGCTTCCTCTCTCTATAATTATCAGTGTGTTAATCAGAACTGAAAAATATGGAAACTAATTTTTTGGTTTGAATTCAGTTTGGTTTTGGCAAGTAGCATTGAGGATGCCTTTGTCATACTTTTGGACTGATTCCTGTTAACATGAGGTATTAATCCGATGACTACAGAAAGTCTTTGATTCTTTGAAATTTGGAATCTGACTAAACTCCACGGCTGATTCATGTGAATGTATGGCAAAAACTACCACAATGTTGTAATTAGCCTCCAGCTAAAATAAATTTAAAAAAAAGAACTCTTTAGATGTTAGGTGTAGATGACTGTTGACGATGAACTGTTAAGAGATTCTTTCTAAAGCTATCAGTCCCTGGTTCAACACTCCCAGTTGCACCTGTACACCTCGACCCTTCAGTCTGATGTAACCATGGACAGAATCTTAGAATCCCACCAGGTCTTTGAAGTCCAAGCAGAGCAATAATCATTTCATTTTTCTAACTTCAGGAAGTCCCATTCTGTCTTTATGCCCGCACTGGGGTCACCATTTACACTGACTTTGCACCTAGTGACAACAGATGGTACTAAGACATGACACTTAAGGCTCTCAAAATTCAAAATCAACAATCCACTTTACATAGGCAGCTCCTGCTGTCGTACATTACACAATCCCAGTCTGTCAAGGACTAATGGTCAGGGCACTAAGACATTGACATCAAGTTCCTGTTTTAGTGTCTGCCACTTCTTACCAAGTCTAAGAGCACACCACTTTCTCTGTGTGTTTTCTGAAGAATGCAAGGGGATGATGGAACTACAAGGGATCCAGATTCAGAGGGAATTGAGAGGATGGCATTTAGGCACAGGCTCTACAATAAGCACTGGTCTTCTTCAATGGTTTCTACCTCTTTGCTCTATCAAAACCACATGCAGCTCTCTCTGGCTGTTAACTCAGAATCCATACTCCTGCTTTGAAAATCGTTAAGTTGCTATGGCTCAGGATTCTGTCATTGGAAAAAAAAATCAGTTTTCTCATTTATAAAGTGAAGAGCTTGGACTGATCTCTAAGATCAAAAGATAAAAGTTCTAAGATCTTGTTAGTCATGAGTCACTTTGCAAAATTCAACTAATTCAGAAATAGAACACCTTGACATTGTAAAATAGACGCTGCTGTGTAGCATGATATTCACCTGAAGAAAAGCTACAGTTTCTTCTCTTTTGACAGCGAGTTTCAGAGATGATGGCATTTTTTTCAGGTCAGCTCAACAAACATTCCTTTAGCCTTGTTAGATATTGGGAGCCTGGGTATGCAGTCAACCATTTCACAAATATTAAGGAGATAACACTGAATTGATATATAAATAATGTGACTAGGCAGAGAAAGCAGCAAATGCAAAGACCCATATTTGGCAAGTTGGAAGAATCTGAATAACATAAAGGAGGCCATTATTTGTAGGGAAGCATAGTGGGAGATGAGACACAGCAGGAGGCCAGGATCAGAGTGTGTAGTCCGGGAAAAGACTTCAGATTTCATTCTGAGTGCAACTTAGATTTTATCCTTTGTGCTTCTGGAGAGTTGGAGAGAGAGCAGCAGCAAATTCAACAAGATTGATGAGGTGAGGCGACCTGAGTGAACTGCAAAAGTTGATGGCTAAGCTGAATCTTAAAGGATTAACATGCTTCAGCAGGAGAGCAGGAGGAAAAGTGGAAAAGAAAGGGGAAAATAGGAGAAAGAGAGAAGGCAGTTGGAGTGGAGGCAATACTATGAATAAATATAGAGGATTTTCATGGTGTTTAGGGGAAGCCATAAGGGGGCCAGAGTTGCTAGGGCATAAAGTAAGAGACAGCACAGGCAGTATCTGAACCTAGGAAAGGCAGAAGGTGCTAGAAATGTTAACATTACAACCACTGCCACTCACATATATAAACCACAGTTGCTTATGCACGCTAAGATTCTTTATTTTATTAAGCTATACTTGTGATCATCAGGCTTACAATCTTAGGCAATTTGCTTCTTCTTTTGGCATCTAGCCTAGAATTCCATGGACTGTATAGCCCATGACCCAAAAAGGGTCAGATGAGACTGAGCTACTTTCACTTTCACAGAGCTAGTAGATAATCAATAAATACTTGTGATTTGAGGACCCTCAAGTAAACTGCATGGATAGTTTCTACTCAACCTCCCCCAAAATGTACCACCAGGGTTTTCACCAAGTAAATCAAGATAACTTGTAGGCATTGATAATTGCTGCTTAGAATTTATGGTGAAACATTGTTCAAAGGGCCCCATCACCTCCTACATTTCTGGCCTATAAAGTTAACAAGACATCCAATTTGTTCAGATGACTTGTCTTGCCTGAGTAATGCTTTATTACTTTACCTGAAATGCAAAGCAACTTCCTTAGGGAAAATAATTTTACAGGAAATAATAATAACTTATGTAGAAAAGCTTTAGAGTTTTCAAGATGCTTTTACATATGTAATGTTTTATCCTTGTAGCAATTCTTTGAGTTAGGCAAGATAGATATTATCATTTTCATTTTACTTTTATGAAAACTAAGGCCGAGAGAGGTCACACAACTAATAGATTGGATCCAAGATTAGGACTAAGTCTTTGACTCATATTTTTGTCACCAAGGGCTTTCCGTGGAGAACAGTTTTAAGAAAGACAAATGCATTATAATTCTACTATTTTGGTAGGAAAAGTACATTAATTTGCTAAAGTTAATTTTTTGTGTAAAAGACATGCATCTGTTCTTCCATTTCTTTAGTGAACAAATATTCATCCAGTGCCTAGTATATATCAAATATTTTTCTAATCACTGGGGATATAACAAAATAAAAATCCCTGACCATGTGTTGTTTACATTCTATTGGGAGACGGACGGTCATCAAGTAAATTACATAGAATGTCAGGTAACAAGTGGTGTGGAGGCAAATGAAGTGGGAAGGGAGATGGGAGCCATAGAGTGAGTATGTGTAGGTTAAATGGGATGATCGGGGAAAAGCCATGACTGAGATGACAGCAATGGAGCAAAGGTGTGTGGAAGGTAATGCAGAGCCAAGCAGATAGCTGGGGGAAAAGACCCTAGGTGGATAAAATGTCAACTGCCAGAGCCCTGACATGGTAGAATGCCTTGCTTATTGGTGGAACAGTAAAAGTTCCATGTGGCAGGAACAGTGGGCAAAGCAGGTAGAGTTAATGATGTACATGTTGAGGATGAGGAAATCTTGGAAGGTTTTGAGCCTAAGACTGACAACAGTTGTTTTGCCTCTTAAAAGGATGACTCTAGCTGCTGTGGGAAGAGTAGATTATATGGAGGAGGTGGTGGTAATGATAGATGTAGCAAGACTCATATAAAGATGACCACAATAACCCAGATAAGGGATGACATTGCATAAGTTCCAGGTGGCAACAGTGGAGGAGGTGAGAAGCAGTTGGACTGAGAATATATTTTGAGAGTGGGGCCATAAGAACTTGCTAAAGGATTCAACATAGATTGTGAAAGAGAAATATTTTTGCTGTGTCTCTTTCATGCTCCAGGAACTTGGTAAAGCAAAGAAAATGTAAAGATGCTTCAGATATACATAGTTCTTGCCTTTATTGAATAGCCACCTCCAAATTTGACCAATGGCCACACAGATCAATATGTCCGCATTTGTTTCAGTGTTTCCATTCCAAATGATCACCCATCATCTCGGGGCTGAGAAAATCCACCATTTTCATTGAGTCTCAATTTCCTCATAGGGAATTGATAAAA
Source organism: Antilocapra americana (assembly GCA_007570785.1). Taxonomy (NCBI): domain Eukaryota; kingdom Metazoa; phylum Chordata; class Mammalia; order Artiodactyla; family Antilocapridae; genus Antilocapra; species Antilocapra americana. The sequence continues at coordinate 20,266,167 of ML661896.1, forward strand.
CAACCCAACTTAAATCTTTTAGTTTCCATACTTTGAGAGTTGGTGCACCTAAAACAAAAGGAGAAGGGTTCTCTTTTTCATTATCTTCTAAGAGAAAGGACTGCATTTTTTTTTTTTAGGAAACCTAGGATCGCTCCAAAAATTGGAAATGTTAGAATTGGGGAATATGAGGAGCCTCTTCTATATCTGTGTTCTCACTTTGAAAGCATGTGATTGCCAGTTCATCTGTCACAGACTCCGAATTGCAGTCTATACCCTGCTGAAGTGCTACCTCCAACGCACAGAAAAAAAAATGAGACCCAAGAGAGCTCAATCTTTGGGGGAATCCCTGGCTTTCTTAGGATGCCAAGGAGGTCACTGAAGCAGGAGGTGTGGCTCTGCTTTTCCCCAACAGAGACTTAGAGAACCAGGTTTACAGCCCCACTTGGGACTTGGTCTCTCTGTGTCTTCACTTGGACACTCCAAGCTTCTGAAAGGCTTTATTTATATTTCACTGTCTCACTATTTATCATCGCTTCATCTTTTCCTTTTCTCTTTGATGCGGAAAGCTGCACGGGCTCTGGGTGATGAATAAGGTGGATTCTAAACATCACATTCACTCTCACCGCCGTAGCTGAAGTCCAGTTGGGGAAACAGGAGCAGAGCAATGGCCCATGTGGAACCCAGGAAGACAGTGACTCAGTAATTTCCTCCCACAGGTTGGTGCTCTGCCAAGGAGATGCATGGAAACTGAAGGTTCCCCCTGCCTCCTGCTTTGCTCCCAGGTGCCCACTCCTCTCCACTGCCTCACCTCTCACAAGATGATCCTGTCTCTTAGGCCCCACCTTCCCCTCCTTGTCAATGGATGATCGCATCTCTCTGCATCTCCATCCTTAGCGAACCTGCGTAACAAAGGTAACTTTTCTCTGCTCATCTCTCTCTCCAACTGGCCTCATATACAGAACCTAGGAAAGAGGCAAAGCTTAAAAACATTTTCTGTAGATAGAATCTTACGAAGCAACCCATTCTGTTTTCATGAAGATTTTTTTCTATCGGAAAAATTTGTCCTAGGCCACAAGGAATCATCATCGGACCAACAGCAGGCTTGATTCTGTGACACCATGGGCCCCTGTGCATCCCAAAATAGGTTTTCTTCACTCCGTCCCTTTGGCCTTTGTCTTATCTGGTTTCTGAACTTTTTTTCAGGAGTCCAGGGCATATTTCTTCCTTTCTCCCCTCTCCCCTACAATTGAGTCATTATTTTGAACTTCCCCCACCTGTATCCTCTTCCTCAGTTCTATGCTTAAGATGTGTGGACTGAGAGATACAAATCCATGCTTCATTTCTTTTATTTTTTGGTAGTAATTCATTTTTAAAATTTTTATTGAATAATGTGTTAATTTCTAGTATACAGCAAGGTGATTCTATTATAGGTTATTTTGTGTGTGTGTGTTAAGTTGTGTCTAACTCTGTGACCTTTTGGACTATAGCCCACCAGGCTCCTCTGTCCATGGGATTTCCCAGGCAAGAATACTGGGGTGGGTTGCCATTTCCTCCTCCAGGGGATCTTCCCGACCCAGGGATTGAACCTGTGTCTCTTGTGTTTCCTGCATTGCAGGCAAATTCTTTACCACTGAGCCACGGAGGGCTTCCCAGGTGGCTCAGTGGTAAAGAATCCACTTGCCAATGCAAGACACGGATTCAGTCCTTGGGTTGGGAAGATCCCCTGGAGGAGGAAATGGCAACCCACTCCAGTATTCTTGCCTGGAGAATTCCACAGACAGAGAAGCCTGGAAGGCTGCAGTCCATAGGTTCACAAAGAGGCAGACACAACTGAGGGACTGAGCACAGAACTGCACACTTGAGGAAAGCCCATTATAGGCTGTTACGAGGTATGAAATATAGTTCCCAACACCATGGTTAATTTCTATACCATCCTTTATTTCTTCCAGTGGCAAGGAGGGTTTCTTTTTTTTTTTTTTCTTTTGCTGAATATGCTTGTGTTTGTTTGTGTGTGGAAGAAGGTGGTTATTATTTTAAATAAAAAATCTTCGCGAGCGCTGTGTAGCCCTTGCCAGAGGAATTCACAGTCTGGCTGCCTCTCTACCCAGAAAACACTACCCCACCATTCCTGGATCCACGGCCAGAGGGAGCATGTGGCCCTGGCCTGGGCCCAGGAGGGCTCTGCTACTGGCAGGGAGGTGGTGACAGATTGAGGGGGGCTCAGAATCCTCTCATCGCACTTTCTTCGGGAAGCTAGTCCAAATTCATGTCTCTGCTTCATACATTCTGTTATTGTCAAAGCCAGCAAGTATCTCATAAAAGGGAGATTTTTAAATACACTTCAGACTACAGGATTGTTTTCTCATGATCAGGTTTGTAAATTACGGGGGAGGAAAGGTGCTAGGAACTTTTCCTACACCCAGAAACGTGTGCTTGTGCCTTTGGGGTTAGGGAATAAAGTGAACACTGGTAACCTGCCCTCTGGGTGGAGGAGAGGAAGAGAGAGAGAGAGATGATTTCGGGGTTTCTCTGCCAAATGGTGGTTTTGACTTTGCCAAGGTCTTCCTGGAGTAACTCCTGCTTTTCCAGGAAGGTCCAGGATCCACATAACAGCAGCCAGATGTGAGAAATCCTTCCAACCTGCCTCCAGCCCCTCCCCTGGCTGAGGACTTGCAAGGCTGAGTCCACCTGCAGCAGGCAGACAGAGGTCCTCCTCTCTGCCTGTAGCTTTATGAGTTGGCAGCACCGGAAAAGCCTCCCTTTGATCTGGAGCTTTGAAGGGATCAAACAAGCGGCTCTAATGGGTGGGAATGCTGCTCTGAAAATCCTACCTTTTGTCGGTAAAGCATCTCTCCTTCTCCTCCTGGGGCAGGTGCAACGGGAGGACGGAGTCTGCTTTCCAGGCCTCGCACCAGATGTTCATGCTTGCAACCAGGAGAACAAAGGAGTGAAAGCGAGATCAGGGCAGCGGCGGACAAGGCCCTGTCCACAAATGAGCCCAGCCGGGCTGGGGAGTTCATTCTTGATGTGTTCCTTCCTGAAGCCTGCTTTAAGTAACGCTGCATTCTACAAAGGCCGGAAATCAGCCGCTTTGGTGGTAAACGTGCTGATCATGACTTCTTCGGAGCTTTTCGATTCTGTTTGGAAGAGGGCTCACCTTTAAGCAAGGGGATTTGGGCTAACATCCTTTGATTTATGAGATATGTTTCCAACCCTTTCAGCCTAGGATCGCAGACTCTTTCTGAATGCCCAAACAGCCTTTAAATAACCACTTTTATTCCCTCAGCCTGTGCTGCTACTATGAGAGCAGACAGAGAGAAAGAAAAATTGGATTATGGTTGTTCTCCTGAGGACCTTTCCAACATGCCTCCAAGGACTTGCTGTTAAAAATCTCACATCAGAGAGATATTTCCAAAGCTCACCCAAAATAAGCAAATTCTGCACACTTTCTAATTCCTGGATAAGTTTAATACTGTTTCCTTATAATGTTTTCCAGAAATTGCCTTCCATACCTTTAGGGAAGAGATACCGGTGATGATTTCTCTAAATGATTCCATAACTGTTCAAGCTAGCAGCTGAGGTTTTGTTGGTGATGCTTATATTTCATTAAGCACCCCATAGAACTAGATCTCCCAGGGTATACTGTGCAAATCCTTAGTCCCAGGAGATGTTTCTTGAAGAAAGTGCTCCATAGCCAAAGGACTTAGGAAAACATTTGAGTACCACAATTACCTCCTGATAATCTCACACTGAGCATTAAATGCAAAATCTCTTAGAAGAAAGTTGTTAGACATCACTTAACCCATATGTCCCTAAATTATCTGACCAGGGGAAATGTTCTCTATATTACAATTATTATCCCATGGAACTAACTCTGGGGGGAATGCATTTCAAGGTAATCTGACTTACAGCAGGAACACAGGATACACCAGGAGCAGTTTCTTAGCAGAGTCCCAGGTCCTTCCCTAGGGATCTGATGGGACAGATCTGGAGTTGGGGTTGGGAACCTGAGTTTTAAGATGGACTCCTGCTGATTCTTATCAACAAGGAAAGTTTGAGAAGTTCTAGCTTTCTGTATACCCATCCTCTCCACCAGTCTCTCTCTCGCTCACACATACAAACACAAATACATGCTAGTTATAAAAGATCACCTAAAAATATATATAAGCTCCTGAATGTAACAAAGCAGATTTCTTCTTGCAATAAGAAGGCAGAGAGAATGTAGGCTCAATGTAGTTAATCCCAATTTGTTAGGATTAACTTCAACAAACATAGGTTAATTGCTAAATATAACACCTGGAGTGTCCTAAGTACTTGATAAACATCAGCTATCATTTTGAAGTAAAGATTTTAGGAGGCACAAAAATACCTAAAAGAAGCATAAAGAGAGAGTGGGGAAAATCTTGGATATCCGGAAATTCCCCACTGCAGAAGACTCTTTGGAAGGAATCACAAAATGACCCTTGGGGAGTGTGCTGCATGCCTTACCTCTGCCGCCATCAGCTGCTCCCAGACTCCTGCCGCTGGAGCAGTGAGCATTTCTAAAAATGCTTAGACCTACCAAGATCCAGGCCACCAGCCCCCAGGGCTAACCTCAGCTTCCTCCTCAAAAGAATGCAAGGCAGCACAAAAAAGGGTTACAGCCACGCTTCTAAACAAATAAGAACTGCCAAGGCTTGGTGCTGATATGAAATTATAATCAACACATTCATGGATTGGTAGTATTTATCATGTTGTTAGCATTGTAAATTTGTACCATTGTAGATAGGAGTCACACAGCTTGGGGCCCCGTACCTTCACCTATTGTTTTCCCTGTGTTATGATAAATTCCCAGCAACACTTGATTAAAACTGCCAATTTGTTGGGAATAAAGAGAATCTCTCGACACCACCAGGACTAATTACGTTGTCCTTGCCAAAGGGGTAGTTGAATAATTGCATGCGATTATTGCTCAGGCCTGGCGCTTTTCACGTCAGCCGCAAAGCAATGAAGATTGATTCCCTTTAATTAATCATTCAAAAATAGCCCCCTCATATCGTTCCCCAAATAGGAGGGAGCATGTTCCTACATTTTTCTTCCAAAAGGTGCCCTGATGCAATGGGTTCCCTGATGAGATATCAAAATGTGTGTGCCTGTCCGAGATAGGAGGACCCTCTCTGTAATTGATGGTGGATCCTAGTCTCCGGATCCTTTCTCCCCAGCCCTGAACTCTCTTTGTAATGTTAACAGCCTGGAGCACATTTACAAAGCTTTTGTTAATTGTACTCCAACTTCTCATTAGAAAGGGAGGCAACAACACTTATCTGATCCAATCTAGGCTTTATTTTGCATTCCTACTAACAGGATAGTTTGCCAGGCCAGGCTCAGATGCTCAGTCTGACTCTTTGCGACCCCATGGGCTGTAGCCTGCTAGGCTCCTCTGTCTATGGGATTTCCCAGGCAAGAACACTGGAGTGGGTTGCCATTTCCTCCCCCAGGGGATCTTCTCCATCCAGGGACTGAACTCACATCCATTACCACATCTATGTTGGCAGGTGGATTCTTTACTGCTAGTGCCACCTTGGAAGCCCAACAGGATGGACTGGGCTCAAGTATGCTGAGCATTTGCTTGGAGGACCACAGGTTCCACAGGATAGTATATTATAAGAAGTCCCTGATATACACTATTATTTATTATTTGCATTGTTTGTTTCTCACTTTTTCTGACAATAGCCAAGTTCAGTCTTATTTATGTTTCTGAAAACACCAATCTCTACTTTCTCAACTCAACCCTTTGAATTTTAAGATACCGTAAGTTATCTTAAAATGTTGCTTGGATTTTTCATATATTCTTCACTAACTTGACTGTTGTCTGCCTTTGCTGTGAAAAAAGATTCAATCAGCAGTGTTTGTGGAAGGTCTTCTGCACAAGCATTATACCTGATGCAAAAGGAAGGGGATGGCACTGTTTTTCTAATTGGAAAGCAAAATTGTCAAGTAGGGAATGTCCAATTTTGGCACATCTCCACTTCCCATGCTCTGCTCTCACCAACTGTTCCTCTCCCATTTTCAGACAGTATCATAATAGTAAGTTTTATAACCCATATAATAGTAAGTTTTGAAACCCATATAATCTGGGTTTCAACTTTGTAAAATGCTAGAGAAATAGGGCAGGGGCTCCTCTTAGTACATCATCTACTTATTTGTGCTTGGAACCTTCGTCTCCTAAGCTCCTTTTCCTTTCCACCAACCCTCTGCCCACTCCTGCCCTGGGAACCGAAGCCCTTTTCCTGTCATCTTTCAAGGCATAGTCCATCCACCAGAAACAAAGGACAAAAAGAAAAAGGAGATGCAGCATGTGGAGATCACATGACACTTTGTTCTGCGTACACCTGGAGGTCTATCACTGCCAATTTTTTTTTTTTAAGCTTAAAAATGCTTTATTTGAACAAACTTGAAGAGCTGGGTGGCTGAATATCTGCTTGTATGGGGTTGGCTTTTTAATAAATTATAGAAATGGGGAGCTTGACTACATCTCAAAGATCATCGTTGAAATGAAAGCAGAGATCCCAAAAGAAGAAGTGTTCCTTTTTGTGAATGTTCAGTGGATATTACAGAAGGAGGGAAGGCAGACAAGAGAGGAAGAATGGTGGATGAGCAGAATACAGCTGAGGATATGCACTCGAGGCTTCGGAGTCAGTCATCTATTGGAAGGAACCTCAACTCTGGCATTAACGTTTAGTGCTTGACCCTTAGTTTTCACTTTATACATCCAAAAATAACAGCACTTTCCTATTGGATTGTTGTAAGAGTGAAAAATCATACAGAGACCTAGTCTGTGACCTGGGACCCTTTGCTGCACTGCTTGCCCATGAACAGATGTCTCCTTGAGCCACAAAATACAAAGAAACTGTGAGGGACTAAGAATAACCACATTGCATGGGCAGCTGGAGCAAATTATGGACAACAAGATACAAAAAGATCAAAGTCTCAGCTGCTACTTCGAAGGAGCAGGGAGCAAAAATGGAGGCAGGAGCAAAAGGACAGTACTGTACTTTCTCTCTTCACTCAACACCATCAGGCAACACCTAAGCCACTGCTCCAACCTGACCCCTGGACCCACCCCTACTCTAACCCCATACAAGGAACGAGCAATCTGTGGTACCCTGTGATGGCAGCCTTAGCAGATTTACACTGTGAGTTCAGGAATAGCCTAGCTTAGTTTTAAATTGCTTGTTCTATATGGTGTTTGACCTTCTACTATGATTCCCATATCCAGCCCTTTCTTTATGTCTATGCTGCCATTACACTGTGAAAGACCATCTTCATTTTTCCGCCTGGCATGCAGTTAGGCAGCAGTGAGAAGGCACTAGTACAGGGGCTTGCAAGGAGCCTTACCAGCCAAGTGAGAGAGGTGATTGCTAAGAAATGTGGAGAAGGGTCTGGGAGAAAATTCCCTTGGTTCATTCATCGAGTGAACTTCATTGCCCTCCTCAGTTCAGTTCAGTTCAGTCCCTCAGTCCTGTCCGACTCTTTGCAACCCCATGAACTGCAGCACACCAGGCCTCCCTGTCCATCACCAACTCTCGGAGTCCACCCAAATTCATGTCCATTTAGGTGGTGATGCCATCCAGCCATCTCATCTGTCGTCCCCTTCTCCTCCTGTCCTCAGTCTTTCCCAGCATCAAGGTCTTTTCCAATGAGTCAGCTCTTCGCATCAGGTAGCCAAAGTATTGGAGTTTCAGCTTCATCAGTCCCTCCAGTGAATATCCAGGAATGATCTCCCTTAGGATGGACTGGTTTGATCTCCTTGCAGTCCAAGGGACTCTCAAGAGTCTCCTCCAACACCACAGTTCAAAAGTATCAATTTTTTGGTGATCAGCTTTCTTTGTAGTCCAACTGTCACATCCATACATGACTACTGGAAAAACCATAGCCTTGACTAGATGGACCTTTGCTGACCTCCTAGGACTTTATTTTTGCTTTGGAGTCAGTTGGGAATAGAATAATGTAAAAAATAAAAGTACCACTGCTGGCTTTGTAAGCTTCTCCCTTATTACCCTTTCTCTTCTCTCCCCCCACTACTGGGTGCAGAGAGCAGAACTGGATAGAGTGAGGAGGCAGGTATATAACCAGTACCTGCCAACTGGCCAATGTAAGTCCTGTGGCTCTGAGCTCATGGAAGGATGGATAGATAACTGTGAAGTATCTCAAGGAACACCTAGAAGAAAGCATCTGTTAGCTGCTCCATCCTGGAGAACCCTGATAGTGACACCCAGAAGCTTCAACTGTGGATCTCAGCTCTAGAACTGTCTACCTTAGGTAGAATTTAACTTACCATCTGCCCTATGTGACCAAACTACTCATCTTCTCCGTAAGTTGGGGTCCCTCCATTGACAGATGTTTCTTGACACTACACATTAGTAATTCTCAAATTTTAAGCGGCATGAAGATTCTATTAAAAGAAAAATTCTGATTCAGGAACTCTGAATAGAGCCCCCAATTCTTCACTTCAAATGAAATTCAAAGAGATATCGATGCTGCTGATCAATGGATCATTATATGAGCATCACTGTCCTCTGGGCAGTGAAGTCGAATAGTCAACTTCAGTCTCTATCTCAGAACAGTTTTAGCCAATATGATCTCTCCATCCCCTTGATGGATTTGTAAGAGTCAACATATAGTCTCATTTCAAGTTTGTATTACTATGTATTATGATATCTTTGGGGAAGGAGTGGCAGACTTTATTTTTTTAGGCTCCAAAATCACTGCAGATGGTGAATGTAGCCATGAAATTAAAGATACTTTGCTCCTTGGGAGGAAAGCTGTGACAAACCTAGACAGCATATTAAAAAGCAGAGACATCACTTTGCTGACAAAGGTGCATATAGTCAAAGCTGTGTTTTTTCCAGTAGTCATGTATGAATGTGACAGTTCGACCATAAAGAAGGCTAAGTGTCAAAGAATTGATGTTTTCAGACTGTGGTGCTAGACAAGGCTCTTGAGAGTCCCTTGGACAGCAAGGAGATCCAACCAGTCACTCCTAAAGGAAATCACCCATGAACATTCATTGCAAGGACTGATGATAAAACTGAAGCTCCAATGCTTTGGCCACATGATGCCAAGAGTTGAATCATTGGAAAAGACCCTGATGCTGGGAAAGATTGAAGGCAAAAGGAGAATGGGGCAGCAGAGCATGAGAAGGTTAGATAGCATCACCAACTCAATGGACATGAATCTGAGCAAACTCTGGGAGATAGTGGAGGACAGAGGAGCCTGACATGCTACAATCCATAGGGCTTCAAAGAGTCAGACAACGACTAGCGACTGAATGACAAGAGCAATAATACCAGTAGTCCTCTATTTTAACTTCTCACATAATCCATACCCCAAACCACCAGGCAATAGATGGGGGAGGCAGAGGAGATGTAGCTCTTAAGACAGAGGGAATTTTCTCCCAGACCCTTCTCCACATTTCTTAGCAGTCACCTCTCTCACTTGGCTGGTAAGGCTCCTTGCAAGCCCCTGTACTAGTGCCTTCTCACTGCTGCCTAACTGCATGCCAGGTGGAAAAATGAAGATGGTCTTTCACAGTGTAATGGCAGCATAGACATAAAGAAAGGGCTGGATATGGGAATAATAGTAGAAGGTCAAACACCATATAGAACAAGCAATTTAAAACTAAGCTAGGCTATTCCTGAACTCACAGTGTAAATCTGCTAAGGCTGCCATCACAGGGTACCACAGATTGGGTGGATTAAACCACAGAAATTTGTTTTCCTACAGTTCTGGAAGCTAGAGGTTGGAGATCAAGATAGGAGCAGGGTAGGCTTCTGGGACCTCTCTTAGGCTTGTGAATGGCTGTGTTCTTTCCAGTGGTCCTTCTTCTATGTCTGTCTGTTTCCAAATTTCCTCTTTCAATGAAGATACCAGTCATCCTGGACTAGAGCTCACCCAGATGACCTCATTTTATCTTAATTCCTTCTTTCCAGGCCCCATCTCCAAATGTACTCATGTTTTTGAGGTACTAAGATTAGGATTTCAACATATGAATGTTGAAGAGACACAGCTGAGCCCATATACTGAGTCCTTGGTTCTCACTGGTTGTAGACACAAGGCATTATGCTTCTTCAGTCCCCTTCAGAATCTGGCACTGAGAATGTGCTTTCCAATGCACCTGCTGGCTTACAGCAGCTTGTTTAGAACCCCCAGAGAGTCACATGTTTCCATCAGGTCCCCCCAGATCAAAATGGTACCAAATAATGATGTAAATAAAAGCTTTTGTACTCAGGCATTTCTGAAATAGTAGCTCTTGTTTCTGAAAGAGAGGTCAAATACATCCCATGCAGACAGATTGGATTAGAGATCTAATTACATCAACAGCATAAGAGAAGGACTCCTGGTTTCCCCTACAGACAGGTCAGAGCAAACCAGGCCTTTGTTTTAGCTGTGTTTTTATATAGATTCGACCTCAAAGAAAACCATTTTTATATATGCGAGCTCTGTTACTAAAGAAGCGCAAAAGTCTCCCTCTCTCACATACACACACACACACACCCCATATGCAATTTCAGGAACTGACCCCTTGCCTCTAACTAAACATACCAGCAGGTAACTGACTGCATTACCATGTTTTAAGTCCTGAGGAAGCAACAACCCATCATCAATATTCTAGGTGTAATCTCAAATTCTGTGCTGCTTTCCAAAAGAGCATTAGCTTTTAAGGCTCACATTAGGTGGTGTAAAGTTTCTTTTGATTTGTCAGTCACTATTACCGTTAGGTCTCCTCCTGTCTTTCTGCTTCCGATGTTCCTCCCACCTGCAAGGCCTGGACAATGCCATGTCAGGTTATAAAGAAAAATAAAGTACTTTTCAGCTCCCCAAATTGTCTCTTCTGGGGGCCTATTTATCAGAAGGCACAGTACAAAAGATAGGCAGTGCTGTAGGTAGATATAAATTCCATCGGGGTTTCAGAAGTTGAACCATCTATTTCATTCTAGCAGGAGATGTTTTCTATATATCTGCTGATTGCACATTCATTCTTTAATCTTTATACATGAAAAGCTACAAGCAGAAAGCCAGGGACTAAAATTTTCACTGTAAATTGTTCAACATTTGCAACAGATATAGAAAATCACAGTGTGAAAGCTGCTAAAGCTGGGAAAAAATAAATTGGAGGCACCACAGGAAATGAAGGTTTTACATAAGGACAAGGAGCCAGCCAGAGTTTTCAAGTCCATTTTATAATAAAGGAAATTATGATCCATATAAAGCCCACTTTGGGAAATTTACATTTTGATGGATAATACGCTTATAACAATTAGTATGAAATGTTCCTGGTTTACTTACGACACGTTTCTAATAGATAGTCCACACGTGTCCTTAGCAGAATGTAACTGCTAATATTTGAAGTGCAGGTAATTCCTTGGTTCTCATTTAAAATAGCATAATGCTCTCCTTGCTCCAGGCAGGCAAAAATAAAATCTCAATTAAAGTAAAAGCAGGCATGGCTCCAGTTAAGCAATGATCATTTCGGGAATTAACGCAATAAAGCTTTTCCCCGTAAAGTGCATAGCTAGCATGGTCTAGGAGCAGCAGCACCAGATTGCAATTCCAGTTCCCTGGATCCAGAACAGGCTTTGCCTTTACCAGGTTGTTTAACCTCGCCCACTTCACTTAACCTCTCTGGGCAGGAGCTTCCTCACCGATAAAAAAAATGAAATGGTTGTTACTTGTCATCTCTCAGGCCTCATTTGGCTTTGGAATCCTGGACTCTGCAATCTAAGCAACCTGTGGAAAACCTTGTAGCACTGAGAAATAAAAGTACTCAGAGGAACTTGGCTTCGCCACACAACTTGAGGAAATAATGAAAATCCTACAGTGAAGAGGAACAGAGCACACAAACTGGCAACTCCGTGCCAAATGTGGTCTTCAGAGCTTTGCCTGACAAATAAAGCATTTTAATTAAAAAGGAGAAACAAAGAGCGCTATAGATGTCCAGTTTGCGCCAGGACTCTGCTTTTCTATCGTCCTCCTGACAATTAAAATTGGCTCTCGCCATCTGCCTGTACTAGGATGAAGCCACTAGTCACTGCAGCAGCTGACCTTCAGTACACCCTGAAAGGAGTTCAGGTTGGAGGTCAGGAATGAGGCGTTCTGTGTTCTGGGAAAAACTGGTAGAAGAGACCTTCAGAAAGTTAGGTATTTTCAGAAGATTTTATGAGCCCAACTGTTTTATCTCCTCATATCTAGAAAAGCACTAAAATCATTCCTGGTGACATCTGATAATATCTCCCTTTACTAAAATCATGTATATTCTGATCACTCCTCTGACCTCTTTAGAGCAGTTTCTCAGAACTATCTGAAATGCTGTCTCCCAGGCTATATCCTCATTTTGCCCAAAATAAAACATAACTTGCAGCTCTCACATTGTTCTTTTTTTTTTTTTTCCCAGTCGACACTCTATCCAACCTGATGCAGTCACCTGAGTCATCTGTCTGACCCTTGGGGGAATTCGCACTGATGATTTGAACTTGATACTCATTCATTCTTTACTCATATAATTGCTGAGTTCCAACTCTAGGTATCAAATACTGTTCTAAGTGTTGAGGTTATAATAGTAAATAGAAGAGACAAGGGTCCTCCACCAAAAACATCCACTTGGGTTCTTTACTGTGAAATGAATTTTTATCTTATTTGGAAGTGGAAGTAGTCAGATCAAACTTTGTCATGGCTACTTTCATTTCTAAAGCCTAGAACTTAGACGACTCAGTACTCTGCGTGGGTTGTCATGGTGCCTCAGAAGATACACAGCTGTGTTGTCATCATTATAAACTCGATCAAGCACCTGAGTTTCAAAAGTTATTTCTACTGCTCCCCTCTGCTTGTGGCAAATATCTCTCTCCTCCCACATCCCTGAAATCTGAGAGAATCTTGCAACATGGGCAATGAACAAGAAATTCTAAGGCAGAAGGAGGTGGATCCCACTGTTGAATGTTCTACCTCAGCTGATGCCTTGTCCTCATGCCCTATGTCATTTCTCCTGCACTCATCCTTCTGCCTCCATCCCAGGTCTCTCTCAACTCATTGGCAATCTCTGAGTATGAATGTCAAGCAGGAAATCAATGAAAATGCCCAATAAATAATTGGCTTCTTAAGTCCATCTGTTTATCTTGGCAGTTTGGGAGTGGGGTGAGGAAGGGAATAATAAATCAAAGCATTGGCTCAACAGTTATCAGCGCAGGAAAAGTAGGAAAAGAATAAATGCAACCGTGAAACCAACTGCCCACCAGTGGGAGGTGGGAAAAAAGTGGTGAAAATTATTCTCACGTTTTTCTGTTCCACGGCCTCACAGCTAAAAGAAAAACTGAAGTGTAGTAGAATGAATTCTGGACCAACCATCAGGATATTTGAGCATTTTTCTGAACTTTAAGCTGAGTCTTCATCAACTCTTAGCTTCTATTTCTAAAAATGTAGAAAATTGGACTACGCTGGTTTTCAACCAGGTTGTATATTAGAAGGGCCTAACAAAGATTTTTTTTTAATGCCAATTTCTCTGTCTCACTCAGACCAATGAAATTAAAATCCTTGGAGGTAGAGTCCAGACAACAGAATAAATGTCTTCTTCCCAAAGGATTCTAATGTCCAGCCAAGGCTGAGAATCCCTGGCTTAAAACAGCCACCAAAATAACTTTTGTGTAGCTGGCACTAAATGTTGATTATTTGAATTAAATGAGCTTAATGTTTCTAACTCCAAAATTTTATAATTCTCATCTTTTGTAATAATTTTATTTTGTTATGAAGTTTTTTGATCTAAAGTGTCTTTCTAATTTGTACTGGAAATTTAGAGTTTCAACAGAACTGAAACCAAACCAAACCAAAACAAAATGTATATGATCCTCTAATTTGAGGATGTAGAAGTCACTCCAAACAAATAAATAAGAGGAGCCCAGAATGCATGTTTATAGATTTAAAAAAAAAAATTAAAGATTCTATATCACAAAATATAAATGAAAAAGTCGAAGTGAAAATCCCTTAATTGTGTCTGACTCTTTGCAACCCCATGGACTATAGAATCCATGAAATTCTCCATGTCAGAATACTGGAGTGGGTAACCTTTCCCTTCTCCAGGGGATCTTCCCAACCTAGGGATCGAACCCAGGTCTCCCACATTGCAGGCAGATTATTCACCAGTTAAGCCACCAGGGTAGCCCATATCACAAAATATAAAATACCAATTTAAAAAACTGGCAAAAATATTTGTATTTACATGAGATATGGTGGTGGTTTAGTCAATAAGTCATGTCTGACTCTTGTGACTCCCATGGACTGAAGCCTGCCAGGCTCCTCTGTCCATGGGATTCTCCAGGCAATAATACTGGAGTGGATTGCCATTTCCTTCTCCAGGGGATCTTCCCAACCCCGGAATTGAGCCCAGGTCTCCTGCACTACAGGCACATTCTTTACTGAGCTATGAGGGAAGCCCTCCTATGAGCTATAAAGGGATGCTATCTTATTACATACAGTGCTTTCACAGATGATTAAGTAAAATACAAATATCCTAATAGATAAATGGAAAAAGGCTGTGAACAATCTATACATGGTAGAAGAAATGTTAAAAATTAAAACATTAACCAAAGCTTAAACTTGGTAGTAATTCTCTTTTGTTAGACAATCTTTTTTGAAGAAATACAATTTAAATTAATTAGGTAGCATTTTCATCTGACATATCTGAATGATTTTATTTTCTTTTTCAGGAATGATCAGACGCAAGGGTGGCTGTCTTTGTCTATGAACAGCACAATTTTCTTGCTAAAATAATCACCCCCTTAAATTTGTAAGCATACAATATGTGCCTGTTTGCTACTTAAATGTCTTCAATGGCCTCAAAAATTTCCCCCACATGAATATTAACCATGGAATCTTTTTTCTCCAATATTTAGGTTGAAGTTTTTACTCTAAGACAAGGAAGAGCAAGTCAAGGATAACGAATCCAGATGTCAGAATTACAGGCCTGCTGGGAGGGCTGTAAAACACCGAACTTGAGGGTAAGGACCAGTGAGGGCAGAAAAAGGGCTGACCTGAGAAATACCTACTCAGAATAAGGGCAGATAAAGAACAGGTACCGAAAACCTTTTGCCTTTTCAAATCTTTCTGGATTAGGATTACTTCATGGCACCCAGAAGACAAGAATCAAGAATTGTAAGTGATAAAGCAAGAACAGTATTGAGCATGTTCATGAAGAATCAAACACATGTGAAAAAGTCTTCATGTTATATACATTGCCTTAAAAAAAAAAAAAAAGAACAAACATCTCATTGAAGCTATGAGGGAAAGAATGCCTCCACTGAATTAAGGGTAAATTGAAATTATTAATTTAGGTGGGGTTTTGTTGTTGTTGTCTGTCTACTATTGTTTTGTTGGATATGTAAGCAATTACTTAAGTTTTTCCCCCTTCAAACATTTTAGATGAGCCTGCCATGGATTTTCCTACTCACAGGTCTTGCTGTCTTACATGACCTTCAAAACCGACCCGCCTTATCCAGGAAATGTACCAATTTCATATTGCTCCTGGGTCATTCTAGGCTTTGGATTTCTCTCCTCTTGAGGAGAAGCCCCTTCTCGGTATGCTGGAGCTAAGTCCCATTTACTCATGCTTCTTACTTTTAACTACAATATAAGAACATGAGCCAAATTAAAGCCATGTTCTACCCAAAGATTACACTGACTTAGAAGCTGAAGCCTTTCCTGAGTATCACTGCTATAGGATCATCTCCAACAACTACCTCTTTCCTCAATAGTTTTGAAATGTTGAAAGCTTTCAAAGTGTCTTAAATTATAGATAGATAGACAGACATAAAGAATGTCATGTGTTTCCCCAGTTACCACCCACAAACCCTATTGATAAGACAGAGCTGAGCTTACTGCTTACCACAGTGAAGGAGATCACGGCCTCAAGAAAGCTTTGATGGTATCTCAGAGTTGGAAGGCAAGATCAGAGTTTAGTTAGAATTGGAAGTTTGGATTAAATTAGGTCTTTCAGTGTGGGGATCCCATTAGGATTGGGTAAGAATCATGATATAACTGTTTAGGATTAGTGTGTAAGGGAGGAAAAAACTTATCATCTCTTCTCTTAAGTTTTGTGATTGAGGCCTGTGAATTAAACTGATAAAAGGCAGATGATCGGGAAAAAAGATACTTTTGTTTGTACATGGAAGCCAAGAGAAGAAGTACCTGGCTCACTAAGTGGTTAAAGTAAAGGCTTATGAACCTAACTTAGAAGAGGAGGAGGAAAGGGGAGAAGTCTGCTTGTGAGAAGAAGAAATAAGTTTCTTTAGGAAAGAAAAGGTTTTTAGGAGAACAATCAGGAGATAAGAAAGTTTATGATAATGTTTATGTATATAGTATGAGGGGGTCTTTCTTTCTCCTTTAGGACTATAAAATTCCCCTAGACACTGATTTGGGGTAGGTTTTGTTCACATTCACATTCTCTCTTCTGGGAGTAAATCTGCCCAAAGGAAGAAATTTATGGAAGCCTTATTTTCCAAAAGTTTTCGCTTTTAGTCAGATAAGGGAAACTCTGAGTCAGCTTCCCTCTGACTCTGTGGATTCTCAGTTATCATCAGCTCAAAACAGTCCTTATGCCACAGTGGCATATTTGGGGTAAAATATTTCTGGTCTCCTTCAAGTGGAAACAGAAAGGCCAGGATCTTTGAAGCAAGGAATTCAAAGAACTTGGGACTGTGTAAAACTGTTGATGCTTTACATTGAAGAATTAAAGTTTTTTTGGAAAGTTCTTATAATGAACAATCAAGTTATGTGCCTGTACAAAATTCTTCTGGAATTGTAAAATTATGTATGTTATCCAAGATAACAGAAAAGTCAAGTCTTATTAACGCAGAGAATAAGATCCATGGAGTTAGGTAGTGTAAGTGTAAGAATGAGAGTGTGTGTGTGTGTGTGTGTGTGTGTGTGTGTGTGTGTGTGTGTGTGTAGCTTAGTGTAAGTGTAAGAATGAGTGTGTGTGTGTGTGTAGCATAGATGTAGGGCACAGATCCCCAGTTTCTGGGATCTAATGCCTGATGATATGAAATGTATCTGTTGGGGAATATGGATGTAGGGGATACTCAACAAATGTTCCTTCTTCTCCTCAAATTTGTAAACAATAAGTGCAGAAAATATCATAATTGCCTACTGATTTGAATAAAATGTAAATTATTGAGCCTGTATTCAAGACTCTGAATCTTGTATATTTCTATCATTTATTACATTTTTCTGCCAACTTAGAGTACTCAAATCACTATCACTTCCCAATCTTTCATTTTAAATTAATTTTTTGCCTGTGTCTAAAATATATTTTCTGGCTTGTTGATTATCACACACACACAAAAAGTATCATTAAACAAGTATAGGAAAAACTGAGTAAAATAAAGTTTAACAAATTTCTTTACTCAAAGACTTCTCAAGGCCTTTTTTGGATTTTTAAAGGCAAACAATTGGTATATTTTTTCCAAATTTATTATACTACAGAACACTTTTTTGAAGTCAATATCACATGACTAATTCTCTAAAAAATTAGAGAATTGAAATTGAAAAAATACTGGTCCTAAGTCCTACCTACTCCTCAAGCCCCAGCTCAAATACCTCATTAATGGAGGTATTTGAGTTTATTGGTCAAAAACACTTGAAAACCACTGGTCTAAGTCCTACCTACTCCTCAAGCTTGAAAAAACACTGGTCTAAATCCTACCTACTCCTCAAGCCCCAGCTCAAATACCTCATTAATGGAGATATTTGAGTTTATTCCTCCAAACCCTTATAAGACACTGAACATGAGGCAGACTATTGATTTATAGGGATCTTTATAACAGTAACTGTAGCTTTTATTTCAAGTTTAAGTATTGTTTTCATGACTAATATTATTCATATTAGGAAATATTAGGAAAACAAAGTTAACCTTTTTTACTATATAGTGGATATTATTAATAACTTAGACTAGACATGAAGAGAACAATCAGAAAGGTCTAGGCATTCCATAATCTCCTGAATGAATGTCTGATGGCTGCTATGAGAATATGTGGGGAGAACTATTCAAGTAGAGTCAAGCTACTGCTCTGTAAACCACTGGTGAGCTTGCATGAACAATGAGAACAGCTATTAAATTAAAATCTACTGCATTTAAAATGAAAACATGCTTACACACCAAGCAATTGTCAACCATCAAAAAGGCAGAGGCAGGCTTGAATTAAGAAGGCACTGAAGCAAGCAGGTCTGAGCCATGATCAGGGCCAACAGGGGCATTAGGGGAGGGGAAGGGCAGAGAACGGCACCAGATAAGGACAGACACTCAGGTTAAATGTAAGGATAGTAAAATAGAGGGAATCAGGTTTCTCCCTATAAGGAAAGTGATGGAAGCATGGAAAGGAAGAGGCTAGAATGAATCTGTGGTGTTGGCTTGAAATTGGAGGCCTCAGTGTAAATTCAAAGTTGTCAATATAGGTAGATATAAAATAAATACACTTGTAAATATGCATATAGAGGTATATCCAAATTCTTTCCACTGAAAGAGTGAGGAAGCAGTGATGCTCTAGTGGCCAAATCTTGATTTCCAACAACTACTCAGGATGTGCCACAGATCTTTGAAAATATGGATGATTCTTATAGACCAGATGGTTTTGGTACAATGGGAGTCTGAAATATCATGTGGCATCAGAAAGTATGGAAATAGAGAATAAAGGGGTCATATAAAAGAGACACAGAAGTAAACCTGAAGGAGCTCCCACTGGCCAAATCTGGGGAGAACTGATCATCAAAATAAATAATTATAGGGTCTTCCACAGGTGATTCAGTGAGTAAGAGTTTGACTTCCAATTCAGGAGTGAGGGCTGGTGGGGTAAGCTAAGATTCCACATGTTTCGTGGTCAAGAAACCAAACATAAACAGAAGCAATATTATAACAAATTCAATAAAGACTTCAAAAATGGTCCAAAAATTTTTTTAAATCTTTAAAATAAATAAAGGGATGGATTGAATAATAAAAGTTCTCAGGAAATAAGAACCTTAAGTTTTAATACTAACATAAATAAATTAAAAGCCACATAAATAAGGAGAGCTATTCCTCATAACAGAAAGTCACTTAATAAAAATACACACTAAATATAAAAGGAATAATAAAACCATCTTTTGGCAACCATTATAGTAACAATTAATTCAGGCAGGAAACATCAGAGGATGTTAGAACTCATGAATGAACATGGGGTGAGTAATAGAACTTTACAGGATGTTGAAGTCCTTGCCCACAAAATATTAATCCATATTTCTTTAAAAGTAACTTACGGTGAAAAAACCTGGCAGACATTATGTAAACCAAATGATAAATGCAAACACCATCACCAATGGAAAAAATAAACATGATGTTTCACCCAATATGAAACAACAGAAACAGCACAGCATCTATAATATTCTAGCTAAAGACTCATTACCAGGATCTACTCATAAGGAAACATTAGACAATTCTAAATCAAGAGACAGTCTATAAAATGCCTGACCTATAATCTGTAAAACTGGTAAAATCATAAAAATCAATGACGTATCAAAGAATTATTCCAGATTAATTATAGATTAAAATAACTAGAGAGAGGTAACCACCAGGAGCAACCTGTGATGCTGGGCTGGTTCCTTGGCTACTAGAAGGACATTGATGGAACAACTGGGAAAATTTGAACCCAGTCTCTGGGCACTGGGGGTGAGCTGTGTATTATTATTCTTGCAATTTTCTGTAGTTTTGAAACGTATTACCTTTCTCCCCTGGATTAGAATTATATATCTGTAGTTTGCCTTTCCAGTCCATCAGATGTTTGACTTCTGCATCCACAGCTGTCCCTCTACAGTGCCCTGCAGCATAGCAAACCCTCATGAATGTTTGCAGAAGGCAGAAGGGGAGGCAGGAGAGGGGAGAGGGAGGGAGAAAAACTAGCCAAAGGTAGACATGTTACCTCCTCTGCCAGACAGTTTAGTTGGGCTAGGTTCCTGGATGAGGCTGGGCTAGATAATGATTGCAGAAAATTCTATCCTTGCTTTACTTAAAGTGTCTCTGGAGGAAAGAAAAATCATTCAAGTGTGTTTTTCGACCAGCTTGTCATTAAGCTGGAAAAAGCTATTTTGTTGCCTTAATTAGTTTTATTGTTTTGACATTTTAGCTTTTTAAAGGTTTTGTGCTGGAATTCAAGTACTGTATTTCATTGCCACGGAGTCTATTTTAATGAATGATTATTATACAAATGAACCTGCTAATAGGATCCTTTTTTTCCGGAAAACAAACAAAATCCACAGAGAAGTGCTGAGGGCCCTACTTTATATTAAACCTGCATGTTGCTGCTGCCTTCCTTCAAAACCAAACCAAATCAAAAAATAAAATAAAGTTCAGCTACAAAAATCTAAACAGAAGTTTTGGTAAATTGACACATTAATAACGTCAAGTATTTAGTGGTAAGACCACTTCCATTTAATTTTTTTTTCTCAGATTATAAAACTAATAAAATAGTACTCATGAAATCATGCATGAGTCTAGGAGTCTCAGATTGTTCACAGCGATCTTTTAAGGACACTGACTCTTGGTGTTTTCTGTATGAATATCCTGTCCTCAGTGGTTATGCTTTGAATAGGTTTCCAACCACGTAAAACAGAAGAACTCACTCTTGGAAGAAACGCCCCACTCATTTCACATAAACAAGGACAGCATTTGTAGGAGCTAAGCCTCCCTGCACTTCAATGGATGTGGCATCTCCACTTCCTAGGGAATGCTGTGGCATGTTACCCAGCAGGATTCCTGTTACAAGAGCATGGTAAACAATTAGATCTCATTTACATTTTACAATTAGGTTTCACTTACATTTTACTGTGATTTTTACACGCATCAAAGGCTTTATTTCACATCTTTACTAAACCCACAAACCGTGAATTGAAGCATCCCATATTTTTGACATGTTATTCCACATGCTAAATGTCGGTCGTCTACATTTGGTTGAACAAAGGCTAAGAATTATACAAGAGAGCTCCCAAATTGAAATGAAATGACTCTGAAATCTAAAAGCTGAGCTAAATCATTTACAGCCGCTTAGTAAAAGCCAGAGAGATGAAATGCAAATTTCCTCGGGTGTTAAATAAAATATGTTTAACTCATGTCATGTATTCTAAAGGTCTCCCCGGATAGATTTCTAAAGGTCTGTCAGTTTATTAGGGCACAGATGATATCCATCAATTGGAAATCAATACTTACTGCTGGGTTCTAATTATAAATTATTGGAAAAATGCAGGTGGTAAACAGGCCAGGCACTTCTTGCTCATAATTTGAAATAAAATTGGTTTGATTTCCAGTATGTGAACTGAAAAAGATTTTTTTGTTGTTGTTCATATGTATTTGCTTTTAATCTTAAACTTTTTTTTTCAAGGTTTGGTTGCCAGAGGTACAGTTTCTCTCTATGGATTGTTGCATTTTAAATTCTGGAAAACAGTGCTCTCTAAATCCAATATGCTGATGTTCACAGGGAAATAACAAGCATTACATTTTATTGGTACAAATCAGAAGTTTTTCTGCCTCCTTTCTTTCCTTTTCATGGTCACTTTACTCCCGAATATACAACAGTGCGCCTGCATTAGCATTTTGAAACATTTTCCACACAGAACTGCTTTTCTTTTTCAAAGTTCCTCATCCTACATTTATGCCTATATAATAAAGCATGCCTCCTTCCTTTTTGTAGAAGCATATTAAAGAATTTTGCACTCAGCAAAATAAGCTGAAACTTCACACAGAGAAAAGAGGTTCTTTTTAACATGAGCTGTCTCACTGCTCCAGTAAAATCTGCCACTAATGTTATTTACAATGTAGTTATTCAAAAAATTGGCTTTGTTTGCCTCGTCAGCAGAGGAGGAAGATTCCATGTCCAGGACTAATTCTTTACACTCAGCATTTGCATTAGCTTCTGGAAGCTTTCCCCAGTTACCTGCTATTGATTCATTTGTGCCTTCAGGCCAGTATTTAGTTAGTGGTCATATACCAGGCGCCAGGCACACATATGACAGCCTCTGCCCTTATGGCACCCAGAGTCCAATAGTGAACATGACAATATAGAGTGACACTCATTGTGGCAAGAAGTGGAAAAGGATGCTTGGGGAGTATCTTCAAAATGTCAGATGTAAAGTACCATATTGGGGGGTAGTAGTCGGCAGTCTTTCCACTATACAAGTTGAAATCAGGGAAGGCACAGAAATCTAGCATACTCTCTAATTACCTGGCTAGTTCATCAGGAAGCTATAAAGACAAAACAAACAAAATCCAGAGACTCCGATTAGAGGGCTGGTCATGTACCAACTCAGGAGACCTGGGCGCGCAGGACTGTTACAACCTTTGCCCAAGTTCTGCAGAACTGCAATCAGCAAGTCAGCGACTACGCCGGGCCTAGGATACCCTCAATGCCAGTAAGCTACCTAGGATCCTCCCTCTTATTTTTGGCTTCAAAGAAGACCACACGTCTCAGGAAGTTATTAATAATAATATATTTTTAGTTTCTGTGCAAATGTTACTCACAGAATCAAATATCCATAGAGGTTTCAGGTGCAAAAAATAAAAAGCAAGAGAACAGTTCAGCCCATCAGTTCATCATCAAGTTGTTCAGTCATGTCTGACTCTGTGTAACTCCATGGAGTGTAGCCCACCAGACTTCTCCATCCATGGGATTTTCCAGGCAAGAATACTGGAGAGGGTTGCCATTTCCTTCTCTAGGGGACCTTCTCCACCAGGGATCAAACCCAGGTCTCCTGCATTGCAGGCAGATGCTTTACTCTCTGAGCCACCAGGGAAGCCCATCAGTTCATAGCTCTAACCTATTGCCCCAACATTTTTCTATACATCCTAAAATATCCACACAACTATACACACATGTTTTACGCACACATGCACATGTATACATATAAAATACACATATACAGATAGGCATTATACTCATATACACATACACAAATACATCTACACAGACTATCATTTAAAAATAGCATCCTAGCGATAACATTAAAAAATTACACACTCTCTAATTTCAGTACATTTTTACATATATTATTCCACTAATCTTTACCAATTTTCCTCTTGACTGATATAACCCCAAATTACTGAAAACCTAAATACAGTGCCTATGTCCCCAAAGTCCATGTTGTTTTCCTACTCCAATGTCTGCTCTGATACTGGGTAACACTTTCACTCACTGTGACCATAATGGAAAAGCAAACTAATTGGAAACTAAAAGTTGAAGAAATAATGAAAGGTATGCTAGGACAGGAAACATTACAATGGTTAAGGAACCCAAACCACAAAGTTCCTCTTAGCACCATTTTAGAATGTTTATTCTCCTGATGATGAACCACTATAAGACTCATTTAACCTGTGTATGGTTGGATGGGACATTTCTGCTACCCACCTCTTTAAGTCACAGGCAAGGAAGCTCTACCCTCAAGGTAAGAGTCCCAGTTGAGTTCCTTGTTGCTAAATTTAAGACTTTGTCCTACATACAAAAGTATAAGAGAAAGACCTGAAAGAAGAAAACTTTGCTACGAGCCCCAGACCCACCTCTTAGTGGCTGTGAAATACTGTATATGAATTTGAATCCCAGTTTCCTCATATACAAACATTATATCTATCCACCTTTGAGTTTTGTAATTTGTATAAGTGTGCATATCAAAATAAAGTAATGGATGTGAGTGCTTTGTAAGGAGAAAAAGAAATCTCTCTTTTCTACCCATTTTAGCTTCTCTCACTGGGGCCCTGTAAATTAGAAAGACAAAAGACAGATTAATCAGAGAAAAATAAACACAAGTTTATTAACATGTATATTGTGCACACACTTAGGAGTCCCCAGTGATGAGTAACTCAAAGGGGTGGCTGAAACTTGGACTTCTAGAGCATCTTAACAAAAGAACAATGAATTATTAGAGAAGGGACAAGGCAAAGGAACAGGACTTGGAGCTTCACAGGAAAGCAAACACTGGGAAGACAAATAGATGGAGAAACTAACCGTAGATGAGAGCTAGTCTTGGCAAGGTTTGTTACGCAGGTTCCCTCTCTCGGCTGATAAGCGTTTAAAGTTGTCTAAGTGACTAACTTCTCACCCCTTGTAGAAGAGGGTCAGGAGTACCTTTATAAATCTATATCCTGCTTTTAGGCAAATAAATAGAGGGAGGACAGAGAGCTTTTCTTCTATCTGCTTCTTCATAAATGCCTTCAGCTCAAAATAAACCTTATGGCAAAGTGGTATATTCTGGGGTGGCATTTTCTAGTGCAGTGGTGGTGGGTGCTCAGTCTTGTCTGACTCTGCAATCCCATGGACTGTAACCCTCCAGTCTCATCTATGGGCCCTAAGGTATTATAAATATTTTAGGTCTATTGTTACCCCAATCATATGATCAGTATTCAGTAAAAAGCAGTGCCTCAATATGTATAAATCAGCATAGATTTAACCCATGCAGCTTTATGTTCAGATTAGATTAAATCCCTCATCTACAGTATATTTTACTTTTCTCTGACTCACTATTTCAGCATATCCTTGAAATACTCATGTATCAAAGGGTTTCAGGGTTACAGCAGTTTGGCAATCTTGAAAAGAAGTACTTTCTAGAGCACACCCAGTTTTGTTAAAATGTAGCTTTGATATGTTTACATGAACAAGCATCAGCCTTATCTAGCAATAAGTGGATTGTGTTGTCAGCTTACACATTCTTCTTTTTTTCTTCCTCTGTAAGTTTATCCTTCATGGATCAAGATACGGTTCTTTCCATTCTTGGTCACAAGCATAATGATTTTTCCCCCCTCTGATCAGATATTCCAGCTTACAAATTAGATATGGTGGCAGTTTCCCTCCATCTGGCATGTAAGCAAGAGACTTGGCAAATGCAGGTTTTCTATTATTCAGTGGTGAGACTGACAGTCTTGCAGAGTCAGAAATGGCTACAGTAGATTCAGCTGCCATGTCAAATCAGATGGAAAGTCTATCATTGTTTGTGATCTGATGAGGACAGAGGAGTCAGCACTGTGGTATTACATTCTACAGTTGAAATCAAGTGATAGAAATTGATAACTTTCCCCAGGTATCATTTATCTAGCTGTATGGAAAGAGTTATTCAGCCTTAAAGAGTTGCATTTCTACAATGCCTAAAAGCAATGACTCTCCAGTCACGGTAACCATGCTCTACAAGGCTTCACATGGACCATCAGATCGGCTCTGTGCTGCATGAGCGGTGGATGAAGTTGAAGCAAGAGTGATTTTTGTGAATTACATAATTTGGTGGATTACCTTCAAAGGTGAATCATACAATGACAATGAGAAATAAAGTCAAGAATCTTCCTTTAAGGGGCTGCATCTCTGGAATATATTGCACATACTTATTTGAGACCCTATTTCCTCCCAAATAGGAGTTTAAATTTAGGAAAATCCCTAGGATCAATCATTTAAAAAGAAAAAGCCAGAAATGTGAACAACGATCCTAGCTCAAAGATCTCCATCACAGATTAATAACAATAACAAAAAGGAAAATGTCCAACACTATGGGAACGGATAAATGCATTCTAGTCTAAATGTGGTGATATAATGGTGCCCTTAAAAACACTTGTAATAATTTTAATAGCAAAAATGCATATCATTAAGTTAAACAAGTCAGGATATAAAACCATATGTACGTTATAGCTTTAACTATGGAAGAAGCCTATATGTGTGGAAAAATACCAGAAAAAAATATATTGAAATATGAGTAATAGTTACTATGGGTAGCAGAAATATTAGTAGTTGTTTCTTTCCCCTATATGTCTTTCCATATTTTTCATATTTTTTTTCCTATAGTAAACACGCATGACTTTTATATTTAGGAAAAAAAATGATCAGAACTAAAATAAATTCCTTTAAACTGACCAATTCTAGTGACTGGCTGGTGGAACTTTTTGTATAGTATAGACTTGCAAGTCTTTATCCTTTTTAAAAATATCCTTCCATAAATTTTTAAAAGGTAACATGCTCTTTGAGGTCTTAAATTAAAAAAATATATATACAGGACATGAACAAAAGATGCCTATTTTGCTACTTTTTTCCAATTTTAAGAGGTTAAAAAAAAGAACTATCTTCTTTCCAGTGACCTATATTTTCCCCCTTCCCCATGTGTCTCTGGTAGGCGGGTTCTGGCCCCCAGGCATCAGGCAATCCTACACATTGATTGACCCACCACTCTGACCTGGGGCAGCCTGGGAATTCCTGACCTGTTCTATTCATTTTATTAATCATCAAAACTTTGGCTATGAGACATGTTGCTACTGAAATAATTTCACCTATGGGGTTCATTTTGCTTTAATCATTAACTCCAGCTTTCAATCTCTTCCCCTTTATCCCCATCAGGAAACTTCTCAAACCTCCAGTCTAGCTTGGAGATTTGCATTGAGGCCTGCTGGTTCAATCAGCCTCTGTGCTTCATTATGAACTCTGACACAATGACAGGATGTGACTTGTCCCGGTGCGCTCCGAGTGACTTGCTGGTGGAGTGCAGCAAGGCAGCAAGAATTTTTTGAGAAGCCACATTCTTACTGATGTCATATTTTTAGGGACACCAGATTTCTCACTGATTTTGCAGAAAATTCCATTTCTATAGTTTTTATATGGCTAACTCCACCACCAGACAAACAAAGGAAATTGTGCACATACAGCCATGTGAGCTTACATGGAAAATCTTATTTTCTTATTTTGTAGGAATTGCTTAATAAATTTGGGGTCATGTTTTGGACTCAGTAGTATGTAGCAAGGTGAAAATGCAGCCTTCAGAATGGGAGAAAATAATAGCAAATGAAGCAATGGACAAACAATTAATCTCAAAAATATACAAGCAACTCCTACAGCTCCATTCCAGAAAAATAAATGACCCAATCAAAAAGTGGGCCAAAGAACTAAACAGACATTTCTCCAAAGAAGACATACAAATGGCTAACAAACACATGAAAAGATGCTCAACATCACTCATTATCAGAGAAATGCAAATCAAAACCACAATGAGGTACCATTTTACACCAGTCAGAATGGCTGCCATCCAAAAGTCTATAAGCAATAAATGCTGGAGAGGATGTGGAGAAAAGGGAACCCTCTTAGTGGGAATGCAAACTAGTATAGCCACTATGGAGAACAGTGTGGAGATACCTTAAAAAACTGGAAATAGAACTGCCATATGACCCAGCAATCCCACTGCTGGGCATACACACCAAGGAAACCAGAATTGAAAGAGACACGTGTACCCCAATGTTCATCGCTGCATTGTTTACAATAGCCAGGGCATGGAAGCAACCTAGATATCCATCAGCAGATGAATGGATAAGAAAGCTGTGGTACATATATACAATGGAATATTACTCAGCCATTAAAAAGAATACATTCAAATCAGTTCTACTGAGGTGGATGAAACTGGAGCCTATCATACAGAGTGAAGTAAGCCAGAAGGAAAAACAATACAGTATACCAACTCATATATATGGAACTTAGAAAGATGGTAATGATAACCCTGTATGCAAGACAGCAAAAGAGATGCAGATGTATAGAACAGTTTTTTGGACTCTATGGGAGAGGGCAAGGATGGAATGATATGGGAGAACGGCATTGAAACATGTAAATTATCATATGTGAAATGAATCGCCAGCCCAGGTTTGATGCATGATACAGGGTGAGGGCTGGTGCACCAGGATGACCCAGAAGGATGGAATCGGGAGGGAGGTGGAATGGGGGTTCTGGAAGGGAACACATGTATACCCATGGTGGATTCATGTCAATGTATGGCAAAACCAACATGATAATGTAAAAACAACAACAAAAAATCTAGCTTGAACAACTGGGAAAAAAAATAATAAAAGAAAGCTAACATAACTCCAACTAAGAAAAAAAAAAATAAAGGAGGGTAGATGGAAAAATCACTTTTTAAAATACTGCTGAAATAAGTGCTGAACTACAATTGTTTTAGTAATTATTTTCTATATGTGGCTATCCACCATTGTGAATGCCTTTGAAAAAAATTAGAGATATATGTTCAATATTTAACATAAAATCATAGAATTTGACCTTAAGGTTTTTTTTTATTTTGGCCAGGTACAGACAATGAAAGCAGAGTATGCTTTTGGCCCATTCACCTTGACTGCTCAATAGTCCAGTCATGACCTCCAGAGTTTACTTGGTCTCTAAAGATACACCACCATTTACATACAACTTTCCTTTGGATCTAATGGCACTGAGTTCTCGTCACTCCTGGCTCCAATCAGTTCAAAGAAAAAGACAACAGAAAAGTTGAGTGCTCCTTTTGCAAGACACCAGATCACAATTCTTTTGTTAAAAGCCTTTTTTTCCCTATACCACCAATTCAAATCCTGGCAGTTTTTTCTCGGTTGTTTTAATTATGTGGTAAGGAGTCACTAGTTGAACATAGTCATAAAATCACACTAAATTATTACTCTTCTTTTTGTAGTTACTTGTTCTTTATTCTTCATCTTAATATTACAAAGTCAAAGTTGGGTCCTCTTTGAACTTAAATCATTGGAAATGCAGACACACAAAAAATGTGTGTCTAACTATGCACAACAATGTTTTAGCACTGAAAAATGCTACAAAGAGTTCATAGTTTTATGCAATAAAATGTTTTTGTTTTATTAAGCACCATAGCCTTGTTGAGATTTATTATCTTGTGTAGAATTTGTTTTGGCATTGAGTGCTTTTCTTATATCCTGTCTCATTTCTTTAGCCATCAATAAAATTGGTGCACCTTTGGTTATTACTGGATTTAATGCAAGAGTGAAAATGAATAAAATGTGTGAATCAGCTCATTCACATCTGTCATCAATAGAGCCAACTTTTGGATCAGATAAATAATTCATATTAAGTGGAGTTGGGATGCACCTATATTGCTAAAACTTAAACCAAATGCAGAGAAACACATTCAAATAAAGTTCACTGTCTCAGCTTTCCTGAAAGATGAACTACTTAATTCTAAATCAATTCAACTGAAAAGTCTCATGGAGCATTTGAAATCAACACTAAGCCAAATTTACCTTCAGGAAGTAACTATGCTTGGACAAGGGAAAAATCTTATGCAATGCCTAAGAATCAATCCATAGCTTCTGAGAGCAGTCACAGAGTTCAGTGTTTATGGCAGAGCTTAAAGCAATGGCTTGAAGCCAGACTGCTAGGGTTCAAATTCTGTCTCTGATGTCTACTCCAAAAACTTGGATAACTGATTTACCTTCTATTAGCCTCAGGTACAGAGGAGGCTGGCAGGCTATAGTCCATAGGGTCACACAGAGTCGGACTTGAGTAAAGCAACTTGGCATGCATGTATAGTTTAGGGTCTTGCATGGTAGCCCCATCATGGTAGAATGGGGCTAATAATGTCTCCTACTAGGGCTGTACAAAGTAAACACAGGTTAAACCGCCTACACAAATACCTAAAATACATGGCAATTACCTAGGATATACAGAGTGAAGTCAAAGTCGCTCAGTCGTGTCTGACTCTTTGCAACCCCATGGACTATACAGTCCATGGAGTTCTCCAGGCCAGAATACTGGGGTGGGTAGCCATTCCCTTCTCCAGGGGATCTTTCCAACCCAAGGATCGAACTCAAGTTTCTAGCATTGCAGGTGGATTCTTTACCAGCTAAGCCACAAAGGAAGCCCAAGAATAAGGAGTAGGTAGCCTATCCCTTCTCCAGCGGATGTTCCTGGTGCAGGAATTGAACCAGCGTCTCCTGCATCACAGCTGGATTCTTTACCAGCTGAGCTACATGGGAAGCCCAGGAAATACAGAAGACTATCCCAAATTGGATCAAATGCCATAACTAAAACAGATGATTGGTTTCAAGGCAGTGGGGAAAAATCAATTACATTATTATTTTGATTTATAGCAGGATTGTCTTCTGCTTGACCAAGTGGGGGAACCAGTTGACTTTTATTAGCTGTATTTTCTAGTGTAAGAGTCACCACCATCTTGATTCCTGCAGCTGAAAACTTCTCCAAAGAGCGTGAGTTATAAGGCACTGCTAAGAAAAACCAAGTGGACAAGTGCTTCTTAAATGTACAAGTCTTTATTTAAAGCTTTGTGTGCAGGTTATAGCAATGTACCACTGAGGAAACAAACTTTGCAAATTCTCATCAGTGGACAAATATCTCCCTATGATTGACAGACAATAGAAATCAGCTTTTATTTTTAGCTACCAGAACTAATAAGCTGAAGGACTGAGCTTTGCATCTCAAAAGGAAAGATTCTGTGGGGCAGCAGAGAGAGTGTATGACCAAAAAAATCACCAGAAGCAACTTAGAAAGGAAAATTGGGTGACTGGAGTAGTTCATCCCTGAGGCAAAGAAGCATAGTGAATAAATTCATGAAGTAATAAAAGGACGTTCTTTCATCAGGGAGAGTACTAACGAGTAAGTTGAGGAGGAACTGCTCAGAGTATAATTTGTCTCTAATAAAAACTCAAGGTAAATTTAAGAGAACCCAGGTTAGAGCAACGCTTCGACCTGTGTAACTGAAATGCTCATGTAAAATCGCATAATCAAAAATGTGTACTTTAAAGACAAATCACCCATGAGAAATAATGATGAAGGAGTAGTGCCATTGGAGTTTACACCAACCCAGGAGACATGACAGGAGATTATAGCCTATTTCATGAAATACTCTGTGCATTTGAATATATAGCAGGAGCAGAAGGATTGTTGGAAGGCCAAGTGTATAAGCAACAGAATAGAAAGATTATGAGGTAACTGTGGCAAACACAGAAGGTCCACCCCTGACAACAGCTCGATAAGCCATTGGCTCTCAGGCTTTATTTCCTTGGTGGAGAAATGGAAGCTGACAGCTTTAGATGATGGATTGTCGTCTATGGTAAATCTTGCCTAGGATTAGGAAAGCAATCTAACAAAGTAAACTTTGCAGTTCGGTGAACATAAACCAGGCACAGATGAGATGCTTAGGAAAAACGAAGTTGCTGAAGAACATTCAGTTTGTTACAAATAGAGAAAGAACAAATTTCCTCACCATAAACCCTGACTGGTAGAAGCGCAAATTTATGGATTGTCTCACTTTGCTCTTTACCTTCCACTCGCCAAGTGGCAGAAGACATAATATTGCCAGTTCAAGGTAATCTTGGTCACTCCCCTGTTTTTTCTTTTTGGGGTATGTAGATAAATTCAAGAATTTCTCCCACTCACTCCTTTCTCTTTCCTTTCCAAGAGATGCTTATAGAAGAGACTTCCCAGGGCAACTCACCGGAAGAGACGTTTCCCTTCCACGGTCACTGGCCTTGGTTGGCAATGGTTTTAACCCGTAAGTACAATCTCTAGGGGCTTTTAGTGCTTGCCAGCCATTCTCACTAGGATACACTGAGAGGGCCCAAGGTCAAAGCGGATAAACACACTCACATTGATTCTTCCTCATTCCGAATCTGAAACCCCCTGGGTCCAGCTGCCTCCTCAGAGACACATTTATACCCTCCCTTGGGAATAAGAATTTTTAACTCCTCTTCCGGCAGCCTTCCTTGATAAAAATTCACCTTATCACACTTTCATTAATCCTGTGATATTAGTATAACGAAGTGCTTGTCTCCTCTTTTAGACCTTACTCTGTTGATCCATTACAAGGCCACATGTTGATTTTAGAACGTAGGGTGCACTACTCTAAGTGATGTATTATGTTTGACAAATATTTGACAATGTATTTACCGTATATACATGTATCTTTGGGCTTCCCTGGTGGCTCAGTGATAAAGAATCCACCTGCCAATGCAGTTTGATCCCTGGGTTGGGAAGATTCCCTGGAGAAGGAAATGGCAACCCATTCTAGTATTCTTGCCTGGGAAATCCCATGGACAGAGAAGCCTTGTGGGCTATGGTCCACGGGGTCACAAAAGAGTTGGACACGACTTAGCAACTAAACAATGATATATATCTTTACCCATCAATGCACAACATATGTATATATGCTCAATAGTGTATGATATATAGAGGTAGGTATATATATATATAAATTGTGCCATTAATGTTATTATGTTACCATCTCCAAATTGCTATTTAAATTTAAATACTCTAACATTATGGTTTAATTTCACAAGCACATTTGTGCACTGAACTCATTTTTAGAAATGTTTATAAGCAGCAACTTAGTGTGATGATTTCTAGACATGCTATAGAGTCTAATTCTTGGACTGAAAATCCAGCCCTATCACCTGAAGAAAAATTTGGGTAGTTACCAAAAGCTAGGAGAATGGGATGTGGATCAGGCAGTTTCAATATCTGCTTTAAGGTCAATGTAAATTATGGTTAAAAAATTGTGTTCTAGAGCCAAACTACCTAGGGAAAAAAAGTTGACTCTGTTCCTTTCTAGCTTTGTGATTTTGCATAATGTCCTTCTTCTGTCTTTGCCCCAATCTGCCCATCTATGAAATGAACAGGATTATCTTTCCTGCCCCACAGGATTCCCTGAGAATTCAATGAATTGACAAATGTAAAATACTCACAGTATCGCCTGCTGTACCATGAGCATTTAAAAAAACAATAACTATTACTATTTGCTTGTTTAACTTTTACAAGATGCCATTTTATATTTATATTAATTCAACAGATAATCTTGCAGGCTTGCTAAAAACCACGTTCTGGTCTAGACACTGAGGATGGAGCAATGATCCAGACAGACTGGTTCTTTCTAAGATACAGTTAAATAAACAACTTGTTTAGGATCAAACAGCTAGTAATTTTCAGAGCTTGGAATTGAGGTCAGGTTTTCATGCTCTTATAGAGCCCTCTTCCTTCCTTTTCTCTTTATCTTTCTATACTTTCAATTATTCTCTGCCTTCGCCTTAAGCTTAGAGGTGGGCCAGGGGGCTTTGCCTCTCCTGCTGCTGACAGCTAGGGTGAATGACATTTAGGGTTTGCTAAACCTATGTTCTGGGTGATGGGACATCAAATGGAACCCCTGGCTATGTGATGGTTAAGGATCTCGTGGAACTTCTTACTAAGGTGTTAACTGAACCATCTGGCCCCTTGCCCTCTGAACTCTTGCTTTGCCCACCTATAGACCCTTGCCTGTGGTTCTCCTTCACATCTTCAAAGACTCTTCCAGTGATCTGCCACAATCAAGGCCATATCTAGGCAAACCTTTCCCACTGTTGCTGGACTCTGGAGTCTGTGTCCCTAACCACAGCCATTTCCTCCAAATCTCCAGTTATCTCAGACCATTTCCTGGCCACCAAAGGCCCCCCAACTTGAGAACTGTACCCAAGTCCATCTTCTGGGTGGCATCATGTGCTCTGAAACTGGTCTTTTATCCGTTCTCATTCTCCTACCCAAACAAGTTAGTCCTACCTCCTATTCTTGTGGGACCTACCTCTCTGTCTGTTGTTGTTATTTAATCACTAAGTTGTATCTGACTCTTTGTGACCCCATGGACTGTAATCCATCAGGCTCCTCTGTCCATGGGATTTTTCAGGCAAGAATTTTGGAGTGGGTTGCTATTATCTTCTCCAGGAGATCTTCCCGACCCAGGGATTGAGCCTGCATCTTCTGCGCTGACAGCTGGATTCTTTCCTGCAGAACCACCAGGGAAGCCCTCTCTGTCCATTAGGGGAAAGTTATCCAGGTTGAGAAATGAATCTGTGTGAAAGGGACAACACTTACAAATAATCAGTATTTTCCCCGCTGCTTCCCTTCACCTACAAAAATCCTCGGTTCTCTCCCCAGAATTTGATTTGTAAATCACTGATAATAATACCTCTATGAAACAGCCTATTGAACACTTGTGTAGGTGTTTACACTGGCATATTTAATCTTTGTAACAAACCTATAAATGCTATTAATACTATTATCAGACCCATTTTATAGATGAAGAAACTGAGGCTCTAAGAGTCTTGAGAATTCACCCAAAGTCACAGAGAGAATAAGTGACGGAGCCAGGATTTGCTTCCAGACATTGTAGTCCCTGAGCCTTTGCTTTCCCTTGCACCCCAGCATCCCTACTTTCCTCCTCTGGTGGGATCTCGCAGCTCTGCTACTTAAATACCCTCAAAGATAATGTGATGAAGCTGGAACCACCTACACAGCAAAAAGATTCTTCATCATCCACTCCCACACTATCCTTGAAGAATTATCCTCCATTTCTCCATCCCACATGCCACGTTTGCAATGCCCATTCCCTTGATAAAGTGCATACTCCTGTCAATCTACATTTCATCATGCTGTTACCTCTGCATAAATGCCTTTTCATTCATGCTCTCTGATTGGAAAACCCTTGCTCATCCTCAAAACCCATCTCAAATGCTTTGTCTTCTTTGCAGCTGTCCCACAAGGAGATAACTACCTACTGATAGTTCTTTGCTCCCTAGTACTGTAATATGTGTGACAGTATGTAAAGTAGCTTAGGAAAAGAAAGATGACTTTAGCCATTTCCAGGGCTCAAAATATAAAAGCAAAGTTTCAGCTTACTCATTCACTCTCTCTAATCCCCAAAAAGGCTCTCTCCATGTGGCCAGCTTGTGCCTGTGGGCAGTTCAAGACTCATATCCTACTAATTTGGCTGTTCTAGTAAAAAGAAAGCATTTTCTTTCATAATTCTGACACAAACATCACACAGAGGGCTCTCATGATCCTGGCTTAGATCACATATCCAAGCCTAACCCAGTTACTGTGACCAGGGGAAAGGAGACATTTAGCATTGAACAGCCTGTGTTACACATTGTTACACATCCAATCCATTCATGAGGAAGGTGCTGAGAGAGGATGTGATGGTCAGTAGGCACTCTACACAAAGAAGTGGTTGCCCCACAGAAAACCAGGCTCTTTCTTTCAAGAGGGCATAGGGGATGCTGGGAATAACATAGATCTCCATTGTATTCTACCGCTTGTCTGGTTAATATTTGTATCACACTATCATACATACCATGTGAAAAACACTTTCCAAAACAATTTCACTATGAACTCTTCTACTAACAACTAGAAGTACACTATTCAAAAGAGACAAACCAAAGGTCTGTCCAATTACCATGTCCAGCTTCATGTTCATTCAGCACCCCATTTCAGTCAAAGTAAGTCAGATTCTAAAAGCTGTAGCCATCTTTGAAATGAACTGCCCAACACACTCCAGACATAACGATGAAGGTAAAACAAGATAAATATAGCCATTCCCTCTCCAGGGGATCTTCCCTACCCAGGGGCTGAATCTGGGTCTCCTGCATTGCAGATAGATTCTTTACTATCTGAGCCACCAGGGAAGTCCATAGCAAGAACTACCACTTAGAAACCACCTACAATGGCTACAGCCCCAAACATATATCCTGCCAGACAAGGATTACAAAGACTTTCTATCCAGGCAATAAGGTGGCATCCTCGGTCATTTATTATAACTGCCCTGATTCTATCCTCTGGGAAAAACATCCATGTCCATTGCTCCTTGTAATCATGAGACTATGAGAGAACTATATGAACTTCCTTGGTGGCTCAGATAGTAAACAATCTGCCTGTAATGCAGGAAACCCAGATTCAATCCCTGGGTAAGGAACATCCCTGGAGAAGGGCATGACAACTCACTCCAGTATTCTTGCCTAGAGAATTCCAAGGACAGAAGAGCCTGGTGGGCTACAGTCCATAGGTTGCAAAGAGTCAGACATGACTGAGTGACTAACACTTTCACTTCTATCAAAGAATATTCCTTTCCTGAGGGCTTACTTGCCATAACAGCCCAATTCTTGTTTATTAAATTTGGAGAGACGGGAAATTGCAGACCTTGCAGAATAAGCACCTTAAAACTTCACTTGGTCACTGCACAACTAAACTTCTAGAAAACTCCACATACAAGCAATTGAAGTCAGAGAATTTGTCCAGGTGTGGTCTCTGAATCTAAGTTAGGGTTCTCTTTCTACTTCTCTCTCTTACTGAGGTGCCCCCATGACAGTCCATCCTCATAGTCCTCAATAGAACCTGTTGTCCCAGCAGAGTTCTCCCCTCTCCTCTCTGATTTCAGATGGTCTAGCTTCGACTGTGGCTGGTACCTTTATTATAATACTTTATCAAAAATCTTAAAAAATAATCAACAAGAGGAGGTGGTATGTTTCGGGAGACAGGGGGAACTTTCTGTACTTTCTGTTCAATGGTTCTGTGGGCCTAAAACTGCTCTAGAAGGTAAATTAAGTTCATTCATTTTAAAAAGACAATGTGGTACACATATATAATGAAATATTATTCAGCCGTAAAAAATTAAATAATGCTATTCGCAGCCTCATGGGTGGACCTAAAGATTATCATACTAAATGAATGAGAAAGACAAATATCATATGATATGGCTTATATGCATGCACACTAAGTCACATCAGTCATATCCGACTCGGTGCGACTCTATGGACAGCAGCCCACTAGGCTCCTCTGTCCAAGGGATCCTCCAGGCAAGAATACTGGAGTAGGTTGCCATTTACTTCTCCAGTGGCTTATATACGGAATCTAAAAAATGATACAAATAAACTTATTGACAGAACAGAAACAGAATCACAGACTTAGAAAACTTACCCTTACCAAGGGGAAAAAGGGGAGAGGGATAAATTGGGATTGATAATATATACCTACTATATGTTAAATAGACAGTCAACAAGGACCTCCTATGTAGGACAGGGAACTCTACTTAATCCTTGAAAACTGAGTGATAAAGATCAATATATTTGCACTTATTTGATATGAAATAATGTTCATAAAAATAAACCAACTCATCTAATTATATTTTAAAGTAACCAACAAATTCCAAGAGTCTCACATTTTCCCATAAAACCTCTTACAGTTTGTTATTGCTCACTCGCTCGGTTGTGTCTGACCGTTTGTGACCCCATGGACTTACAGTTTAGCAGCTATATTTCTGTACAAAGAAACTACAAGCAATGACATTGTAAGAAGCTGTTTTGGTGTCACTGAAGGAGCATTGCCACTTTCTCAGTCAGAACTGGGAGGATTCCCAGGGTCCTCACCCTGCCGTATTTCTGTCAATTTTATCCTTTAGCTTTTGTTATCTGCAATACCAATTTCTCTATCAGTCAGAGTCTTCTGGTTATAAGCAAAACTGCAGCTCTAGTTAACAAACAAAAAAATACGCAGTAATATCCAAAAATATGGAAAAGAAAGATACAATTACATAAGAGAAATTAGGTGACAAAGTCTCACAGACTTGCAAGAGGAATTGGACCGTCAGGCCTCCGGGAGGACAGAAACAGGGTAGTCACATGCCTCATGATGGTAGAGAGTAATGGGTCATCTCTGCAGCATTGCCTTCACAAAGAAACAACTAACTCCCCCACCTTGTGTCCTTTACTTCAAGACTCAAATTCATGAGAAAGAGAATGGGACTGGTTCAGCTTGAGTCACATCTCCACTCCTGAATGAGTCCAGGATGAGACGAGAGATAAGAGAAGGGAGTATTTTCTCTCTGATTGGCTAAGCCTACGTCTTGGTCTCATACTTAAAGGCAGGGTCATGGGCAAAATGGATTTCCTACAGGAAAGATAAACTCTGTCACCAGAGAAAGGGGAAGGGATGGTAGGAAGGCCTGCTTAATCAACCCCCACTACAATATCCAGCATGGTACTTATTTATATTTTATCTTGTTGTTTATATGTCCAGCATGTATGTTTATATGTCTTGTCAGAGTTGATATTGCTTTAAACAATGTTCCAATGTCTATTTGCAAATGAGTCACAGACAGCTCTCTCAGTAGGTGTTTTTTGATTGTTAGCTTACAGTATTATTCATTCAAGATATACTAGCAGGGATCTTCTAGTAATATTGCCCACATTTTTAACATGATGATATAAATTGCAGATAACATGTTAGGATAAGTGGTTTATCAAAGCACATCAAATCACTCCAACCGAGGACTCATGAACTAAGGGTGGGAAGGGAGTAGTTCACTTTCAGTCTCTTTCCTCATCCTCACATTCACTCCATCACTCCACTCTATATGTGTCATATTGAGTAAAGGACTTTCCCACAATCTGGATGGTTTTGTTTCAGTGAGACTTGAATCCTATGGTTTGAAATGTGCAGCGATATCCTTAGTATGAGAATCAAGTGTTCATCAGTTAGGAGAATGGCTGGATGACACAGCCCTGCAGAAGACAGGCTGTGTGGAGTCATAATTCTCTGACACCCCCAACACACTAGTCAGTATGTGAAATGGGAATAATAATATCCACTTCAAGGTTGACATGCGGACTAAATCCAATAATGTTTATAAGGTCTTAGCACAGTTTACGATGTATGATAAAAGTCAATAAACAAGATAGCTTTTATTAAATCTGATCTGCCATTAGATTTGATATGTGAATATTTCCTGGGGATTTTTTTTTTTTTACAATAGCCACACGTTATAAATAACCTAATGGAATAATCATGTGTGAATCTTTGCTACTTTGCTAGCTCTGATCACATTAACAGTGTACTATTGGTCTTATTAATGATGACCATGCTATCCCTTACACAAATATTAAGTTTTACCTTTTAGCCCTGGGCTCTTTCTTGCTATGCACATTAACTTTGTACTGTTATAAAATTATTCCCTGTCATTCTTTATTTGTGCTCCTTTATGTGATTTTATACTAATAAGAACTCGTTGCATTTAGCAACCTTGCCATGGCCCCTAGAGCATGCATTGCTACTGGCCCCTAGGCTCTGAAATTAAGCTGTAAAGTTTAAACATATAGTTTGCAAGACTTCTACAATCACTCCCTACCTGTGCTCCTTTTCTGTTTTTCTTTTTCCTTTTCCATTCTTTCTGTTCCTCATACACCTGAGGGAGGCTAGACGTGGAAATCATGCCCACGTATGTGTTCCTTGAGTCCTTAGCTCCTGGGACTAGAGAATAAGAAGGACATCAGCTGCCATGGCTCTCCTTGAACTGTGTCAATGTGGGACCAACTTGAGAACCACTGCAGACATTTATAAATGCACCCAGTCAACAAATTATCTCATCTCACCCTTCCCTTATGCCAGGTCTTTGTCAGAAAGTTTTAAAGACCTCCAGAATGAAAGGATAAACTTTAAACAAAACTTTTCTTAACTCCTTGAGTGAGAAGCAAGGTATCTTATTATTATTAGTTGAATGGTGATACTATTGGTAATATCATGCACATTATCTTTCCAATCTTTAAAAATATTCACTCATCTGAAGCAACTTAGCAGCAGCAACATTCATTTCATAAATATTTACTAAGTCTCTCCTTTACTCTAGACAATAGAGACACAGTAGTGAATAATGCAGAGCCCAGTCTATGCTCTTAACCCTGTACAAATAGTGGGGAAGACTGGTCAGTAATTAAACAAGCAATTATAAAGAAAGCAGTAAGCCAGAGAAGACGCTGAAGCTGCCATGGAAGTGTATAGTAGGAAACCTTAATATGAAGGGTATCAGGAAAGACTTTCCGGGCAAACTCCAAGGTAAGTAGTGAGTCAGCTGCATTTAAAGTAGGGCGAAGCAAAGAGTGAAAACAGGGGAAACAATGAAGGTGCTTAGCGCAGTAAATGTTCCGCAAATCATTGTTGACTCAAAGAGATAGAAAAGCTCAAGGCACATTGGAGGAAATAAAATAAGTTTACTAGTTTAAAGAGTATATTCAGGGAAATCAGGCAAGGTGAAGTAGAATTAATAAGTAGAGTCCAGATCACATAACTCACAGAAAAAGTAGTTAAGATATTGCCTTTCAGGGCAATGGAGAGCCAGAAAAAAATTAGATGATGACTTGAACAGACTTTTGTTGTAGTAATACCACTTTTGCTGCAATAAAGTGGATTAGAAACAATACAGAAGATAAAGAGAACAATAAAAAGTCTATGGAGTAATTCAAGCAAGAGAGACAGTGGCTGGGATTAAGGTGTGTGGGAAATTGGATGGACCTGAGAAATATTTAGGGTTGTGTGAAAATGTCTTGGAGACACAGGATGATAAGAAGTACTAGGCAAAAGAGTCAAGGAGAAATCCTGAGTTACTGGCCTGAACAACTGGGTGAACTGTTACTATTCACTGAGATAAGCAACATGGAATAAAGAACAGGTTTGGAACAAAGGGTGATTTGCTCTGTGCTGAGCTGGAGATGCCTGTAGAACATCTGAAGTGAGACATCTTATAGGCATTTGGATAACTGGGTCTGAAATTCAGAAAACATACATATGTTGGAAATGAAGATCTGAAACTTGCCACAATATGGGTGAGAAATTAAATGTAATGAAATGGGTGGGTCATACAATTTAAGAGAGACTCTAACCAATGCCGAGGGTAACAACTTGGGCAGATGAAAATGAGCATGCAAAGAATTCTGAAATGGCCAGAGGGTTATGGAAAAAAACCATGAGTATGTAATGCCCTGTGGTCAATAAGGAGATTGTTTTTAAGATAAAGATATCATGGTTATCAAATGCTGCCCATGGGTTAAATATGATTATGCCTAGAAAGTATATATCTGGTGAATTCTGCAACAGTCTATCTCTTGGGACCTACAAGAGTAGATTCAGAAGTATAGCAGAAGTAAAACATAGATACTTTAGGTTGAAAAATGAGTGGGAGGTTAAAAAAAAAAAGAAGCAGTAACATAGACTTCTTATATTCAGGAAGATTTGCTGTGAAGAAAAAGAGAAAGATAAGTCAAGAGCCAAAGA
This sequence comes from Antilocapra americana, assembly GCA_007570785.1. NCBI lineage: Eukaryota > Metazoa > Chordata > Mammalia > Artiodactyla > Antilocapridae > Antilocapra > Antilocapra americana. Next base: position 20,306,849 of record ML661896.1, read on the forward strand.
AGATAGGGAGTCAGAGGAAGTGGCTGAAGCATAAATTGGAAAGAACCACAAAACAGAGTCATGCTAAACGTACCGGGAAGAGCACAATGACTAGATTGAACTCTCTGAAAAAAGAACAAGGAACAAGAACAAAGAACCAGTAAAGAGGGCAAATTTGGGAGAAGAGGCATGCATCATTTGGGAGTTACTTGGGAGAAGAGACATGAATTACAGGTAGATGAAGGAGAACAAGATGGGTAGAGATGTAAGTGATGGGAGATTAGAGAGAGGAGTTTGAAGGAGACTGTTAACAGCTTCCATTTTCTCTGTAAAATACAGAGTGGGCTCAATGAATGAGAATAAGCAGAAAACTGGGGGGATGGTCAGGAAGCTGAAGGAGAATGGAAGCTTGAAAAAATTAGGCAAACAGAGGATAATCAGGAAACACTGAGAGCCCAGGAGAAGTTGTAGATCTTAGAGTTGTAGTTGTACCAGTCTTTCTGGTTCTGTGATTTTCGTAGTTTTCACCACCCCAGAGAGAAGCAAAAACAGGCAGATAATTGGACAAACCCACCTAATTTACTCGTTCAGCTTCAGGCAACAAATAGCTAACTAACCCTCTTCCGGGCTTACAGGGAGGAATCAAATCTATGGATTTAGAGAGATTCACTTAAACTCGACATATTTCCTAAAATTACTTTCATCACCAAAGCCATGAGAATGGGAGAAATAGGGGAAGCAGCTGCAGGTTAACAGCTAGACCTCAGTTCTAACCACAGTTCTGTCCTAAACAGCTATGCCTCCTTCATCAAGTCACTGGGTCTCAATATCCTCATCTTTACAATGAAAAGATTGTTTGAGGCTTCCCAGCCAGTGATCTAAGTTTCTGTGGAAACATTGCTACTCCCTTCTACTAAGTGTGAGGGTATCTCCACAAAAAACACAAATGCAGGAAACATGATCCTAGTTCCCATATTACAAACAACAAAATGGGGGAAACTTCTAGAAATCCTCTTATGTTCAAGAACAGAGATCCCTGTCTCCAAATCTATGGTCTCACCCACGTTCAGAAACACCCTCAGATTAGGTTTGCCTATGAGAGATAAACTCTGGTGTCATCTAGAAAAAGAGTTTGATTGTTAGCTCATCACAGAGAGAAAACAGTCAGAGAGGAGAAGACATTAGCCAACAAGATTTCACAGACCATAGTAACCATTTACATGAGTTGTTTTACGACAGGAGGTCCTGGTAAGGAACAGGAAACTAATGAGCCTCCACCAACCAGAAGAGTTGAGGAAAGGTCAAAAGGAGACACCACCTGTCCAACCACCTCCCAGAATCCTCCTCTCTGGCACCCATCTTGGCTGAACAAGGCGCGCACCACCAGGAAGGACTCTGAGTCAGAATGATTGGCTAAGGACAACCCAGAAACTAATCCCCTCACTATAAAACCCGAGACTGCAAGCCATGTGACTGAGCTGTTCCCTTGGGTTCCCTTACCCTACTGCTCTCCACCTGGGTGCCCTTTCCCAATAAAATCTCTTGCTTTGTAAACACATGTGTCTCCTCGGACAATTCATTTCCAACTGTTAGACAAGAGCCCAGTTTCGGGCCCTGGAAGGGGTCCCCCTTTCTGCAACAACTCTACAATTAATTGACACACAGTGTAAAGCCAAATCAAAAGACTCTTTTTTTTTTTTTTTAAATTAAGCTTCCTAGAAACTCAGGCCAGAGAGTAGCAGAGGGATTTTTCTTTCATTCTCTTTCTCTGCCAGATGAGTTATTTCAGAACAACTGCTGAGTGCTGAACAGTAAGACATTCAAGGACCAAAACTTGAGAGTCATTTTTTTCACCACAACACCCTCGGGTAGCTGTTCCCTGTCTCTGGCAGACAAAATTATTTTCCAGCCGACTCCTGGAGGACCATCTATAAACAAATTAGAAATTTCAAAGGGTTTGTTTTCTGCCTTCTGGCTGCCAGTAGGGGCCACTCCCTTTGTGTCCTTCATATGAAAAAGTAATTTAACAAAGAAAAAAACAGAGCATGCCTCACTTCAAAACAGACGAGCGCGTCCCCTCTCTCCCCATCCCTTTCCCCATCCTCCCTCCATCCATTGTGATGTTTGGTCAGTTTTCTGTCAAAACAACTTTTATTGTATGCAGCTTTCAGCTTGCAGGGCGCCAAGAGCTTGAGAGGCAAGCTGTTTTCCTCCAGTAATTCCATTAATAAGGAGAAAATGGAAATTGAGCACTGATTTATGGCTACTTCTCCACAACAAATGGGGGCAGTAAACGCCCACCCGGCTCTACAGGGTGAAATTAAAAGTGGGCCCATTCCCCACCCAGCTCAGATTCAGACCAAAGGAAGTGCAGCCTCAAAACAGAAGCCATCTCTTGAAACATTTTACGGCAGCTTGTCACAGGAAAGGCACAGGACATATTTTAATGGGAAGAAAAAAAATAAAATCAAGTCTGTCTTATACTAACTCAGAACAGGAATTCAGCTCAGTATCTGGCAAAAACCTTCCCCCTCAAAATATCCCAGCACCAGGTATTTAGATATAAGAATGCCTTATATTCCAAAGGAGGAAGTCAGCAAAACTTGTCTCCAGTTTACTCAAAAAGAAACCAAGACCTAAAGAGAAGGAAAGGTCTATGTATAGTTACACAGAAAACTGTCCTAAAGATAGGACAGAGTCACGGCTCCTTGCTTTATGTGGCCTGAAGTCAGCATAAGAAAACTAAGGTCCTTTTCTGGGTTTGGGCTTGAAAAGTCTGTTTTCTCATTATTATCTTATTTTTCATTCTTTGGGATTGATTTGGAGCTTGGAGGACAGTCAAGAGCTGGAGAACATGAGGTTCGCAAACGCAGCTATTTCTAGCCTGCTGATACACTCCACTAATCATGGTTTAAGTGGCATGCCAAATCGAGACTTTGCTTTCTAGGTTTGCACTCAAAGGTGAAGAGGCCTTAAAAGCCTTCCTAGCACAGAGCATGTCATTGAAGGAAATTCTTGACTCAGGCCAACCAATTTGGAACCATGGAGAGTATGCCAATAGAGACAACAATACTGTGTGGCTTCATTTGGTTTCATGTACTTTCTGTAAACATGTACTTTGTCTGCAGAACATCTGGATTCTGCAGGTAGATTTCTAGCAGTGAATTCCGCCTTGGGGGTCAAGGAAGGAATGAAAATGACTTGTATGAGTAAAAAGCTTCGGAGCAGTCAGAACTCAAGCCTAGAGTGCATGTGTGTGCGTGCATGTGGGTGAGTGAGTGAGTGAGAGTCGCTCAGTTGTGTCTGACTCTTAGTGATCCCATGGACTGGAGCCCTCCAGACTCCTCTGACCAAGGGGATTCTCCAGGCAAGAATATTGGAGGGGGTTCCATGCCTTCCTTCAGAGGATCTTCTCAATCCCAGGATAGAACCCAGGTCTCCCACATTCCAGGCAGATTCTTGACCATCTGAGCTACCAGAGAAGTCCATGCTTCTGCGTATGTATGTGCTTTTGGCTGGAGGAGATACACTTGAGTGTACAGAGTGCTAGTGAATGAAGTAGAGACATGGGACAGAGATGTGACACCTCAAGGCTCGAATAACACCTCGTAACCCTGATGAAGCAAACAATGTTCAGGTCATGGGAAATGATACTCGCTTGCTCACTGCCCACTCTCAGTGTTCCGCTCACTCACCCTCCATACGTGTGTACTTTCCATACATACCCCCCAAAGCTTGCTTGGGAGCCAGTTAAGAAACAAATGCTATTTTAAATTCATTTCCTTTTTAAAATAACATTAACAAGAAACGTATTTCAAGTCTGTTTCTCATGAGCAATGTGAAGCCATCCCTTTCTGGCCACGTTAAAGAAAAGCCTAATCTTGGAAATACAGAAAAGGAGTTAGATTTCAACCAGAGTATTTACAGCGCTTGGGCGAAGATGACTGACCTAAGTTCAAATGACTAATGGAAAACAGACAAATATTCCTTCCCTTCCCTCAATAGAATAAAAAGCATACAGGATTATGCCAAAGCCAAGATTTAATAAGCCTAAACATGTGTAATATAATGAAGATGAAATGTAAGCCACGGTGGGGGGGGGGTTCTAGGTAGTGTATTCAATATCGTACAGCAGTTTTACAAATTGTTTTTTTCCTTTACCAGATGGGCCTTTTAAAATTTCCTCTCTGCGTACCTTAGGACCTAATGGCAAACCCACCTGAATCCCTTCCATCCTGCATACCCTTGCTGGGATCTCATCCAGATGCGGTGCAGGCAGGGTTAATACCAGCCTTGAGCAGCCCTCTGCCCTGAGTAGGGTTATTAAACAGGACCATTTGACTCATAATTTGTTCTCCTCATGTTAAGTAGATTGCAATAACTCAGCTGTCCAGGATCTGTTTATCAATGCTCTGTGGCTTTCAGCAGCAAATATTTTATAACCACTAAGTAGATGTTCAGACCACTCATCAAATGAAAATCTCCTGTACTCAGAGCTGGTTTTATCATCACAACCCACCAACTAGAGAGCCCTGGAGAGGTGGTATCCCTGCCCCAGAGCCTGTCAGGCTTAGCCAGGTCCTCATTTGGGGAAATTCTCTTCCCTAAATGATTTTAAGAGAAACTAGCCCACTCTCAGAAAATAACATTGCAGAGATTCTTAGGCCCAAACTGTCTTAGTAAATGGTCATTTTATTAAGTTTTATTGTCTCTCTTATATGCATTCTAACAAAAGTGAAATGGGGGTATATGTCATAAAAAGGAATGGAAATGAAAGAAGATGTGGATGAGAAGAAAGTAAGAGACAGACAGAAATAAGGGACAGAAAACAGAGAAGTTTAAGAAGGGTGAAAGGCAAGTAGATGGATTCTACTATGGGTTGCATTATATTGATGCTGAATCCCTAAAAGTAGATCATTTGAAATTTAAAGGGAAATTATTATTGCCATAGATGTGCTTTCTCCTTAATAATCTTTTTTTTTTTTTAATGAGCTGCAGTGGTACTGATATTTTCTATTTAGGATGTAACATACTATCCCCCCAAGCAGATATAGAGTAGTATATTGTATAACTGCAGAATATTCAACCAATTGTTAAAGAATTAGTAATGAAACCAGGTCCATTGACCTATCATGCTAATAAGAACCTATTAAATAATATCATGTCTAAAATAATACAAAAATAGCACATTAATATACATTATTTTCATTCTTAAATGAAATCCACATGTCGAAAAAAAAATGCTTGTGATCCAATTTTTGAAACAAACTTCTTGTCCTTTTCAGTGACATAAATACATGAATTGCCTGTGCTGATTAAGCTTAAGTTGGGAGACGGTGCCTTGCAGTATTGAATAATACTGATGTCGGTACTTAGTCGGGTTCTCTGGTTGGCTCAGCCTCCATCACTTACCTACCTAGAGCAGGAATGAGGTGTAACTAGGAGGTGCTCTACAATAACCATCCTTAAGTCTCTAGAGAACATGTGAGAAATGTTTGTCCAAAGGAATGGGGGCCACTGATAGTTAAAGACAATAAATAGAATGCAAGGCAGACAAAAACACAACTGCTGTCCAGAAACTCCTCTTTTCCCCCTACCTGTTTGTATTTTCAGTTACAATAGCCACATTAAGCAGAGTATTAGTCCTATCACTATGACAACTACTGAGAATCTCACAAAGAAAATGACTTACAATGGGAAGAGAAATAAAAGGATTATTAGAGGAAATCTCTCCTAAGGAAATGATATTTAAGCTGAAACTGGGGTGGTAAACATGAATTGGACAAATTCCTTTGAGGTTAAAGGGGCTCTAAATGTGAATTCTCTGAATTCTAAGGAATTTGGAAAATTCTGCTCTAATTCATATGTAGAAAGGAACAAACACTCAACAACAACAGAAGATTGGAAAAGCTGCAGAATCATACTTTGAAACCCATCAGAAGAGGACACAAAGAAACCCAGATGAACTGCACCCCAGAGAGCGAGGAATGCTTTCCAGGAGAAACAGGACCGAACACTGGTCTCATACCTGGCACAACTTCAGCAGGAGAAGAAATCCATTCCTAGACTTAGTAGTCAAAATTCTAATGACCTTTTAATAGTCTCATGTGGGAAGCATGATTGATTACAAGCCAAAGAAGCTTCAGCAAGCCACAAGGCAAGTCTCCAATCACTTACCAGGCCTCTTCCATGGGTCTTCTGTCAGTGCTTGGGAGCAGTGACCTGAAGAGAAGGAGAGGAGATTAGAGAGAGATGCCTCTTGAGATGGAGTCTATTTCTATCATCTATCTGTCATAGATTTGTGTGTACACACACACATACATATTTGCTTTATATATACACACATGATTTCTTTATGGGATATTATAGATTTTATTTACACATAAGCATGTTTTTCTTTAGCAAACTTTTTACTAAAACCAAAACAGAAACATTGATTATGGTATTTATATATAGTGGTAAAGTATAAAATGATAAGAATACAAAGTGTGGAAGGAAATAGAGGGAATTGTTCTATTCAAGGAACTTATGCTGTTCATTAAAGGAGATAACAAATAATTCATATTGTACACTCCAAAGCAATTACTAAAAGCAAATTTAACACAAAGAATTATGAAGATAATACATAAACGGAAATGGGATACTAAAACAAGAGCAATTTGCTCCAGAGAGGAGGAAAAAATAGAGGAACAAATGGGTTAAATATAAAACAATAACAAGGGAGACTTCCATGCAGCTATACCAATAACGATACTATGTGTAAGTGAACTAAACGTGTATATTAAGTGGTAGAAATGATTAGTTTGGATTAAAATAAATCAAGACCCAACATCATGCTGCTTCTAAGAAACATATTTTAATTACGAGCATAAGCAGGATGAAAGTGAAGGGATAGGAAAAGATACAGTATATATAGTAGATAATCTCTGGAGAAGGCCATCATCAATCCTACTTTACAGATAAGCCTACTGTCTCTCACACCAAAAGGTACAGTCTAATACCCCTCCCCTGGAAATCAAACTGGCTTTAGTGACTTATTTAATGAACTGAATATAACAGACATAACATTCTGGGACCACTGAAGCTACTTTATCATAAGCGGACAGCTTCTGCCCGAGATGCTTAGAACGCTTACTTTCTAGATATTGCTTTTGAAAAACCAAGCACTCTGCAGTGAGAAGCCTGGGTCCTCCCCTGTGGAATCAGGTAAAGGGGAGAAAAGGGACATGAATTATACTACATGAGCTCTCCCCACATGGAGAAAAACATCTGGAAGAGAAATATTGCTTCAAAAAATCCCCCCCCCTTTTTTTCCCCTCTTAACATATTGGGCTTAATCATAAAGTATATAGTCAGTTGGGGGTGGGGGTGGCTGGCTATTATTCTGGGGTGAAAGTAGGTGTCTATCAGAAGAGTGGGCTTCCCAAGTGGATCAGTGGTAAAGAATCCACCTGCCAGTGCAAAAGATGCAAGAGACATGAGTTCAATCGCTGGTTCGGTAAGGTCCTCTGAAGGAGAAAATGGCAACCCACTCCAGTATTCTTGCCTGGGAAATCCCATAGACTTAGGAGGCTGGTAGGCTGCAGTCCACAGGGTTGCAAAGAGTCAGACACGACTGAACACGCACACATGCATCAGAAGACTGCTTCATGAAGTCATCCCCACAACATTCTCTTTTAGGCATCCTCCTGAGACCATTGGGAATCAATATTGATTTTCCACCTGGAAAGCTCTAAAAATGAGTTTGAAGGATGCAATAAGTAAATTAATTTCAAATTTCTTTTGCAGCCAAAGCTGAAGACCCATTCACTGTTTTATTTTTTGCCCTAAATAATGTCCAGGCACACTGGCTGACATAATATATGAGAGTCAGTAATGAGATTAAGTGACAACATGAAAATATCCAATAAAAAACTGCAGAAAGATACTCTAATAATAAAATGTCAACAATGTAAAGATGGCTCAGATTGTAATATAAATACTCTCCCATTATCATATTACAATTCAAAAGCATTACATTTAAAGTCCAAATCAAATTATCTTGCCTTTGTGAATAAAAGTTGTTGCGAGCTGAAGTCCAAAGGCATTCAAGTTAAAAATCAGTTTTTCTTGATCAAGTAAGTTAATGATCCAGTCTGAAATTCTTACAGTTCAAAATATACCCTCTCTAATTTAGTATCCTTTCATTTGTCAGGTAAAGGAGTTCTTAATGCCTCAGTAAAATTACTGTTCCTTCAGCAGCCCTGTCCTGGGTTGTCTCTCAGGATGGATGCAATTCCTTCTTGACATCAAAGTGGCATTTCGTTCCATGCCAATTCTCTGTGTGCATCCTTCAGCTGCTGAGCCCAATTCTGATGTGTGTAGGTTTTCTATACCATCACATAATTCTCAGATACCAGCTGGGAGTCCTATAATTCAATTCAATTCTGACACTTACCAGGAGATAGCATTAGACTCCATAGGTAAAGGACAAAGTCTCACAAGACTGTCTTACACTTCAGATGCCAATTGCAAGTCCAGGTTGTTACCTGTGGCTTTGACAGACTAGCTATATATCAGAGGTTCCCCTGACCCCCTTCTTGGATTTGATTAATTTGTTAGAGCAGCTTACAAAACTCAGGAAACCTGTTTACTCAGTAGATTACTGGTTTATTACAAAAGATATTAAAGGATGTAACTCAGGAATAGCCAGATGGGAGAGATGCATAGGACAAGCTAGAGAATAGGATTAGGAGTTTCCATGTGCTTCTGGGGCACCACTCTCCTCAAATCTATTTGCTCACCAACCAGGAAACTCTCTGAACCCTATCCTCTTGGGTTTTTCTGGAGGCTTCATTACACAGGCACGATTAAGTCATCAACCATTGGTGATGACAATCTGAACTCAAGCTCCAGATTTTGGGAAGTGAGGGAGTGGAATTGAAGGTCCGACTTCTCTAATCATGTGGTTAACTCCACTGGCAAGAAACGCCCATCCTTAGGTACTTTTCATCTCATTGACATAACAAAGACAACTTGATCTTTCTCATCTCTTGGGAAAATCCAAGAGTTTTAAGAGTTCTGTGCCAGAACAAAAATAAAATATGTATTTCTCATGGCTGATCACAATATCACGATCCTGTTTCTAAGATGCTGAAGACTTCATATGACACACAAGATTATTACAGCCCTGGCTCCAAAACCACCAAACTGAGGAAACCAGATGATCCCCAGCCTCTATCAATAGTTCCTGAAGTCAAAAGTATACTCTGAGAATCCATTCTAAGAGTTGCTAAAGACCATATAACAAAAATTCAATGACATCTGAGGGGAGTAAAATAGATAGAAAAACTATCGGTGTAGCATCTTCATGTGAATTTGGTTGATGTCTATTATCCAGAATCCATGAACTATGAATGAAAAATTGGTTGGGAGAAATCTCCCAGCAAATGTTACTATTGCCACTATTCATTCACCATTTCTGTGGTGGTCTCTCTAAACTCACCATCTCATTTCTCAAAGTGCATTCCAGATATTGCTGCCTACTTACAAAGATTAGAAATTCGAAATACTGGGAACCCAATCATGAGGAATTATTTGCGGTGCCTATCTTTTCCATCCAAGGTACTAAACTACTTCAGTTTCACTTGCCTTTTTGTCTTTTGCATTCCTGGAACTTCCATGCTGCCCAAGGGTGAGGTCTGTCTAGACTTCACACAATTTTAGGAGAAAGTGTTTCTGAGCCTGTGCTGCTACCTTTGCCTCCTGTATTAGAATTGTTTAGGGAAGAATTTCAGCCCCACACTGAATACATTCGGCCAGAAATAAACTCACAACTGGATATCCAATTGCAAAGAATAAAAGTGGACCCCCTACCAAACACTGTATACAGAAGTTAACTCTAAATGGATCAAAGATCTAAACATAAGGGCTAAAATTATCCACTAATTGAAAGAAACCAAGCGTAGATGGCCACATGTTGTATGTTTCCATTTATGTGAAGTGTCCAGAATAGGCAAGTCCATAGAGACAGAAATAAATTAGTGGGTGCTGAGGTAGGGGAACAAAGAAATAAAGTGTGACTGCTAATGGGTGTGGGGCTTCTTTTAGGGGTGATGAAACTGCCTGGAATTAGAGAGTGGCGATATTTGCATAGGGATTCCCTGAGACCCAGGTTCGATCCTCAGATAGGGAAGATCCCCTGGAGAAGGAAATGGCAACCCACTCCAGTACTCTTGCCTAGAAAATTCCATGGATGGAGGAGCCTGGTGGGCTACAGTCCATGGGATCACAAAGAGTCAGACGTGACTGAGTGATAGTTGCATAAGTTTGTGGATACACTAAAATCCACTAGATTTTATACTTTAAAAGTGTGAATTTCATAGTATGTGAATTATCTTTACAATTTTTTTTAGGTATATTCAACATATTCTGGAACCAAAGTTGCTGCTGATACATCAAATCCACGTCAAATCCCCAGCTCTTAGTGCCCAGTGACCAACGTCATCACTACATCCTCAACATGCTGTCTTTACTCCTCCCACAAATTCATCTGGCACTTTCTCTTGGAAACCACTGTAACAGGTTTTGCGGAACTACTCTAAAACTTGGTGGCTTAAAATAGTAACTGTTTATTTAGCTAGAGATTCTGCAATGTGGCCAGTTGAGCTAGGCTGGAATGGGTAATTCTTCTAAATGGCAATCTAATTCTGGACCAACTAGGGTTTACCTATTCTAGGACAGCCTCAGGGGAGTAGATCATCTTGGTTTCACATAAATGTTCATCCTCCAGCTAGACTGGGATTGTTCTCATAGGGGCAGCAGGGCTCCCAGAGCGAAAGAGGAAGTGAACCTAGGAGGAAGAGGCACATCATCACTTCCAGAGCATTCTATTGGCTAAAGTCAGTCACAAAGCCAGTCAAGTCTCAAAGGCAGGGAAATAAATTCCACTGACAGAAGCTGCAAAGACACATTGTAAGGGGTGGGGATTCAGATATGAGTAAAGGATATTGAGTACTTTGGTAATCTACCATTTCCTACAGCAGAAGTTCCAAAGTAACAGTTGTACAGTGGATCTAGAAAACAACCAGTACACATCAGAAAAGGCTAGAGGATTCAAGGAGGGAATTTCTATGAGAAAAAAGAAGAAAAAAAGGAACTTAATACATGACCTGAGTGTCAGAGTGAAAGGAGTCTTAGAATTCTTTCAGAAAGTACTAGTTTGGATTATAGGATCACAGAAAACAATTCCTTCTGGGTCAGGTGGGTAATATAATTGTGCAAAGTGGCCATATGGAAGTCAGCAAAGAATAAGGTCCAGAGTGCATACCCATCTTAAGACACTGGGATCATTAATTTCAGGGAAAATAAAAAGGATTTCCTATATATTAAATATAGCATAATATGACTATATATGAACTCTATATTTACCTACTTACGTATGTATGTGGTCATAATAAACACTGAATATTAATTTAGCAAGAAAATATGTAATGCAAGTACAATGATAAAGTACAGAAAGACGTTTTTGGATTAGGGAATGGAGTGATTTGGGGAATCAAAATCCCAGGATCAAGAGAAAACTTAAAACATCTCCAGTACTGCTGATAGGAACAGAGACAAGTCTTTGATTTACTGAGAAATTTTCAAGATTCAACTAAATGCAAGGATGTAAAACTAAGCAGTTAAAGTTACAGACTTAGATTGTTCTATATATTATATTAGCATACTGTACTTGTCTGTCCAAGGATAAGTTTATTTGAAGAAATCTGGGCAAAGTAGTACAAAGTTTAATTCAAAACATGTGGTAATTACACTTTAAATAAACTTAAGAGTTTTAAGATTTCCAGTTGCACATGGTCAATCTTTGTGGCTGCCCTTAAAATAGTAGTTAATGTAGCCACGGAATGATAATAAATGATGTCAAAACCTCAAAGTTTATTGGGAAGAGTTCCAAAATGTATCAGCATTTTCTTGAAATGACTCTACCCATGAGCATGGATTTAAAATTATTATAGGACAATTATCCTTCTTTAAGATAAATTTGGAAATTCTGCCATAAGTAGGACCTTCTATATTAAGGACAACCTTGACCTTCATACCAAGAAAATTAGTATGTGCAAATTTATACAAAGTCTACAGTAGTAGAACATGAAAGCAAATGCATTCTTGAATGACAAAATAATCTCTTCATCTTCTAGTTTGGGTCAGGTACCTATTTTTAGTTCAGATGCTTTATAATTTTCGTAAAATAAGATTACTCATAAATCTTCCTTGTCAGAAGACCAACAGCTAGTGACAGAGTTTTTTTGGATTTCTGTTTCCTTGAAGCAGTTCTCTTTCATTTTCTGAAAACCACATACCAGAGTTTCTCCTTGAGGCCAGTTAGACTGATGTGCTGGCTAGTGGGCATGGGTATTTTATAGAATGAGGAACTGGCTGGAGCCATTGTTCCCACTGGCATTCTCATGAGACACACCTAAGTTTCATTCAAGGTTTCACTGTGTGATACTCTCATTTAAGCACAGCTTATGGATTAAAAAAACACACAAAAAATTTCCTCTCAGGAGAAAAACCAGTCTGTCCTGTTCAGCAGGTCACATCTTCAGGGCCACTGGGAAAGCAAGCATCTGTTTTCTGTTTTGTGATTTCGGAGGCCAAAAAAAGGAATCAGACCAATATGCAAGTTTTGGTCTTGGTGTCTCATCTTTCAGCTCAAAATTCTAGATGAGTGATTGAGAGGGGGCAGGTGTTAATCAAACTATTTTAATAGTTTTAAATTACCTTGGTATGGATAGAGTCATAGTAACAAAAATGACTATAAGTGACTAAACGAGTTGGAAGATTAAAGGCAAGTTTTTCATTCCATTGAGTGGACATCTATTGGGTATCTACTTATTATTGGGAAAAGGCCTGGACAAGACACAGAGGGTTTGCTAAATGAGGAGTTTCTGGACTCTGAAGATGTTTAGTTATAGAATCGGGTGTTTAACCATGGTTTGCAAACCCACAGCCTGTAGGTAAATCTTGTCTACAGCCTTGCTTTGTTGGCTTGCTTTACTGACTGTCCAATTTGAATGTTTTAAGTTAGGCATGCACTCTCCAGCTCATTCTCTGCTAATTTACATTTGACCACACCTCACAATTATATTATCCACCTGACCACTGAAAGAACTGACTTTGCAACTTTGAAGACTAAATATATTATAGAAGAAATGAAATAAATTGGAAAACTGTCCTACAGAGAGAAGCACAGACTTTTAATGTGAAAGAAACATGAATTCTGGTTCTGCTATTTAATATCTATGTGATCTTAAGCAATTTGTAATAATTTTTTCAAGCCTTAGTTTTCTAAACTATAAATGGAGCTACAAATCCTATCTCACAACGTGGTTGTAGGGATTAAACAATATAATAGTTCTTATTTGTACACAACCATCACCCAGTGAAGGCTCTAGAGTTTGCAGCTATTCTTTGCTTCCCCTACAGGAGATACCTATGGAAGCTCAGAGAAGAATCCATTAGTTTTGGCTGTGTGGGCAGGGAACATTTGACAAATTAAGTCATCATTTGAACTGGATGACAGATGGAAAGGATTACAATGGACAAATCAGGAATATAGGACTTTCTAAATTTTAAGATCTTCTGTTTTGAGAAAATGTGTTTTGAGTCAAGCCATTTGATGAGAGTTCTGTGGTGCTGGGGGCAGGGGTGAGGGGCATCTCCATAGGGTAGGCAGAGAGCCAATCCAGTCCAGATCAGGTACTGCTGCACTGCTGTTTATCATTTGCTTTCACAGGTTCCTGCTGTGGCATATGATGCATTGCTGCTCTATTTGTGGGTGCATGCATGAGTGCTAAGTCATCTCAGTCATGTCTGCCTCTTTGCAACCCTATGGCCTGTAGCCCATCCAAGGGATTATCCAGGCAAAAATACTGCAGTGGTTACCATGCCCTCCTCCATGGGATCTTCCCAACGCAGGGATCAAATCCACATCTTTTATGTCTCCTGCGTTGGCAGGCATGTTCTTTACCACTAGCACCACCTGGGAAGCCCTACATTCATGGGGCAGAAAGTAATTCCCAGGTTCCTTTGGGAAGGGCTTGGAGGGCTTTTAAAAAGGGCCATTCGTGGAAGATCGCCATGAAAGGGAATATTAGGCTCCCGGGATCAGTCCTATAATTGTAATCAGAGACACAGCTATTTTCTTGATAACAAACCAGATGACTTATCTTAGTTAAATAACCTCTTCTTGGGTTTAGTGACAAGCAAATTTTCTTTTACTTAGTTCTTAGGATGATCAGAATGTGCTGTAAGTCCTTCTGAATGGATTGTGACTTCTACAGGTAATAGTTAACTACCTGAAACTAAGGAAGTATTCGTTGCTGGAGTGGTTGTACTCTGAGTGGATGAATAGGCAGGTGAGTCTGTAAGGATTCTGCAGTATCTGAAAAAGTTATGATCTGTGTAGGGTAAGTAGCAATAGAGCATTCCTAAAGGAGCAGTTGAATTGTTCCTTCAGGCCACTGGTCTACGACAAGTGATGATGAACATGTGGGTGGACACGAAGGACTCTGAACAGTGCTCCCCAAATCTAAGATATAAACTTGGACCAAGTATCTGAGAACCGGAAGAATGATACTTCAAGGAGATGAACATCTTCCTTCATGACAAGGGTTGCAGAAATTATCACAAACGTGAGGAGAACGGAGGAATGGTAACATTCAGGAGATAGAGTGTGCCATCTACGAAAGCGTCCGTCTTTATGACTATAGGAGGATAGAAGACACAAGATCTGAAATAAAGTCCATCTTGAGACCTCCAAAGGATACAGGGGTTAGGAGTAGGAGGGTCCCCCAATCCGGTGTCTGTGTCATTTTTCTAGTGGTCTGCTTGCCACCTCTCAGACTGGTGACACAGGCAGTAGGTATCTGGTCTTACCACACCAGTGGCACTGCTGACCCTACCTAGTGACACATGTTGTTTCAAGTGCCCACGAGAGACCCAGAAAGCCACTGTTTGTGTAAGTGCATCAGACACCCTCACCCCGGTATGAGGGTTAAGTGGTATGGTGGGAGTCCGGGCAAAACTCTAGCCTTTTGGAAGTCTACATGTTCCAAGAAATCAGATCATTCTAATGCTCTGGACTCAGAGTGCACTCTTCTAAGACGTCTTCTAACTCTCTAGTCAAGGGATTAACCATTCTACTCAGATGACCAGGTGAGAATGCAGAATCCAGTGTATGGAAGTCCACAAAACCTACCTTCTAAAGAGTTCATTCACAGCATTTGCCACATCATCACACGTGAGCATCCTGTGATGCTCCTAGATCAGAAATCTAGGGTTAGCCCCATAGCCAGGGTCACCCTGTTAGAAGATGCAAATTACCTATCATCCCACCACTGCAAAAAGCAACACTTCACTGCATTCTCCCTTGATTCTCACTGCATTCTCCCCACAAAGCTAACTGCTTTTGCCATTGCATGTTGAGAAAATGGATGGATTTCCTCCCAGATCTCTCCAGATGCAGGAGTGTGAGCTGGTTTCAGCTTCCAACATTTGAGAATCATCAGATGGCTGCCTTGCTCCACATTTTTTTTTAAACCACACAGTTATATTTCTTTCATGCAGTACACAGAATACGAAACCTCCACTGAATAATGAGCAGGAGGATCTGGAACCTTGAGCAGTAAATGGAATGTCCACAAAGCTCTCTTCAGGGGATGTCTGATGTGCCTCTCTAGGGCTCTGTTGCACTGAAACTGTCAGAGATGCTCTTACACAAGTAGATCCTGGACATATGATAAACTCACATGATTATCGGTTCTTGTAGATCTGCCCAAGGGAGTTTCACATAAAAATTCAAATTTTCCAGTTCTCTTGAAAAAAATAAACATTCCAAAACAAAGAATCTACATCCCCACACGGAAACAATCCAAGCACTGGAATAAAATTATTTCTTTACACTGGCCCTGCTGTCCAATTCACCACAATCCTTGTCATGTTAAACGGACCTCCCTCATTTACATGTGCAATTGCATGTCTTAATTTAAAGGAATAGGGAAGACAGAGGGAGGAGCATGATAAAAGGAAGGGCGTTATGAACTGTGAATTATTTAAAAGAATATATGCTTTTAAGAAATTCATACTAATAGTTCACATGCCACAACTAAAAATCATGCACGCCGCAACGAAGATGGAAGATTCTGCATACCACAACTGAAACTTAGTACAACCAGATTAATAACTAATTAAAAAAGAAATATACCAATAATACAAGAAAAAGGACATATGCTAAGCTATGAGAAAGACAGATAGGGGTTACAATAAAATGCTTTATGAAAACTCACTTAAGCTATTGAGCTTATTTTTTTAGATAACGTTAAGACAATGAAGGGTTTCACTAAAGTGTTTAACAAAATGTGTACTGCTTTAGCAAGATAATTTCAGCAGTGTGGGGGACAGAATGAAACTATTAAAGACTAGAAGCAAGGACATTATTATTTTAAAAAAGAGCACAGAAGAGAAAAATGAGAGTATGACCTAGACTTGCCCATTCCCTGGTGGCTCAAACGGTAAAGGATCTTCCTGAAAGGCAGCAGACAAGTTTGATTCCTGGATCAGGAAGATCCCTGGAGAAGGGAATGGCAACTCACTCCCAGTATTCTTGCCTGGAGAATTTCATGGACAGAGGAGCTTGGCAGGCTACAGTCCATGGGGTTGCAAAGAGTCGGACACGACTGAGTAGCTAACACTTTCACTTTTTCTTTCATGGTAATAGGAAGAAGGGAAGGAATATTGTGGAAAATTTGGAGAAGGAATTCACAGAACTTAGCAGACAATTGGCTAGATAAGAGTGAGGAAAAGAGTGAGTGTGATGATGTTAGCCTAAATCTCCAGGAGAAGAACATGAACTCCGAATAGAGTTCAGAGAGAATTCAGTGGAGAGACAGATGAGTTCCATCTGAATGTGTTAAAAATAGAGGGAGTGGCGACTATTTTCATATGAACAAATGTAATGAATGGAGCTTTGGAGAGAAAAAAAAAAGCAAACTATAGATAGGGACTTGGAAATTAACAACTAAGCAATGCTATCTGAAGCCAGGAACTAGGTGAAATTGTCTAGGGCAAGGAGAAGAGGGGTAGATAGAGCCCTCAGGAACATTATTCTTACAGAAATGGTGATGCCAAGAGTCAAACACGACCTAGTGAGTCAACAACAAGAAGCACTGGCCAAGGTGAGCATGACGCAGGGGTATTTAGCCCCCTGGCTCACTCCCCGCTGGGTGGTCCCAAGTTAACTACATTTCTCTCCGAGTTCACAGCTCTGTTGGGTGGGTCCTCTTCAGGTAGCTGGTCGGCTAACTGGCCCCATCTCTCAGCCTCAGGGCAGTCACACTCCCCTCGTCTTCCTAGCATACTGTTCCATCCTTTGTTGGCTACCTGGATCTTTATAAAGAGCCCCTTGGTTACGCTCCTCTCAGTGTGAATGTGCCATCTGTTTTCTGCTGGGATGCTGACTGATTCAAAGGTAAATCCAGGAGGATATAATATTCCTGGAAGCCATGGGAGAAGGTCTTGCATAAATGCTCCAAATCACATCATGGGATAAGGACTAAAGAGAAGCAGAGTGTGACGGTTGTTTTCAGAAGACTGGTGTGGGCAGGAATCAGGATGCAAGGTTTGGTGGAGGAAATGAACAGTGAAAGAAAACAGAGGCGGTGAGTTAAAAATACTGCTTCAAAAAGGCTGGCGGTCTAAGGAGAAAAGAGGGAGGACCTCAGTCAGAAGCAGAACTAATCCATTCCTTTAAAGTTAAGGAGAGATGGAAATAGCCCCATAAAACTGCTTTTTTTGGTCAATTGCCTCATTGTCACATGATTCAAATGGCCTTCTTAAATTAGCAAATCACCTTCTCCCTGGGACTTTAATTTGACAGAAAGGTTTCAAATATAACCAGGAGACAGCTAAGGATGAAATATCTAGTTCAGGCTTACCTCGCTCAGCCATTCCAGCTATTAATCATTTATAGGACACCATAAGCCACCTCTAGGAAAATGATGATCCTTTATTGCTTGTTAAAAATATTTACATTTTCCTCTACCAGCTGTATACAAGGAATTGATATTTTCCGAATTGCTAAGTCAATAACATCTTCCCTGAACCATCAAAGGATTTGATAAACCAGCAAAACATGAGAGTCTCTGCTGCAAATAAGTAGGAGGCACGCAGGCTGTCAGGCAATTAAGTGGACCTGAATAAGCTGATGTAATTAAGCCTCTTACTGCATAATTATCTTTATTTTAAATGTGTCTTTTGATGAAACATCTGTTCCCCGCTCCAGATATGAAAAGAGGGACCCACGCTCGGGAAGCAAACAGGCTCGTGAGGCCCTCACACGCGCTGCCTGGGCTGCTCAGATCCAAGGCAACAAATGTTGTCATTTGCTCTATCTTTGCAGGTAAGAGGCAGGTGTCCTCAGGTCCTGAGCCTGCATTCGACTGACCTCCAAGCTCGCCGCAGCTGCCTGAAGCCCTGTCACACAGACTCCCCGAGTGCCAAAGGGAACACCGAGCAGCAGAGGGGCGTCAAGCTGTAAGGGCCAGTGCCTTGACCATCTGCACAGCAGGACACAGGTGGTTAGCAAGGTGGGGAATCCGTCAGTAGGACCCCCTTGAGTCCCTGTCTTCAGGCAGCAATGCCTGGCTGCTTCCCCTTCGTCAAGGGTAGATATGATCAGTCAAACCTGACTGATGCCAGGCAGCATCCCTTTGGTGAATTTTTGTATGGGGATTTCGTCCATCCTCAGTTCTGGAGACCCCAGACTCCAGTGTGTCAGTTTCCTATGTTTTTCCAAATCAGGAATTTTGAATCACGCTAATGGACACTGAAGTGAGAAAGTCACAGATTTGTACAAGAAAGAGACTGGATGGGCCAAAAAGTTCATTCGAGTTTGTCTGTAAGCTGCTATAACATACAGGCCCATATACACATAATATAAACACCTAGATAGCATATAGGCGTACTTCGCCTTACTGTGCTTTTCACTTTATTGTGCCTTGCAGACATTGCGGCTTTTGCCAGTTCAAGGGTTTGTGGCAACTGTGTGTTGTCACAGAGTTGTCACAGATGATGAATGGCATTTCTTAGCAACAAAGTGTTTTTAAATTAAGGAGTATACATTTTTAGACACCATGCTATTGCATATTTAATGGATTATAGTGTAGTCTTTTATAGACCCTGGGAAAGCCCAAAACTTGGGGGCCTTGCTTATCGTGATGTTCACTTGATTGCAGTGATCGGACACTGAACCCACAATGTCTCCCAGGTCTGCCTATATTTCTCATGCTGCCACGTGCGGCCTTGGTGGTCAATGACCTGCTGTTCATTTTGGCCTCAATTTACTCAACTCTACATTGAAAAGAATGATACCCATCTTACAAAGTAATTGCGAGAATTCAGAAGTGGGCAGAAAGCCTAATGGAGGACGTGAAGTATGGTAGCTGATCTGAATAAACATTAGCTCCTTCTCGTTTCTCTGACTAACTCAGGGGACATGAAATTGAGCAAACTCCGGGAGATAGTCGGAGAAGGCACTGGCACCCCACTGCAGTACTCTCGCCTGGAAAATCCCCTGAATGGAGGAGCCTGGTGGGCTGTAGTCCACGGGGTCGTGAAGAGTCAGACACAACTGAGCGACTTCACTTTCACTTTTCACTTTCATGCACTGGAGAAGGCAATGGCAACCCACTCCAGTGTTCTTGCCTGGAGAATCCCAGGGACGGGGGAGCCTGGTGGGCTGCTGTCTATGGGGTCGCCCAGAGTCGGACACGACTGAAGTGCCTTAGCAGCAGCAGCAGCAGCTGGGAGACAGTGAAGGACAGGAGAGCCTGGAGCACTGCAGTCCATGGGGTTGTCAAGAGTCAGACAAGTTCAGCGACTGAACAACAAAATAGCCTTCTCTGATCCACCTCCTCCCACTGTCCATGAAGGAGCCCAGTGCCCATTTCTTAACTAAGGGTTAGAAATCTGCTGTCAAGAACACCTTCTGGTTCAAGATGGAAGGAGATCCCGGACTCACATTCTCCAAACAAACTTGCTAAACCCACAGCTATAAATGGGAAAATGTCCTCTGCAAAAAACTGGCTGAGCAGCTCCTCCATATGGGGCAGACAAAGGAAGGTCCAACCCAAAGCAGATAGAGGAGGCTGAGACAGAGTCTCACCATAAACCTCAACCCCAGCACAGCAACCCACAGTCGGAACTCAAAATCTGGACCTTCTCCCTGAGGAGTGGAGGATTTGAACCCCACACTGAGCACCCCCAACTTCTGAAACCTCCACCTGAGAGTTTAGCATCCACAATATCTAGGTCTGAAAACTATCAAGGCTCATGTCCATGAAAACCCTTGAAGTCATAGCGATCTGAGGAACAGCTCTTAAATGGCTCAGGCGTGGACTCTCCCCACAGGGCTCACACCCAGCAGATGATCAAGAGGGGCATGGATCTTGACTGGGAGAGGCTTACTTGCTTTCTTGGAGTGTTGGCTGATGGGCAGTCATCTGATCTGACACACATCTGGGGTTCCTGGGTGCTTTCTGAGGATGGGGACTGGGGGCCCTATCTTTGCACTCTCCCTCTGCCTTACTCCAGCCAACAGGTGCCACCTTTTTTTCTTTTCTTTTTCCTTCTTTTCATTCTCTATTTTTCTATATTTTTGGCTTATAAAACTCTGGGTATTTTCCATATCTTTTTTTCTTTCCTGGCAGGCGCCATCTCTACACTCTCCCTCTGCCTCACTACCATCAGCGTTTGGGCTTCACTTTCTCTGTTCTGGGCTCCAGAGCACCACGATCTCCCAGAGGGGAGTTTACACATGCTTCTAGAGCCCCAGGTTTTTTGTTTTTTTAAATACATACATTTTATTGGAGTAAGTTTCCAGGGCACTTCATGGTGATTCAGTTATACAAATACACATTATTTTTGAAATTATTTTCCATCAGAGGTTATTATAAGATATTGACTATAGTTCCCTATGCTATACAGTATAACTTTGCTTCTTGTTGCATATCTATTTTTTTTAATTAGAAATCAAGCATTCTATTCATAGTAAGTCAAACACATGGAATCAAAATGTCACCAGGGACCCTCTAGATCTCCCAGCACTGGTAGTCTGTGGGGTTTATGCGTGCAGTCATTACAAAAAAGCTCTCTTTCCAGTAGTTTGTTGTTAGTGAATAGGAAGGTAACTGATTTTTGCCATTAGGTTACTGCAACACCATGAAGTCAAGAATCGTTTTAGTTATTTGTCAGGTAAGGAAATTGAGACCCAAGCTTAAAAGCTTAGCTTGTGTGACAATTCCAGGTTTAGATGCAGGTCAGTCTGACACCTACTAATGATGCTCAAGATTTGAGAAAAGTAATTCTGTTTGCCATGACCAAAGCTCACATGGAAGTTTCTGTCTTCTCCACTTCTCAGTATATCAGGACTCAAACAAATGGTTCCCTTCAAGTATGTTTATACAAGAGATTCAACTTCCCCTCTGGAAGGTTTTTAATGCCCTCTTCATGATCTACAATTCTGCCCTTCTCTTAAAGTCTATTTCCCTGTTACAGAAATGTGTTCCAAGTCGGGCCAAATTCAGTCAAGAAACATGATGTAAACTTCAGAGAAAACATAAATAAGTTTTTCCTACTTAAAGAGTTGTTTTAATTTTTTAGGCTAATGGAAGAGATGCAGAGGTTCTACTGACTGGGTAATAATTTAATCTTGGCTTTAATTTTCAGTCTTTCATTGGATATTCTTATACACTTTGATCAACACAATTGAAGTATTATCCAAAGAGGTCTTTTAAATATCAAAAGAATGGAAAGGTAGAAAGAATAGTAGACAAAGATTATTCAGGATCACTTGAGCTCTACAAATTACTAGCTATTTGGTCTTGGGCAAGTCATTTCACACATTGGGGCCCCAATTTTCAGATCATTTAAATGAGCTTTAAGCTGGATACCCTCTCAGCTCTTTCAGCTCTGACATTGATTCTAGTGCCAAAGCATAATTTCATGATATACTCTATATTTTTTTTCCCTATAAAACACATTGCATGCATGCTAAATTAGATGGACTCATATTCCCTCCTGTAAACAATTGTGGCGATTACCAAGGTTTGCTAGCAAACAGAGAGAGGCATGGTATGTCTCAAGTTCTTTTTCCTGTAATGCTCTGAGCACATTTTTGATGTGTTGAAAAACTGCAGAGTATTTCTGTATGCTGCTCTTTATATGACTTGTTAGATCATACCAAAAATATTTCACAGAGCCTCTTTCATACTTTTTCTGGACTCACATCCAAAATTGAGCAAAAATATTAGATTTTTTAAAAAATATACCTGTGTTATGCAAAGAAGCAAATGCACAGACTCAATGTTAATCTTTCTGTTCGACAAACCAAAACATACTGATAAGCCCCTGCCAAATAGCTGAGATGTATTATAAATGAACATAACTTTTGTTGGACAGCATGCTGACTGAGCTGTAGAATGCAGCCTGGATGCATTTGTAACCAGATAGAGATACCATAGGACATAGTGTCCTCTGTGGGAAAAACATGATGGAAATTGTGAAATGTTTTAGAAAGCAGGAATTCCAAACTATCATCATCCTAGCAGATCTGATTACTCCCATGTGTTCTGATTTTGCAGCAAATGCCAATCCAGTTGACATTTAGGAAGGAAGTTTCCCAAACAAACCATTTGTGGCATCCTTGGAAATACTTCTAGATAGTAATACATCTTGAGAAAGGTTGGTATCATCCTAAATTGAAATTTGACTTTTTTGGATTAAAGGAAATCTTAAGTAAGGACATAAGCTCCGACCTTAACGTCCACTGCTAGTAGACACCCAGCCTAGAAACTACTTGACCTTTACAAGAAGTCCTGACACAGGCAGCTTAACCTAATGCTCAGTGGGCTTCAGTAGTTCTGATCCTTTTTCTTCTTATGTTCCCAAACTCTTTGCAAGTGACTTCATATTTACGATCCGCTCAAAAGGCCAAGAAACACAAGAATAAGCCAAGTCTTCCATGCCCTAAATTTGTCTCCCCACAAAAACCACTATTCCTTGTCCTGGGGTGGGAGGAGGAAGGAGGCATAGGTATATTTTTTCACTAGAATTTTCTCTTGGCTTCACCCCATCAGTGGAGAGGCTGGCCTCCGCACAAAATTCCTGAATGTCCACCACAGTCCTTTACATCGTATCACCTGTCTTTCCCCAACTACTGTCCTTCCACTCTCAACTCAGGCAGTATCCCTTTTCTTCTTTACTTAATTATAGCAACCTGGTACCTAGAAGGAACCAGGGAAAAATAAGCTTTCCTTCTTTCTATGAGCAAAGTTAGCCAAACCTGTGAAAGAATAGGAAGAACTCAGACAGGAGAAGGCGAGAAGGGAGGCACACAGCTTCGGCCCCAGTGAACTGACTGATCCGACTTCCCTAGCTGCATCTTGGTTCTTATTTCAAATACCCTAATTTTCTCTGATTCACTTTGCATCCAGAACTGAGTTGTTCTTTCTTCTGAAGGAGTGGGTAGACGTTCTAACTGAAGCACAACATTCTTGTATTTCCCTCTCAGTCTTTAAGAAAGATCATATAAGCAGAAGGAATACCCTTAAAAAATTGTATTTTCCTAGGACTTCTGTGGTGGTCCAGTGGCTAAGGCTCTGTGCTTCCTGTGCAGAGGGCTCGGTTTCAATCCCTGGTCAGGGAACTAGGTCCCACATGCTGCAGCTAAGCTCACATGCCACAACTCAAGAGATCGTGCAAGCTGCAACAAAGACTGAAGAGCCCAAGTGCTGCAACTAAGACTCAGTATAGTCCAAAATATATATACATAATTTTTATATATAATCATATATTTTAAAATATATTTATATATTTAAAAATTATATAATTTATATATATATATATATTTACACATATTTAAATATATCTGTAAAGGGAAGGGCTTCCTTGACCCTCCAGGACAATTGCTCAGAGAGCAGGAGAAAAGAGAAGTTTCGATACAGCGTGTGACTGAAACAAGACACCCTCTGGACCCATTCATCAGCACCATGACCAAGCCAGGAGGAATCTGGGGGGACAATGAGATGACTTCTATACACAGAGGACAGCAACTTCATAGCAGCTTTGGGTCATGAACAGCACATTTCTTCAGGAGACAGGCCCCCTGGTTTCCAGTGGGTACCCAGTCAACCCCCAACTTTAAGCACTGGACCATGAGGCCAGGTCCAGAGAAGCTGGAGCATCTGGATTTCAGCCAGATCACAGTGGGTAGAAAGAGTCACCAAGAGCCCCAGACAAGGCCTCTTCAGAAAGCTGAGCCTGATCTCACAATTTCTTTCCTCTGTGTGAGACCTTGGTGGTCAGAATTGACCCTCCGGTCTGAGCAATATTACTGTTCTTGGGAGTGGTCATGTGAAACAAGTGGAAGAAAAAATGGCATCCCTTCAGTTGCAATAGGAGCTAAGAACCATTGAAGTTGAATGTGTACATTTTATATCTAAAACTGATTTCATAGATACTTGGAGTGGCCAGTATGTGTCCATTCATTTTCTAAGAGCACTCTGTTTCCTTTTGAGAAATAACTTCTTTTCCATTGGACAAAGTCTAGTGGGATAATAATTTAGGATCATGGCCTTCCCTATCCAAGGAACTAGCTCAAGATGCATACTGAACCAACTACATGCCCCTACCCTGATATTTAAATCTGAGCACAGGCCAAAGGATCTGGAAATAACTAGAATCTACTCTATCCCCATGGAGAGTTCCTACTGGGGCCTCTAGAACATTTGGTTTCTGCACTTCTGGAGCTGTCTTATTTCTTACTTTATCCCCAGCATGATCTCCTAGGATCCTGGCAATTCTGTGAACCTCTGATAGACTTCTAGCAAATTCCTTCCAGCTTTAGTTAGCCAAGATTCATGTCTGTAGCTTGTCATTAAAGGCATGAAACTAATACACAATAACACCGATACAGTGGGCTAAAGTTTACGTGACTTTTGTTCCTCTAGTACTCCATTTCACTCCCGTAGAACTCTGACATTGAGAGAGCAGATACTACATCCACTTACTGATTTATGAAAAAAGCCTAGGCACAAAGGGTTTAGACAACTGGCCCATGCTCTCCCAGCCAGAAAATGCCCCCAAGACTTCTGGCATGACACCCAGCACCCTGTACTGCACTGCAGTGAGGTGTGAGCGTCTCATCTGTTCTCCATAAAGCAGCAAAAGGAAGACAAGTTAATTAGAAACACACACGCTCTTTTACCAGCATTCATGTGACTAATATCATGGGCCTCTTTTTAAATTTCCCTTTTGTGCACAGGGATCAAGATGTAAAAACATTCTTTAATATACTACAGCAGCGTTAATGGATCCAGACTGTAACAGGGTGACATATTTACATTCAGAAAGATTGGAAGTAATGGCAAATTGGCTCTGATGTCACCTATAATTGTTGCCTTTTAGAAGAGACATACCTAAGTCTATCATCTCTGTGTAGAGGGAAATGGCTTCCTGGAAACGAAAATAAATATGCCTCTTTTCCAAAAAGGAGTTGACACTAATCAAGAAGCATCTGAAAATAGGTCACGCAGGGGCAATAATTATTCCTTGACTAACAGCAGGCAATTCCAGGTTTTCTTACATATAGAAGGACTAAATTTAAAGTGTCAGTGAAACTTAACTGAGCAGTACAAGCGTTGTCTGAAGTCAGTAATATTCTTTTGGAATTTAAAATCACTAAATAATTTGCCTGAAGTCACATTTCAAGTCCTTAGTAATGTTTGGTGCAAAAGGCAAATAATTCAGATTAGAATTAGAGCCACCCAAATGGTGGTTTTTTGAAAAACCACCCAAAGTGAAGACCTGAAGACACAGCCCCCAAAGCCCCAACCCCCGCCACCCGACACTAACTGTAAAAGTAGTGAGTTGAGGCTTAGCATCCACCTTAGGCTCTTCTCTTGGAAGAAGTCTCTCTCACAGAAGAGTAAGAAAAAACTTAGCTCCTGATATCACCTGTCTTTACAACCCTACAGTATTTCTCAGTTTAGATGAGAGGACCCTTCATGAAGATGCTTGAAATAAAAGCACTAAAAAATAAACATGACAGGAACAAGTTCATAAAGTGTTGAATTCATGCAGGCATTAATGTTTTTATTTATATAAAAAATTTCTGCTTGTCAACAGCTGCTCCCTGTCAACATCTATTCTAGATCATTTTACTATAAAAGATAACATCATCATCTAGATAAAATATTTTTTATAAACAAGAGACATTTCATGACCTTAGGTGGAAAACCAGGCAACAAAGTTTTTCTTCAAAGTTCCCTAGTGTGAAAATTAGATGTTCTTTTACACCAGGAAAAATGTGAAAAAAAAAATTCCCCTGAATAATTAGAGCATGTACACAGTTTGTTCTATTGGTCTGATGGGATATGAGTCTCAATTCCTACAAAACTAATTTACTGAACCAACACTAAAATCTCAATGCCTCTAAAATATAAGTAAAAGTCAAAAATTGATCAGTAAGCAAAAAAAAAAAAAAGGAAGTAAAGCAGAAAAGAGTTCCTATGAATGTCAAAAATCATATAAGTTTGTGATATGCCAGTAGGAATGTCCCCAAACATCTATGAAAAGAGATCCATGAAACATTTCTTTTTATTCCAAAATAGTAAATAGTTTCGAGAGTGATGGTTGTATAGCATCAAGTTCAATGCTAGGGCTGCAGGTCAAATTTGATTCCCTTTCTTATCTCTGCCTTCCTTTGCCAATTGTCTTCTTTTAGCTTAGTGATTTGTTAGTACTTGGTTTTTTCAAATATATTGCTCCATCTTGCAGGACAAGCACACCGTTAATCTTTTAATGGATCACAACAATTCTAGATGTATAAATCAAGTAGTGTCAAAGCAAATACAGCATTTTGGGAAATCAAGAGACTAATTCATAGGGTGTGATTGGGGGTGGGGTGGGGAATGGGAGGAATGTTTTGGGGTTTTTTCCCCCTTCTTTAAAGTTCTCTTTTAAAAGTAAAATGTTAGATTATTGCAAAGAATTCATTCTTTGGCAGCATTCTCACTTTCCTTCATTAAAAAGAAAGTTTCACACATAATAGCTTACAGATTACATAAATGTCCCTGGAGGATAAGTGAATCCTACTTTATTTGGGGTAGGAGGGAGGGGAAGTGTCCACCATTTGCTTGCTTTCTTTGACCTTTTCCCTAACTCTCTCGTCTACCCATCTGACAGGTTCTATCAAAGATGCTGAAGTAGATCAAATTTCCTTTTTCCTTTCCCCAGGTTAATGACATTTGCTGTGAGGGTCAGGAGATTACCAGAGAACTGTGAACTAGAGGCAGGGAGCAGGAAGGCTGTATCCCAAGAATAATTTCCTCCACTTCTCTGACAAGAGAACTGTGAAAGTTCTCGTTATTTGTCTATATAAACAACACTGCCCACCCACCTGGCATTTTGTCAGAGAGGCAGGCTTCTGATAGCCTTCTTTCTAGTTTCTATAGTGAACAAATATAAGTCCTGTTTTAAGTCACCTTGGGGTGTGATACATTCTATTTACACCCAAATGTACATTGCTAAAAAGAAAGAAAAAATAAGTTTTCAAACCATTTTTTTTCATCACTTCTCTAAATATTCTATTTCCCAGATTCATCACCCACCCACTTATTCATCAGTCTTCACACTAAATAAATCCTGACAGTCTTCCAAATCCAAACACACCCTCAAAGGATGAAAAATCACTGATAACATTCTCTGGAATGTTCGGAAACTGGGGGAAATGCCTGATAAAGCCACCCTAACCATAAGGCTATGATGCTAGAGCCCTCTCTTGCCAGAATGGTACTGATTAGGCAAGAAGGACATTTCAAAGCTAATCAAGACTCCCTTTCCCCTCAACACACATACACACACAAATCAAGGCCTTAAGACAGATCAATAGTGTCCCAAGGTAGAAACAAAGACGAAAAGAGCAAAAATTCTTAAAGTCAGTTCTTTGGAGAGAGAGTATCCAAGTCTCCCTCTCACGTCCCATTTCATAGTGACTCCAACTCTCAGTCTCACCAAATTATTACGAAGTGTATGCCTTCTATTTCTGTTGTATTCCTGGATCTTTACATGCACCAACCATCCAGATGACAGGAACTCTCCCATCCGTAGCCCCTTCTAATTTTCTCTCTGTGTATGGTGTTATTTTAGGGAACAAAGTGTGAGGTACTTTCATGCTTCTTAAAAAATAAGCATGTTTCATGCCATCTTTCTTATGGATTCTGCAATAGGTAGATGAATTGGTTCCAAATGGGGTTTTCACTCCCATTAACTAAGGCAATGCTCTGTGGAATATTCAGCATTCAGAATCACACAGGTCCAGAGGGAAAACATAGGGCAGGATATATGAACCTTGACTCTTGAATGAGCTGAGGTGCCTGGAGTCACCGACATTCCAGAAAGTAGAGTTGAAGAATGGCATTTCTTAGGTAATTATGATCTCAGCCAGTTCTAATGGAGCGATAATAGTTTGGCAGATCCTATGGGTGGTGTGCATTTCAGAGTCCTCACATATTTCAGGGAAAGAAAGTTATTCTTTTACCTCAGGAAAAAAAGAATAATTGACCTATTGGGACATAGGAGAAAATTGACTACAGTTCCTTTGGCACTAGGGTCCCTTGTCATTTAGAAAACAGTGATTGGATTACAGGGTGGATTAGCATAATTTAGTGGCAAATGCACTTGCAACCATTTATCTTCTGGACAAATGGCTACTGAACCATATTTCTTCAATTCCTTCCCTTCTACCTATCTCAATTTGGTAGAGGAAAAATAAAGAGAGATGGGAAATGAAAAGGGTATAATGTAACTCTAAATACAAAACCACATGGCGTAATAAATGTCCCACTGTGAGTGAGGATACCAAGTTCTGGATAGTATTACCAGAAACAAAACGTGGAAATGAAAGTACTCACTGGACCTGCAGGTTTCATACAGCTAACAAGGTCAATTTCCACTTTGAGCTAATTTAATAAATGATTTATCTTAGGGTTTTAATGGGTCCTTTATAAACACACACACTAATACATACACTTTTTTTTTTTAAGTCAGATACTGCAGAAGTGATTTTAAATTTTTAAAAATTGTCCTCATCTCCATTCTGGGCTTCCCAGGTGGCATTAGTGGTAAAAAGTCAGAGACGTGGGTTCAATCCCTGGGTCAGGAAGATCCCTGGAGAAGGGCATGGTAACCCAATTCAGTGTTTTTGTCTGGAGAATTCCACAGACAGAGGAGCCTTGTGGGCTATAGTCCGTGGGGTCACAAAGAGTTGGACACAAAATGAAGTGACTTAGCATGCATACATCTCCATTCTGGGTGTCCATTCCAGGGACTGCTTCCCAGAGACAATCACCTTAATCTTGTCATTTTTAGTTATTTACTTAAGTCTAAATAATATGTTACACTGAAATTATTTTCTTTGGACATTCTTCTTCAGCTTGAAGTTGAGGATTTAGTTAAGCAAACACGGAAAACCAACCAGAGTATGGATTAAAATGACACATAAAACAATATTCACTGCAGAGCTAAGCAGGATGCCAAGATTGTATTTCTCTCTTCACAGGTCCAAAGTCACACACAACCTTTGTGTCATTCAAAGGAAGAGGAACATATGAACTAAGTATTCAGTTATGAATGAACTCTTCTTAATAACCATTAAATCTAAGAAATTATTCCACGTTGGAGTTTACTCCTTATTTGTACCATTTCTTGTAACATTTTTGTTGCATTCATTTTGCTTTATTCTTTCCTGTGTTTTACACTTGCCTTTTGTTTAAAGGAAAATAGAAGACTCATACACTTCTTCATCCATGAAACATGACCTTCTCTCTGAAGTCTCTCCTGGCTCCCCAGTGTGAGGTTAGTAATTCATACTTTTAAGCTCCTATAACACACAATTTGTCTGTAGTTTTACTTTAGTAAAAGACTAGTTGGAAACAGAGTGTCTATTCTGTTGCATTATAATTATACATTTAAGTCTATGTCTACTGGAGAAGATTCTTAAGAGTATTCTCAGACTGCAAGGAGATCCAACCAGTCAATCCTAAAGGAAATCAGTCCTCAATATTCATTTGAAGGATTGATGCTGAAGCTGAAACTCCAATACTTTGGCTACCTGATGTGAAGAACTGATTCACTGGAAGAGACCCTGATGCTGGGAAAGATTGAAGGCAGGAGGAGAAGGGGATGACAGGGGATGAGATGGTTGGATAGCATCACTGATGCAATGGACATGAGTTTGAGCAGACTCTGGAAATTGGTGATGGACAAGGAGACCTGGCGTGCTGCAGTCCATGGGGTCGCAAAGAGTTGGACACACCTAAGTAACTGACCTGAACTGACTGACTACTGGAATAGACTGTGAATTCTTTAAAAGGAACAAGTCATACTATTGTTTTGTGCTTTACCTCTTGCACACAGCCCAGCACTTAGTATTTGTTTGTTGTATGAATAAATGAACAGTCTATAAACATGTGCCTCTCAAGGGACTGATGCTCACTCATCTAACCCTCTCATCTCCGTCCTCATTTCTAGATTTGTTTTAGAACATTTAAAATTAGAGAATATTCTAGGTTTTAACTGTTTTCTTAAGAATTCCAGGAGAATACAGCCATGTTATCCTCTGACCTTGAAAATTAAACAAGAACCACCACAAAGATGTTGGCATTCTCCTTCTCTACATCCTCCATTTATAAATCACTCTTCAAAATACTTTTTAGGAACTTGAAACAGAAAGCATCAGAAAAGCTTGAATTTATCTTACTGCCTTTTAAACCCATTTATAAAGACAGAGTTAAATACAATGATATAAAATATATACATTTAAAGATATGGCATGTGAAAATATGAAGACATAGACCAACTCTGATGCTAGAGAAAAGGGATTGATTGCCTTTTTGCCAAGATGATCAGATTTCAAAGTAACTTATGATTAGAAGTTTCTGAGGGGCTTTCCTAAATCTGTCTCATTTTATGTCACCACAGTAATTTCCTGTTATGGCAGAGCATTTAGGGATAATATTCACAAAAAATTTTTTTATAGAGACTTTGCAAATGTCCTCTCATTTATTGAAAGTATTTAGTTTTCGTTCTAGGCTGAATGTCAGTTAGGGGGTTAGATCATTTTTTGAGCTACTATCAATCATAACAGTCAAAGTTTGTTTGCCAACACCAAGGTCATCTTAACTTCAGCCACCCAAATCTTAAAAAAAGGATTTTCTTAGCTGAAGCACCACCTTGATAGTGAGGGTGTTTGGTGACACCCTGTGATAGACTTCACCACACCCTCCTCTGTGGCTCCTGCTATTATGCGAGTAACTGTTACTCATAGT
Organism: Antilocapra americana; assembly: GCA_007570785.1. NCBI lineage: Eukaryota > Metazoa > Chordata > Mammalia > Artiodactyla > Antilocapridae > Antilocapra > Antilocapra americana. The sequence goes on from ML661896.1 coordinate 20,338,252, forward strand.
TACACTATATGCTTAGCTGGCAACACACATCTCTGTTTGAACTTCTTTATCATCCCCTTGAAGACAAGGCTATATGTTTATAATCTGAGTACCACATATAACAGGCATCAAATACATGGCTGCAGAACAAAGAGGAAATCTTTCATATGGAAATCTTCTTTTAAAAGAGTTACCCAGTAATTCCTTATACAGACACTCCAAAACTGCTTTGGGCCCTAATTTTGCCTCTGATTAAACAATTAATTTTATTAAGAAACACATTTTCTAACAATCAAAGCATGAGATTTCATGTAGCTGGGGAGATCGTAGGACTATAGAGCACATTACTGCCTAGTGCCGGCATTCAGGCATGCCTGGAATTGTTTGATGAATGGGTAAGACAGAGCTGATGAATGTTTATTTGTAGGGACCTGAGGTTACTCTGAGGGTGAAAAAATGATCTCAGAAGAAAAATAAACTAGACATTTAACTTTGCTTCTTGGAAATATGTTTCTTTCAGAAAAAGAGGGAGAGATTACAGGTAAACACTGGGTTGGGGGGAGCCTTTTTCTAAACTTTTGAAGAAGTAGGATGCAGGAGATGCTATTTTCAGAGTCAGTAACAGAGTCGTTACTTTACCAACAAAGGTCCTTCTAGTCAAAGCTATGGTTTTTCCAGTAGTCATGTATGGACTATAAAGAAAGCTGAGTGCAGAAGAACTGATGCTTTTGAACTGTGGTGTTGGAGAAGACTCTTGAGAGTCCCTTGGACTGCAAGGAAATCAAAAGTCAGTCCTGACTATTCATTGGAAGGACTGATACTGAAGCTGAAGCTCCAATACTTTGGCCACTTGATGGGAAGAGCTGACTCACTGGAAATGTCCCTGATGCTGGGAAAGATTGAAGGCGGGAGGAGAAGGGAATGACAGAGGATGAGATGGTTGGATGGCATCACCGACTCGATGGACATGAGTTTGAGCAAGCTCTGGGAGCTGGTGATGGGCAGGGAAGCCTGGTGTGCTGCAGTCCCTGAGGTCTCAAAGAGTCAGACATGACTGAGTGGTTGAACTGAACTGAACTGAACAAAATGAGACAAGGAGGAAGAGTGAACCATTCCTCCTCAGACCATCACACAATCCTGCCTCCATAGTCAGGGGGTCCTCCCATGTACAAAAGGCCCTCCAGGTTCACTGCTTTTTGTTTGTGGGGAGAAAAAAAAACCTTTGGTCTCCTTAGCCTTCTCTGAGTTTCAAAGAGCAAGCTCAAGCAGTTAAGGATTAAGACAAGAGTTACAGAAGTCCTGTGCTGTGTGCTTAGTCGCTCAGTCGTTCGACTCTGTGACCCCATGGACTGTAGCCCACCGGACTTCTCTGTCCTTGAGATTTCTCCAGGCAGGAATACTGTAATGGGTTGCCATGCCCTCCTCCAGGGCATCGTCCATCTAAGCCACCAAGAAAGCCCCACAGGACTCCTAGTTCCTCCTGAAGGGATATACATAAACATCTAATACAAATTCTTGAGTTCTTCCACAGAAATTAAGATTCTTCACTCAGGTAAAGAATGGTGACTATATGTTGACCTCAAGCATACAGACCCCAGACTGACTGGAACCAAATATTTGAGATTCCAGAGACAGTACCCTGTACCTTACCACCAACCAATCAGAAAAAGTCTACAAGCTGATGACACATCCTATGACCCTCTCTCCTAACAATGTCTTTAAAAATCCTTGCCTGAGGGACTTCTCCAGCCATCCAGCGGACTATCAATTTCCACTGCAGAGGGCAACAGTTTGACCCCTGGCGGGGGAAAATAAGATGCCACATACTGCGCCTTGTGGCCAAAAATTAAATAAAAAACTTTTTAAAAATTCTTTTTTAAAAATCACTGGGGAGTTTGGGTCTTTTGAGCATGAATTGCCCATCCTCCTTGCTTGGCCCTTGTAATAAACCTTTCTTCACTCCAAACTCTGATACTTTGTTTGTTTGGCCTCACTGTGCATAGGAACATGAACAACAACAAGGGTACCCAAATGTGGTGGGAGGGAGCCATATGCCTGAGGAGCAGGGGACACCATGGTGCTGGCGTTGGAGAGGAGCATGCATACTCAGCTGCTAAATTGTGTTGGACTCATTACAACCCCATGGACTGCAGACCACCAGGCACCTCTCTCCACGGATTTTCCAGGCAAGAATACTGGAGTGTGCTGCCGTGTCTTTCTCCAAGGGATCTTCCCCACCCAAGGATTGAACCTGCATCTCCTGATTGGCAGGAGGATTCTTTACCACTAAGCTACCTGGAAGCCCCTGGAGAGTAACATGAAATGATGCTATAACCACAAGAGGTTACGATGCCCAACAGAACTTTGGCATTATCAGTTAAAAAAGCATGTCTGTGACCATGTGTGAAATGGACTCCCAGATAGGCTTAGAAAGAGTTCATTTTTAAGAGGTGAAAGATGCTACAGAAGTAGGTAGAGTCAGAAGTCAGTGAAATTTGGATTATCTATTCAATTACTGTTTATTGACTACTGATTATGCCCTAACCATTGTGCTGGCCTTGGGTTATTGCTGCTAAAGTGACTTCGTCTGTACCCCCAGATGGGATGGCCTGAGAAAATCCTGGTTGCCATAAAATTTAAGTAGCTGCTCACAACAGCAAAATGTAAATGTAAAACTGAAGTGGGGAAAATATGACCAGTATATATGAAGGAATGCGGGTTTCAATAACAGAATATCAAGTTTTCTCTCATCTGGGTAGCAAAATTTTTCAGCATCAATAATATCAAGTGTTGACATGATGAAAGAGATACTCATACAACATAGGTTTGAAATGGAAATGAGTGCGATTTTTGAAGGCAACTTGGCAATATATATCACTGTAGAAATTAACACTTTTTCTTTCACTGAGAAATAAATACAGGTATGTTCATGAAAACACCAACACAAGGCTTGGCTTTGTGATAAATACTCACAGTGAAAAAACAGTAACAATCAAAATGTTGAGCAATGGGGAAATGGCTAAACCAAATATGATTCATCCATAAAACAAAGAACTATACAACAATTTTGAAGAACAAAGTAATCTTGAATGTATCAATATAGAAAAGCTTCTCTATACATTGTTGCTTGTACAGAATACAATTTCTACATAAGGACATTATTAGAAGTATCAACCTGGATATTAATCTTGGCTCTGCTGAAACAGAAAAAGACCCTGTTGGGGGCAGCCCAAAATATGCCTCTTTGGCTCAGTGACTGTTTTTGAGGTGATTATTTTGAGAAACCTAAGAGTCTCTGAAATTACCCATTTGTAAGAGACATTTACATTTACAAAGGAAATTTCTATTTTTTTCTTTCTTTAAATTGAAGTATAGTTGATTTACAATGTTGTGTTAGTTTCTATACAGCAAAGTGATTTAAATATATACATATATATATTCTTTTCCATTACGTTTTATCACAGGATATTGAATATTATTCCCTGTGCTGTACAGTAGGGCCATGTTGTTTAGCTATTTTACATGTAGTAACGTGTATGAAATCTCCATTTTTTAAGGAAGAAGATGACTCTAAATCAAAGGAAAGTCTTCTCACTGGAGAATGACACCAACTTAAACCTGCATAACAACTTTATCCTTATTTATCCTTGCTTTCCTTGGTAACCTCCCATAACTGTACCTACAAACCACATACACACACACACCCCATAAACCTTTGTCATTAAAGACAGTATTCAAGCTAACACCTTAGGCCACCTAAGATAGTTACTCATTTTTCCCTGCGTGTCTCCTGTGTATACATGATATTCATATTTTAAAAAACTGCTTTTTGCTTTTCTTTCATGAATCCCTTTTAATATATTTGGCTGCAGCAGGTTTTAGCTGCCGCAGGGAGGATCTCTCGGGCGGCACGCGGACTCTAGTGGTGGCTCACTGGTTTGGGGCTTGCAGCTCAAGGGCTAAGTTGCAGCGTAGCATGTGGGATCTCAGTTCCCCAACCAGGGAGCAAACTCTCATCCCTTGCATTGTAAGGTGAATTCTTAACCTTTGGACCACCAGGGAAGTCCCTAGTCTGTCTTTTTATCACAGGAGGTCACAACCAAGAATTCAGAAGAGTAGAAGGAAAATTATTTTTCCTCTCCTAGAAATATAATAGAATCTGTGACCAAAACTCTCTAGTGTCATTACCTGGACTCAATAAACCACTGAATAGTATTGTTTCTAGAGTAATAGAATTCATGATTTCTAAACAAAAAAATATTAAGAATATGTTCCAGAAATACCTCAATAATCATCAAAAAACTGCCATAAATTATTGAAAAGGAAGAGTACCTTTATTCATACACACACACGCATACATATATATAGCATTTAGATTTTATATGATTTCCTACCATTTTATGCTCCCATTCTAATGGTCATTTGTTTGTTTTCTTTTGCTTAATTTCCCTTTCCTAAAATGTTGTGAGCTTTGTAAAGCTCTGTGTAAATATTAAACATTAACTGCAAGCTTATAAACTTAGGTTCTGGTGAAAGAATGATAGTAACTCCATGCTGTCAACTCAAGACCTGACAACAAAAAATGGCTCCATGAAATAAGCCGAGGCCTCTGTAAAGAAAAGCAGCTTTCAGTCCAAGGAGTTAGCATCAACTGCCATCTCAGTCCCCGTGAGTCTCAGACAAGCTGCTTAACAAGATCAGATAAATGGAATTTGAAAAACCAAACTTAAGAAAATGTTCTCTTGAAAGGGCTGGAAACAGGGTGAGTGACAGAGCCCTCTAACTCAGTCCCTATCAGAGATAAGCAGAGATAAGGGAGTAGACTTTGCAGCCCCGCCCCGCACACTTCAGCCCCATTCTGCCCACACCTTGCCTCCTGGCGCCTCAGCCCTTCTTACCTTCTTCACCACTGTCAGGGAAATAAAACAATCCTACCAACAATGCAGAGGAGAGAGAATACAATGTGTTATGAATTTGCCCACATAAAAGGGTGGACAAAGTCTAGGCAGACTTTCATACAAGTTTATACAGAAAAATGAATGACACAAAAATTAAAAAAAAAATTTTTAGGTGATATCACCTTCTATATGACTATGTGAAAGTCAGAGTTAGTCGGTCAGTCGTGGCTGACTCTTTGCAACTCCATGGACTGTTGTCTGCCAGGCTCCTCTGTCCATGGGATTCTCCAGGCAAGAATACTGGAGTGGGTTGCTCTTTCCTACTGTGGGTTGCCATTTCCTACTGCAGGAGATCTTCCCCACCCAGGGACTGAACCTGGGTCTCCTGCATTGCAAGCGGAATTTTTACTGCTGAGCCAAAGAAACCAATTCGACTATGAAGAGCTTCTAAATTAATCTCAGAGGCATGTATTTATAGTTCTAAGCAGTGTTAGAAGACCTTGCAAAATCAAAAGCCTGAGTCTCTATAAACACAGGGTCTATATGTATTGGATAAGACACCCTAAGGAGGAGAGGGTGGGAGAGGCGGCTGCCTCCCTCCTCCTGATGAAACCCAGAGAGCTTGATCATCCCACCTTGAGATTTGAAAGCTTACCTTACAACACAAAGGGGAAAATCCTGATTCATGTGTCAAAACCTGAGATGATTCACTATCTGGGGCCTCTCTTGTCAAATGCAATTTTTAAGGCTTTGTCTGTAATATCAAACAAAATCTTGCCTTTGGGGCTGATAAGCTGAGAACTGTCTTCATTCTTTTTCTGGATTTGACTGAAGTGGGAGAAGAAATAAAGTTTCTATGAGGCTGCCTTGGGGGGCGTGTGGGGGTGGGGAACTGTTCACCAGCCTTCAAGGTCAAACTCTGGGCTCCAGAGGGGCTCCCTCTCTGCTTGACTCATTCTGGAGATTGGAGAACGGGAGCAGACAGGTTGGGGCTCTGGAGCCGTGAGCACTTAGGGGATGTTTCCACTCCTCACTTATCTGTCCCCACCACGAAGGCCACCTCTACCCCTTGTCCTGGCTTCCATCTCCCACCCCTCTTAGGGCAACACAGATGGATGGGCTTTAAGTGGAACAATCTTAAGAACAATCCCCAATAAAGCAGCTGGTTCTCAGAGAAACTGCTAATATCGCAGTCAATTTAACCCAGGTATTCGGAGTCACTTTTCAAATCCCCATTTAGGAGGCAACAAAGCTTTGCTACCAAGCTCCGAGGCTGCCAGAAAAAGCAACTCCCAGATATTTAAGGTTTATAATGAGACTTCAAAGCCACAGCCCCAGGCTTGGTCCACCACATCCTTGGCACCAATAAATGAACTATCCCTTTGCCCTGTTCTGTTGACAGCCGCATTTTTCCAATCTGACTTTCCCCGTTCTGGACAGCATTATTCTTTCAGATTCAGGGCAGGCCCCTGATGACTGGACTTGTGACAAGCAGATTACAAAGCTGGTTTATCCAGGCATTGTATTTCCAAGGCTCTTTCTGCAGCCAAAGTGGCGACAGCAGCAGGGAGCAATAATTGCTCATTTGCAGCACTGACCTTTTCAACCGGACGGCACCTCAGCTCTAGTGCCACCGTGATGTCTCTCTTCTTTAATTACCGGGTGCTGGCAGGGAAAGGAGTGCCCGGTGGCACTGAGTACAGCAGCGCCTAGTGCCAGGACCTGTCTCACTCTGCTTCTCAAAGCCACAGCTGAGGAGCATAGCTATCTGCTTCATTCACTGTTTTTATACTCGGACTTTAACAGGAATTTAAGTCGCTAGGATCAGAAGGGCCTGAGGAAATAACATCAAGACATTTATCTGGGGGTCATTCATTTTCAAACGAAAACTGGACAAATTGGCAGCAGGTGGAAGAGATTCAGAGAAATCTATTTTGCTGTTTAATCAACAAACCTTGCAGTTTGGGTGGAGGGTCACATTGGTGACAGCCTAACTAACCTCATCTGTTCATTTGCTCACTGCCTCTTGGCTGTACAAATTCGTTACAATACTAATCTTGTGTAAGCAAGATGGTACCGGTATCATCAACAAAAATTTCCAGGAAGATTCGTGGATTGTTGGCACATGAGCTTGACAAAAGGAAAGAGAAAAATGTAAGTGAGACATGAGCTGAACTGGTCAAATACTGATACTGTCTGCAGGTTGGATGCAGGGATGAAGAGAAATAGCAGCCATGCAACGCAGTGAAGGGCCAGCAAGGTGAGATCTGTCACGAAGACCTTATGCTCTGGTTCACGTGCACTGGTTCATCTCTCTGCGGCCAAGACCTAACATCCAAGTATGTGCCGAGAGTGTGGCAGAGTGGAGATGAGAAGATGATGCCCCCAGGCCCATCAGCCAACCAAACTCAAATGGAAAACTGACCAGTTACTAATGCAAAAAGGAAAGCTACCCAGGAAGGAAATAGAATTCTGAGCAAGGAGTAAGGCAATTCTGGTAATGGTCAGAGTCCTACAACAGGACAGTCACACCTAGGCTGCATTTGTCATTAATCATAGATAGTGATTTTAGTTTCCTTTATTTATTTCACCAACAACCTGATGTTTAAACACGAAGCATCCAGTGAACAGTCCCTGCCCTTCCCCCTCAGCCCCTGAATCTTTCCCATTAATCCTTTACCAATCTGTGTCATAAAATATTTTTTTTTAAAAAAAGTATATTCTAAAGTACAAATGTGTTAGTCATTGTAGGGTTTAAACTATATATATTTTACTTGTACAAAATACACATATGATTATATACATACACACACATATATTTATATGGTAAAAGTCTCAGAAACTTACTAAGATTGTTCAGGGGATTGCAGTCAATCCTCTACCCTATTCTTAAAAAGCTACCACAAGAAAAAGAGGAAAATTTAAGGAGAAATTTAACTTTAGAAAGAATGACTGTATTGTGAGGATGACAAGCATACCTATTGTTAGGTATGATTATGATTTCTACCTACTCAGCTGATACCATCACCATCTGAAGGACGCTATCATGCTTGTATGGCAGAGGAAAGAAGAATTAAGAAGACTTCTTCCCAGGTGAAGACCACAGGTCAGGAACCTAGGTCTGGCTCTGTGATTCTCCAGTGACTCTGTGATCGAGTTTTCTCTTTTTTCAACTTTAATGTTTGAGTTCTAGCTATGATGATCATCTCAATGATAACTTTATGCAAAATATCCTCAGAGGATTATGTAAAGGGTATTACTTTTAAATCCCTATCAGGCACTTGATGCTGATATCAACTAGCCAGAACTTGGAGAGAAAGAGTGAGATTCTTAATAGATTTTCTTTCGGTAATAGAGGAAAAGCATTTTTCTGTGTAATGCTATGAATAAACCTGTTCAATCCATCCTCAGAGACAAATCAGTGGCTACCATGATACCTAGTAATGTGATGATGCCCTTATAGGAGAAATGATGAAATTTCCTGGATTTCTCATACCACGTCACTGAAATGTGTTCTGAATTGCTCAGCTAAACATTAATTCCATTGCCTTTACTTAAAGGAGCATATTCTGTGGCCGATTCTCAGTCTAAAAACTCCAGCCTAAAAACCTCAGACTTCAGAGGGAGATTTTTCTGAGTAAAGATGACAGGATACAATTCCATGCAGGCTGAGTGGCTGTCTATCATTTTTATTACATGAGGCTGAAAATGTCTTCCAGCCGTACACACCCCAAGGGACCGCATGGTGCAGAAATTATCCATCTGTTTGGCTGTTTGAATCCTTGTCCATCTGACTCCACAAGGGACCAGATTCGCTCACCTGCTATTGACCACAAAGGCATAATTTCTGTGCCTTACATTACTGACCAAGGAATGCATTTTCCAGCTGTGAAAAGTACAAACACATTAAAGTACAAGGTTATATTCAGAAGCAGAAGCAACAGTGGCATCCAGGTAGAGCTGATTTTTATCAAGTCAAAGAATTTATCTGTATAACCAAATATAAACCACAAAATAATCCATCGTGTAGTGAACTCAAATGTCTTTTCAGGGTCAATCTCAATTTTTTGTTGGGGGCTGGAGAAAAATATCAAAAGGGAGACGAAAGGAGGAGTGGAGTGGTGAGCTTAATTTTGTTAATATTCTTTCCTTTCCAAAATAACAAAATATTTCACATCTAGATTTTTATTAAGCCAAGTCCTTAGCATATTCACTATTCCACACATAAAAATTTTGGAGATGTTATTTGGATTCATATTCTGGTTATAGGATTTCATAGAATTAGAAGAATGAAAAAAACACAACAATTTTCAAAAAGTATAATTTTGGCTTTGTTCCCTAGAGTGTCCTCACTAAGGAATCTGAAGGTACAGATTTTTTTGTCCCAAGTGAAATACACAGGCAAAATGTAAAAACCCATTTTAAGAGAGAATGGCTACCAAAAAGTTAATGAGGAGACAACCATAACGTGTTGTCTTTTTTCTTTTTTTCCTAACATTGATTTGGTTCTTCATCTTTATGTACTAGAAGAAACATGACAGAGAAACAAATGTCCTTCTATTGTTTACATTTGAGGTTTACACAGAGAGCAGTCAGCAGATTTTCTGTAAGATCCAGCTATCTGTCACTGTGTTTTATTGGATACGGCTGCAGCTGAATCAAAAAGAGGGAAAAAAAGAAAGAAATGAAAGTGACAAAGATGGTTATAAAAATAGAAAAAAAAAAAGGAGGAAATCTCTGGGGTATAAGAGCGGTCCAAATACAGCTGTGAGCAATAATCCCTCTGTTTTTATAAAGTGTGAGCATGCACCCTCAACACATGAAAAACAAATTATGAAGACCAAGCATGAAAGAGCAGATTTGGGTATTGTATTCAGATGGGATTCACAATGGAAGTTTATCAGGCACATTTCACATTAGGTCCAGTTGGAACTCTGCTCCATGGCAATGAGGTAAGCCTCACCCACCCCACTCCCCCAACACACACACACACACACACACACACACACACACACACACACACACACACACACACACACACACACACATTCTGTCAATCGGTTCTACTCACCCATAGGGGAAAGTCAAAACTCAACTTGCCATCTAACAGTCCCCATAATCGGGCTGCAACTTTTCTGTAACCTAATTCTCCTTGCTCTTTCTCTGGCCCAAGAAAAGTGATTCCTGCACAAGTGATTCCCATTTTCTCTTTTGTCTAGTGCTCAAGTTCCTCCCTCATTCTGATGGTATTCCAACATCCCATTTCCACCATCCTTCCTTTTTCTGTCTTGCCTGTCTTTCAAGATCTTCCTTTCCATTTAGACACCACCATCCCATGGCGACAACAGTAATCATACCTCAGATTTAGGAATCACCACAGAAAACTGGCATGAAAATCCAAAAGGTCACTGGCCAGAAACCACTAAAATATTTGCAACCAGTAACTTATTTCAAAGACATACAATTATTTTATCTTTTATCATGGTTTCTGTGGGTCAAGAATTCAACTGGGGTTGAGGGGGCGGTGTGGGTTCTGAATTAAGATCTCTTGTGTGGTGGGTTTAGAACAGCAGGGAGTTGGACTGTCCAGACTCTCTGTATAGTCTCAGGGCCCTTCCATGAAATCTATCTGGGCTGATTTAGAATTCCTTGTAGTAGGAATTCTTACCTAGAGACCAAAATCTCCAAGAGCAGGTATTCCAACAAGTAAGGCAAAATTTAAATCACCTTGTATGACCTAGCCTCAGAATTTATCTAGGAGCACATGCTTCCTCCTCGACTAGTCAAAACAGTCACCCAGTCCTGCCTGATGCCAAGAGGAAGACATCAGTTCAATTCAGTCACTCAGTCATGTCTTATTCTTTGCAACCCATGGACTACAGCATGGCAAGCTTCCCTGTCCATCACCAGCTCCCAGAGCTTACTCAAATTCATGTTCATCAAGTTGGTGATGCCATCCAACCATCTCATCCTCTGTCTTCCCCTTCTCCTCCTGCCTTCAATCTCTCCCAGCATCAGGGTCTTCATCAGGAAGACATAGACTTCAACTTTTGTTGGCAAAAATTTCAAAGTCACCTTGTAGGAAAAGTACTTGAGATACTTGAAATATTTTTATGGCAATTTTTTAAAAAACGAAATGGGCCACAAGAGAGTATTCTTTTTTCTTGAGAAGAAAAGGAGGAATTTCTGGGCCCTACCATTTCTCTACGAAATACAGAGTTCCAGGTAAATATTCAAATACTGCATTTTTATATAGATTTTTAGACTAAGTAGGCTTTTAAAAAGTTGTATTTTAAATGATTCATGTTTGCATGTTATAAATTCTTTTCAAAGATACTAAAATATGCTTAGTGATGAACAGAGTGGAGTGAATCGAGTTCTCCACTTCACTATACCTATCTTATAAAACACAAGAAATGTTTGTCCCGTAGACACTGGGATAACATAACTAGCAACCGATCAAAGCACAGGTGCACCCCCCTTTAGATTCTAGGCGATACTAGGCCAAGGGTGACTCAGTCGGTGAAGGCATGGACCTGGACACAACCATCTTCATCACTGTCTAGTTTGCTGTCAGCAGATAAGCATGACCTAAAACACAATGCTCCCTGGTGGTATATTTCACAGGGTTTAAACAGTAACATAGACTTGAATCTGATAATGGTGCTCCTGAAGTGTAATCTTTCATAACCCTATCGAAGCTGTTACTTACATAGTCACATCCAGGCTCAGCGCTGCCATCAAAATACAGCCCATACTTCAAAACGCAATTTTGAAATAACTCACACTTACACCTTGGATTTCTCTTCCTCCATGAAGAGAGTAAGTAGTCTTATGAGGATAAGTAGCTGGATTTCTAAATAATTCTTTCCTTTTTCAGTTCCTTCATTTATACCCTACTCCCAGAGTCCCTTCCTCCAGCCTCTACCAATTCTTCTGGCTTGAAATGAATCTCTTGTATCCTCACACTCCACTCTCTTCCCTCCAAATCCGGAATGATAACAATCTGCTAATGCCACACCCTTTCCCCATCTGAAGTCTCTTCATTACCAACACTCCTTGTTCATATTTCTTCCCCAAATTATTCTTTTAAAGCTAAATGTGAATAGCAGTCTCCACATTTCCTATATCCTTGATGGGTAAGCTAAGGGCCTCAGCGCCCTTCTCAGACTCAATCTCCCAGGAATCCCCCTACATTCTGATCCAATGGGTGCAGCCTGAGCCCCAGGCTCTGCATTCCCAACCAGCACCCAGGAATATGTCAAAGCTGCTGCTCTGGGAGCCATACTACATAGCCAGGCCCTTTTAAAATCTTGTTTTCAGCTATTTAGATTTATAATTGCTGGTTTGAACTCTTTCCAGTCCCCTGGGGACTTGGGAATGTATGAGGTAAACAAAGATGAGAGGGAAAATCCAGTGACCTGAGTCAGCCAAAGCAAGGTCAGTGGTGGCAACGGGAGTGATAAGGTGATAGCCCAGTGCCAGGCAGATGACTGGCCTGCAGGTGTGAGTGGCAGCAGATGGAGCATCCCTCCCTGAAGTTCCAAATCCACCACCAACCTGCCCATCTCACCATACTCTCCTCCTTCCTCTGAGTCTTGAACGTCACCCCTTGGAGGAGTCCCACCCCATGTTCTCACCTGCTCAAGAGTGAATTACTTCATGACCGAGCAGGGGTGAGAGCAGCAAGCTGAGAAGAACAGACACCGAGAGGTGGGATAAAGCATTGCATTCTCATCTAGGAGGTAGGGAGCCAGGAGAGAGGGGGTACCTACAGGATCTTCAAGAAAGAAGAGAAAAAACACCCACAGCAAAATCTGAAAGATGCCCAAAACAAAATTCCTTGATTTCCAGATCAACTTCCTTGAACTGGCTCAGGGTTGAACCTCTGGTACATTTCTTTCTTTAATAATTAACTATAGCTGGATGAACACAAGACATGTATTGAAATCTTGGTGAGTCATTTAGTTGTGTTTATTTTGGTTTCATTTGTAATCCCAGGTCAGGTCATTTCCTCTGTAAAATTGTATGTGAACACAAGGGTAGAGGGCCTTAATCTGACTGCTACTAAGGACACAGGTGTAAGGAGAATTTCGTTTTAAAAACTTACAAGGATGACTGAGCTTTTAGATCAAACAATGTGAACCTTCTAATGTGACTAAAGAGGAACCCACATATTCACAGTCAATCTTTAAAGCTATTGAGGTTTCTCCTTTTCTTTGTTTGCGCCTCAGAAAACTTCTGTGTTCCTAAGCTGCTAGAGACACAAACAAAATAGACGGGCTGATCACATTTCTTCCCTGACACACCTAGTCTGTCATTGTCTCCACTCGCCCTTCTGGGAGGGGATTAATGGATTTCAACAGAACTTTCTGTGGGCCTTGGAGGAGGAGACTGCCTGCTTGATTTGCCCTGTGTGTGTGATTGTAAAAGCACCTGACCACATGACCCGGCATTGCCAGTAACATTCCCTTCCCACCCTAGCATGAATCTTGAGGCAAGATCACCACCTCTTCCTGATTCCTTGAGATTAGTGGAACAAGAATATTTTTTTCTTTTTTCAAGGTTATATTAATTTATATCTATTATAAAGCATTGACTCTAGGCCCTAGGTTGCACAATATATCCTTATAGCTTATTTGATACATAATAGTTTATGTATAATCCCCTACCTCTACCTTGCCCCTCCCCCACTTTCTTCTCCCCCAGTGGTACCCACTAATTTGTATCTGTGAATATTTTCTAGTGAAACTCCTGGCTCAGAGCCCACACTAAAATCATGGTAACCGTTCATTAACATTAAACCTTAATCCTTTCCAAATAGGGTGTGATGAGGATAAAATTGATTGCAGTAATGACCTGATATGTGGACACTGCCATGCATTCATCTCTCCTGCCCTGTGGGACACACTGCATGGAACTCTGGAAGGTGCCATGCACGAGTCTGATACACGAAGGCTGTTCTTGGGCATTCCTACCGGAGGAGCTGACTGATTTCTGCTAATGAGTTAAAAGGCTAAAAAAAAAAAAGTCTTATTTTAGGCAGCTACTGTAATTTAACCACTTTTCAGAGACTAAGCCTTTATAAAAATCCTTTTTAATGATTCCTGTTCCATCATGTATTTTCATTTTCTACTTTTAACTATAGAGAAAACTCCAGTTAAGTGCAATATTTTAATATTTATTCATCAAGGAGAATATATTTATGTAATGTCCATGCTTGCTACCACAGGTACTTGAGCCATGAGAGTTCACTTTGATAACAGGACAATGTATATCAGATTAAAAAAAAAAAGTTCATTTGCAACAGGATGAAAAATGAAAAACACACTACAGTGGAACAATTCACCATATTTCCCTCCCCTACCACATTTTTGAAACTCTCCCCCCATACCACATTTGGACCCAAGATTTTAGAGAGAGTGAATTTTTGCATTCTGGACATTCCTTTGTTTGGGAAACAAAGATGATGAATATAATGGGAAGAAGATGGAAAACATTCCTTTTCTCTTCTCTATTTCCTATCCTCAGCTCCAAGGACAGGCCCTGATTTGTTTATCTGAAATAAAACACACACACACACACACACACAACCCCTTCCATCATGTCTCACTTCCCATGACAAGAGCCAGATTTACTTTCCTCATAGCAATGATTATCATCATTGTTTTTTATTTACTAGAAAGATGAACTGTCTGAAGTGAAGTACATTAGTGCGTTATTCACCCCGGCACCTGACACCTAGAAGTGTGGCAGGACCTGGAATAAATAATCCCCCTTTCCACTGCAGTGACTTGCTCCCAGTCAGACTAGCTCAGATGCTGCCCTACACCTGCAGGCCCTTCTCAGCCAGCTGCTATCTTGGACTGCCCAGAATCCAGCACCAAGAGTGGGTGAGTCACAGAGACATTGAGCATTGCTCTCCTTGATAGACCAGAAAGTGAGAGAAAGCTTGGCCAAATTTTCACATATATACTTCTCTAAAACTTGGGAGTCAAGTGCTACAATGACTTCCTACAGAGACTACATTGACTTGGGAAGCAATTAATCAGCTTCATAAAACATGTGGAAAACAATTACATAAAATGATAAAAGCATATCTGAAAGTTATTTTTACATAAAATTTAAGGACTTTTCACTGAGAGGATTTTTTTTCTGATGATTATAGTCTAAAGGAAAATCAATTCAATGAAACTTATTCTATTTTTTTTTCTTTCAGTACCATTTGATGATGAAGGCTGTCTAATATGAACTAAAATATTGCTTGCCATATCAGTAAATGAAAGATATTGTAGCCATCACATTACAGCCACCTGGATGGAGCACCCTGAGGAGACTCAAAATGAGATCACACAGGATACTGGCCCCAGGTAGCTGAGAGGAGCCAGACTCTGGCATCCTCCCATACATTGGAAAGCTCTAAAATTCCTTAACTTGAGATACCTGGCTTTCTTTATTAACAGTAATCTTTTCATGTACCAATTACCTGGTCTTTGTGGTAAAAATGCCTGTATATCCTGGCCGCTCCCCCTTGCATTTTCAGAACAGCTTCTCAGAATTATCTGAGATGCAGTGTCCTGGGCTTAAGTCTTCAGTCTTGTCCACCAAATAAAACATAACTCTCAACGTTCATGTTGTGCATTTTAGTTTTAGTTGACAATAACACACTTAAAAGAATTTCAGAGAATAACATAGAAGTTTATACGATCACATCCTAGATTTAGCAGATATGACTACTCTTTCCATTTAGCAGATATTATTACTCTTTCCAACTTTTTATTGAAAAATAAAGTACGATGTCTTCATAATGGAAATTAATAAAAAGATTTGGTGCACCAAAAATATCAGGTTGAGTATTACTGTGACCCAGAGGTTAGAAGGACTTCTGTGTAACAATTTCAAATGTTACTAAGTCCAACTGATGCAGGTTCACTACAAATAAAATAAATATAGGCATGTTAACTCAAAATGCCTTTGAGGTTAATATGTAGCTAGAAGTCATGTATCCAGGTGGTGGACCTGAGGTCTCACCTATCTCCCTATAGATTTTTAACTAAAAGTAAATTTTGTCTTTATTTCCCTAAATGGTAATTCTCCTCTAAAACATCATTCCTTCTATTTATGGTTTAGTATGTGGGCAGCTATACCCTGAAGGAGGTAAAACAGAGCTTTCCTAATTGAGAGAGACACTTAAAAATGAGGGGAAAAGTAAACTTCAAAAAAGGGAAGAGAAAATTGAGGAACATTCTTTTCTTAATTGAAGAACTAAAGTAGTAAAAACTTTCAGTCATTTCCCTTCTCTACCCTTGCAAATATATATATATATATATACATATATATATATATAATCAAGTAATGGCTTCTTGGTGCTGGCCACAGGAAACATCTGATATATAAGATCCTCTTTTCTGTAAAAGAGCTTTGTCAGAAGCAGAGCTGAATTAATGGCAGACTCGGCAGCTTGCTGGCCTGGGCACCACTTTGTAAGAGGTAATCAGAGGGTCATGGAAATGTCACAAGATGGAGAAACTGGTATGAACCACATTGCTCCGTATGGAGAGGGAAGTTACATGTTTGGACGAAACACTTGGGATGGGGCTCAGACCTCCTGAGAGCATTATTGGAGTCTGACTTCCAGGAAGAGTGGGCCAGGCAGCCTCCAGCACAGCCTTGTTGAGTGGAGTATTCAAGTCTTAGTAGGGCTGACTAGCTGAGACATGACAGCAGATGCTGAGACACCTCTACTCCCCTTCCACCTTTCTGCTATGCACAGTTCAGTGTCTCTTCAAACTAAATGTCCATACTGAAATAATATGATTTTAAAAGGAGCAAATTATTAACTTGTCAGGATGCCCAAAGCCTCTCAGTCCATTCAGGCTACTGCCACAGCATCCCCCAGACTTGGTGATGGCGAGGGGATGTTAATGAACAACAGACATTAATTCCTCACTGCTCTGGAGCTAGCATCGTGGCGCTTGGTGAAGGCTCTCTCTCTGGTTCATGACTGGCTCCTTCTGGCTACGTCCTCATGCGATGGGAGGGGCAGGGGATCTCTATGGAGCCCCTCTCGTTACAAGGCACTAATCCTGTTCATGAAAACTCTATGCTCATGACCTAAGAATGTCCCAAAGACCCTCATCTTTTAAATGTATCAACTTAAAATTTCAAAATGAATTCTGTGGGGACATAGTGCCCCGATCATAACAGGCTGCATCTGGGCCTGCTCACGACAGAACTACGAGAGCCACACTGTTCCTCTGCCATCTGTCTGTGGAAATAACTGAGACCTTTAGAGACCTTTGCCCTCATGATACTCAAAGTAGTGGGATGTTAGGTAGATGTTCCGTTCTTATATATAAGCTGTAATCTTTTTTTTTTCCAACGTGTGAAGTGATTGTTAGCAAGGAAAATAACACTTTTAATTCAGCTGTTTCCTTCCCCACATCTCCATCTTACTTATTCTTAGGTATGTCAGTCACTGGTAGGTCTCAACTGCCCTGGACATGAATGACAGTACCCAAGTTCCTGGATCTGAAGGGGCTTGCCTCCACCTTCTTATACTTTCCCCACTAGAGAAAAAAAGTAGTATAAGAGTGATTGGCTTTGGGGAGACTTATTGATAATTTTTTTTTCATTATCTCATGGTCAAAAAAATGATCACCAAAACAATTCCTGGTGAAGAAGAGTTCCTAAGCAAGATTATCATCTGAGAAAACATCACCTACAAAAATTGCTTTCTGTCTTGTTGCAACTCTATGACTACATCAGAGCAGTGATCTTTCATTATTTGCATATGGTAATTCCAGAAATAAACTCAACCCAAGCACAGTGAACCATGCAAGAAATTTCAAATTAGCTGTTTCTGAAGTTTCCCTTATTTGTGAGCTGAAAGAATGAAAAACAGAAATATGCTGAAGGGTGAATGAGATAACATATCTTACTTTTGTGAGCTATAAATTGATCTTAAAACGCAACTTTCGTGTTGGACATGGATTAACCCGGCAGTGGGAAGAGCTGCAAGCTTTTCTCCTATTTAAAGTAAGATTACTAATTCTGAAAGAAGTTGCTTTGTTAAGTCCTATTTCACTGTAAGGATCCAGTTAGGTTGTTTGGGGATTCAGTTGTTCGGTGTTTGTTTTGTTTATTGCAAACCCTGGGTTCTTTTACTGCAGGAATCTGATTTTGTTGCTATAAACCCTGGGTGGTTGTTTTTGACTAGTACCTTATAAGGGAAATGGATGTAGATGGTTATAATCCAGAGGATGGTGTGGTATGGGGGCTGAAACCTAGAGTTTAGCCCTTGACATTATCACTGTCCCAGTGGCAGGTGTAATTCAGCTACAGGACATCTTTGCTGTCATGATGGGTGGTACCAGAAGAATATCATTTTGGCCAGTTTTACCAAACTAAGTTCGAGTTAGAAGCTATGACACAAGAAACAGTAAAGTCTTTTAAACTGTCTTCTTGGTTTTAAGGAAATCATATGAAGTTCCAGATAAAATCATGTTATTAAAAAGGTTGCTGTTTATAATAGCTACTTAAATGTTTATTATCCCAGCAGATTTCTTTCGATTAGGCTGAGTGTATGCATTAATTGGGCTTCCCAGGGGGTGCTAGTGGCAAAGAACCTGCCTGCCAAAGCAGGAGACCTAAGAGACGTGGGTTTGATCCCTGGGTTGGCAAGATCCCCTGGAGGAGGGCATGGCAACCCACTCCAATATTCTCGCCTGGAAAATCCCCAAGGACAGAGGAGACTGGCAGGCTATGGTCCAACAGGGTCACACAGAGTCAGATATGACTGAAGTGACTTAGTATGCATCTTGCATTAATTACCCTCAATGGATTATTTTGTAAAAATAAAACAAAATACAAAAGCATATTTCAACATCTTTAATGTTGAATGCCCATCTTGTGACTTTCATAAACCCTCTTCAGAGTAAATGAGAAGTGATGAAGATGCCCATTAGCTTAAATTAGCTTAAATTCCTGAGTTTGGGTATAGTCTAAATTCTTCTAGATGCTATAGGCAGAATGTTTGTGTATCAAGCAAATGTATCATTTATTTGCTTGTAATAAGCTCAACATGACCTTCTACAGAAGGGTAAATATTTATTTAAATACTAGCATGGACTTAAAATTTTCTATAATGATCAAGCTCCCAACATTATATATCAATTTGACCCAGCTTTAGCTTTACGTCATATCAACTCTCTTCTAGTTATTGTTGCCTCTAAGACCATGATTTGATAGCCCAGACATAAACATCGAACCATAAACTATTCAGAATTTATTATAATCAACTGGTAAGGATTTGCTGAGCCCCGAGCATGTACAAGGACTTCCAGGTGGTGTGGTAAATAACTCACCTGCCAATGCAGGAGACACAAGAAACATGGGTTCAATCCCTGGATCATGAAGATCCCCTGGAGAAGGGCATGGTAACCCACTCCAGTATTCTTTCCTGGAGAATCCCATGGACAGAGGAGCCTGGCAGGCTATAGCCCATAGGGTTATAAAGAGTCTGACATGTTGGAAGCGATTTAGCATGCACCTACCACGTACAAGGTACTTAAGGAATATTATGAAATATAAAGTGCTTTCTTCATTAGAATATCCAGAATTCTTTGGAATTTCTTGCCAGAAAAAAAAATTAACATCAGTGAAGCTTAACAAATGGTGAACTCAAAGAGAAATGAAGATTTGGGGCCTTTCCAAAGTCCCTTTGAGCTCTAGGTAATTAGGTTTACTTCCATGGCTCTTTCACAACACTGGGTACCAAGCCCACCTGTAGATGCAAGTTCTTGGATAGCAGACCCAGTGCCAAGGTCAGCCAGCTTTGCAAAGCACCAGGATTTGGCCAAAGAGTAAACATGTTCTGATATCAAGGGAAATAAACCTGGGTGTGAGCTCAGATGACCACATGGCGACAGGTTGGCATAATTTAGTACCAATATAGTCACCAAAAAAATATAAGATGCCACTCTTTCACTACAAATCTGGTCATAGGCTGTTTCAGTTGCTTGCTTCACATAGGTTCATCTAAAATGTGTCCCCAGTAGTCATAACAGCAAATTGCCTGGCATTACCAATCAAGATGACATCACTAAATCAGTGATGATAGTGGGGGGATGGCAGGCGGGAAACATTCTCCCTCAAGGAACAGTCCTGCTTCTGCCTCTTCAGTGCTATGAGCTGTGGGAGGGCAGAGTGTAGGATCCTGAATGAAGCAATGGGTTTATTGATTAAGGCCTTTGGAGAAGCAGAGTAAGGAAGCCATGAAGATTAGGCCATAATGACCTACTTTTAATACAGTCACTAAGGTACCCCAGTAGACTGTGAGCACTGCATGGTAGAATGCTTTAAAGCAAAGGGTGTGCAATGTGAATCCTGTAAACAGAGAGACGTTTGAAGCTTAAAAAAATACCCAAATAATACAATATCCTCTTGTTTAATTATAGTAATTGTTCATCAGGCTCCAGATGTTAAGGAAGGAAAAAGCTTTATCTTTTTATGATTAGAAGCACAAATCCTTTCAAACATGTGTGTCACTGGACTGGAATGTATCTAATCATCAAATTGCAGCTGAGAGAGTGCCAGGTAAATAAGCAAAGCCAACCCAGACCGTTATGAAAAGACTTTGTTTCCAAAGGGAGAGAGAAATACCTTCCATTCAGAAGAAATCAACCCTCCATTTCAGCCCTGAAAAAAAAAAAAAAAAGTCCAAATACCTTGGGCATTCTGGCAGCATCAGGACTCATTTTACAAACTTCCATCAAATTCTTATCCAAATACCACTGATGGCTGTGGATTTTTTGTGACTTGCTGCATTCTCTTAAAGGTGGTTGAGAGACCCAGGAATCAAGCCTACCCGCCCCTCAACCAGCCATCCATGTATGGAGTTGGGGAAGAGAGAAGACAACCATCTTCTGTTTCTGCCAGGGTGCCAAAAACCTAAATGGACAGTAATTACTGGATTGTGGTGACCAGCCTCCAAGATTGCCCCAGGGATTCTCACTTTCCAATATCCATGTCCTTGTGTAGCCCCCTTCCACTGTGTATAAGGCCTGCTGTGTATCCAAGAGGATATTGTGGAAATGACAGCATCTGCCTTCACAGGCCAAGACATAAAAGGCATGGCCACTTTCTTCCTGTTCTCTCTAGTATCACTCACTCTGGGGAAACCAGCCTCAGAATCAGGAAACACTCCAGGTGCCCAAAGGAGAAGACCATGTCGTGAGACACTCAGGATCCCTGCCCACAACCAACACGAATCTACCGTGTGAGTCTCCCAACCCTCCAGGCTCCATCTCGTCTCCAGTGATGTAATCACAGCTACCATCTGGACTGAAGCATCATGAGAAACCTCGGTCCAGAACCACACAGCTAAGCCACTCCTGAGCTACAGTAACTGGGGGAGATGTTTGTTGATTTAAGTCACTGAGCTGTGGGTTAACTCATTACATAGCAATAATGACTGAATAGTGTAACCTTAAGCTGCTTGACTGGATCCTTTTACCTTGAAGCCTCTCTGTAAGTAAAGCCACACATTTCACTTCAGGCCCAAATAATTACTTAAGGGTGGGGATCCATTCAGCTACAAGTCTCTTATACCCCACAATGCAGAATTTAGCACAAGGACCCCAAGACATGCCATATTTATCCATTCTTATGGACTCTCATATTAGAATATATAATTCATGTACTGTTTTATCTGCATTTTTTAAAAAAGAAAATGGTAGTTTCATAAATGATGAAATAATTTATTTAGACAGCCACCATGTTCAAAGTACTATGCCAAATTATAGGAGCTATTCACAGATATATAACACTCATAGTCCTTTTTCTCAAAGAACTATTCAGGGGAAAAGGCAGTACACATGTATCTGTGAAATAAAAATTCCATTGCTGTTGTTGTTCTGTCATGAAGTCGTGTCTGACTCTTTGGGACCCCCTGGACTGCAGCACATCAGACTTCCCTGTCCTTCACTACCTCTCAGGGTTTGCTCAGACACATGTCCACTGATTCGGTGATACCATCCAACCAACCATCTCATTCTCTGTCACCACCATCACCCCCTCCCTGCCATTAAAGACGTGTAATAAATGTGTATAGAGGTAACCAGGGAGAAAGCAAGAGATATTATTTACAGTTTGGTTAAATAGTAAGTAAGACCTCAGACAGTAAAAAGAGGAAGTGAGAAAGCCATTTCAGACAGAGAAAGCAACCCCAGGATCTGTACAGAAGGAAACCTCAGAATCTGTACCAGGAATGGACAGCAGTCCTTGGATGATGGAACGCAGGACTGATATTTAATTCAGCAGCCAGCAAGAGGCACTGGAGCATTGTACAAATTGGAGTGACCACATATCAAACTGTACTTCAAAAAAAAAACAATTGCATATATAGGACAAATCTGAAAAGGGAGAGGCTGAGGGCAGCACAGCCAGTAGACTACACATGAGAGATGAAGCGTGAATCAGGGAGGGTACAGTGAGAACAGAAAGGATGGGCATGTGGTAGACGTGGAAATGATGAGAATTCTGCTACCATTGGGACAAAGCTGAAGCAGAGGAACAGAGGAGAGGTCAGAGAGACAAAGACAACATGGGTGTTTCAGCTTGAGATAGAAACAGGGCTTTTTAAAACAGAATTAGTGATGAGCAGAAAAGTTGCCAGGAGTGGTGGGCGGGGAAATAGGGTCGGAGATGATCATTTAAATATAGATTCACATTTGAACTCTAGCTTCCACCACATCAATGCCAGCCTGCAGGTGATCGCTTTTTGCAAGTACAAATTCTTTGATTTGCATTGGAAACTGTCAGCTGGACTTGCAAATAAAGTATAAAGCTGTTTCATATACGGATGCAAATATTCTTTGAATTCATATAGAAAAACTGAAAAATGCCAAATTAGACATCAAAAAAAAAAAAACTTTGCCTTTGCTTTTTATTTGACAAATGAACTTTCTGTTTTAAGAGAGTATTAAGACAAACTCCCCCATCTGACCTCCACACCTTCCTTGCAATAAATAAACTCTTTGCTTTGCCATATTTGCATGAAATGGCTCAAGACCACCATTACTCAACCTGGTATTCTAACCTCACCCTCCCCACATCTCAAAAAGGAAATATGAAAACCTGTCTTGCTCCACGAGCAATCAACTAATTGTGTGAAGTACCAGCTCTCTCTCATTTAAATGCACAGTTCCCCTGCGTACTCTCAAGGCTATGTGCTTAGCTTAAATTCTTCTCCACATCTCAAAGATACAGTTTTTCTAAATGTACCAATGCCATGGCTTTTATGCAGAGCTAGGGTCTGAATCCAGATCTTCCAAGTTAAGCAATTAAAGTTCAAATTTTCCTATGTATACATGAAGTCAATGTTTATTAAATACAAGGGTTTTTTGTTTGTTTTTTGGCACATTAGAACCGGCCCTGGCTAGAGTGAAATATAAAAACTAGGTAAAAATAATAATCACAGCAACAACATACTAGGGGCTTAGCAGCACCATTTTTAGCACTTTAGATATATACAAACTCACTTAATTCATACACTTAATACTGAGAGGGCCTTAAATCAACATCTCAGAGCCAAGATTTGACCCAAGGCAGCCTTGGAGCCTGGGTTCCTTACGATTAAACCTAGATAGGGGAATTTCCTATTCATAGTTGGCATTAGAATCCAATAGATGAGATGGCCAGATATTTTTGTAGTCATCACTGTATTCCTTCTCTACTGGTGCTGTAACAAATTAGCACAAACGGAGCTGCTTAAATGACACAACATCGCATCTCTGTTTCTCCTTCCCTATTCACATGCTCCTCTTACTGTAACCTCCTGGGCCTCCCTCTTCCATGTCAAAGAACCCTTGTGATTACGTTAGGCCCATCAGGAAAATCCAGGATATTCTCCTTATTTGCAGGTCAGCTAATTAGCAGCCTGAAGTCTCATCTGTCATGTGACCTAACATATTCACAAGTTCCAGGAATAAGGGACAGGGTTATCTTTGGGGAGGGAATGGGGGCATTGCCCTGTCTACCACACCTACCGAGGCCACTAAGTAAAGAATCTAAAAATCTAAGCAGATTCCAAAAGCTATAAATCAGAAAGATAAAGAAGAAAGGAAAGGTGAGTGAGTGGATGAGAAAAAAACAGAATTAATCATTGTGTGCAGGGCAATGAAGGCAGAAACTGAGCTCCACCTCCCAGTTCCTCTCCGTTTGCCCATTCCCCCTACATCCTCCACTCACTGAGACAGAGGACACTCCAACCCCAGCTTTCTGATACGACCCACCTGGCAGCTCAACTAGGGAAAATCAAAACCCATTCTCCTGCCCCCGGCCTTCCTCGTCATCATCTTGCTGGCTTGCTCACAGGGCCCCTAACCCCTCACAGCATGCTCTCTGTGGCCGTCCCAGCCACAGAGGACCATTTGTGGCTCTTGGCACCCTGAGGTGACCCTAGGACAGACGTGTGCCAAGAACACGGCAGCAGCTCCAGACTCTGGGAGACGGTGACACCATCTGCGGGTAGACCAGTTGGGCTCACTCAGGCCAAGAGGAAGGGAGAGGGTGGGATGAGGAGAGAAGACGGCACTGCTAGGACCCGAAAGAGAAAGGACATGAGCTGGTTTTTCTAAATAACGATGTACTGGAGGCTGCAGCAGAGAGGGATGAGAAGTCAGGCCTCAGCGTCCAGCAGGGTCCCATTCTGCAGGACCTGCTCGGGGAGCAAGTAAGAAGTCTGGCATTAAACGCTGAAGTCCTAGGGAGCCACTGGAGGGCTGTCAAGCCGGAGCCAGAATCTGTACTGTTGACCAGCTGGGAATTCACGTGGCAGGTTCCTCTGCTGTGAAACGGAGATATGAGGAGCCATCCTATAGGGGGATGGGAAAGAAGAAATGAGCCGCAAACCGCTTAGGAGAGGTGAAACAGAAGCAGGGCTCAGGAAATGCTGAGACAGAAAATGCATATGGAAGGACTTCCTTGGCAGTCCAGCAGTTAAGACTGTGCTTCCACTGCAGGTGGCACAGGATTGATCCTTGGCGGGGGAAC
The DNA here is from genome assembly GCA_007570785.1 of Antilocapra americana. Lineage (NCBI taxonomy): Eukaryota > Metazoa > Chordata > Mammalia > Artiodactyla > Antilocapridae > Antilocapra > Antilocapra americana. The sequence continues at coordinate 20,363,184 of ML661896.1, forward strand.
TAAGATCCCACATGTCACGCAACGTGCCAGAATATAAACAATAATAAAACAATGTCTAAACAAGAGAGAAAGAGAATATGTCTGTAACAAAAATATCCATCCTAAAGATCTAAAGTACTATTATTCCAGGGTCCCCAAGCCCACTGTCCAAAGTCCCAAGTCCCCTCTAAAGCATCTGCAAATTTCCACAACAGATCGATCCCAAGGCTTCTGCTACCTCCAGCACATCTGCTTCCCAGCACTGCTCTGTAGTGTCCAGGTGAGAAGCTCAGGCTCCCTCTCAAAGAGGGGAGGGGGTCCGTGGAGAAGGCACAGGACAGCTGACTGACCCCCAGGAGACCAGGGTGTCAGATCTTACAGCGCCCCTAGGCCACCCACCAGTCAGGGTCCACTGCCTGCTGCTCATTCATCCTGGCCTCGCCTCCTCTTTCGAAGGGCTCCCCTCCCTCCCCTTCCAACTCTTCACTTATCAACCCTTCTCTAAGAAGGGGAAATAATCAGTCATTCCTCCTATTCAGATCATTTTCTCCCTCCTGCAAGCTTATCAAGGGGTAGCAAGGCTTATCTCAGTGCAGGCTTATCAAGGGGTTTCACCAAGACTGTGAAGAGGGATTCTAGTGCCAACTATGAATTTTCACTGCATAGACAGAGAAGTCAAGGACGTGTTTGGCAGGACTTGAGAAATGAGACTCAGACCTTGTGTTGGTCGAGGCGTGAGCCATCCCATTGATACTGGAGGACTTCTTATCCTGCCCCTGACAACTCTGCCCAGGCAAGAAGCCTCTTGAGAGAAAAGGGCCTGGAATTTGTCCCCTTTCCCATAGAAATACAAAGTTATTACAGTGGACCCTACCTGGTGTTAGCCAAACTGCAAAACGTAGAGGGCACAATCTCCACTCAGTATCACCCTCACTTCTTATACCAAATGCAAGTTCATGTTTCAAAACCACCTTCATGTTCCATAACCCACTAGATCAGACTAATGGAACTACTCACAGTTACACTTTATTACAGGGAAAGAATACTAGTCAAAATCAGCCAAGGGAAGATGCATATGGACAGAGTCAGGGGAAGGAGAGAGGGGCCTCAAACATTCCCCCTCCCTGTGCAGTCAGGATGCATTGCTCTCCTGACATCAACATGTGGCAATAAGCAGGGAACATTGACAATCAGGAAAAACCATGAAAGTTCACCCAAGCTCTGGTGTCCAATGTTCTTAGCAGGGCTCTATTAGGCAGGTTTGATGGATTGATCAAGTGTCCACATGGTTGATCTCAGTCACCAGACTGATGGCTAGTACTGCAGGAAATACCCCTCATCCTAAACATCAAGGTTGGCCTTGCTGGTGTGATCAGCCTCCACCCTGTATCTATTCAGGGAGGTTGACCCAGTCTACGATCTGATGTGGGTCAGCCTCTGCCCCAAACCAAGACCCTCCTGTCAGGTATGATACAGATTACATCCCAGAAAGTGAGGTTAAAGGCCAGAACTCTCTTCCAGCAAGGCCAAGTTCTTTACCATGCAGACTCCATGAGACTAACAGAGCCCTACTCTTTAAGAACGGATAAGCTCCCTCCACCTCCTGTCATCACTTGAGAAGGACACGGAATGGGCAGAATGTTGAGATGCATTGACTATAACTTAAGTTAACAGCACTTGAGTTATCAAGGGACACAGGCTCTAGTTCCTGACACAGGGCTGAGCAGTTCTCAGGAGAACTGTGGCCACACGTGTGTCAGGAAAGCTGCCCACTCGGGGACCTCAGATACATCCTCTAGAAGGCAAGAGTTCAAGAAGGTTGTTTCATAGAGGAGTAAATACAGACGGTGGAGGAAAGTGTGGGCAAAGGGGAAAGGAGGGCTAATACATAAAGTGGGAAAAGTCACAGTATAAGAAATGCCAACTAGAAAAATGGATGAAACACACAAATGCTTAGAGGATGCACGATCAGGGAGGGTGAGTGTGGTCTTTTCCCTTAGTGGGGATGGTACTTATGAGAGTGAATGGAGGTCCTAGTCATGATTGTGTTAGGATAAGCGTACATCAGATTATCCCCAACAAGTGTGCTCACAAGTTTTAGGTGGTAACTTGGGGGTGACCGATAGCCTGCAACTGCCACAGTTCATTCTGGTCCCCGAGTTGGCCCAGCCTCCTGGGCCACGTTTGGCCTCATCTCAATGACAGCTGCTGTTAGACTAGGTTGGAGAAGCCTGCTCCCAGGCAGGGCCTGTCTGATGGGTGAATGTTAGTGAGGGCTAGGGTCTCAGGAAGGGCTGTCCAGAATACGCAGTGTGGAGGGGCCTTGGTCCAGGCACTGACCCCTGGCCTGGGTGGGAGTCCGTCGAGCCCAGAACCTGCGGGCCTGAGCTGAGGGCAGGTTCTCAGCTATCCCCCTGTATCCAGCCTTTAAGAATTATACATTTAAGGTTACATCTTTCAAACAAGGTCCTCCAGGGAATCAGGGTGGCTGATTGCAGGCTGCAGGTGTTTGACTGGCCTAAGGCTTTCTGTCGCACGTCAGCTGAACTGGAGTAATAGACAAGACAGGCAGATAAACATAGGAAAATGCATACTGCACTGTATACACAGTCCTGATGCAAAAGTCGTGGGATTAAAGCAAGGGAAACTGTTCTTAAACCACGTCTATGGAATCTTATGGTAAATGAGTAGAGTTGGAAAACCAGGAGAGTTGTGGAAAGAACCTAGTATTGGAGCTGGATCTTAGTCTTCTTTGTGGCACTAGGTTTTACCCAGACACTAATTTGGGTTTTAGTCTTGGTTAATTTGAGAGCAAATTAACCAAGACTAGAAAGATGAGCTATAGAAAACAGAGAAACAGCAGCAATAATAACAGCAAACATTGTTGAACACTTAGGATTAACCTCTGCACAAACCTAAGAGGTATATACCCTTTATTCTCATTTTACCAAAGAAAAAACAGGCAGGTTGAGCAATCTGCCCAAGGTCACACAGCAATTTTGTGCCAGAAGACAAATCCAGTTCTTGAGTTTATTCTCGTAACATTAGCATGTTTGTTATTGGTCTCCAGTGGCCGCTGCTCTGGAATCAAGTGTGGACAAACAGAGCAACACTCGAATGCTATAGTCTTAAAACACAGACTCACATTTTCAATAGCAGGAGAAAAACATCAAGTTAATACAAGCCTCCAGTTCAGCTGAAAAGAGTTTTTTCCAACCAAACGTGACCTGACAGTAGTGTCTTCGCTTCCATTCTATCTCCTTTCTTCAAACAGAAGGGAGAGAAGGCAATAGATACCTCAATACTTCTGTGGTGTAGGCCAAGTGGGTCTTCCATAGGTCCCGCTTTTTTCCTAGAGTCCTTTGCTCTCAGAACACCCCAGGGCCTTTCTCATGTACTCTCTCCTTATTTATCTTTCCAACACTGCCCTTTTGTCTTACAGGAAAAAAGAACCAGGAAAGCTCAAAGCACTGCCTCTCCAGGCGACATCCCCTCTAAGACCACAGCTCTAAACTAAATTCTGGGTGAAATTTCATCTATTCAGTCCACGCTAGAGAAATGCACAGAGAGTCATGAAAAACAAAACCAGGGTACCAGTGCCCCTTTGGGGAAGTGAGGAACCAGAGAAGCCTTCAAGAATGAGATGATCCCTGTGCTGATCATCAATGCAGGAGCAGGAACAAGCAAGACAGGAGTGGAGGAGGGCAAGCCAGGCAGATGGGAGATCGCGAACTGAGCCCAGGATCGAAAGACATCCTAGCGTGGGTCCTCAATGCGAGCATCAGGATGGTGCTGACAGGCGGAGCTCCTGAGGAGGAGAGCAGGAGCCCAAACACAGGGCTTGTCTGCCTTTGTCCTGTGAGATACAGAATTACTCAGGTATAGTGACACCAGGCCACAACTGGCTTTACAGAGTTCATCTGGCTGATATGATGGATGCGAGGGTTCCCAGACCAGAAGATACGTTAACAGACAGTGGCTAAGAGCTTGTAGCCTAACATCTTAAATATCTCAGATGCAAAACAAGGAAATTTTGCAGCATGGAAGACACAAATAGCCCCTAGAGATGCCTCTGGGGTGAAAAGATTGTCGGATGCTTATGCAGATCTCCAGCCTCCCACAACATTCGTGGAGCCCTGGTCCATGACCCTCCAGGTGCCCAGAGGCTCACATGCACTCAGGAAGGTCTGACCCTGTGATACCTACGTCTGGACCTGTGTCTCCTCTGTCTGTCTTTTTTATTGTTTTGCAGTGAAGGTGTACTAGTTTACAGTTGAAAAAAAAAAATATGAATACCTTGAAAACACATTTATAAAAACCATCCGAGAAGAATCCCAACCTTTCACAGAGCCCAAACCATCTCTGGATTACAGGAAGTCATTACAAAAGCAAGAAGATACTCGACAGGGATGAGGACACTTTAAGAAAAGTTGACATATTAAATTAAATTTTGAGGCAGTCGCCCCTACAGTTCAGGGTATCCTGAAAAGAAAAGCCAGTTAATGGGATGTTTGAATTATCCAACACATGTTCTGGCCCCATTTAAAAAAATAGGCAAATCTTTAGCAATAGGACCAAGCACTTGTCTAATGGCCACTGGGAGATAAATGGCTTACAATAAAATAAGCTGTATTTGGTAATTAAGATGATGTGCATTGATTCCCACCACTTATCTCTTTTGAAACATCCTTGTAAGAAAGATCAGACAATCAGGCTGCTGAGCTGTCAAAAGGGTGTGTGGGCTGGGAGGGAGGAGGACAGGGAGCAAGGTGAGAGGTGTTTTTTTTTGTTTTTTTTTTTTAAGCGCTGCTAAAATTAACAGTGCTATTTTCACACTTGTAAAGCAGGTAGCTTGATTCTACCTCCAGCAAGGATGCTCCCTCTCCGCAGAGACCAGGGCTTTGACAAAGCCCTGGACAAAGGCAAAGCTATAAAAAAATCCCCATTTACTCTTGTGGAAGAAGTCAACAGCCTCCTCCAGAAGGACTGGGGCCTCATGCAGGGTGCTGTTTGTGAGAAACTTCACATCCTGATGGAGCTTTTCCCCACAGAGATACCCTCCCACTGGCCGCATTCACCACTGAATCTCTGGGCAACAAGGCTGGAGCTGGGTCCAGCATTCGACCCAGGAATGGCGCTGAATCAGTGAGGTGCCTGGTGATGATAAGAGGCAAGCAGCTCGTTTCTCAGCCCTCTCTTTAATCCCTAGCATCTATTGGGTTGCAATGTTCAACTCACTGGAAGAAGAATTTGTGGTCCTGTTTAAATCGGGGCTTTGGGGCTTCCCTGGTCACTCAGATGGTAAAGAATCTGCCTGTGATGCAGGAGACCCAGGTTCTATCCCTAGGTTGGGAAGATCCCCTGGAGAAGAGAATGGCTACCCACTTTGGTATTCTTGCCTGGAGAATTCCATGGCAGAGGAGCCTGGCAGGCTACAGTCCACGGGGTCGCAAAGAGTCAGACATGACAGCAACTAACACTTTTGGAGGATATTTAAAAGAAAAAAGTCAAGTTCTCATCATGGAAACATTCATGTTTATTGAAAGCGCATCTCCCACATTTGGGCCTGAGCAGGGGTTGGGGAGGGGGTTAGATCAGATTCCTGAGAATTGTATACAGATACAATGCTATTTTATTGTATATAGATACAATACATATTTTGGGTTCCAGAAATGTAAGAACACTTATGCTTGCGTGTAAAATCTGGGCATAAAAACAACAGAAAACAAGGATTTTAAAATCTAAGTTGGAGATAAGATGGAATTTATTCGAGGACAGTAGCAGGGACACCCCCCCCACCACCCCGACCCCTCACAAAAAAAGGCAGGGGTGTAGTACCTCACACAGGAAGTGATCAGCAGTAATGTGCAAACCCAATAACCTGAATGCTGACAATGCAACAACTATTCTGCCTTAGTCATTCTTTACCTACTTATCTGCTCTAGAGGAGATGGTTTTAAAGGATATGAAAAGAACACACAGAGAAGCAAAAGCACAAAATGACACAGTCTAAGAGCAGACAACACCAGTGGAGGAGAGTCAGTGTCCTAAATGAATTAAAATGAACTATATTCAGAATCAGATGGAAATCCAGGGGAATATGTATTTTCCCCACATTATTAATGCCCTCCTGTAAGCAGGAGTCACACTCATTGATGTCGCTGATCTCTGACTCATCAACTCTCTATTTCAGAGCAAATCCATTTTTTTCATCTATCTACTTAAACCAAAGAAGTTCTCTGAATTGCCTTTTTCCCGTGTGGGTTGGCATATGGGGGGTGGGGAGGCGACAGGTGGGAGTTTGCAGGGAGAAATGGGGGTGGGGTGGAGTGTAGAGTTTCAGAGACCACAAAGCCTGCTCCCTCCACAATGCCTCCTTGCCCTGTAGCATCTCCACTCTTACAGTTATTACCCAGTGTGGCTAATCAGATTAAAAGTCTTCAAAACAACTCTTTGATCCCCTGTCAAACAAAGGTATGCAAGCAAACAACAAAAAAAGCTGGCAAGATGCTGGTGCTGCACCTGGATGGTGAGAGGAGCGAATAGGACTGTTCTGTGCACCCAGGTACCTCTGAGACCTCCATCTACCTGACAGAGACCTGAAAGATTTCTTGTGGCCCTGGCAATCAGATTTAATGAAGGCTTGGGGCAATTAGCAAGGAAAACACAGCTGAGGTTCTCTGACCATAGACTGCATCCAAGGAAACACAAGTACAGCAGTGGCAAAGGTCTCTGAGTGCTGTAACTGACTACCACAGGGCAGCCCAGCTGTGGAAGGGCTGGAGCACTGGTGACATCACAGTATACAATCTGAGCCCACCTGGGGTGCAGCACTGCGTGTACAGAGAACAGGGTCCGTGTGTCACTGGAACACAGAGGGCATTGAGCCCAAAGCCTCATACACATGAAAAACAGAATGGGAGAGATTTTTTTCCACCATAAATATTTAATTTTCCTGACAGCTCACTATCTGCATATCACAAGGTCCCAATGCATGTGTGTGATTTTCTCTGTTGTCTTTCAAAAGAAAGCAGACCATTTCCTGTGATGCCTTGAAAGTTGCTTCAATGTGCATTGATCCCTTTGATCTAATGAGTGTGTGTATTTTAAAACCAAGTCAGCTCTGCCTCCCTCCTCTATTTGTGGGGAGGAACCAGAACAATGGGGGGAAAACCAGGTTGGTTTCCACCGTTTTCCTGCTGGCCTCTGTCCCTCTTCACGGAGGTTTTGGATGCTGCTTAATTTTTGCTGATGTCTTTTTATCTTAGGCTTCATGTGAATTTAAAAAGAGTTCCATTGATATGCAACCTACTGTGTATTCTGATACCATGCCCGCCCTGTGGCACTGCAGAAGCCTGCAGCTGTCTGAAGCTTAATTATGCATGCATGCATGCAAAGCCCAGATGCTCGGCCAAGAGTGCCTCAACGACTACGGTTTCTCACTTGTTTTTGTTTGAATTATAATTGGGCTGATCTCGATTTCTCAGCCCATTTGTAGCTTCAGCATGTTCCTCTGTGCCTCTGTCGCTACCTCTGCTTGACTTGGCTTCTTATAGAAGGAGCCCTTTGCCAATCTGCCATGCCTCTGAAATCTGAGAAGGGTTATTCATGGGTTTGACAAATCCTTTTACCTACATGGCAATTTTAAAAGGTACAAAAATGACCCTAGCCCCAATCAGTTTTCCTCCAGATGGTTGGTAGCTGGGGCGGGGAGGGGGGGGGAGAATAGTTAACTAAAAGCTGGCATCTGGGTGGAAACAAAGGCGGCTTAGAGCCAGGCGTCTACAATGGAATGGAATACCGGGTATAAAGCTTTACACCTGCTGAAAGAAGGTAATGGAGACCAGCAAAGGCAGGTTTGTTAAGCATGCACATCCTCCATTCAGAGCCTTTTGTGAACAGTCTTCTAGCCTACCGAAGGGATCTGTCTTCAAGAAAGACAGAGCTTCATGTCAGAGTGTGAAACTGGGTATGGCATTGCATAATATACAAACATATTGTATTACCCTGACTTCATCAGGAGGTGGACAAATAGAGTAACTCGCTCATGAAACATGGCAGTTGCTGGTTAATCCTATTTCTGAAGAATACTCAGGATACTTGGTATGATTTTTTAAGTGAAGCATCAAATTAAGTGCCCAGATTTATCTTGTTGAATCAGTATCAGTTCAGTCACTCAGTCGTGTCCGACTCTTTGCGATCTCATGAATCACAGCACGCCAGGCCTCCCTGTCCATCACCAACTCCTGGAGTCCACACAAACCCATGTCCATTGAGTCGGTGATGCCATCCAGCCATCTCATCCTCTGTCTTCCCTTTCTCCTCTTGCCCCCAATCCTTCCCAGCATCAGGGTCTTTTCCAATGAGTCAGCTCTTCGCATGAGGTGGCCAAAATATTGGAGTTTCAGCTTCAACATCAGTCCTTCCAATGAACACCCAGGACTTATCTCCTTTAGGATCTCCTTGCAGTCCAAGGGACTCTCAAGAGTCTTCTCAAACACCACAGTTCAAAAGCATCAATTCTTCGGTGCTCAGCCTTTTTCACTGTCCAACTCTCACATCCATACTTGACCAATAGAAAAACCATAGCCTTGACTAGACTAACCTTTGTTGGCAAAGTAATGTCTATGCTTTTCAATATGCTATCCAGGTTGGCCATAACTTTCCTTCCAAGGAGTAGGCGTCTTTTTATTTCATGGCTGCAATCACCATCTGCAGTGATTTTGGAGTCCAAAGCCATAGGATTATTTTGTGCTACTAAAACTTGAAAGAAAAATGTTATGGAAACATATTGAGGCTTCAAAAGTAAGCAAGAATCTATGCTAGCATAATTAACCATGACAATTTTAAGACATAAAAGTCATCAGGTGAACATTTGTCATTCAATCAGATGATTCCTGTTTGAAGAGTAATTCTTAACAACTAACATTTTCATCTAAGACATCTTACTATCATGTGCCATCACAGTGATTTGAGGCAGATTCTATCATGATTCCCATTTTACAGATATGACCACTGAGATGAAAGAAGACTTTTCTAAGGCTTTTGTGTGGTAGAGCTGGGACTGGGATTGTCTCAGTCCAAAACCCATGCACCTACTAGCTACTGTATTTTGCCCAACTAAGAACATTTATTGAGTGTATTTTAAGTGCCAAACACTGTTATAAGCTCTTTAGAACTATCCTACATGGTAGGTACACTTTTTAACCCCATTTTCTAGAAGAAATCTTCACAATTAACCGCTCTTCTATACCGAAGCTTTTCTCCATAGCCCACCCAGTCTTCCAGCCAAGTGGTCTACCAAACTGACTAGCCCTACAGGATAAGGATTGTAGTATAAGAGATGTGTCTTATACTTAACAGCATTGTCATACAATACAAATAAAGAATTATAATTCCCTGGGATGTACAGAATACTACTACTGTCTTGGAATATTGCTTAGAAAATAAAATTGTTTTGTGGATGTCAGCACTGTATAAAATGACAGGATACATCATACAGATAAGAAGATTTTCATGACCAAAGATGCTATTATTGGTAGGAAAAATGTTTAATTCAAGATATTAAAAACATCTTTTCTTCTACCAGTGGATGGTGACATGGAGAAGAGGAGGGATGAATGGTGGCCTCCCAGGGAATGGATATTTATAGGTATAAAGACTTTTAAGTTTAATTTTCTAGATTGGATAGCTCTAAAATTTTTAAGAAGAAATTAAACAATCACAAGCTTTTTCACCTCTCAATACCAAGTTAGCAACCATATCTAAATTATTAGTATTACTCTACTCAAAGATGAGTCTGTGTCCTAAAGGCCAAAGAGCACCAGAAAGTGGATTTTCATAGTTCATTTGCTTGTGTTCTAAATTTAAGAGGAAAAAAAGAACCTCAAACTCCATGACAGAGATTTCTATCTACAATATCAGCTAACCTCCTTGCTTTTCTGCCAACTGGAAATTAAATTTCTAAGAATCTGTTTTTGTAACTGTGTAACATGATGCTAACCTATGATCCACTAAAATCTGAAGCAATCATATTAAACTCTATTTCTAACATCACAATTTTATGTAACTTTACAGAATGGAATAACCAAAAGAACATTAAATTCTTTGTTCTAATGGAGAGAATTTGGCTTTGTTTGGGCTTCAGACAAAACTGTATTGGAATACCCATTTTGTCTCCTCCGCCTAGTTTTTCCTTGGATATATAGGATTTAACCTCTCTGAAGGTTATTATCTCTATGTAAGATGGTGATCCTAATACTTGCTGCATAAACTTGCCATGAGAACATTTGCAAAGGTTTCAGGGAATAATGTTTATTCAGTTTCCCCCAGACTTTCCTATAAGAAAATTGGAGAATGCCCAAAGGGTAGGGGGACAGTCTTTGACTATTTTGTTAGGATTCATTTTTCTCATATCTTTCTCACTTTCCTGTCTGGGAAATAATAGAAATAGAGTACCAATCAATGGATAGACATGGAAGGGAGAGATGAATTTTCAAAGCCAAGCATAGAATATTTTAGAGTATCAGAGCTTCTGGACAAGTTGTGGCATTAAGGATGATGTTCTGGTTTGTAATTTTATGGACCACTGCTCCACATCTACCTTTCCATTCTTCTCCAAGGAGGGTTTTTCCAAGCCAGTATCATGCTTGGCCCATATCAGATGCTGTCCTTTATCAGGGTACGGGCACTCCAGACCAATGGGAAGGAGTCTAGTTAGAGTTAACCAGGTCAGAAGTCAACCTAAGAGATCCTGCTCAAAAAGATCTAGCCATCGCCAATTCATTCTAATATAGTTTGACACCAGTTTACCCGAGGCTGCCAACAATCATCCATTAAAAGAGATATGAATCAGAACTTAAACTGTAAAGTATTGGTCTTCCCAGTGGTAGGATATCTAGCACCCCTGTGATGAGATAAGCTGAGTGAAAAACATCTTTGGTCTTAATTTTGGCATGTGCATGCTCAGTCGCTTCAGTCACGTCCGACTCTTGGAAACCCAGTGGACTGTAGCTTGCCACGCTTTTCTGTCTATGAGATTCTCCAGACGAGTACACTGCAATGGTTTGCCATTTCCTCCTCCAGGGGATATCCCTGACCTAGGGGTCAAATCCACATCTTCTGCATCTACTACATTGGCAGGTGGGTTCTTTACCACTGGCTCCCCTGGGGAAGCCCTAATTTTGGTAATAATGTGTAATGAGTTGCTCTTTTCTGAGAAGTTAATGCAAACTAAAGTATTATAAACTAGTAATTCATTCATTCAATAAATATTTGCTGGAAGCTTACCAGTTCCTCCTCTGCTCTAAGCTGGAGATACAGCAATGACCAAAATACCAAGATATACACTTTCATGAAGCTTATGTTCTGGTGACATTTTAGTGAGTTGAGAAGGACATTTTCACTTTCTAATAAGAAACAGCAAACATTTGATCTGTAATTTAGCTAGTAGGCTTACTTTTCTAACTGTCAGATCTTGGAGGCAGTTCAGGATGGTAAAATAGGAAGATCCCAAACTCACCTCTTCCCACTGAGGCAATGAAGCTACAGCTACAGATTGATCAATTCCTTCTGAAAAAGACCTGCAAACTAGCTGAGTAAGTCCTCCATAACAAAGGGTAACCGCATTGAAAAACATACCACAGGGGTTCAACAGTAGACTAGATGATGCAAAGAAAGAATTAGTGATCTGGAGAACAAGGTAAGAGAACTCACCTGAAACAAAGCAGGAAAAAGAAAAAAATTTTAAAAAGTGAAAAATTTTAAGGGACCTACGGGACAATATCAAGCAGAGTAACTTTTGCATCACAGGGGTCCCAGAGAAGAGCGAGACAATGAGGCAGAAAACTTATTTAAAGAAATAATGACTGAAAACTTTCCTAACCTGGGGAAGGAAATAAACATCCAGATCTAAGGGGCCCAGAGAGTCCCAAACTATGAATTCAAAGAGACCCACACCAAGTCACATAATTAAACTGTTGTCAACAATAAAACAAAGAACTTTAAAAGCAGTAGGATAAAAACAACTTGCTCCATAGAAGAGAACTCTCAAAATACTATCAGCATATTTTTCAGTAGAAACTTTGCAAGCCAGTAGGGAGTAGCATGATCTATTTAAAGGGCTAAAAGGGAAAAAAAAATCTTCAAACCAAGAATACTCTACCCTGTAAGGTTATCATTAGAAATTGAAGGAGAAATAGAGCTCTCCAGACAAATGAAAGCTAAAGGAGTTCATTACCACTAAACTGGCCTTATATAAGAAATGCTACAAGAATTTCTATAAGTTGACTAAGACACTAATAACTAATTGACTAAGACACTAGTAACAAGAAAACATATACCTTCAAAAGATAAAAATCTCACTGGCAAAGTTGGACATACAATCAAGGTAGTAAATTAATCACTTACAAAGTTAGTATGAAGGTTAAAAGACAAAAAAAATAATAAAAATCTAGAACTACAATAGCTAGTTAAGGGATATACAAAATAAAAAGATGCAAAATGTGACATCAAAAACATAAAACTTGGAAGAAAGTATAAAAATGTAGAGTTTTAAGTATGTTCAAACTTAACTTGCTATCAACTTAAGATAGACTGACATATACATGTGTGTCATGTGTGTGCATATGTGTGTGTGTGTGTAGGCTATTATATGTGAGCCTCATGGTAATCATAAAGCAAGAACCTATGGCAGATACACACAAAAAATGAAAAAGGAATCTAGGTATAACATTATAGAAAGTCATCAAAACACAAGGGAAGAAAGAAAGATAAGAATAAAGGGATAGGGATTTCCTTGGTGGTCCAGTGATTAAGAATCTGCCTGTCAATGCAGCAGACATGGGTTCGATCACTGGTCCAGGAAGATTCCACATGCTGCAAGGCACCTAAGTCCATGTGCTGTCCCAACTATTGAGCCCCTGTGCCACCGTTACAAAAGCCTGCATGCCCTAGAGCCCGTGCTCTGCAGCAAGGGAAGCCACCACAATGAGAAGACCATGCACCACAAGGAGACAGTAGCTCTACTTGCCACAAGTAGAGAAAGCCCATGTGCAGCAACAAAGATCCAGAGCAGTCAATAAAGAAATAAAATAAAGAATAAAGGGACAGGACTTCCCTGTTGGTCCAGTGGTTAAAACTCTGCCTGCCAATGCAGGGGACACAGGTTCAACTCCCTGGTCCAGGAAGATTCCACGTGCTGTGGGGCAACCAAGTCTCTGCACCACAACTACTGGACTCTAGCATCCCCAAGGCACAACTACTGAGCCTGCGTGCCGCAACTAATGAATCCCTCCTGCCCTAGGGCCCACGCTCTGCAGCAAGAGAAGCCACCCCAACAAGAAGCTTGCATCCTGCAACTAGAGAGAACCTGTTTGGTACAACTAGAGAAACCTTGAGCAACGAAGGCCCACCGCAGCCAAAAAAGAAGACAAAGCACACAAACACACACAAAAGAATAAAGGAATAGAGAGGAACTACAAAACAGCCAGGAAACAATGAACAAAATGACAATAAGTATATAACTACCAATAATTACTTTAAATGTAAATGAACTTAATACTCCAGTAAAAACATGGAATGGCTGAAAAGATAAAAAACAAGAACCATCTACATGCTGTTTAAGAGACTCACTTCCAATAAAAGGACACACACAGAAAGAAAGTGCAGGGATAGAAAAAGATGTTTTATGCAAATAGAAGCCAAAAGAATTCTGGGGTGGTTATACTTTCATCAGTATAAAACAGACTTTAAATGACAGACTTTAAAAGGACATCTGTAAGAAAAGAAATAGATGGGCATTACATAATGATAAAAGGGTCAGTCCAGCAAGAAAGATGTAACATTTGTCCTATCTATGCACCCAACATGGGAGCACTTTAGGATTAATGTGAATATTAACAGATCTAAAATGAAAAACATAGTAATATAGTACACTACAGAATAATGAGGGGCTTAATACCCCATTTACATCGATAGATGTAGCATTCAGATAGGAAAGTCAATAAGGAAGCATTGGCCTATAACCACACATTAGACCAGATAAACTTAATAGATATCTACATAACATTCCATCCAAAAACAGCAGAATGCACATTCTTTCAAAGTACACATAGAACTTTCTCCAGGCTAGATCACATGCAAGTCCACAAAACAAGTCTCAAATTTTAAGAAAATTGAAAGGATAATCAAGCATCTTTTATTATCTTCTCTGACCATATTGGTATGAAACTAGCAGTTACAAGAAGAACTTGGAAAAATTACAAATACATGGAGATTAAGCAATATACTACTTAATAACCATTGGTCAATTAAGAAATCAAAGCAGACCTTCCTCAAGAAACAAGGAAAATCTGAAATAATCTAAGTTTACACCTAATGGTACTAGAGAAACAAGAACAAACAAAGAAAATAGTAGAAGGAAGGAAATGATAAAAATCAGGATGAAAATAAATAAAATAGAGACTAAAAAGAAATAGGAAAGATCAATGAAACTAAGAGCTCCTTCTGTGAAAAAATAAAAATAATCTTGATATTTTTATCTAGACCTGAGTAAAAAAGAGAGAAGACAAATAAGATCAGAAATTAGAGAAGTTACAACTGATATTAAAGAAATACAAAGGATCCTAAGAGAAAACTACTAACACTTCTATGCCAACAAATTGAACAACCAAGAAGAACTGAATACATTCCTAGAAATATATGATCTTCTGAGTCAGGAAGAAATAGAAAGTCTGGATAGACCAATTATTAGCAAAGAGATTGAATCAGTAATCAAACCCCAAATCAAACCCCAAAATACAAAGTTCAGGACCAGGTGGCTTCACTGATGAATTCTACAAAACATTCAAGATTTAATATCTATTCTTCTCAAACTCTTCCAAAAAACTGAAGAGGAGGAAATGCTCCCAAACTCATTTTATGACATTAACATTTCTCTGATACTAAAACCAGACAAGAACCCCACCTGCCAAATTAGATCACAGGCTAATATTCCTGATGAACATAGATACAAAAATCCTCAACAAAATATGAGTGAACTGAATCAACAATACATAAAAGGATCATACACCACAATCAAGTGGGATTTATTCCAGGGATGCAAGGATGGTTCAACATTCCAAAAAATCAACATGAGACCTTGAATTAACAAAATTAAAAATACAAAACAAAACAAAAAGATTCACACAAAGATCTCAATAGATACAGAAAAGTATCTGACAAAATTCAACACCCATTCATAATAAAATTGGCTTTTTTAATTTTTTTTTTTTTTTTACAGACGTGGAACAAATATTTCTAAAATTTGTATGGAACCACAAAAGATCCTGTATAGCCAAAACAATTTTGGGAAAGAAGAACAAAGCTGGAGGGATCATGAGCCCTGATTTTACACTATACTACAAAGTATAGTCATCAAGACAGTATGGTACTGGCAAAACAACAGACACAGAGATCAGTGGAACAGAATAGAGGGTCCAGAAAGAAACCCACACATGTATAGTCAATTATCTACAGCAAAGGAAATAAGAATGTGCAATATGGAAAGAACAGACTCTTCAATAAATGGGCTCAGAAAACTGGACAATCATATCAAAAAGAATGAAACTGGACCACTATCTTACACCATACACAAAAGTTTACTCAAATGGATTAAAGACTTGAATATAAAACCAGAGACCATTAAACTCCTATAAAAAAACATAATTGGAAAGCTCCTTGACAAGAGTCCAGCAACCTGTTTTTTGGAGCTGACTCCAAAGGCAACGGAAGCAAAAGCAAAAATAAACAAGTGTGACTATATCAAACTAAAGACCTCTCCACAGGAAATTAAATCAGCAAAATGAAAAGGCAGTCTACTGAATGGGAGATGATATTTGCAAATCATATATTCAATGAAGAGCTAATATCCAAAATGTATGGTTGGCACTTGAACAACATGGGTTTGAACTTCATAGGTCCACTTTTCCATGGGGCTTTTTCAACCAATACATACTGCAGGACTATGCAATACGCAGTTGTTTGAATCTGCAGATGGGGAATTATGGCTGTGAAGGGCCAACTCTAAATTATGTGCCAATTTACAACTGCATGGAGGACTGGTACCACACCCCGAGTTGTTCAAGGGTAAACTTTATAAAGGATTCATACAACTCAATCACAAAAGACAATTCAATGAAAAAATGGGCAGAGGATTTAAATAGACATTTTTCCAAAGAAGACATCCAAATGGTCAATGGGCATATGAAAAGATGCTCAACATCATTAATTATCAGGGAAATGCAAGTAAAAGCCACAGCAAAATATTACCTTACACCTCTTATAACGGCTATTATCAAAAGGACGAGAAACAAGTGTTGGCCAAGATGTGGAGAAAAAGTAACGCTCGTGCACTGTTGGTAGGAATGTAAATAAGTACCACCACTAACGTGGAAAACAGTATGGAGGTTCCTGAGTAAACTACCATAGGATTCAGCAATTCCACTTCTGGATATTTAACTGAAGAAAACAAAAACACTTATTAAAAAAAAAATATATATATATATATATATATTCACCCCTGTGTTTATTGCAGCATTATTTACAATAATCAAGATATGGAAACAATCTAAGTACCCATCAATGGATGAGCAGATAAAGAAGAGATATATGTATATATATGAGTTCTATATATATGTAATATGTATTTATAATACATTGTTAATTATCCATAAAAAATTAAATCGATTTTTTTATTTGCGACAACATGGATGGACTTTGAAAATACTATGCTAAATGAAGTAAGCCAAATTCCATATGATTTCACTTATATGTGGAATCTAAAAAACAAAACTCATAGGTCCAGAGAACAGGTTGGTGGTTACCAGAGAGGAGGTCAGTCTAGGTGAAGAGGATCAAGAAGTACAAACTTCCAGTTATAAAATGAGTAAGTTATGGTGATATAAGTATAGGACAGTGATTACCCTCAATGATATCATGTTGCAAATTTGGAAGTTACTATTCAATCTTAAAAGTTTATATCACAAAATTTTGTAACTCTGTGACAGTGACTAGACTTACTGTGGTGATTGTTTCACAAGTATATGAACGCCAAAACTAATGTCATGAAACTCATGTCATGTTGTATGTCAATTGTACTTCAGTTAAAAAAAAATTCAAATCTTGTCAGCCTCATAAATCATACCCTCCTAACGTTCCCCTGATATTCATCACCCAGCTTATTTCAATACCTGAGTGACTCCAAGCCCTCTGCTTCACAGTGCAGGCCATTACATTTCTATATATCCCATATTAATTAGGAAATCCTTTTAAAAAATGATCAAAAATCTCCTTCATCCTAGATTTCTCTCTGAAACTACACAGTGTTGCCACATAAAAGATGGAGGTGCTGTGAGTTCCCAGTCAGCAGTATGATGCTCACCTTAAAAGGAGAGCTTGGCTTCATTCCTGGGGTAGTGGAAAAGAAAAGCCTAGCTTTATATAGCTAAGTGGGCAGCACAGGGGCCCCCAGCTCTCCTACATTCCATAGGTGATACTTTTTCATTTTCAAGTTTACTTTCTGAGACTCTCGCCAATCAAATCGCTTTTTGTCTTCCACCAAGTTCAGAGACTTAAAAAATATGAAGAGAAGCAGTAGATTAGGTACCTGCCTTCTGTAGGTAGTTTTCACAGTGTCTTTTTATGGCATCTAAGAGAATCATTTTTTATTGAATAATGTAGTTCATGACAGTTTTGAAATGTAACCATTCAACACCTGTATTTTAGGTGAGTATACGGTAACAATAAAGAAACACACACACTCACGCACACACACCATACAGGCAGGGTCGATCAAGATTGACTTTTCCCCTAGGATGAAAGTGAGGTATTTGTGTGGAAACAGGAAGGTCCTTCCCCCAACAAGTCCACAGTTAGAAGAGAAGCTTTATCTTTACTTCAAAAAGTTGCTGTTCATTACAGCATCCGTGTCAGAGACCAATAATAATAAAACAAAAAAAGCACCAGGGAGAGTGATTACTGTGTTCCTCCAACACAAACAAATTGTTTTCCTAAGGATGAACACAAAGCTTTGTATCCACTAGATTAAGCACGTTAACTATAACCCTGTCTCCGGGCCACACTGAAGAAGAAAAGGAAGAACAAGAGATTATACACACAACCTACATATAATATATATATAATGAATATTAGCTACCCCACAGTAAGGTTAATTGTGGCTCCTCTGAACACTTAATCTGCAAGCCGTTGATAAATCCCACCCTGAATAGAAGTGGCTCGTATTTAGGTCACACAAAGTCATTGCCGTTTTTTAATTTAAACCACGCACTAGATTAAAACACAAGAGTATTTCAGGAGGACAATTCCGAAGCCACAGCAATAGGCTGTCATTTGGCGTAAAAAGTTTCCACAGCACACCCCAGGGACATGTTAATCAAAGCTTTTTAATGGATTCAGTCTGATCTGTGACAGGCTTTGTTCCAAAGATGGCATTTGCTGGAGAGAGCTGCAAGTTATCAATAAGACACAGTAATTGCAGGGAGTGATGGAGCTGTGTTTCTGGGGCTTTCTACCATCCAGCTCTTTTTTTTTTTTTTTTTTTAATCAGTTGAGGCAAAAATGTCTTGCCGTAGAAGTCAAGGCATGACTTGGTTTTTCCTTTAATCACCCAACAGAGAATAAAGGGAAATTAAACAATAACAACAAAAGAACTGACCTTAATTCATTTTTCTTTTTTTTAAAAAAAAAGAACCCACACACCACCTCCTTCTGTTTCTCCTCCTTGTTAAATCTTTGTCTTAGACTTTTAAGCCAGGGCTGGGCAGCAAGTCTTTTAACCTGATCCAATAAATCTATTTTAATCAGAGGCAGCCTTGGGAAGCTCCTCTGTGGGCTGGTGCAGGGCCTTCTCCACCAAGTTCTCTGTTATTCTGAAATCAAAGCAGCCAGAGGCTAAATTAATGACAGAGGATCACGATGATCACCTATCAGGGATAGTTAGCTTTTCAGCCTCTTAAGAAGGTTAAAATACTCCCTGTCGGATGGAAGGTGTCTCAGTGCCCATTCAAGAGGGTCATGTCTTAGGAACTGAACGGCTGCTTTCTTTAGTCAGTCACAACAGTCACTCTGGAAAACCAGAACCATTCCCTAAGAGATATGAAGGTAGTTGAGCAGGGGCATGAGGGACAGAGAATTCAAGAAGGAATCAGCCTCATTTATGGTGCCTTTTCACAACCACGTGGCCACCTTCATCTCCAGTCAAGTCCCTGAGCTCGTATGTCACCACTGAAGACTCCCACACCTGCCTAGCCAGTATCAACACCTCAGAAAACAAGGAAAGAGCAACCAGACATCCACAGCTCAGCCTGAAAGGATCTTTTACTGTTTCCCAGTGTGTTAATGTCTATGCCGCTGTTACCTCGGTTCCCCCGGCGGTGGTCGGGGTGATTTATCAAACTCTTCAGCTAGACACACACTGCTTGCCTTTCCCTGCCTTTGACCAGGAGATAAAACAGTCTAGAGGTACAAACATGGGACCGAACACTTCTGACGCTGTGCCTCTTATTTACACACTCCATGTTTCCTGAAACAAGTCCAAACTCCTGAGTGGGCTCTTTAGGACTGATGACAAATGACTTTTTCAGTCTCGTTTCTTCTCAGCCCCACTGTTGGACCTCTGTTGCTCACATAACGTGTCTTGTAATTTCATCCCTCTTGTCTTTGTTTCTAACATTCCTTCAGCCTGAAATATCTTTCCCCTCATTCTCCACTTATCAAATCCTTAGCCTGCAGGCCCCATTCCAATGCCATCACCCTGGTGAGGTCGGAATGAACCCAGACAAGGGACAGAGCCGCAGAAAGGCAGGGCACAGGGTCACGGTGCCAGGGACCTGTGCTGTCATAAAGCTTTAGGGAGACGACTCAGCCCCCCTGGGCAAAAAGTCATTTGTTCTCAGAAGTCCATAGTCGACTGCTTCCAAGCAAAAGCAAACCTCTAAAACTGAGGGAAGAAAAAAGAAAAGAAACTAACCTGGGTTCTGCTGCTGTGACAGTCAAGCAGGGTGCACACTCAGAAGCCACTCAAGAAACCCTACGCCTGGCCGTGGGCTAGCATATAGGGACGCGACACAGAACGAGGTCCTTGCTGAGACGGCAGGAGACACGGCTTTGCCTTCCAGTGTCCATTTCCCATCTTTGGTTAACAGTTCCTTGATTATCCTTGAAGACAGTGGTACTCAAACTTTGGGGCTTCCCAGGTGTCTCAGTGGCAAAGAATCCACCTGCCAGTGCAGGAGACGCAAGAGACACAGGTTGTATCCCTACGTTGGGAAGCTCCCCTGGGGAAGGAAATGACGACTTACTCCAGTGTTCTTGCCTGGAAAATCCCACGGACAGAGGAGCTTGACGGGTTACAGACCATGGGGTCACAAAGAGTCGGACTTGACTGAGTGACTACGCATGCACTTTAGATCAAACTTCAGATCATTAGAATCATCTGAAGGCTTGTCAAACACATTGATAAGCCCACCCCCTTGCTCTTCTACCCAATAGGCCTGGAGTGGGGCTAGATAATTTGCATTTGTAACAAGTCTCAGGTGATGCAAATGGTGCTGGCCCCACCAGAGCACGGGCTGAGAACCTCTGCTTTGGGAAAGCACCTGATCCCCCTTCTCTCTGTTGTGTGGAGTGTGGATTTAAGGGCAACAAGAGAAGAGGAAAGAAAGGAGACTGGTTAAGAGCTGAGTGCTAAGGTATTCATTCAATAGAGATGACAAGGGTCCGAAGTAAGGAAGTGGATGGAGGAGTGAAGAGAGAAAAGAGAAATTGAACGTTGACTGACTAACTAAATTTGGGAATGAGAGAGAGAAGAGTCTAGAATGTCCCTACATCTTGGACTTAAGAAATTAAGAAACTCGTATCTCAGAGAGGGTCTGTTGTATAAGAGGTTTGTGCTGGATAATTGGTAAGAGGAGGGAGACAATGAAGCTGAAAAGTTGATACATGGGGAACCATGGGGCTAAATAAGCAAAGACATGTTAACGTATAAGAGGACAGGCCTGGCTCATACCCTGGGACACAGAGAGGGCAAAGGGAGAGGGCTAAGGAAGATCATTTTGTGGACAGAAAGTTAAGAAATTGGGGGAATTCTCACTTGACATTTCGTTTCCTATGTAAGACAGTTAGTTGTTACCTAAAACAAGACGACATGCTTTTCTGGGAGTAAGGGAAAGGATTTGGATTCTCGCTTGCTCTCTTTCCACAGGTGAGCAGAGCCTGCTCTGATCTGAATGTTTGCATCCCCTGCTCCCTACACCCCTCCCCGCCATCACCAAATTCATATGCTGAAATCCTAATTCTCAGAGGTAATGGTATTAGCAGGTGGGGCCTCTGGGTAGTAAAATAGTCAAGGGTGGAGCCCAGGTGAATGGGATAAGTTATTTTTATAAAAGAGACCCCCACAGAGCCTCCTGGCCCTCTCTTCCTTGTGGGGACACAAGGAGAGGTCTGTGACTGGGCAAAGGGCCCTCACCTGAGCATGTTGACACCCTGATCTCGGACCTCCAGCCTCAAGAACTGTGAGAATTAAGTCTCTGCTATTTACAAATCACAATGTTATTTTCCTGAAGCAGCCAAAATGGACTGAGAGTCCCAGAGAAGACGCTTCTCCACCCATGTTTCTTAAGCTTCTCCACCTGTTACTACCTGCCAATGCCACATTTCAGGAGCGGGATGGACCCTGGCCTCATACTCTAAATAACTAACAACCCACCACCAGGGAGCTTCCAGTTTTGTCAATACCTGTCATAAAAGTCTCCAAAACACAATTCACTTTAGCTACTATTTAAAGTCATTTAAAATCTAAGCCAGCAGTCCCCAACCTTTTTGGCACCAGGGACCGATTTCACAGCAGACAATTTTTCCACCAGCTGAGGGTGAGGGTGGACAGTTTCAGGATGATTCGAGCACATTACAGGTACTGTGCACTTTAATCTAAAGCAATCGCTGATCTGACAGGAGGTACCCAGTCCTCAGTCTGGAGGTTGGAGAACCCTGGTCTAAGCAACAGAGTCTCTCTGTGAAACCCTCTCCTTCCACAAAGATGCTACATTTCCCCAGAGGTAGAAATCATCGCTCTAGTCCATTTTCGATGCAGACAGATCCCATTTCAAAGCATGTCTCACAATGGCTGTTGGATAAAATAAAGGCCCCTCAGCACAAAGCTCTCAGCAGCGTGCATGGGCCTGCCATCGTAGAGAGTAAGAGGAGATATTCAGAGTCGAGTTACACAGCCCTGGTGTAGAAAAGCTTCCTGAATGGGTAACCAGAGAAGATAACATATATAGAAACACTCACCTGTTCTCAGAAACCAGAAGGATTTGTTTTTGTGTATAGGTGGAAAAAAATTGATTCTGGGAACAGAAGCTTTCATTTTCCCAAAGTAAAAGCAAGCACCTGCCATTCACCCACCCACCCCCTACCCACACAGGCATGTGCACACGTGATATGCCTCACACACATTCTCACAAAACTAGGAGTGGGCAGGAAATGTCAAGGAAACTAAAAGTAATGTTGATCAATGTGCCACAACTAACCGTGATTTTCAGTCTGTTTTTTTAAAAAAAACTAATATGTAAATAACCGACTTGCCATCTTTAGTTATATACAGCAACAAAAATCTTGGTCTGCTTAGGAGCTGTGGGCCCGTGTCTATGACAGTCGCTGGAAGCACAGCGTCTCCTCAGCAGGCTACCTTATCACACAAAGACCTGCGGGCCCAGTCTTCTACTTGCTCAGAATAAATCGCAACCAGACACTTTGTCTCCAGTCCCCACTTGGTGTCTATCTCATTTTGCAGCTGGCGAGTACAGCGGTCCAATAGGACCAAAGGATAGTCAGTCCTTCCTTAAATTTTAAGAAGAGCTACCATTAATGCAACTACCACCATGAGACTAACTGCCTTCTAATTCAATCCCTAAGCTTAAAGTTAATGAGACTATTCTTAAATTTAATAGTTTAAGAAGGTTTCCAGCAACTGAATAGAGCAAGAGAAGATCATGCAATTAAATGCAGTGGTCAAATTTTCAACTCAGGATTTCAAATCTTGGACGGGGACTCCCTACCTCTTCTTGCCTCTAGCATCCTGCACTCCCTTGGCCCTCACTCTCAGCCGACAGCTTTACTGCATACCTCATTAAGAAAACAGTAATGTAACAAGGCCACTGGTGCAGGGATATTCACAAGGCACCGTTTTTAATTGCAAAAAATCAGATGTCCATAACTTGGAGAAGAAATTAATGCATTATGGTATATTAACACAATGAAATGCAGTATAGCAGTAAAAAGGAATGAACAGAATCTACACACATTAACATGGACAAATTAATAAACACACTGTTGAATGAACAAAGCAAGTTCCAGGCTTTAAGAAAATAAATAAAGGAAACAAAAATAAAACACAAATCCTTCATCTTACCACCCCTAGCCCACATTCCCACTCTGCTCTTCCTTCTTCCTGACCACTGAAGACCTCCTTTCACTAAAAGCCAGCCTCTCTATTTTCCTATTTTATCACTTCTCCAGGATTTCTCTCCTAAAGTCACCTTCTACTTCTGCATCATCAACCTCCCACTTTCAGATGGGAAATCCTCACTGGAGTTGCTCCCTCATTGAAAGAAAACAAAGCCAAACATCTTCTCCCCACATGTCTGCCCAATCCCTCTACAGTCTTTCCCAGTAAACCCTCTCAAGGTGGTCTACAAGTGCTATCTCCACTCCCTCATCCTAGCACATTCTCAAGACCCCATTCTGTCCTCCTCCCCTCACTCCCACCAAAACTATCTTCACTGAGGTAGCCATGGAATTCTATTTCACCAGACCCAATGGATGCCTTACCAGACCTTTCAGCGGTGCTCCAAATACTGATTTTTCTTCCTCATGCTTGCCTTTGTTGGTCTTATATTCTCTCAGAGTTTCCCTCCTATCATATCACATGCTTCTTCTCTGTCTTTTTTCCTGATTTCTCCTCCTCTGGATGACCTTGAGAATCAGCCCTGGATCTTGTCTCCCTTCCCAGATGATACTTACCTACATGTGTTTCAAAATCATCTTTTGCTGATGACTTGAAAGTTGATGTACTTAGTTGAGACCTCTCCTCTGAGCTCCACACTTGTGATTCTACCCGCCTAACTGATGTCTGTGCTTGTATTTCCAATGGACAATTTAAACTATGTCAGTAACAGAACTCTTGACAGTTTCCCACCAAAACTTTTCCCAACTCCTCTAATAGGTCTTCCTATTTCAGTAATAACAAAAGCTGATGTGTATTCAATGCATGCAAAGTGCCAATAACCAAGCCATCTACTGCTTAACCTCCTTTAATGCTCATAGCATTCCTATTGAATAGATAATTTTATTATTCCTATTTTATAGAGGAGAAAAACCAAGGCACAGAGAGGTTAACTTTGCTAAGGTCAAACAGCTAATAAGAATCTTAGATGAGATTAGGAGCCAGGCATTCTAGTCCAAGGGCCAAGGCTTTTAAGCAATACAATATAGTATCTTCTCCCCCAGAAACTCTTAAAAGTTTCATTAATTAGTCTTTTCCCTAAATCCCCTTATTCTCAGTCATCAACAAGTCCAGTTAACTCCAGTTCTAAAGGATATTATGGAACCCTCCACTTCTCTTCACATACTCTACCACCACTGTGGTCTTGTGTACAGCCTCCTAACTGATTTAACCTCACTTTTTCTACCTCTGAGCCGCTCACCAAGTTACTCAACTCAGGTTCATCTGTTGGCCACTCAAAAACCAATCATTGAGAGGCAAGTGTCAGTAGAAAGGAAAGATGCTTTAATCAGCAAAGCTAGTCGTCTTGGGGGAAGGTGGACTCATGTCCCAAGACCAACTCTGAGCATTCTGCTCAGCCAAGACAGCTTTAAGGGGAAAAGGGGGAAAGAATCGCAGTGAATCATTAAGGCATGAGGTTGGATTCTGTGTCATTCTCCATTGTGTGCACTGACTCTTCAGTTTTTCACTTGCCTGCATGATCTGCCAGCAGGATTCCTAAGAGGACTTATGGGGGTAGGGAACCAGTCATTCTTTAATTCCTTAATCTTCATCCTTACTTCTTTAATCTAGGAAAAGAATCAACAGGTTTGTCAAGGCACGATGTGCATTCAGGAGAGCGTAAGTCAGGAGTTAGGTGGAATTGCCTAGTGATTTCATTTCTATACTTAGGTTCTTATAAGGTCAGAGTGGAACAGAAATGGGCAAAGAGCAAAGGGGAAAAAGAGATGCTTTCAACCATGGATGGACAAGCATATTAAAAAGGGAAGATTATATCATTCTGAAATTTAAAAACCATCAAGGGCATACCACTGTAGTTAGACAAAAACATAACCTTCTCAGAGTGCCCTCCAGGGCCCTGCATTTCCCTCCAACTTCTTCATAAGCCACACGTCCCCACCTCACAGTTCCTCACCCCTGCTGGCCTCCTTTCAGCACCACAAATGCACCAGGGTTCCCCCTCCTTGCTACGTGGAGTGCCCTGTCCACCTGACTGCCTCCTGCCCACCATTCAGATCACTCCTGAGAAAGAGTCCCCTTCAACACTCGACCTACAGTAAGGTTCCAGTGGATGCACTATTTGTTTTTCCATTTTCTTGGTTTTCTTTAAAAAAAAAAAAAAAGAAAAGAAATAATCCCCTCTCCCCAAGAAGCTCCACAAGGTCTGACCCAGGTCTTTCTTGTTCCTTATGAAAATGCTTATGTTCAGGACAGCACCCAGCAGAACCGAGTCCCTCAGTAAATCTTAAGTAATTAATATACTGATTCTTGGTTTTTAAAGTATCTTAAATGGATCAGGAATCTTGAATTTTAAGGTTCCATTGTTCCTGAAAGGGAGACTGATTATTGTGAATCACAAGAAAATTAGAAATACTTATTTCTGAAAGAACTAAAGGGGGAAAAAATTTTTATTTGGATGAACAAGAATGTAAATTGTTGAGGGAAGCTTAGCTCAGCAGAAAAAATAAAATTTATGTTCATTGCCTTTATGAGCTAATGGGGTATATGGGATCCTCTCAACCTGAAAAGTGAATAAGAAATTTAATTTAATAAAAATGTTTAAAATCCTAGTCAACAATTATAAATTCTATAACACAGGAATAATGTGGAGCATTATTAATAAATAGTATACCATGAATAAGATGTAAATGCATCATCTAAACTGTTAGACTTTCTGAAAAAAAGCATGAAGTTGACTTTGTCCCTGAGGTTTCTGCAATTCTCACTGAAAACAAGAGTATTTGTTGCCATAAATCAAGACCTCCACTTTAGACTTCCTAACAGGCAGTGAGAACTGCGCTACTAATATTTGCTGGGTTCAACGATGACTCTGTTCAGTGTCATCTTGGGGCCAGTAACTCCGGCAGAGACAGCTTAAAAGACGTAATGTACTGCTCTGTTATGGAATGCTGCCTATCTCGCCAGCATCCTGGGCTGCCTTGTCTATTTGCTACATTCTTTGATATTGCACACCCAAAACACTCCACTTGCTCATTCACTAACTTAAGCATTGATTCAGAAAATAAATCTTGAGAATCTAAGCTACGCCAAGCACTGACCCAGAGGTTGGGGTTCAAGCAGGGAGTAAAACAGACAAGGCCCTGTCTTATAGAGCTTTTACCTCATAGAGGATGGTAGTGATAAGCATGTTAACAACCTTAGAAACTCTGAAGAACATGAAGAAAATAAAACAAGGAAACAAAAGAAATGAGTGAGTGGGGCCCTGTTGGGGTGAGAACTGTGTACAGAGATAGAACAGAAGTTGGGGTGCTCGGAGGTGGACTCTCTGAACAGGCTACATTTGATCCAAGGGAGAACCATGCCAGGCAAAGCACAGCACCACCAAAGTGCCGGGAGCCATCAGGATGCCCCCTCACTCGGATGACAAGGTCATGAGACTGAGAAGGAAACTGCAAAGCGGATTTTCCTTTGTGGCATCCCAAGGCAAGGCCCCTCCTGGTGTTTTTCTTGGGAAGTTCTGTTTATGCTCTGAACATTAGCTCATCTCAGTAGGTCAGTCCCAGTTAGAAATAATTCATCCTGAGATAATTCCCTCAGACCTTATTTCCCCCAGGGGATTGGGGAAGGCAGATTCCCTTCCCTGGGGACAAAGGAGGAATAAGGGACATTTAAATAGATTACTACACCTCCTACTCCTTACTGGGGAGTTTACCAAGAGTTCTCTGGGGGTCATGGCAAGGCCACTACCAGAAGGGCTCATTCTTGGGTCACCTTTCCACATCCCTGCTAGACTTAGTCCTCTTCCCTCTCTCCAAACTGTCTCTTTGTCCTCTTTCCTCTTTCCTCATAAGAACCAAAATAGGTTAATGGAATAAAACAGTTTCAAGCTTAAGACCTTCTCTCTAGCTTCTACATAGTTGCACCTAATAAGAGAAATGTAACCTTTCTACTTAGATTGATGTACTTATCCAAAGTATGCTGGAGACATTCAAATGGTAAACATACTAATGTTAAATCTGATTACGCAGAAAGATGAGCTTAATGTTAAAGTTGTTGATGATAGGCAGAAAACAAGATTGTATAGAATAATATGTGACATAATGGGTGTGTTTCTTGGGTATAAAAACTGTAAACCAACAACAATAAAGAGAGAGACTGCTCCATCACCACACATGACTCAGCTCAGTTCTTCTGCCGATGCCACTCATCCCTCAAGACCCCCAGACCCGCCGAGGCTGGACCCCGGCACCAAAGATTCAGGCCCATCTGTGCAAGTCCTTGTAAAATCTGGTTTTAGCAAGAACACTGCTAAGTCAGTTTAACCAGAAACCCATCCCCCTGATATCTGATCACCCTCAGTATGTGATCATTTATCATCACCAACCCCAGGTGATGTCTGATCATCTTGGCCTGTCTTCAGTCAAGAATCCTGTGAGGTCAGTGTAGCCAGAATTCCCTTACCCTTGATGTGCTCCCTGAGTAATTTTCCACTGCTGGACCCTGCCTGCTTGGCAATACGTTCCCACTTGTTCATGCCCCATCTCTTGCTCCCACTGTAAAATCCCATTGTATTCAACTCTATACTTGATGAGATGGTCCTGAATATAGAATCAGTGCTACCAACTTTAACAAGTGTCACTGAATTTTTTTTTTTCCTTTACCAAAACAAATGGCCAGTGGCCCGAAGTCACTTTGGCTGACACAGTAAGTGGTGTGCAGAGATGTCAGGAAAGTGGGTCCAGGCCAGACCAGGTGGAAGGTCTGACCCAGATATTCTGACCCTGCTTCTGCACTGCGGGTATGTGCACAATGAAAGGCAGGCATTTTGGTTTCTGTTTGAGTTAAGCCACTGCTCCCACCTGTCCTGCTTTGCGGAGCACAGAGGGTGGGAGTAGGATGAAGTTCACTCTGGACAGGCTGTGCTACCCACTGAAGGTCAAAATCCTATCAGGGGATTTCCCACCTGAGTTTCTCTCTTGGGTTCTGAATCTGTTCCCTCCACTTTCCCCTTCAGGGCCGGGGGCATCATAGCTCTGCACTCTCACTATTCTTGGCAGTGAGGCTGCCCCATCTTTAGCTGCTTTTTCAAAGTCCTGTCTTGGACCTCCTAGAAATTCTCATTAAACACCCACCCTGTGAGAGAAGTTCTCACCAGGACCTTGACTGAAGGACTGTAACCTAAACACTGCCCAAGCCACTTGCTCTCTTTCACCTCCTCCTTATCCTTAGTAAGCCACCTGCTAGCAGCTGGTTCCCCTAAGTGGCACATAACTCCATACAATTCTTCACCATCCAACTCTCACATCCATACATGACCACTGGAAAAACCATAGCCTTGACTAGACGGACCTTTGTTGGCAAAGTAATGTCTCTGCTTTTCAATATGCTGTCTAGGTTGGTCATAACTTTCTTTCCAAGGAGTAAACGTCTTTTAATTTCATGGCTGAAGTCACCATCTGCAGTGATTTTGGAGCCCCAAAAAAATAAAGTCTGACACTGTTTCCCCATCTATTTCCCATGAAGTGATGAGACCAGATGCCATGATCTTAGTTTTCTGAATGTTGATAATCATTACCAAAATACTATTTCTCTTGGGACCAGGAACACAGAGATGACTTAGAATTTCATTATATTCAAAACTATTTTCCTCTGTTATACATAATGGAGTATGTTGAAGATTGTACTTAAAAGCATTAAGTTAGGTCTAGTGATCATTTATATGAACTAGACCCTGATGCTGGAAGGATTGAAGGTAAAAGGAGAAGGAGGTGGCAGAGGATGAGATAGATAGCATCACTGACTCAAGGGACATGAATCTGAGCAAACTCCAGGAGATAGTGAAGGACAGAGGAGCCTGGTATGCTGCAGTCCATGGAACTGCAAAGAGTCAAACATGACTTAGCAACTGAACAACAACAACATGTAAACTAATTGCTTAATTAGAATATATGCACAAGACTAAACCAAAAGGCCAGGCTTCAATTTATGCTACTATGTGATATCTAAGAATTTAAGTATCAAAGGTTGCCATGGTTTCACTACAACTTGACCAGTATGAGAAGTATTTCTGCCACATCTTTCTGTCATTGCATTCATGCTTGCATAAGGGATTAAAATTTTTAACCATTAAAAAAATGCAAAAACTGAATTTACATAATAGAATACTTTATAGCAGTTTTTAAGTTAACCAGATTGACATATGTCAATGTGGATAAATCTCAACAAGAAATATGAAATGAAAAACAAAAAGATTCCAGAAGGATATATCTGCACTCTGCTCCCCCAACCTTCTTTTCTACCTTGAAGAACATAATCTAAGACAAACATTACAACTAACACTTTGTGAAATCCAAATGGCATGTTCATGGAGCTATTATTTTTTTGGACTTTTCTGAATTTTCAAAATATTCAAAATTAAAAATAAAACATTTCAAGAATAACAAAGTAATATACATCAAGACAATAAGGCAAATTATAATAAAAGATACGGAACTAAAAATTACATTTGGGGAAAACCCGAAATACTTTCTCAGTACATAACTGCTCAAGGATCGTGAATCAAAATATCAGTCTCTTACCTAGTAAGTATAGAAGAAGGTTGAGCAGAGTTTCACAGATTTCTTTCTTAAGGTTGGTGGGATGTTAATGTGCTTTTGTAACTTCAAGGATGATGAGGAACTGAGGGTGAATATTGGACAAGATAGAGTATGATATTTCCCATTTCACATGCATTTTAGGAATGAATGGCTTTGCTCACAAATGGATCAGACCATGGGGTGGAAATGACACCTGCCAAACACAAATACCTTTGTTGACTTTTTCAACTCTTTGCTGTATTATCTAGCATAGCAGTTTTCAATCTTTTTGGTCTCAGACTCCTTTACACTCTGGAAGAATTATTAAGGACCCCAGGGAACTCTTGCTTATATGGGTTATACCTATCAATATTTATCCTACTGGAAATGAAATCCACCCGTTACATGTCAACATTTTTTAAGTGAAAATAACTATTTAAAAACCATGAGAAGAGTGACATTGTTTTACATTTTATAAAATCTCTTTCACATCTGGTTTAATAGAATACAGCTATAACTTCATGTCTGTTTCTGCTTCTGTTGCAATATGATTTTTTGGTTGAAGTTCATGGAGAATATCTTCACACAGCTATTCCTTGGAAAAGGAGGCTCTTTCAGAAAATTGTAAAAATTCTTTTATACTACACCAAAACTCAACAAATAACAGTTTTTAGTTGCAATAAGCAATATACTCTTTAAAATTCACTGGTCTACCTTATACTTTGAATGGATATTTAACTCATTCATAATTTTGTAATATACACTGGTCATTTGGAAATGTTTTATTCCCTAGGGTATGCAGATGTTCCCAAGATTGACTTATTTCATTACACAATGTCAAGTAATCACACTTGTTAATCATCAGTATGGAAAGCCCAGATCTTATGGAAAGCCTCTTAAGTATATGGAAGATGTCAAGCTCACAGGGGCAAATACACTTTTTTCAAAATTCTGATTTTTCTTAAAGCTCAGATTTATCACTGGCAAGAAATACTGGCAGATTTTTTTCCTAAAGTAACAAGCTCACTTTGCTCATTTTTCAGAAATCATCTGCCAAAAGCCCAAGCTTAAATAACCATGGTTTGTCTATCACTCATTATCTCAGATAATAATGATGCTCCAGGGAAAAAGAAGATAGTTCATCTCAAAACTCAAAGAATCACACAAGTGCTTTTCCTCAAGACAATCACTGTACTTCTTTCAGTTGCAGAGGTGCTTATACATATGCTTGTCACATAGAACATTAAAAGATGTGTATTCAGAGTCAAAATTTAATGAAAAATTCTTAATTTTACTGCTTTGACAAAGACATTCTCAAAGAAATTGGAGATTTTCTTTTTTTCAAATTATAAGTAGATGCCAGTGAAGGATAACTATTAGTATAGTTTGGTGCCATTATCAGGATTGATACTAAGGTACTTTTACCCACCATTGCTTTTCTATCATCAAGACAAATATCAACACAGTGGAAAAGGCAAGTATTAGCATTATTATAAAAATACTTTGACCTCACAACCTTCTAAAAGGGCCTTGTGTGTGTGTGTGTGCGTGTGTGTGTGTGTGTGTGTGTGTGTGTGTTAGTCACACAATCATGTCTGACTCTTTGTGACCACAGGGACTATGGCCTGCCAGGTTCCTCTGTCCCTGGAATTCTCCAGACAAGAATACTGGAGTGGTTTGCCATTTTCTACTCAGAATAGGGCCTTAGGAACTTTCATTTACCTGAAGACCCCACTTTGAAAACCACTAACATAGGACTGATGTAGAACATTACAAAGATAATTTAGTCTTAAATTATTTGAAAAATTAAACAAAGGTAAATACCTTTGGCCACTGCAAACCCTTAAAAAACTAACTCACTTGCTTCTAAATTGAAAGGAATTCAAAACAAAATAAATATATCTCCTTGACAGTCATTTTTCTGTCTATGACAGCATAACCTCATTTATACTTTTACATTTTTTCCTGGTTTTTATTATTTCAAAGATAAAGACAGTAACATCCAATATGAAGAATTTTAATCATAGAGAACTGCCAGAGGCGTGAAAAAGAAAATTGCTCAACTTAAATTTTCCATGTAAGTGGTTTTGTATATAAGATTTTATAGTTATTTATTAATAATATCAGCTATTTGTCAGGCATTATAATACACACTTTAATTTTCAATTTATATTTACCCTTTACAACTCATCAGATATTGGCACATTTCACAGCTAAGAATGTTGAAGCACACACAAACACAATTACTTTTCAGGAATTCCACAGTTCTGAAACCATTATGCAAGTCTTCACATTGAAAGAGTCTAATTTTTCCCCTTGTCCCCAAAGATGGGGTAATGGCAATAAGTAATCCAGGTTCTCAGAAGAGCCTTCCAAAATATCATCTCTCTGTACAGCTTTCTTACCTTCCCCAGTGGGTACTGTTCTCTATGAGATGAAGCAGCCAATGAAAACAGAGCCTTGGGGTGACATAACCGCAGAGCCAATATACAGTCCAGAAATACAAGCTTGTCTAAGAGTAGGGGTTTCATATGAACATGGTAATCCTTAGTCAGAACAAAACACACAAAGCCAACTCTGAATGCTTGCTGGGGAATACCATGAACATAAAAAGAAAACAATGAAGTGAAGGACCTTCTACTCTGCCATCAAAAGTAGAAAGTGAAAGTCACTCAGTCATGTCTAACTCTTTGCGACCCCATGGACTGGAGCCTGCCAGGCTCCTCTGTCCATGGGGATTCTCCAGGCCTGAATACTGGAGTAGGTAGTCGTTCCCCTTCTCCAGGGTATATTCCCAACCCAGGGTTTGAACTCAGGTCTCCAGTATTGCACATGGATTCTTTACCATCTGAGCCACCAGGGAAGCCCATCAAAAGGAGAGAAGAGTGCAAACTTATATGATTGTAAATTGATATCCTGAAATCACTCCTCAGCTTAACACTCATTGTTTTCCTCATAAGACCTTTGCCACCATAAAAATGTGTTTCTTAAGACTCAAACCCCATCATCTTCCAAGACAGAAGATCAAAGAGCTTCCTGGTACACTCTCAGTATTGGAAAATTCTTTCTTCCATTTGTAGGTTCTGCATCAAAACAGATGCAGTGAGAAAAGCCACATCTCAGTGCATTCGGGACCTGATGAAGCTGGACACGTCTGGTTGAGTGGAGGTACTGCAGATGTCTCTCCTGTCACAGAGAATAATCTGCCTGCCCAGGGAGGTGGAGCCCAATCACAGCAGAGGACGATATGTGGAAAGCATTTCCCTGAAGGAGGGAGAACTAATTCACCCTGTTACCTTTCTTCCGTCGAGGAAGGCTGGCAATTTGAGAACCTATGTCTAGATCCATTTTCTAAGTGAAAAGGAAGCCTTTTGCAATAAAGCAGGCATTTTGTCATTTTTTAACAGACGTCCATTTTATTTTTAGAAACACACATAAGAGAGGTGAAGACAGGGAAACTTCTAACAGGTCCTCTTCTGTTCAGTAAGGCTAGGAAACAAGACAAAATTATACCAGTACACACTGATCCCCTGTGGCTAAAAATATACATGGTTTTTCTTAAGGCTTTTAAGGAATGGCATCAAGCAGCCCTACTGTGAAAATTATTTAGTTTAAGACTTAGATACAGGGAAAATTTGATTTTATTTAATCCTTCTCTATTTGGAGAAGCACTTATGATTACTGCTATATGCAACAGCTTGTTTTAATTCATTCTTTCAATTTTAAAAGCCATAGGAATATATTAGAAATGGCCAAATCATGAATAAGTTATTTACTTTATTCTAAATGTAACTAGACCTAAGGAGGCTTTGCTAATTACTGGTATCGCAGTGAAGCAGAAATCTGTTCAAATCTCATTCAGGCAGTGGATGAGATAAAACATTAGTTCCATGGAGTTGATCACTCTGGAGGCTTACTCATTTTCCTCAAAGCAGTAAATGTCGGCATTTTAGGTCTCCTGGAATATCCTGAAGCTGGCCTAATAACACATCTGTTGTGTTTATTTTTGAATGTAAATGGCACTCAGAAGTATGCTTTGAAAATTAATTTCAGCTGGAATACAATAAACATTAATAAATCCAGATTTTGTTTCTGCTAACAATTACTTCATGAAATTGTCAGATGTGGTGGAAAGCCCTAGTTTACAAATACAGTTTGTAGCAATTAAATCCTTTCTGAGTCAATCCGTGCCAAACTCAGTGGGTTCCTCTGGGGTGCTGTGAGGGATATCAATATGGACTTGCAGGATTTTTATGACTTCATGATGGGCACATGAAGAGCAAAGGCACGCTTAGGTCAAGGCTGCTGTGGCCGTGAAAACAAAGGAAATTCGTCTCTAACAATTGGCTCAAGACAAAAGAACAAAGTCACACAATTCTTTGATGAAAATGAATTTTCCATTGACATGGGCAACGAAAACAACAAAGGGGACACTTCCAAAACAACAAAGGGGACACTTCCTGCTTCAATGTTCTAGATCTCTTTTAAGCGTCGCAACAAAGGCACGAGGGTGCTTTCTCTTTAAGTCCCAAAATCTGAAATGATGGAACGGCCACGAGGGTGTTCTGGCCCACAGTACATGTTAGTGATGGGTTGCTTTGTCCTCATGGTTAAAATGGCCAGATTGAAGCATTCAGCTGGTCCTCTGAACCACGGCCGGTCTGTTTACATCCTGTGGTAAAATCACAATGCTGGGAATTGCAATGGGAACCCTTAGCGTGGTCTGCAAGTAATCACTCCTGGAATGTTTGATTCTGTCTAACCCTCGAGGAGTAGGAAAATAACCCTGTCCTGAGCATCCAGAGACCTCAGTTCATTTAGACACAGCCACAGATCTCAGACCTGGGGCTTTCTATACTCAACTTTAACACTGTGAAATAGGAGAACTACCCATCACCGTATCTCCTTCAAAGGTGCTCACTGTACATCTTTACACTCTCACTCCTTCAAACAGGTGACTGTAAAACTAAAATAGTAATAGATACAGAAACAGGCAGAAGTTTTATACAGATGAGATGAAAAGGTAGTTCTCTAACATAAACCAAACAACTCTATGAAAATAAAATATGGAATTAAAAAATAACGAAAACCAAATCAGGACATTGATCTAGAGTAAACTAGGTAATTATGCTGAGGTCTGTAACTAAGCCTCCTGGATTATAAGCAACATGAAGGGCTGGGTTGGGTGTGAGGCATCTTTGAGCAGTGGTGGGGATGCTGGCTACCAAAGCAGGTAAGCATAATGCCTATCTGTTGACTGAAAAGTGACTATATTTTTAAAGGTAAAGTCAAAAGTCACTGCTATCATGAAAATGGCATGACATTTGTGAATTTTCAAAGTTTTAAAGGGTTCAAGAAACAGCAGCTGAAGAACTGCAAGTTAAACCATGTGGCCCCATCCTCAACTGAGTTGAAGACACCCCGCATGGATGGAGCTTGAAGAGTTGAGCAGAGATGCAGAAAACAGCACCCATGGATCCTCTCTGGGAATAAGTAGGGGGACTCAGGGACAAAGACGACACAGCTCCTCTGCTCCACTTAAATTTGCCAATTTTAAATGCATTTTATTCATATTTCAGATACACAAATATAAAACTGTGAGTTTTAAAATACAAAATGGTGTTCATATTTCAGATACACAAATATAAAAACTGTGACTTTTAAATATAAAACAGTGAGGTTTCTGCTGCACTCCATCTTTTCCTAAGGAAAAAATGAAATACCTTTGGGAGAGAGATATGCTATGAAAAAAAGAGTTAGAGCAAGAAAACCAGAAAAACTACACTGCCATATCTAATTTCATTTTTTCTGTGCACCTACAAAGTCTACAGGAAAAATAAGGGTTCCCCTTTTATTGGTTGTTTATAGTTCCTCAGCAGTCCTGTCTTGGTTCCTGATCACATTGCTATTCTCATCCCAAGATGAGAACACCCAGTATGACATCAGCTTCTATTTTAGAAACTGGTTTGTTAATGACAGTCTAATGTCGATCATCATATAGCATGAACTATATTAATTTTTTTTTCCTCTCTGGCTCTGTTACACAGATGTCAGCTCTATTCCCTATAGAAGGCTGCTACAAGTCAATCTTGAAGGAAATCTATTAGCGATGCCTCTGAAGTTTCTAGAAATATAAGAGGTATGAAAATTATAATTGGAAAAAATAAACCTTAAAAAAAAAAACTTCAGCTGAGCTCTGGATACGTAAAAATGATTCAGCTTTGATGACAATAACTGGCCTGAAAATTTTTCTAAGACTATGTAATGTAAACTCATAATACAAATACTAAAATCTGTCAAGTTATCTAAATACATCAACTCTTTAATACAAATCAAGCACAGAAAAGTTCTCTGTGTTGGCTGTAAGTGATGCCCAAGACTAATATTTCACAATTATAAATTAAATGGATAAAAAAATCAGTTTGTACAAAGTTACTGATGTTTTTCTTTCATCATAACCTTTATGCTGTGTTCAGAGAGCAGGAAGACAGATGTTTGCAAACCTGCAGGCTGTGGCAAGCCTGCCTTTTAAGAGCTTGATTGTAAACCGATGAAAGGTGTGTAAACAGATGACAGGGGCAATTACAATGTGGAATTGATTATTCTCTCGATTACTAAAAGCACATTGTCCACATTATTCTTTTTATGCTGCCCTTTGATGACAAAAAGCATGAATAGTTCATCAGGACTACAATATGTTTGTATTTTGAATTTCTCTCCATAAGAGAACATCTGCAGCTGTGGGAGGGACTAGAAAAAGAGGATGAGCTAGTACGGATGCTTATAACAAGAGGAACAATGCTTCTATCTCCTACTAGTAGCAGTCACCTTTTAATTTTTCTAAATGCCAAAGAAGAGTAAGCACAGCCCCCCCCCCCCCCAAACAAACAGGATGTCATGGTGTTAGAGGGGAGAAGTTGGGAAGGGTCAGAGGGAAAGCACAGTGGAAACTGAGACGTATTAAGAATAGAAGTACGAACTGGAATAGAGTCTGTAAATCAATGGTCACTCCTCCTTGAAGGTGGATTTATCACTCCTGCTTCAATACACACAGGTAACTTCCAGATCTCAAGCTAATTCCCATCTCAATTCATTCTCTGCCTTTTCAGCTTGTCTTGTAGATGCTGAAGAGGCTCCCAAAGTAATGTTAACAATAGTTGGAATTGTAGTTAAAAGATCGCATGCAGGGTTCAGTTCTCAAGCCCCCTAGCCTGCCCTAGAAAGGAACAGAACTCTTGGGCTTTAGTCCAAAATTATCTAGCCTCCCACCAGACCTCACAACTCACAGGACTCTCCATTGCTCTGCCATTCCTAGACCTCGTGCCTGGGCCAAGGAATCTCAGGAATCAAACTAGAAAGCAGCCCATCACTGAGGTCACAAGGGAAGGTTGCCATTCCTCAGGTGGGCTGCTCACCTTAAACATACCTCTCCTCTGCACGTTGTTTGTTTGCTTTGTGTTTTTATGGGGTTTTGTTTTTGTTTTGAAAGGCAACAAAACCAGCTAGCCTGAGACCAATACCAGAGCTGTTAAACAGAAGGATTAATTCTATACTTGGCCTCAAGTGTTGGCAGATGTTTTGGAGGATGGAGTTGGGGATGTTTAAGAACACTGAGAACTCAAGCTTGTCATGTGCAGATGTGGTAAAACTGGAGTAAGTTCAGAGAAGTGACAAAGATGATTAAAGGGATAAAGAATAGTTTCTGAGGGAAGGCTAAAGGGATTCTTTTGCCTTTATCCCAAGAAATGAGAAAATAATGATTATTAACTTCAAAGTCTGTTTGCTCTTCATGACTGCAACAAACCCCATGAATGAAAATGGGCTTGAATTAAAAGCAGGAGAGAGTTTGGTGGCGGAAAAAGAAAACTTTCTTGTCTTTCAGAGGGAAAAGCATGACAATCTGATCAAGGAGTCTAACTTTGTATGCAGTTTTAAACAAAGGGATATACCACATATTTCTCTAAACATCGAAATCCATTAACAATTTTGTTTCAATGGTTTTTATTTTCTTAGAGCCTTGACTTTGAGGAGCAAAAACTGGAAACGTGTAAATGTCTCTGTCTCCCCGTCCCACACAAGTTCTGCAAGCCCCCTCAGTCCAGTTTCAGGATTGCTCCATAAAAGGAAATTTATGGCTCAATCTCTGCTCTCAGTGGACAATATTTTTCTTGATTTTTACTATTTTCAGCACTTTGCAGAGCACATATGGGGAAAAGGAAATGGAGGATTATGGCTAGTCGGGGAGGCTTTAAAGTAAAGAGAAATAGGAGCAGATCTGGAAGAGAGCCTGTGTCATTGATCTTGTCCACAAGCTAATTGAGAACATTCCCTGGCTTCACAAGGCAATACTCTGTCTAGACTCGCAGGATTTAAGAAGCACTCAATAGTTCGACATGAGGCGGTGTGCCTGCTAGATACAGAGCCTGGTTAAGCAATAACTCAATCTGCCTTCTGAGCCTCCAGTGCAGAAAAACCTAAGGAAGTTTTTTCCTGTGCAGAGGCACCTCCATGCCTGCTATTTAAAAATAATAACAGTTACTGTATTTAGATGATTAATTATTTAGGCTGTTCTTTATTTAGCTCCAATCATAAATAGTTTGGCGCTTTGTTCTAAACAACCTGGTTCAAGCTGGCCTCTTTGTTTTCCCATTCAACCCAAATATTCTCTTTCCCAAGACCCTTCTTTCAGTGATCAGTCTATCCCTGTGGGCCAAACGAGGCTCTGACTACATGTAAAAAGAGCAAAAGCCTCTGTCAGTGACCTTCAAGCTGGCTAAAGACCCAGCCAAGACATGTCACCATATGGAGTTTCCATTCCCTTGTGAGAAGCCACAAGGGCACTTGCATGGCTGACGTGAATGGAGGTATTCGGTTGTAAAATGTTATTCACATACAAGAGATCATTGTTATTGTTTCCTGTAATTATTCTGCTTAATAACAAAAGGAAAATAACTGATTCTGACACCCAAGTTTTGCTGTAAATAGGCAGAATGTTGTCATGAATATGCAAAATATTATGATCATTGCCATACCTAACTAATTGCATTTGAAACATGCTGGCCATAAAATAATTAATTAGCAGTGCAGAAAGGCATCATGATACTAGCTATAAATACTAAACATAACTAATTATTTCCGTCATGAAATGGTCCTGCCAAGTAATTTATAACAAAACCTAGCATAGAAGGCAGAACCCAAGCTCTCCAATAGCGTGGCATTCAAGGGCTGTGTCACCCAAGACTTTCTATTTTGTGATATTGTTGGGATGAGTGGATACCAATTTGAACATAAACTAAAATGAAACTAATCTAGGATTTTCAATGTTCTTTGAGCTCTGGGGTGATTGTTGTGGAAAATTCAGGCAGATCCTTTTGTTGTTGACATCAAAAGTGGTAGGTCACTCTGGACCTGCGGAGTACATTCTGAGCTCAAGCAAAAATTGATTTCCTTTTTTAAAAAGCAGCTGGCATTACAATGAATAGCCTTCTTTCGATTTTTCTTCTCCACTGAAGCATTCAGTGAATGCAGCAGGCATAATAGGCTGAAGTAAACAGTGTCAGGTTCTGTTATATCAGGAGCTCTTTTAAACCGAGCAGACAAGCTATCATCAGTGCCTGAAACCCTGCAAATCATGGCAGTCGGAAAATGAGTTTGTTTCCTGACCAGTGTGTTGATGACATTTTGAAGAATGGAAGGAGGCGCTTTGCTAATCACTCTGGCTGCCACAAGCTCCATTATGATGCCATCTCATTAATGAGCAAAAATAATGTGCCTGGATGAGGCGGTAATAGAATTAGAGGCTCTGAGAGCTGGGCTCAGGACCCTCGCTCATGAACATTCTCTGATTTTTTGTGAAATGTGAAAGAATCTTGGGATTCATCTCTGAGAATCATTTATCAGAATCCTTTGACCTGGTTTTTGTTGTTGTTTTTTTTTCCTCGTGGTTTGAAAATCAGAAATCGGCCTACATCATAACAAAGTAACTTGCCCTAGTTTTCAGTCCTTAGGGTGAAGACCTCACAACCAACTCAAAGATAGCACATCTGAGCTGTGACTTTTTTGTTTCTGCTTTTGTTCCCCACCCCACCCCCGCCTACTGCCTCCCACACCCACCCCCGATCCACTCAGTGACTGTAAAAGCTGATGGTTGTAAACAAGGAAGCAGGTGATGGAAATGTTAAAATACACTCATCCCTGGGGGATTAGGCTTGCAATGATTCAGTTGCATACTAAAGAACCTTGGGAGACCAGCATTCATCTTCTTAAAAATATTTCTCCATTTATAACTGAATCATTTTGCTGTACACTTGATACTAATACAACATTGTAAATCAACTATTTGCTGTGTGTGTGCTTAGTCGCTCAGTCCTGTCAGACTCTTTGTGACCTCATGGACTGCAGCCCACCAGGCTCCTCTATCCATGGATATTCTTCAGGCAAGATACTGGAGTGGGTTGCCACGCCATCCACCAGGGAATCTTCCCAACCCAGGGATCAAACCCAGGTCTCCAGCATTGGAGGTAAATTCTTTACCATCTGAGCCACCAGGAAAGCCCAAGAATACTGGAGTGGGTAGCCTATCCCTTCTCCAGGGGAACTTCCTGACCCAGGAATCAAACCTGGGTTTCCAGCATTGCAGGTAGATTCTTTACCAACTGAGCTACCAGAGAAGCCCAAAAAATCAACGATATTTCAACATAAAATAAAAATTTAAAAATAACAAATAAATTACTCTTAACACATAAAAAGGAAATATTTTTCTTCTAAGTACATAGTCTGCTCACCTACAGAGCAGTGATGGTGAGGCTAGGGCCCATTCAACCCTCCTTCTTTCCATCCTGGGGACAGAAGGAGAGCTAAGCGCCTTCAGAGAGGCCCTGGAATGCAGTCTGAGTGCCATTCACATCCAGTCAAGGAAGCTTTCTCCTGAACGCTCCTGCCCACTGCTCTCAAGATGAGAGGCAGCCACTGTGATGGGAGGGACTCCAGAGGCACCCCGATGGGTAAGTGCCCAAGGGAAAGAAGGGAAAATAACTACTGCTGTGTGGTGCTGGGGACCCCTTCTTCCTCATCCCTGCCAGAATCAAAAAGCTTTTTCTACCAGGAGGGTATTTCTAAGCAATCGCACCTCTAAATAGAAAGTAATTACTGAGGAAATTAACTTCACAGCTAAAGATTGTGTTGTCATGATAATTTAGAAGAGTGGGAAGGATGTTTTCTGAGCAATCCCTAATCTTTTTTTTCCTTCTCTTCTTTTTGGTTATCACTTAATGGTATTCATTAAAACCGATAACAGAAATTGCTTCTCTTTAAATTTCCTACTGAGGCTAGATTTAGTTGAGTTAGACTTTCCTTGAAACAATACATTAGTGTCATGGCCAATTGACTTCTGCCGTAAAAGAAATAAATCCCTCATGTGACTTTGTTGCTTGCCATCTGGAAGTGGTTAAAAATGTGCACTTTGTCAGCCCATAGTTTAAAGAACAACCTGGATTTCCTTGTCCCCTAATCTCCGTGTACTTGTCACCGCTCTGTCCCCTGCTGTACATGAACTTATGACAGGCTTCCTTTCTGCTCAAAGCAATACTTACCTTAGGAGATAATTCACGCTTAGAACCTAGTAAAGCATTACCTTCGATGGTTAGCCCACGGGTCACTGCTCTTTTACTCACACTCGCCCTGTGTCCCTGCGGATCAACCCAGAAGCTTCCCAGAAAGGCAAGGCCAACTTTTCCCCCAAGATGTTCAAACTAAAGATTCGGAAGGTGCTAACAAAATTATACCACACGTTAATGTCCTTGGAAATTGTGTTTCATCTTCAAGCCATTAGTACAGAGCACAGTATCTTCTGCCTTCACTCTTGAAATACTGAGTATAATTTTTAGGTTCATTAGATAGAGCCCCAGGAAGAGTGTGCATGCTCAGTTGCTCGGTCATATCTGACTCTGCGACCCCATGAACAGCAGCCTGCCAGGATCCCCCGCCCATGGGGTTTTTCAGGCAAGAACACTGGAGTGGGCTGCCATTTCCTCCTCCAGGGGATCTTCCCTACCCAGGGATCAAACCCACATCTCCCGTGTCTTCCGCTTTGGCAGGAGGATTCTTTACCACTACAGCAGAGCCCTCAGGCACATGACATCAGATATATCCTTCACCAGATATCCTCAAGGGAGGAGGCTGCCTTGAAAAGTGGTATAAAGTTTGTAAAAAATGATAACTAATGCTACTGTTGGTCGCAGCCACATGTTTATCAACCTAGAGATTCTGTAACTGAATCAGTTCAGCCGCTCAGTCATGTCAGACTCTTCATGACCCCATGGACTGCAATACGCCAGGCTTCCCTGTCCTTCACCATCTCCTGGAGCTTGCTCAAACTCATGTCCATTGAGTCAGTGATACCATCCAACCATCTCATCCTCTCTTGTCCCCTTCTCCTCCTGCCTTCAATCTTTCCTGGCATCAGAGTCTTTTCCAGTGAGTCAGCTCTTCTTATTAGGTGGCCAAATTATTGGAGTTTCTGCTTCAGCACCAGTCTTTCCAATGAACATTCAGGACTGATTTTCTTTAGGATTGGCTAGTTTGATCTCCTTGCAGTCCAAGGGACTTTGAAGAGTCTTCTCCAACAACACAGTTCAAAAGCATCAATTCTTTGGCACTCAGCCTTCTTTATGGTCCAACTCTCTCACATTCATACACGACTACTGGAAAAACCATAGCTTTGACAAGATGGACCTTTGTCAGCAAAATAACGTCACTGCTTTCTAATATGCTGTCTAGGTTGGTCATAATTTTTCTTCCAACGAGTAAGCATCTTTTTAATTTCATGGCTGCAGTCACCATCTGTAGTGATTTTGGAGCCCAAGAAAATAAAGCCTCTTACTCTTTCCATTGTTTCCCTATATATTTGCCATGTGACTGAATAGCTGAGTCTCAATCTGTGGTCTTCAAGGCCACAATCTAACAGAGAATCCTGGCCTAAAAGGAAACTTCTAGGGAAACTTCCAGTGTGGTTGAGCCCCCACTATGTGCAAAACATTCTAATCACTTGACACCCACAGTACTTCATTTAATCCTTATGATTCTTCCGGGTAAGAGAATTCCTACAATTTGTCTTATTAGAATCCCTATTTTATGGTTGAGGAAATTAAGACTTGGAGAGGTTAAAGTCAGCCAGTTAGTGACTGGGAGGATCAGGATCTAAATTCTGGTGTTTCAGTCTCCTGGAACCAATATACTTCAATATACTTTGTATCTGTTTGATCAAACCACTGTGTGGTCTGGCATCAAGAGCAAAGGAGAGTAGGAAGGGAACCAACATTGGATGAATCTCTTATACACATACACATAGCACCCTTTCAAGGTGGACATTTTTATCTACTTTTTATAGATGAAGAAGCTAACGTTCAGAG
Source organism: Antilocapra americana (assembly GCA_007570785.1). NCBI lineage: Eukaryota > Metazoa > Chordata > Mammalia > Artiodactyla > Antilocapridae > Antilocapra > Antilocapra americana. The sequence continues at coordinate 20,406,671 of ML661896.1, forward strand.
AATATAATGATTTCTTAATTTCATACAACTCAGGAGTACAGAAGCCTGACTCAAACCAAGATCTGGTTTGTCCCATATGTCATTCTGAAACTTAGCTTGAGATGAGAACATCAAATCTATGCAGTCTGATTATGTGAATGAATGAGCAGAACTACTCCAAATGCAGTGCTAAAACTGTTGTATTTAGAGACATCATCATTTAAAGCTTCATTTTCTAAGTCTTCCAAAGAAAAGAGAAGGAAGTAATCTTAAAAGCATTGTTCTCAACTCCTCATGGTAGAAAGCAGAATAAATACACTGGATTTCCCCATGAGGTTGTTTGGGGTTACATGTAAACCATGATGTCACTCTGTATGGATAATAAGGAACTTAAACAAGCAAACCAGGAAGTACAGTGATAAAACCTGGGAATGAATTATATAGTTCAACACCTTTCACTGAGGGTTTTCTCACTATTCAAGGATCAGAGTGCCCTCCAAAATCTCCCTGCCTTTTTTGCAAGCTAAGTAAATCTGCAAGGGTTGCATAGCTTCTCATTGGAGCTTCTTTTTCTCTTTGTTATTAGAACATTTCCCGAGAACAGAGTCAGTGTCAGATGCAAAAATGATATAATGCGCAGCTTTGCAGAAACAGACGGAGTGCTGTGGAATACATATCGAGCAGACACCATAGTGAGCCAACAAGCATCACAGGAATACATGAGATGAATAAATAGTGAATAACATTTTGCATTTATAAGCTGTTTTTTACTGAAGCAGTAAACAGTCACATGACCTTGAGTATAGCCCTTAGGATTGCAGTAGAGCCAGCTTTGATGGTAATCCAAAAATATTGCTGCTCAAGAGAGACAGAAAAGTACTAAAATTGATCAATGCCTTTGGCAGAGTTGATGAAAATTTTACCTAAGAAGAAATACCTATTTCAATCTGAATATCATATGTAAAAGTGCATGCCAACTGCCTAAAGTAGCCGCTTTATCAAAATGGAGAGTTGACTTAGTCATGAATTATATGCCTTTATCTTGTCATTGGCTACAAGAGGTAACATCAAGTATTACCTTCCACATAAAGGTGATAGTCATTGAGGAAGCTGAAAAATGATAACAAACTCCAAAATCTAGAATGCCTAGCAGCAAGGAACAAGATTTTGACATGTACGCTTGTGCTATTCATAGTAAATGGCTTCACAAATGCACTAGCTGTGAAAACAAATAAAGTCTAGACACACTTGCCTCCAGTTTTGAAAGCATGCAACATTTTAAATAAATTATGCTGTTGTGGTCACAAGTATACCTATCATGGAGCCAACATAGCTGGAAGGTGAATTCTTAAACTAATGTGACAAAAGTCTACTAGCATGAGCAAATTTACATCTTATTCAAATAAATTTTATTAGCATATATGCCCTCTAAAACGGCAGAAAAACTGTCATGTACCTTCTGCCTTGAATAAGACCGAATGGTGATGTCTTAACACTTTAAGAATAAACTTTCTCACTTTCTTTCCTATGTGATCTGCTTTTTTACTCATTTGCACTAACATAAGATAACACATACAAGAAAACATAGTCATAAAAAGCTTAGACTAGCTCTTATTCAGAGAGCCCAGTGAAGCCAATTTCTAGGGCAGAGCTGTTTCCTCTTATAGGAAACTCAATCTTATTTTAATTTTTAAAGAGTAGTCCTACTGGGCAGTAGCCTATTGAATCACCATTGTGTATGTGAGAATTTCAAGCTTTCAAAGGTACGCGCATGAGAGTCTTCTGGGCTGGTTTGTTTATTGGCAGCACAAGTACTGCCAGTAAGAGAATTCCTACTGAGCCCTCCAAGTACTTGCTCCTCCTCTCTCTAGTGCACGACCTCTATAGAGAAGAAAGAGGTTTGGGCATTATGCAGAATCTCTAAACTCAACGTCCTATTCTTTCAGAATGCAAAGCTACAAATTCCAATCCCTGGATGCCCACTCTAAAAAGCTTTTGAAAGGCAACTTTGTTTTTCTGGATTGAGGCTTCCCTGCTTTTATGATGGAGGTGATGGATAATTCTGACCTACAGAAATTAATTAGTATAATTCACTTGAAGGCTTATTGCTAACAGCATTATAATTCATTCCCACAGGAGTCCTTTGATTATTGCCTTTCTTGCCAATAAGAATTAAAACAGCTAGTTACTAGTTGCAGATCATTAATCCATTCAATCTCTGCTATCACACAGGACTGCTGTATGGAGAACATCAGGACCCTGACATTTCCCTGCGGCCCCTCTTCTCTTCCTGCATAGAAATGCATTCTATGATATTCGTGAGCCCAACACCAAAGATACACAGGTCACAGAGGGAGCACATGCTAGATTCCAGAATATTCAGGAGGTACTTTCTTTCTTATTCCTCTGTTTATCTTAGGAGAAATGCACAAAATTGGATAGAAAGAATTCGATAGTTGCCAAATCCAAAATACCCTCAACATGACTGCAATTGTTACAAGTGGCATAGCATGCCTACAGAAGGTAATTTATAAATAACTATATTAATTAACCCATTAGTTAATTAATCTAACTTCTAAACACATCATTGTCTGGTGGGAGCAGCGTCTGATCCACCTTTCAACTTGTCGTTTACAAGACCATTTCAAGTTCTGTTACCAATATCATTGCAATTTTTCCAATGTATGTCATAATTACAACTTATGAAACTTTTTATAAACTCTATACATGTGAGAAAGACCTTTGTGCCTATTAGAGTCAGAAGGATGCTTTACTAGATTAAACTGGATTTACTGACTCTACAAAGGCATCAGTAGTGAAGGAGAAAAGTTGAATGAAGTTGGTTTTTCAAATTAGAAAAAAATAACACATGATAATAGCATAAACCAGTAGTTACTGCTTAATCTGCATTTATTTTTCCTCACTTTAATTGGCCCATTTAGGTCACTAGTATTTCCATTTCTTTTTTCAGCCCAGTATGTCTACAGAACTAGACAGGGTATAATTTATCCTCAGGGTAAGTTTTGCCCAACTCCTTTACTTTGCTCTTTTTTAAAAGAATTCTCTGAGTTGATATATATTCTCTCTAGAGTTTGATGAAGAAATTTTTATCTGTGCATGAGCCTTTCTTGCACAGGAAATCTAGTACAGTTAGCCCTAGGGTGACTCGAGTTTGTGGACAATCACTGGGATCAGTAATGTTAAATTCAAATGAGATGATCAAAGGTGACTTGGGAAAGATGATACAAAAGTCTGCTTCTGGAAAAACTATTCTTCATTCCTATAATATTTATATGTTTATTACCCCAGCAACTAATAGCTGTAGCTTCCAAAAGAATGACCTTACAGAGGGAAAAAGAAAAGAAAATCAAGAACTATTCTAGCAGAACCTGAAATACATTGAGACTTAGAAAGGTACTTTTAAAATCGCTATTTCTTTCCAAGCTAAAAAAAAAAAAAGGAAAGAAAGAGGTGAACATTAAACCCACATTGACCCAAAATCATTTCACGCTAGATCTAAAATACTTTAAAAGGAAGGCACAAACATACTGCCAAAATCACTAGGAATGGCATATGGAAACTAGCATTGCAGCCTTGACCCTACCACAAAGCAGATCCACGGTTACTAGTACCATATCTGAAGGAAAATTGGTTTTCCACAAACAAAAAGCAGGTGAATAAAAGCCTGAGCTACATTTAGTGACTGCTGAAATCTACATATCATAGTGTTTACTCCTTCACTATTTAAAAGTGCCAACTATAATTTAACAACAAAAAAAACTAAATAAAATAAATGGAAACAGATCACATGTGAAGCAATAATAATAAAGTAAAGGTGTATTCTAAAAACCTTCTCATATAAGAACTGGTTTCATGTCACTGGTTTTTGTCATAGCTAAACACTTCTACAGCACAACGCAGAAATCCAGCAACTCAACAATTAAATCTATATCCCAAAGCCATTTACAATAGGCTTCTATTCTATTTGATCATTTGGGTCTTGTATGTTCAATATTTTGTCAGTCTTTTCAGAGTGAGGTGGGAGCGATAGTGGAAGAAAAGCATAATAGCCCTGGGTTTAGGCAGATAGGTGCTCAAATCCCAGGTCTGCTACTTTTGAGTTGGGTGTCCTTGGACAAAGACAGCATTTCTTTGACCCGTGTTTTCCTCATCTGTAAAATGAGGATAGCATTAGTATTTACTTTATAGAAGCATTTATAAAGAATTTTTTAAATTATATACTCAAGGCACATTTATACAGCACAGCCATGTAGTTCTTAACAGAGATAGCTACTATTAATAAAATAAGGCAAAGATTAAGGGAGGATTTAGTAACTGAAGAGAAAAATCAATTGTTGCATTGGTTTAAGGCAGAAAATACTTCTTGCTGAGGGTGATGAATTCCACTTTCTAGGACCAAACTAAGGCTTTTTGACTGATAAAATTTCTGTGAACATATTGAAATGATAATCTCTACAAAACTGAGTTTTTTACTTAGTATAAATAAAGCTATTTTAAGCAACTAAAAAAAAAAATTAAGAAAAGTAACGTGTTTCCTCTTCACCCAGTTTGTTTTACTACAAAAATACAATGTTCTAAGGATCTCCAATTTCATAGAACTTGGTTTATTGCATTACTCAGGTTTCACAAGGGGTTGAGTGAAATGCTCTGCTCTTGTAACCCACTTTGCATCTCATTTAGAGAAAAATGAAAACAAATTAACATCTCAGATAAAATAGAAGTAACTAGCATGAGAACATTGTACGCACACACTGAAGCCAGTCAATCCTACTGAAGTGACCTTGGAATTTACTGGACTCCAATTTCCTCATCTGTGAATAGGATTATAAAGAATATCCACCTCACAGAGCTGTTACATGGATTAATGAGACAGTATAAAACTACACGTGAAGCTCTGCCTAAAGTTTCTGGAAACACTGTACCCACAGTTTTACTCAAACTAGATGCTTTATGGAAAATGGAGTTAGTCTCTAGAGTCCCTGAGGGCCTTCAAGACGCTAATTGAATTTGTTATCCACTGCTGTATAACAGTGTGCCTCAAAACTTAGTGATAATCATTTATTACCTCACAGTTCCTGTGGGTCATGAATTTGGGAATGATGCACATGAGTGGTTCTAAGGGAGGCTGTGGTCATCCTGACCCTGTACTGATCCTAGAGTCCCTACTTCTAAGACAGTTCCCTCACAAGGCTGGCGAATGTGTACTGGTGGGTGGCAGGAGGCCTCAGTTTCTTGTTATATAAAATGCCTCCAGGGATGTTTGAATGTCAGCTTCTCTCCGAGCAACTGGTCTAGAGAAAGCAAGCATTTCTAGAAACAGCAAGCAAAAGTGACAATGTCCTTCATGACTGAGTCTCACAAGTCAAAGACCATCATTTCCATCAATTCTGTTTGTCATGTGGAGCAGCCCTTCTACACTGTGGAATTGTTGTTGTTCAGTTGCTAAGTTGTGTCTGACTTTCTGCAACCCCATGGACTGCAGCACATTAGGCTCCTCAGTCCGCCAGTATCTCCCGGAGTTTGCCCAAATTCATGTCCATTGAATTGATGATGCTATCTAACCATCTCATCCTCTGCCACCAGGGAGAGGATCCTTTTGCCTTCAATCTTTCCCAACTTCAGGGTCTTTTCCAATGAGTCATTTCTTCATATCAGGTAACCAAAGTCCTGGAGCTTCCACAACAGACCTTCCAATAAACACACTGTGGAGAGGACTATCGAAAAACTTGGGTACCAGGATGCAGGATCATTGGGGCCATCTTGGGGCCACTGCATTAGTACTGTCTTGGAATGGAACCCAAATTCCTCTTTTTGAGGAGTTAGTAGCTCCTTCTAATAAAAAGAAAGAACATGTTGTCCCCCTAAACTTCATAGCCTAGAAACATACAGTTTCTTCAGTGATGTATGGCATAAGCAATTGGCTTATGTCCAGGGAATCTGTTGTATGAAAAGCACATATCTTTAAACTACTAAAATCACACTTAGTGTGGTGAGATGTTCTCACAGCAGGAGGCCCTGGGTACCTGAGTTGTCATCTTCCCATCTCCAGCTCTTGCTAGCATAGTCACTTGTAGAATGGACTAGCTGGAGGGAGGATTCACTCGATTTAAACTGTTTTCCTCTCATCGTCCATTGACACTCCCCACCCCAGTCTGTTTAAATCTGTATTTGATGCTGAAGGGTCAAAAAGATGAGGAGTGAGAACTCATGCTTAAAACAGATGTCGTTCTTAAAGGCCAATCCATCAACAGAATACAGACCTTTTGCCCATACATTTCCATCACTCCTCTGCTAATAAAATACATGTAGAGAGCAACTAAACATCAATTTGACCATAACCATTTGGGAGTTTCCAGATACAAAAAGAGGAGCCAATGAATTATTGGACTAACTTTCAGCACTCAGGTCAGATTTCCTGCAAGGACATTTCCCACCAGGAAAAGGGGAACTGAGGCACTCAGTCATTTAGGGCAACTTAGGGAAACAGTTTAACATAACTTTAAAAAAAATCTACTTTATTCAAGTATAAAATAAGATGTAATAAGCTTTATATTTTTAATTTCAGTTTGAAGATCTTTGTCAAACATGTAAATACTTGAATGTACATGTAGATGCACACATCTCCTGCTACCACAGTCAGGATCCAGAATATTTGTCCTTACCCCCCAAATGTTTCCTCAAGCCCAACACAATCTCTCCTCCTTTCCAATACCTAGATGACCACTAAATGATCTGCTCTGTCGCTATACATTCGTTTGCATTTTCAAGAACTTCACATAAATGCAATCATTCAGTATGTACTCTTTGATTGGCTCTTTTCACTCAACACAATACATTTGAGTTTCGTCCATGTTGTATATATCAGTAGCTCATTCCTTCTTATCGTCAAGGATCATTCTATTGTATGAATATAATACACATTTCAAAAATCTATTTACTTGTAGTTCCCAGTTTGGCGCTGTTATGAATAAAGCTTCTAAGAACATTCCATGTTGTGAGAAACATGCATTTTCATTTCTCTTGATTAAGTACCCGTGAATGGAATTGTGAATGGTATGGTATGTATAACATTTAGAAACACTAGCAAACTGATTTCAAATCAGTTCTTTAATCTCATACCCCCACCAGCAGTGTATGAGGACTTCACATCCAATACAGCTCCTTGAATACATTTTTTGAAGACGAGAGTGTGCATCCTTGTCAGTATTCCACTGAGAAAAGCCACTGTGGCATAAAACAAAGCCACTGTTAGAAACGCTAAAAGTTACAAGACACACGGGCCTCATTTCTCGCACTTTGAAGATGGATCAGCTGTCCCAGGGTGTCTGTGCAGCTGCACTGGGAGCAGAGACAGGGTCATAGATGAGGTTCACTGCACAGGCAAGGTCCCCCATCTTGAGAACTTCCAGGATAGGAGATCCTATTAGGAACAGAGTATCAGGGCTTCCCTGATGGCTCGGTGGGTAAAGAATCCTCTTGCAATGCAGGAGACACATCAGACTTGGGTTCAATCCCTCGGTCAGAAAGATCCCCTGGAGGAGGAAATGGCAACCCACTCTTAATATTCTTGCCTGAAAAATCCCATGGATCGGGGAACTTGGCAGGTTACCATTCAAAGGGTTGCCAAACATGACCGACTCATCAAGCATGCATGCAGATACAAATAGCTAAAATGAGTAAAACTGAACTTAATCAAATCTACTCCCTTCTCTAAATGATGGTTGAGTTTTGTTTTTCACTGAGCTAACATGCTCCATGGCTCTTTAGGACAAACTTCTATGAGGAACTAACTAAACAGCATAGTTTAAAATGCTCTATACCCGATGTAGGCTGAAGGAACACTGAGCACCCATCCCTCTAGCTCTTACTCATCTACAGGTTATAGCCATGGCGTCAGTTTTAACAAGGGGAATGATAATGGCACCAGAGAAGGGAAAGCAACATAAAATATGTTCTGGCCCTAGATCCATCACATGAGTTTGAAAACAGGCTCTTAGGAGCCAGATAACTTTCGTAGGGTTAACTGTCAGTGGAAAGACCACAAGCTCCAGCCATGAAATGGTTAAGAGACTCATTTCATTTCTTGAGCATCCATTGCTTGATTTATTCAGTATGAGCAATAACAATGCAAACATAGTAATGAAGAAGAAAGGGCTCTGAATTTGGACTTAAACTTGTGTCAAAGTCTTGGCTCAAGGCTACTGATACCATCACTAACCTCTCTGAGCCTCAGTTTCCTTATATTCAAATGGCACTATTAAAATCTCCTTTGCAAAGTGGTTGTGACGATCAGCAAATGAGTGAAAACCAACCAGCAAACTGCAAGGCCATGGCAGCGACTCAATTAAATGTGGCTAGGATTGCTCGCAGGGTTTTCCTAAAGACGAAATGAGAGTTTTCACAAAAGCCATTGGTCCATATCCCACAAAGAAAGATATTTTTGTGAATAACTGAGAGTTGAAGTCTGAACATGTTGCCAATGATTATTAACAGATAAGTTTGCCAGAGGATGTATCTTGGGAGAGTCCTATATGGATATTACACTTTTTTGTAGAATTTTTTTAAGTACATCGGACCATCTTACCTTCTTGTGTAAAGCTCTCCAGCGGTCTCCAGCTACATTCAGAGTAAGATTCGATGTCTTGAACTCAGGCCCCCAGAGCCACCTGATCCAGCTCCTGCTACCTCTCCACCTGTCATGCCATTGCTCTCTGCATTGTAGCTGCAGTGGCTCCTTTTGTTCTTAAAGTACTCTAAGGTACATGACCTTAGAACCTTTGCATTTATTGTGTCCTCTTCCAGAGCACACCCCACTTCCAGATATCCAGATGGTTCTTTGCCTTCAATCTCTGCTCAGTGCGTCCCTCAAAGATGGTGTTTCCTGACCCCTATCTAAAGACCACACTTACCCATCCCTTTCTTTCTCCTTCTTGTTGTTGTTTAGTCACTCAGTCATGTCTGACACTTTTGTCACCCCATGGACTGTAGCCCACCAGGCTCCTCTATCCATGGAATTCTCCAGGCAAAAATACTGCAGTGGGCTATCATTTTTTCCTCCAGGGGATCTTTCCAACCGAGGGACTGAACATACATCTCCTGCGTTGGCACACAGATTCATTACACTGCCTTAACTTTATTTCTCTTCATAGCATTTCTCACTCTAATTTTAAAGCATCTGTCAAGTAATTAATAGATGAATGTACCTTATGTGAGAGCAGCCACTTTCTGCATGAATCCCCAGAACAATTCCTAACATATGATGAACCTGTGTTACCCTTGGTGTTTTATTCTGAAATATTTGCGTGTGAATAGCATGATGTAACATATGTGGGAATACATTAAAACCTCAACAGCACCCATATGAGACTGATTTGGTTATCATCAGGAATATTAGAAATATATTGTGATTGCGATTGGTGGAAATTATGATGTTTAGGGCATGGGATTGGTTGGGAGTGATGTGAAGGACCCAGGACTTCTAAGTGAAGTGGAATGCATCAGTCACCCTCACCATTGCTGGACCAGAGGTTCAAGCCTGCTTCTTCCCACACTTCTGTACCGAGGAGGCAGAGGCTGCTCAAAAGGAAGGACCACAATCACTGGAAGAAGATCCTGTCCACTTCACAGGGAGCCTGTTTCATGCAAGAGGCTGACCAGGGTATCAAAGAGCAGGGGGACAGTCCTCTTCAAGACTACACAACAGGCCTGTGGGCTAATAAATGTCTATGTGGGAGACTCTGCTGAGATGCTCCTTCATTGAGGTGCACCATGTAGAGGCCAGTCAGCAGGATGGAAACATGGAGGTCCTGCTGGCCTTGAGCTTGAAAGTTTGTAGACATTCCTTAGGAGAACTTGGTATCAACCAAATCAAAGTAGGTTCAGCTCAAATAGTGAGAGCACTCATTAGAGACATATGAAAAAAGAATAAATGAATGACTTTTCTTTTTCAATCTTCTGGGATAAATTACACTGTGGATTTGACACTAAAATCTTTAACAATGTTTTCTACTCAAAACAAGGCTTTTTTTTTTTTTTAAGAAAAAGTACAGTGACCTCATTTTCCTTCTGCGTCTTCATTGTTGCTCTGTTCTGTGAAACAAAAATCCAGTCACATTTGTTTGGCAGTTCTCCTAATCTAACCTCAGCTGGAATGAGGCCTTCGCTTTGGTTGTGCTGTGAATTTACTGTCAGGTTTTTCTTTAACAGTCTCCTCATGTCTTGGGGGAAAAATGCATTTCAGATTTCTATGTCAAGAGGCAGTAACTTAATGCTCTTCTGTAACCCATCACAAAATCCATAGAAAGTGACTTCCATGGGTTGTGTCAAATGTACCTATGTCATCAATCCATCGACACTGGAGAATATTTCTTGAAATAAACTCTTTTACCAGAGGGGATTAGGCAGAATGGTCTTTCTCCTTTTGTTTTCCATGTTTTCAAATAAGAGACTGCTTTATTCACCAGTACCACCTGGTTTTAATAAAATCTATATTTTTCTTAAGCCTTCTTACCTTGTTATATTCATTGTCAAACAATTGTGTGCACCCCCAAAGAGATGACATGAGCAGTTTCACAGTCAGGAACACCCCTGGCCATCACAGGTGACACCCACTTTTCAAGAGCCTCTGGGAAGCGCTAATTGGGTAGAGTAACCTTGCTCTTTCAGCAACAACAGACTAGTTACCAAATGTCCTAATCATTCCCAGTTTGGTAATATGTTAGACACCTACAGAACATAGGTTAACAACATTCTAGCCTTGCATAGTGGTGATATCACAACCCTTCAACCCATTACCTGAACGAACAAAACCCAGGAACTGCCTTTATGTCATTGGGTTAACAAAACCATATCCCCAGATGTCCAGGAGAAAGAAGGTCACTTCTAGGAAAAAAGAGCAGAAAGACAATAGCCAAGAGTTCCTTCCAGAATTTGTATGTAGGAGATGATATTCACTAAATTTGTCTTTTCAGCTGATCACTGTTCAGATCCTATCCACATTTCGATAACAAGGGTTGGAGACCACCATCTACGTTTACACAATAAGGATTGTAATGACAACAAAGCAAATCTGTTACAAGCAAACAATCTGTACTGTATATTGAATTGTTTCTTACAACAAGGTTTGACCATCTGCACAAACTTCATTAACAGAATTATTACCAACAGACTGAGCCAAAAGGTGTGCTATGTAGCCAAGCATCTCACTTGCACCTGAATACAAGTAACATGTAAAGAGGGACTAAGGGGACTTCCCTGGCAGTCCAGAGGTTAAGATTTCACCTTCTAGTGTGGGGTAGGGTTGGATCCCTGGTCAAGGAGATAAGATCCCACATACCTTGGGGCCAAAACTATAAGACATAGAAGCAATACTGTAACAAACTCAATAAAGTCTTTTTAAAAAATGGTTCACATGGAAAAAAAAAATCTTAAAAAAAAAAGAGGGGCTAAGAATTAATAATTGCCTCAGAAAGTTATTTTAAAAATAATCTTTAATGATCTTCTCATTCAACCAAGCAAATGGTTTATATTTCCTTCAATATCATTTCTTTCCAAAACCTTCTTAAATTAGCTTCTAAAATAGTTTTAGTCATTTCCCCCCATGTGCTACTATTTCTCATGACTAAAAATGATTAGAATATTTGTTTATGATTATCTCTGTTCAGCCTGGAGAAAGTTTTTTTAAAAACATAAAGTTTTAGCTTAATTTGAGATAGACGTAAAAAAAATAAACTTTTCTTTGTTTTCTAAAAGTTTCTGAAGTTTGTTATTTTAAGATGAATATAAAAATAACTTTTCTACAGATCTATTGATTATCAAAGATAGCTCCAGTTTGGAAAGGGTATATTTCATGAGAGACACTTTGCTGAATACTGGCTTTTTTTGTAGTCTTAACAATTAGCCAAACAATTCTTCCTTTCCCCCCTTTCTCACCAGAAATTGCTTCTTACAGTAAACAATTTTGACCGGTAACTAAGTTCAGTGAATTAGGTTGGGCCCATAGCCCAACATATTTTAGCCCTTACCATACATTCAGTACTATTATAAGCAAAATCTAACCTCTTAATCACTACTTTCTTCAACCAAGTTAGAAACAAATATATACCAATGAAGTAAATATTTACCAATGAAGTAAATATTCAAAGTGTGTTACTAAAAATGTGACATTGGATGGGGAGAGGGATTGGGAATGAGATAAAATAAGGGAAGAGGATTAAGAGGTCCAAACTACTAGGTATAAAATTAAAAAGATACAAGGGTATGATGTACTGCCCAAGGAACAGACACAATAGTTTATAATAACTTCAAATGGAGTATAAGCTATAAAAACATCAAATCACTATTTTGTACATCTGAAACTTGCATAACATTATAAATAAACTATACTTTTAAAATGACATTGGGATAGGCATCAACAGCAGAAAGAGTAAATACATATATCTATAGAGTAGAATACTATACTGCAATAAATAAGAACTAATTACAGATCTACTCGGAAATGTGGATAAGTCTCAAAGATGAGACTGATGCGCTACCTACTGCGCTAACGAGGCACCTATGTGGATAAGTCTCAAAGATATAATGTTGAGTAAAATGTCAGGCATGAGTATATACTTTATGATTTTTTTTTTTCATATCAGGGCGTTTCAACCTGGGCAATTGATATTTTGAGCCAGATTGAATTCTTTGATGTGAGGCGTTGTCCTGTGCATCTTAAGGTGTTCAGAAGCATCCCTGCTCTCCACCTATCAGATGCTGACAGCACCAGTACATCCCTCCACCCCACCACTCACCCATTGTGAGAACCAAAAATGGGTCCAGATATTGCCAAATGTCCCCTGGGGGGAAAGTTACCCTCAGGTGAAAGACACTGATTTACATAAAAGAAAAGAAAAAAAGCAAAGCGCATCTATGGTGCTAGAGGTTAAAATAGTGCTTACGCCGGGGGGCTGGAAGAGTACTGACTTGAGCAGGGGCGTGTCGGAGCCTTCTCAAAATATTCTAGACCGTGATTTGAATGGTGGCTGTATTTAAAATTCATCAAACGACACACTTAAGATATGTGAATTTTAGTGTATCAAGTCATACAACGGTTTCTAAAAAATTGTTCGCTTGAATTAGACACAAATAAGGCCCTTGGGGAACTGAGAGGAAGAAACAATTCTGATGGGAAACAAAGGATCCTTGAGGGCTACCAGAAGGGCAGGATCCTGAAAAGGAAGGACTGTAGGAGCAGAACGAGTAGAAAAGGGGAGAGCATTTCAGTCACGGGAAACAGCAAGAGCAAAAGGCAGAGAGGCGGGACAATTTGTTATTACCGACATTCCGTCAGGTGCTGTTTTCCTATGAATATAGCCAAAGGCGATTTAAAGTGCCTGCTGGCAGAATCCGCTCCTAGGTGGCAGTATTTAGGTCAGTGCTGTGTTCACAAGGGAAAGTAATAATCACCATTTGGTAATGGTGAAAATTAAACCTTTGAAATGAAATAGAATTAAAAAAAAAAAAACAATTGGGTCTTTCAGCTCATTAGCTCACTATTGCAGAATTCCCCACTGTCATCTATTCTTGCTATTTGTCCAGCCTTGTTCTACCCCAGGTGGATGATGCTTCCGCTACATTTTTCATCTGGCTAGTCGAATTAGGGATAAAATTCTCTGGGGAAGTTCCCTACTGTTTTTTTCAGCCTTCATTTTCTTTCAGGCTACTAATTACTGTTAGTTGCATTATCCGTCATCATCCTTAATTGAGCATGAACAATAGCACAACATTGTAAAGAAAATGTTAGAAGAGAGTCATTTTATGGAAGCTAGAGGATTTGGAGCTGAATTAAAGAGGAAGAATAATGAGACAGAGAAATTCTTCCAAGGATAAGGTGGTCACCATTACAGCTCTATGGAAGGCAGACTTTCCCTGTGCAGAGAGGAAAGCTTGTTCAGCTCTGATTATAGAAGGACTATGAGGTCAACCCCTAGCCAGGCACAGCTAACACCAATGCCAATGGAGCACACTCTTTTTGTGAGGAGGGGCAGGCCGAGGCTGAATATAGCTAGAACGTGGAGGAGGGTGCAACACTACTATACATGTTGCTTCATAATATCTTATATTCTATGCAGAGATCTAAAACCAGTGAAGACCGTGGAGAGTGAGAGAATCAGTCTTCAGACTTAGAGATTTTAAATGATCCCCAAGCTTCCTTCTCAAGAATAGCTATCTGTTCCTTCTTCCTGAAGAAAATAGAGGTTTATTTGAATTGAGGTTTTATTTCAATAATTTACAAGTGAGGTTTATTTGAATCATGGCTGTGTCTTCATTTTCTCATGTGCTCTGAATCAGTGACAATAATTTTAGCCAATGAAGAGGAGTTTAAGCAATACAAGCCTTTATCACCTCGCTTATCGGGAAGTCCACGGGCAGGCTGTTTTGAGGTTGGCAAGTGCCAGCAGTGTCAGCAAGAACATCAGCCATTCCTGCATTTCTGCTCAGATATCCTTGGAAGTTGGGGGTGCTTCCTTCATGACTATAAGGTGGTGCTTCAAGCCTGAAGCATCACATCGCCAGTAAGAAATATCCAAAAGGAGGAGGGCAAATAAGGAGCTTTTTTCTGTACCACCCACTGTTTTATGAGGGTAGGACAATTTTCCCAGAAGTTCTGTTATATCATTGATTAGAACTGCCCTAGTTTAGTCACTGGGCAAAGAGGAATGAGATTTTTGTGGCTGCCTAAGTTAATCACAAACCATACGGGGGTGGATGGGATTCATTAGAGTAGTCATAAAATCAGAAGTCTTTGACCAAGAAAGAAGGGGAAATAGCTGTTGGGTGAGCTTGGCCAGCTCCTGACTTTTTGCTACTTATATTTCTTGAATAGCTTCTGTTCCATCTACATTTATGGTATGTTCCATTACAAAAACCTTGATCCCAATTATAAATTATAAATTCAGGTAGTCACAAAGAATAGACCTTACAACAGAATGTACATACAGGTTAGATTTTTTAAATATTCAAAGTGGCCACAGTGCCATTTGTACACATTCTACCAAAACCAATTAACCCCCTCCTACATGCTAAGCACTTCTTTGGATGTTGAGGATATAGCAGTGAACAAAAAAGACAATCATTTTTTTCTTCTGGGGAATGTCTATTAGAGCAGCAAGAAATAAGCATTAAGTATAAAAAAAAAGGATACCATATTGCATATCAGACTGTAGAAAGTGCCAAGGAGGATGGCAAGGAAAAGACAAGGAATGTAGGGGTGGGAATTGCATTTTAGATTGGGGGCTTGGAGAATGTCTCATGGAGGATATGATATTTCAATAATAATGGGAAACAGCCACATGGGTATCTGGGGAAAACATGGTCAAGGTCCAGGATGCAAAGGCTCCAAGGTGGGAGTGAAGTTGCTACTTTTGAATGACAATAACGGAGCTGTGTGGCTGGAGAAGAGTCTGAGAAGGGGGAAGGGAGAAATAAGGGATGAAGCCAGAAGGCAGTGTGGTCAGTTCATGGAGGGCTTTGAAGGTCAATGTAAGGACTTTGTTTTCTGCTTTGAGTAATATGGCAAATGACTGGAGGGTTGGGGAGAGAGGAGAGACTTTATCTCCCTTTTAAAAGAATCACTCTGATTGCTTTAAGGGGAATAACTGTAGGTAGGTAGGAGAGCAAACAGGGAAATAGGTTAGGAGGGCACTGAATAATACTAGTAAGTTCACTGTTTAGATCAGATGGATGGAAGTGGAGGTGAATTAAATGTATTATGAGAATAAGAAAGGATTATTATTGGGGTGTCTAGAACTTGGGCAAATGAGAGGATGGAAATTTTAAGTTACTAAACAGGGACTTATCTAGGAGCAAGCATGGGGGAAAGTAGGCATTCAGTTTTGCAAGTATTAAGCATGGAATGCTCATTAGCGCCCAGAGATGTTGAACATGTAGTTGCATGTATGAGTCTGGAGCTCGGGGGTGAAGTCAGTGTCATTCATATATCCATGGTGTTTAAGGTTATAAGGTTCAATGAGTAAACAAAATCATCAACGCAAGAGGTCAAATAGAGGATAAGTGATCCAAGAACTAAGCCTAGATACTCCAACATTGAGATATCACCAGAAAAGGAGATGAAGATGGAGCAGTCAGTGAGACCTAAAGAATTCTGAGGGTGATTTTTTAAGAATATTTCAAGCAGGAAGAAGTAATAATTGTAAAAAAAAAGAAAGAAAGAAAAGAAAATCCTTCAGATCAGTCAAAATATGAACTGGGCATCTAGAAACCTGGGCTTGAGGAAAAGAAAAGTTAAGTGGTTGCCAGTTCTTGGGAAGATGAAACACTCATACAATCTTGTTTAGAGTTTATTGACTATGATTTGAATCATTCATGATTTCCTACAGTCTTCTCTTGGTCATTCTAGTATTTTGACAGACATTTAAGTTGCTTTTGACAATGTTTTTAATGCTTTTCTCGAATAAAATCAGATTTAGAAAATCTAATCAGATATTTTAGGCCTAATCATTGACACTACAAATGGACTCTTGGTTTTAGAAAATGATGAACCACAAATGACAAGCACACTGATTAAATTTACAGAAATTTTACTTATCTGTTGCCTTTCAAAATCCATCTGCTGCATAAATCGAGGCACAGAGGCCTTCCTAATAGATGGCATTGAATTTCTAATGCGAATTTCTGCAAGAACAAATTCATCATGTCCAAAGCTTGCCCCTGCAATATTTCACTTAGTCATCAGCTTAGAAAAGTTAAACTTTTCTTTTCTAAGCTCAGTGATGCTCACAAAAGCCAAAGGGTACTATTTTGCCTGAATCAAGAGCTATAGTTTCAAAGAAGAAAGAGAGTGTCAAACGCCTGCTTAAATTTAATAATCCACACTCATCACATTTTTTGTTTTAGTGGGTACTTATTATTTATTGTCATATTTTTTCTAAAACATTCAATTTTTTTTAGTAACTTTATCATCATTTAACAAAATTAAACTGATATCATGATCAAAACACACACATATAGCATGCTCTGGGAACTATTTGAGATAATCTCCTGTTTTATGTTATCCTCTTTCTCAAGTCTGTTCTCTGTGATGTAGCTATTTTTCTTCTGCTGCTGATATAACATTTATGTAAGGGGAGGTTTCTAATTTTACTTTGCTGGTGTATAAATGTGTCATTTCATACAACTTGCTGTTTTTCTTTGTTGTAACTTCTTTCTTTCTGTTTTAGCCTGGGGCTCTCCTCTTTATTTGATCAGTATAGTTTATATCATATTCTAGACAGCACTCCTTCCCCAGAGAAAACAGGGTTTCAAATTGCTACTCATGATTCCTAAGGCAAACTGAAAGGGCACTGCCTGAATTAATGTTTTCTTTGCTGTTTTTGGTGCTTATTGGTTTTATTTCCATTAGCTGATAGATACATTTATTTTCTACTTTTTAATATCTTCTCTCCCTACAACTGCCAGATTTTATGTTTTTCGTTTTTTGGTTTGTTTGTTTGGGCTTGCTTATTTGCCATGAGTGGTTAGATAAAAAATAATAAATGTGATGACTTGGTAGCAAAAATTTGAATTAACTTCTCAATAAATAACTAAAAAGTGTTTGGGTTGTGCCATGTTCAATTTTCTTTTGGTTGGCTTCTAGATAAATGTTTCTTTTAAGTAAAGAAAGTTGGATTGTATGTTTTCTATCATTACTACAGCTGAGAGGGATTACATTTGCCATTAAAATACAGGATCTATTTTTAACAATATTTCTGCACATGGTTTTTGACCAAACAATGAATTAGCTAGACTTAAATATTCCTTTATGCATCTTCATCCTCAAATTTTAAAAAAAAAGTATATGCCATTGCAGAACATGGTGGGGACATTCAACTACTTCTGATAGGACTTTAGACACCCTTAGTAGCCAAAAATAAAAGAAGTACTCCAAAATGCACTCTTACAATAATAATCCCTCCAAGAGAAATAAGTTTTCATCAAATGTGAATAGGAAGTGAAACAAAGAGAAGCAATACCAACATCTTTAGAGTTAGATGTGGTCAAGAGTGGAACCAAGAATTGGAGCCAGGATCTGGGATTCTCTTCATAAGGCAGAGACAAAGTTCATGACAAGGGAGAGGGTGAATTCATGTGGAACTATTTCTATTCCCTCTCCAGGGGAACCATTTCCAAATGAGTATAATGTTCTAGTTCCTCTTTCATGCCAACCTTTGGTCATCTATACTATTAATTGTACTGACTCTTTAAAATGTTTTTATGTTAGTTCAGTATTTTACCCTTTTGTCAAAATCTTCCACTGGACTAAAACAATTGTCCAAAGTTCTTAATATTTCCATTATGCCTGAGTAATTATTCCTTGAATATTAACTAAACCATTAAAGTTCAACCAAAGTCTATTTGGTCTATACAGCCATAGACTACCAACAAAGGGTAAGGATACCTCAATCTTATATCAGATGCTAAGCTCCAGAAGGAAGCTAGGGGAGTATCATCTCCTTATAACACATTTTGCAGCATAGATTTGGATGTAACTTATCTCAGCACCAAATACCACTCATTCATAGGTGAGAAGGCCAGATCGATACCTGTTTCAAGAGAATCCATTTAACCCCACCACCCACATCAGTTTAAGGTTTAATTTGAAGGATGGATGAATTGGTCCTAACGTTTTCTCTTTAATGTAACTGTGATTCATAACTACATTGAAAATGTGAGTATATCTTCCTCGATTACCTTAAAATGAAATGCATTGTTAGAGATGTGCTACTGTGCTTCAGTGATTGTAAATTAAAATGATAAAATTAATGTCAAATGTCATTTCAGCATATGCTTTATCACCACGGTAACCCACAGGTAACTGAGTTGGTAAAATTTCAAATTATATATTCAGCTCTTTAAAGACATCAATGAACTAAAGTCATTTAATGAAGCTTCTCATTGCTTGTGCCGTGTAATCAAGACAAGCCGATTAAAGTCAAAGTCAGAAAGCCACAAGTTTTCTCTCCTGTCTGGCATGTCAGCCTGGCTCACGGCTATAGGTTATATTTTGTAAGCATGTTAATAGAATTTGTTTCCTCGAGGGGATGGTACAAAGTAATTTTACTCACAAAATACAAAACAGAGAAGGTTGAATGAAGACATTTATGCCTCAAGTGCAAATACTGCAAGAGCCAAAGCAAATCTGCTTCCCATAGCACGAGATCGGTAGAGCCTTTCAACTATTTACCTCCAATCTACCTAACCATCCGTATTAAGTCACAGGCATCCATTACAGACTGTCCATGGTCAGCCAGACTTAAGACACAATTGGACATTCATGGTTTGTTTCTTTCAGGTTGGGCACAGGGCCATCTCCAACCCCCTTTCATCACCCAGTGCCCCATCTCAACCCTGGATCAGTCTACCCAACCCAACATGTTAAGTCACAGGCCTTTTCCTGAGGTCATCCCTGGGTCTGCTCAATGACTGTCAAACAACACTTCCTTTCATGACCCCAACTAAGAGTCCACATATGACCAGAGGCATATTATGTGCCCCTTCACTGGATTCCTCATGGACTCACTCTTCCCCAGACTGTCTTCAGCAGCCACTTAAACCAAACTGGACTGTGCTTTCAGAGGACAGGGAGCAAGTGAAGTGAATTAACCTATTTGTCTTTTGAGAGTTGAGCTGGTATACTGCATGAGCACAGAAGCGGAGAGTTCTATGTTTGGAAATATGTAAGCAGAGCCCAAGAATTTATGTTTGCCTGTGAGATTTACTTGAGTAATGCTTATTAATATGATCTTAATAAGAAACAAATTGACATAAGGCCTCTCTCTTATTCCCAAGTAGCTTCACAGATGGAGAGAGCTCTTCAGCCACTTCTGAAATACCTTAAAAAGCCACAGGCATTGTTGCCCTGGCAACATTTGATAAGAACAAATCTTGACCCAGATGAGAGGGTAAGGCAGGTCAGATGAAATTTACAAAGCAGAATGAAGCCTATCCAGAAAAAGACAGTTTAACTGTGTTTCTCTCTCTGGGCAATCCTCAGAACAGTTCTAAACCCCAACCTGAGTTGCTATGGTATTTACATGTGGCTATGCTTCCTCTACTCACCCTCAGTAGGCATGATGATACAGCCCTGCTTAACAAGATGTCCACTATGGGAGGGGAGCAGAGTCCTAGCTCCCCAAGGTCCAAGCATGCAGCACAAGGCAGCCAGAGTCAGTGATGCTGGGACACAGGGATGAGAATTCTCTGAAGGACAGGAGGGCTGTAGCCAAGAGGAACAAACCACCTTCCACAGTGAGCCACTGGGCACAGAGTACCCAGTTCCTGGTTGTACCTGACTGGGAAATGCCACCTGGGACCTCCAGCACCTCAGAGATCACCAGCACAGGAAGCAGCTCCCTCCTTCCACATGCCATGAGGTCACATCCAGACAGCCTCTCCAAAAAAGTGAGGGAAGGGCACTCAATTCTGAAAACCTGAATCTTATCCAAATCACCCCCTTCATGGGCCTTGTCATGGCTAAGGGGCTTGCTAACTTAATGAAGCTGTGCGCCATGCCATGCAGGGCCACCCAAGGCAGACAGGTGAGTCATAGTGAAGAGCCCTGACAAAAACATGGTGTGCTGGGAGAGGAAATGGCAAACCTCTCCAGTATTCTTGCCACGAGAACCCCATGAACAGTATAAAAAGGCAAAAAGATACCACCCCCACCAGGTCAGAAGATGTCCAGTATGTTACTGAGGAAGAGGGGAGCTAATTACTATTAGCTAATTAATTAGCTCCAGAAAGAATTAAGCGGCTGGGCCAAAAGAGAAATGACTCTCAGTTGTGGATATGTCCGGTGCTAAAAGTAAAATCTGATGCTATAAAGAACAATATTGCATAGGAACCTGGACCATTAGTTTCGTGAATCAAGGTAAATTGGATGTGGCCAAGCAGGATATGACAATATTGAGCATCAACATCTTAGGAATCAGTGAACTAAAATGGACATGAATGGGCAAATTTAATTCAGATGACCATTATATCTACTACTGTGGGCAAGAATCCCTTAGAAGAAATGGAGTAGCCCTGGAGAAATATCAACAACCTCAGATATAAAGATAATACCACTCTAATGGCGGAAAGTGAAGAGGAACTAAAGAGACTCTTGATGAGGGTGAAAAGAGGAGGTTGAAAAAGCTGGCTTGAAACACAGCATTAAAAAACTAAGATTATGGCATCTGGTCCCGTCACTTTATGGCAAATACAGGGGGAGAAAGTGGAACCAGTGACAGATTTCATATTCTTGGGCTCCAAAGTCACTGTGGATGGTGACTACAGCCATGAAATTAAAGAATGCTCCTTGGAAGAAAAGCTATGACAAACCTAGACAGTGTGTTAAAAAGCAGAAACATCACTTTGCTGACAAAGGCCAAAGCTATGGTTTTTATAGTAGTCATGTATGGATGTGAGAGTTGGACCCCAAAGAAGGCTGAGTGCCAAAAAATGGCCGCTTTTGAACTGTGGTTCTGGAAAAGATTCTTGAGAGTCCCTGGGACAGCAAGGAGATCAAACTAGTCAGTCCTAAAGGAAATCAACCCTGAACATTCATTGGAAGGACTGTTGCTGAATCTGTGCTTAATCACTCAGTTGTGTCCAACTCTTTGTGACTCCCCCCATGGACTGTAGCCTGCCAGGCCCCTCTGTCCAGGGGGATTCTCCAGGCAAGAATACGGGAGTGAGTCGCCATGACCTCCTCCAGGGGATCTTCCCAACCCAGGGATCAAACCCATGTCTTCCACATTGCAGGCGGATTCTTTACCATCTGGGCCAGCAGGGAAGCTGCAGCTGAGGCTCCTCCAATACTTTGGCCACCTGATGCGAACAGCTGACTCACTGGAAAAGACCCTGATGCTGGGACAGGTTGAAGGCAAAAAGAATAGGGTGTGGCAGAGGATGAGATGGTTAGATAGCATCACTGACTCTATGGACATGAATTTGATAAATCTCTGGGAAATGGCAAAAGACAGAGGAGCTTGGCATGCTACAGTTCACACAGTCACAAAGAATCTGACATGACTTTGTGACTGAGCAAAACAACACCCCAGATTAGACAGAAAGCTATTGAGTTATCCAAAGAGACTGTTAAACGTCTGTACCAGGTCAGACAAAGTTTATCTGACTAGATTAAAATGTGGGTTTTGTTTCAGCAGCCAGCATGTGAGGTCTTGAGAAAATGATCAGATTGGTTAAAACAAAATGAAGATACATTTTCTCTGAATAATCTGTATGTATGTAATTTTGTAACTTTGTTCTGCATGTGTCAGTATGCATATGACACATAGACACACACACTCATGATAATATAAAGAAAGAGAAAAGGAAACTCTGATTAAAACAGCAAAATCAGAAGTGATTCTGGATAATGAGTTTATGGGAAAGTTTTAGTTTTTTCTTTCTCTTGACTCATATTTTCTAAATTTAGTATAAGAAACCTATTTTTAATATTATATAATTTCCTCTATAAATACAATTATTTTAAAAAATAAATTAATGAGACTACACTGCTTCTTGAAGGTTATCTCTCTTTGTACTTTACAGTCATCCAAACTTCTCCCTGATGCACTCTGCAAAGCACCAAGGACAAACGGTCAGCTCCTCTGGTTCACCAGGAGCCCTGACCTACAATTCACCATGTGTAACCTTGGGCATTAAAGTGAAGGTTTAAAATCATATTAGCTCAGCTCATGCAAATGTGGCAATAGCCTATATCTCCATTTATCTTGCTGAACTTTACTGTTCCCCAAATTATCTAACTTAATCTCAGCACAATCTCCCACTCTGTGGCCATGCATCTTCATGAAGTTTTCTTTGCTAAAAGAAATACCTGAGAGAAATGACTGCACTCTGAGCCTGCTCAGAATATTCTACAGACACAGAGGCCCACAGGTTAATAGTCCTAAACATGCACACACAGTACTATGACAGAGTCAAGAGTGAAAGGAATGAAGACAATTTTGCACTGTTTCTGTAGTTCAGTGCTCCACCAAGTTCTCACACATTCCCAGTCACAGACTTAAAATCTGAGCAGCCAAGAGACAGAGGGTGCCGTATTTCTAACATCTATCCTACACATTTATGATAGAATCAAGGCTGTCATCACATGTGTAGAGATTTCAACCCAACAGAATGGGCAGGGCAGAGCATTCAGAAAAACTTAGATGGTTTTATGTTACAGTCTTACTTGCACCTTCTCTGTCAACAGTGCCACAGCCCAATAGATTCCAGAAAATATATACTAAGATGAATTTTGAGCCAAGTGCCATCAATCCCTGAACACACAATCATTGTGAATGATAACATGCAACACCTCCTTCCAAGTAATTAAAGCTTACTGGGACCTGCCTTGATTCTAGCAGTGGAGAATCCAAAGCTCTTATCTGACAGGTTAATGAGGATTTGAAATGAATAGTCTTACTAATGAGGGTCTTTAGAAATTAATCATATCATATTATTATTAACAACTGCAAAAGCTAAACTTCTAGAGATTAGATTACATAGGATGATTTTAAAATGTGAGCAAGCCAATATTAAAGTGACAGAAGGCTATTTCCAAGTGGGAATAATAAGACATAATGCAGAGAATAAAAATTAAGAATGGGTAAGGCAATGAAGATGTGCCTTCATTTGAATATCTCTATGTATTTGAAAATGTAATATTTTATTTAATAAAAGTTTGTGCTGTTGTTTTCATCATCATCTACTTTGCAAACTATGAAAGAAGAAATAAATGAATGCTGGGAGAATAGTCTGATGTTAGGAAAAATAAAGTATAAAATGGAACAATTCTATTTACTCAGGAAATGTTACTGCAACATTAGGCATCACGTACCTTTCCCAGTTCCTCAAATGGCTTATTTTTCTTGGATTCACATTTTGAGTCAAGACTGAGAATGCCATTCTAGAATGAGGTTTGACAAGTTTTCATAAGCAGAACACCAACTTGGCCACTAACCCTGTCCTTCAACAATGTGGTGGGTAAGTCCAATGATGGAAGACCAGAAACTGAGCATATACTTTGAATCTCTACACAGTTCTGAGAGTCTCTTTCCCAACAGGGAACAAGGGTCAGATTTTACTAAATAGGCACTGTCATTCATTTGGGAACAGTAAATGAGCCTTCAGGGTATTGGAGATACAGTGATAAAGAAAATAGGCACAGACCCTGAGTTCACAGAGCTCGACTTCTAGTGATGGAAATGACATGAAACCAGCAAAAAGAAAAACAAGTTTCAAATAACTGAAAAAAGGCAAAGGGCTGTGAAAGTCAAAATTTAAGTGGTGGGTGGGCAGGGGCCAGGCCATATTTCATCATTATCCTAAGATCTGTGTGAAGCTATTTAAGGATTATGTGTGCTGCATGTAGGGAGTGGGGAGGTGGTAGGTGTAATCTGACCAGATATGCATTTTGAGAAGATCCCTGCATGCACTGTAAACAGTGTGAACACTCTGGAAAGAATCAAGGGTAGATACAGGGAGACCATTCAGAGCCTATAGCAAGTAGTTCAGGGAGGTAGGGCTTTAGAACTCGGTATCTTGGACTAGTGCCAAAGCGTGCTCAAACTACCACACAATTGCACTCATCTCACATGCCAGTAAAGTAATGCTCAAAATTCTCTAAGTCCGGCTTCAACAGTTAATGAACCATGAACTTCCAGATGTTAAAGCTGGAAGATCAAATCGCCAACATCTGCTGGATCATTGAAAAAGCAAGAGAGTTCCAGAAAAACATCTATTTCTGCTTTATTGACTATGCCAAAGCCTTTGACTATGTGGATCACAATAAACTGTGGAAATTCTGAAAGAGATGGGAATACCAGACCACCTGACCTGTCTCTTGAGAAACCTGTATGCAGGTCAGAAAGCAACAGTTAGAACTGGACATGGAACAACAGACTGGTTCCAGATAGGAAAAGGAGTACATCAAGGCTGTATATTGTCACCCTGTTTATTTAACTTATATGCAGAGTACATCATGAGAAACGCTGGGCTGGATGAAGCACAAGCTGGAATCAAGATTGCCAGGAGAAATATCAATAACCTCAGATATGCAGATGACACCATCCTTATGGCAGAAAGTGAAGAAAAACTAAAGAGCCTCTTGATGAAAGTGAAAGAGGAGAGTGAAAAAGTTGGCTTAAAGCTCAACATTCAGAAAACTAAGATCATGGCATCTGGTCCCATCACTTCATGGGAAATAGATGGAGAAACAGTAGAAACCATGACAGACTTTATTTTTCTGGGCTCCAAAATCACTGCAGATAGTGACTGCAGCCATGAAATTAAGACGCTTACTCCTTGGAAAGAAAGTTATGACCAATCTAGAAAGCATATTAAAAGCAGAGACATTATTTTGCCAACAAAGGTTAGTCTAGTCAAGGCTATGGTTTTTCCAGTGGTCATGTATGAATGTGAGATCTGGACTATAAAGAAAGCTGAGTGCTGAAGAATTGATGCTTTTGAACTGTGGTGTTGGAGAAGACTCTTGAGAGTCCCTTGGACTGCAAGGAGATCCAACCAGTCCACCCTAATATTCATTGAAAGTCCTGAATATTCATTGGAAGGGCTGATGTTGAAGCTGAAACTCCAATACTTTGGTCACCTCATGATAAGAAACAACTCGTCTGAAAAGACCCTGATGCTGGGAAAGATTGAAGGCGGGAGGTGAAGGGGACAACAGAGGATGAGATGGTTGGATGGCATCACTGACTCAATGGACTCAAGTTTGAGTAAACTCCAGGAATTGGTGATGGACAGGGAGGTCTGGTGTGCTGCAGTCCATGGGGTCACAAAGAGTTGGACATGACTGAGCGACTGAACTGGCTGATCTTGGACTAGAGGAGAAGTGATAACCTTGGGAAAGGGTAAATGGATTCAAGGGATCTTGAGAAGGTGAGTACATAGGACACAGTGATGAACTGAATACTCAGAACTGAGATTTTTTTACATCCATTCATTAAGAGAATTCCCTGGACAGCCTTGATATGTTGACCAGCTGAGGTTTACAGATAGAAAAGTGAAGGCTCAGGAAGGCATGAAGTCAGAAAAAGAGAAAAGGCAGGTTCCCAAACCACCTCTGCCTTAGGAGCCCCTATTTTCTTCCAAAGAACTTGTTTCATAAGAAACAGAACATGATCTCCTATACTGTCCCCCACATACATTTGAACTTCCTCTTGCTTTGTCACTCCTTCTTAGTTCTCTGTTCCTGGATTTGCTCACAGAACTAACACTTGTTAGCCTCTTCCTCCAGTGGGCAAGATAAAGCCACTGACATCTTCACCTACTGCTACTTTATAAATCAAACCAAACAGAAAACCATCCCCACAAAGATCCCTCTCTTGGCTTTACAAGGCATAGTCAGATTCTTTTTCCCACTGTGCTTTGTACAGGTCTTTTTTCGTTCTTCCTCCCAAGTTGGCTAGACAAAATTCCTTTTCAGTAACAACTGTCCACTGGTGTGCTTTTTTGTTAGTTTTTGCTTTTTTTGCACCAGAGAAAATAAGTATCCCTTTTACTCCCTGGCCTTAGCCTCTTACGCTTTCTCCCTGCTTCTAATAGTAACTATCTCAACAATCTCATGCATTCAGTTCTTTGGAGTATTTCCAAACCATATGCCAAATTAAGACAGCAAGCTATGTCATAGAACTTTTCTGACACCCTCTACTTCTCTCCCATCGTCTATTACCTGCTCCCACATCCTAAAGATTTACTGATCTCATGCCTTGATCAGTAAGGTCATACACAATACTTTTGTGTCTCTTTTAAATTTATGACCTTGCCAAACTTCTTGAGGAATTGAATTTTTTCTTTTTAGAAGTGGTAGATCGCATCCCCCACTATATAGAGAGCTGGGGCAGCTACTCTCAGCTCACCAAATACTGCCAAATAACCTTGTGGACGACTATCCATCTTCCTGGGCCAAGCTGACACATTCTGCATGCTAGGGCTGCTGAGCACTGGCGCTGAAGGGATTTAGCGGATAGAATAAACTGTGACCTGGCCCCTGAGAGTCTGCTCACTTTAGGAATTAGCATGTCTCTGACCTAAACACATTTTTCAGATTTTAAAAATGCAAACACATAGCTTCAAAGACTAGGTTTCTCATCTTCCATTTTCATCGCCACTCCATGAGATCTTGCTGAAGAAACAAACCCCTTCACATGATCAGGCCGCCCATTTCCCCAGGCAGGCAACTAGCAACCACGCTTTTGAAGGTCACAGTGATACCTTCTTCTTTGGAAGTCCTTTAGCATTTACTTTCTAGATCAGTGCTTCTCAAACCTTAATGTGCATTTGAATCACCTGGGGATCTTGTTAAAACACTATCTGACTCAGTAAGTTGGAGGTGAGGGTCAAGATTCCTCATTTTTAACAAGTTCTTGGGTGACACAAATGTCACTGACCTAGGGACCACACTTTGAGTGACAAAGTATCCTGTGCACAGAGCCCATGTAATGCTTATAATAATGGTAATGATAGCAGATGTTTTATGTATGTTTTATGTATGGCAATACAACATAGCAGTTAACTGCTTACTACCACCATTCACTAGCCACATCACCTCTCTCTTCCCTAATTTTTCTCTTCTCTAGTTCCAAACTATTACTGTGACCTATGTAGTGGTTGTTGTGAAGATTAAATGAATAAATATATATAAAGTGCTTATCGTGGTGCCTGGCACATAATGCTCAACAAATACTGGTTTTTATCAGCATCATTTCTTTTCAACTAGATTCTAAATTAGGGTTAGAGATTGTGTTTTATATCTCACTGAATCCTCAGAACGTGTCATATAATATCTCTTTATAGTGCTGATGGGCTTTGGAAGGGTTGATGTTAATTTTCTTGGGTGGTTTTTGCATTTCTTTTAATCTGAACAAAACTTTCCAACGAAGATCCTCAATAGGTCATTTCCTCTTTATAAGAACCCTCCCATCCTACTTTGCCTATTTGAGGAAGTGTGATATATTGTGATGAGTATGTGTTATTACATGTAAAAATATAAACAATGAGTTTCTTTATATTGTTTTAAAAATACATTTATAGCCTAAGTTCATTTCTCCTAACTGTGTATAGTAGTGAGTGATAGCTAAACAGAGTAAGGGTGAATAGGGATCATAGCACCAGAGAGGGGCTATTTTTAATACTAAGTAATAAACATCTATGCAGGCAAACAGCCTAGACTTAGAGAGAAGACAGGTAGGGTGATTCCAGGACACGGAGAGGATACTCACCCTGGTTAGAGTCCAACATATGAAACAGTTATTCCAGTTCTCAGGCCATCAATTCATCTTCACAGTCATACGAACTAAACAAATTAAAAATGACCCCAAGTCAGCTCCACCTTCATGGACCACTTCAGCCCCCATGGAAACAGCCACTCATCTGCTTATAAGTCCTGTTTCAGTTCCTTACTACTACATAACATACCATCCCCAAACTCAATGGCTATAAACAACAGTTTATTACTGTCTCTTGTAGTTCTTGAACTGACTAGACTCAGTCAAGCAGATTCCCACTTGGGTTCTCTCATGCATTTGAAGTCAGATGGAAGATGGAGGCTGGAGTCATCTAAACAAGACTGGAGCTGGCCAACTAAGATGGCTTCATCACTCACGCGCCTGGTGCCTCAGATGGCTGGAATAACTACAGTGTGCTTAGGGACCTCTCTCTTCCCTCCTGCCTCTCCACATGGCTAGCTTGGATTTCCTCACCAGATGTAGTCTCAGGGTAGTCTGACTTCTTAAGCAGCACCAGCCTTCCCCCATAGCAAGGATTCAAGAGACCCAAGGAAAATCCACAAGTCTTTTCAAAGCACGTCAAAAGGCAAGCAGTGCATTATGCCGTCCTTCCACTAGCCAGCCCCGATTCAAGGGGCAGGGGCAAAACAAAGGCTTGATTCTAGAGGGTTATGCCTCCTTGCGGAGGGGAAACCCAAAAGCCTCTCAGGTAAGTCCTATCCACACGTTCACGGGGAAGCAGGAACAAGACAGCCCAGTTCCTGCCAACACTGACTCCTGCCCAGATCCGATAAGAAAACAACAACAAATTTTGTAAAAGCCTCTGTCCTAATTCAGCCTTCAAAATCTTTTGTACAGAACTGTCTATTAAGAAGGGAGAAAGGGGAAATCCACAACCAGAATAAAAGATGTTCTAAGGCCAGAGAAGATATGAAACAATAATGACAGGTAAGAAATTAAATGGATCCATCCCCTCGCCTGTTTCCCCTGGTCTTAGGGTAACAGAATTTGGGTGTCAGAATGTTCATTTCTTCTTAAAGGTTTTCTCTGAAAGAAATATTTAAATGGCAAAGATTGTACAGAAGTATGTATTTGTTTCCTGAATAATGAAGTAAAACCAAGAAATAAGCCTAGTGATTATTGATGCCCCCCTTTTAATAAAAGCCTTTATTAAACTATGCAGGAGACACAGGAGATGTGGGTTTGATCCCTGGGTTGGGAAGATCCTCTGGAGGAGGGCACGGCAATCCACTTTAGTATCCTGGAGAACCCCACGGAAAGAGGAGCCTGGCAAGCTACAGTCCATTGGGTCACAAAGAGTCTGACACGACTAGAGTGACTTAGCACAAACTATTTGTAAAAGAAGTCTCATAGAGAAGGAGAAAAAGGATCTGCCCTCCTTTCATCTTCTAGACTCCTCCCCATTTCTCAGAGAAACCAAGAACCACAGATTTTTATGAGCATGCCCAAGGGCACACAGTTAGAGCCTGGACTGGATTCAGACTCTGAGTCCGGTTGCCAAGGCAGATGTTTTCATTTTCAGCAATGATTTTGCATCCCTTATCTTTCTCTCCCATTCATAAGTGGGATAATTAAAATTGATTAAGCACCTACTGGACATGAAGTAATGGATTCAGTGCTCTTTCCAAAAATCTCTTATCTTCTTTTCGCCATAAAGCAAAGACTAGAAATAGAGTCGCCTACTCTGGTATTTATTTATGGACTGCAAATAGGTGTTTAATGGCAGTTAGGAAGGTCACAAATGTGTTTAGTGTAGACTGCTTATATGGTTCTTCAGTCTCATCTGCATATGGCCCCTGTGGATCATTTCTGCACAGTGACAGCATACTTCTAAGAATAGTTTAGGGCATATCTAAGTGTGCATCTATTACTTCACATTGCCTCTTTCTGTCTGGGTGCATCTTTTTCTTCTTCTTCTTTTTTATGCACTGCATGGCTTGCAAGATCTTAATTCCCTGACTAGGAATTGAACCTGGGCCACAGTAACAAAAGTGCCAAATCTTAACCCCTGGATCGCCAGGGAATTCCCTGTCCAGATGCATCTTCTCCTTTGAAAAATGGCCCCTTTTGGACTTAGTGGAACTGTTCCTGCATTCTTGGACTCAGGCAAATCAAAGCGACTACTCTATCCCCTAGCCATAAAGAAGTTAGCCTCAGATCATGCTGGGAAAATTATATTTCTTTTCCAGAATCTATATGGATTCTTGGGAAAAGAAGATCTCTCTCATCAGGGCAGTGTAAGCTAGGAACTCCCAGGGGTATCACTGCTGCATGTGAGATAACCCAGCCAAAGAAAAAAGCCAACACAGAGAAAGGTAGTGTTGAGACCTGGAAAGAGGTAGAGTACTATGGTATCATTCGAACCTCTGCTTCTAGCCATGTCTAAAGCCACTACACCACCAGACTTTTCAACTACGTGCGCCAATAAATCCACCACACCCGCCTCCCTGCTTAAGTTACTTTAATTTGGATTTCTGTCATTTGCAGCTATTAAGTCCTGACGAGTCCACAATTGCGTGCCTGCTCAGTTGCTCAGTCGTATCCAACTCTTTCTAATCCCATGGACTGTAGCCTGCCAGGCTCCTCTGTCCGTGTATTTTCCTGGCAAGAATACTGGAGTGGGTTGCCATTTCCTTCTCCAGGGGGTCTTCCCAACATAGGGATCCAGCCTGAGCCTCCTGTGTATCATACGTGTTTGCATTAGGTCAAACTGAAGCATCCCACTTACATAACAGGACAATCAGCAAAGACCTAGAGGGATCCATCATTTTGGCACTATCACAGTTTGCCAAAATTACAGTCAGTGGAGCTACTGGGACATTTCAGCTACCGTGTGAGTAAAATAGTTTGGGCATTTAGGAGTCTCTTTCTCCTACCTGTACACCCTTGTTACACAAAGTCCCAGCATCCTGGGTCCCCAGACCTAACCCATAGGGTTTCAGTAATTGTATTTCAGTAAAGTGAGTACTTATCAGCCTTTCCTGGTGTCTCAGACGGGAAAGCGTCTGCCTGCAATGCGGGAGACCCGGGTTCAATCCCTGGATCAGGAAGATCCTCTAGAGAAGGAAATGGCAACCCACTCCAGTACTCTTGCCTGGAAAATCCCATGGACGGAGGAGCCTGGTAGGCCACAGTCCATGGAGTCGTCAAGAGTCGGACATGACTGAGCAACTTCAGTTTCACTTTCCAAAGTGATTACTTACAGAGAAGGATGCAGGATTAACAAGGGATGGGGAGCCCAGAGACTAGTAACAATTGAGCAGGCTTCAGCACCCCTGTGTTACCAGTGCTCAGACAGAGCTGGAGTCCTCTTGGAGCTGTGGCCGTGGAGGGATGCCTGAGAGAGACACAGCCCCAAGGCAGAGAGGAAATAAGGTAGAACCCACCCAACACTCCACTCTTTCTGCCCTCTGATCTCCAACCAGTGCCTCTCACTGACCCAACCCAGTTGAAAGCCAGCCAGCCAGAGCCCAAAAATGCAACATAAAGCAGCTCCCGCTGGGCAGAGGGCAGTGCAAACTAAGAATCCAGCTTAGGACAAAACAGAATAACTGGGATACCCACCTCCTCTATTTTGATAGTATTATATAATGCCCTTAAAGAATCATTACGAAAAGGGGTGAAAACACTTTGTGACTTTACATGCTTGTGCACTATAATATTCACTTCCCAGAATTTTTCTTCTGTTCATAGGAATCAGTACCATCTCTTCTGAAATGATTTTAAAATGTAGACTATGTCATTCTCTCTTATCATTTCCACATAAATCTTTTTGCTCTATATCTTCTCGCTTTATACCGAAAATACAGAAAGAAATAGAAAAGGACCGTGGAAGCTCTGGAGGCAGGGTCACAAATGACAAAGAACTCTAAATGTTTGATGTTCCTCACACTCTTTGAAGAACAAATGCACCCAAGTGTATGGTCTTTAACGAGATGAATGAACGCGCTAGGATGTTTTGCTTTGTTTTCGTGCTTTCTCCACATAAATCTTAGGGCAGACATCTCTCCTTAATACATCCAGTATCCGGGAAATTGTTTTTTGGCCATAAAAATGCATTAACAGCTCCAAAGGAGCAATTACACCATGTATTGTAAATGCACATTAAGACTAACACACCACACTCATCTAAACCCCAGTGAATTCAGGGCTGAGGTACCTCTAGTATAAAGGTGACTCCGATTAGTTCAAGAAATAAGACCCCAGAGGGAAAGGGCTTCCCTCTGTTGTGTCAATTACAATGATACAGGTATAAAGCAGGAAACTGATCCCATTTTGTTGCTTCTTAAAGAAGCCCCAGCATCGAGAATGAGGCTGGATGCACAAAGGCATGTTTATGCCGGTACATTACCATGGTGAATTTCTGCAAGCCCTCAGACGCGGGTGAGCCCCTCGCATTCGGAAATCATTGTGTCTTATGCAGACAGCAAGTCAATTACTGAGGCTAGATGCCTGGTTTTAGAGTAGACTTTATTTATTACCCTTGTTATGGCTGGGATATGGAGGACCCTAACTGTAATGTGTGAAATCAGATTCTTCTACTGTTGCATTACAAATCTCATTGGATGCAGTGAATTTGCTTTATTCAGGTCCATTCTGGATTAACGGGAAGGGAAGTATGGATTTTTTTTCCATCCACATAAACAATGAGGACTTGTTAGAGACTTGTTTCTGATGTTTATGGATTTCTCTTTAGTGCATACAGCCTATGGAAAATTGTTTTTAAGCAATAAACAATAATTATATTTGGGGACACAGAGGTACCAGTGCTGTATTGCATTAGCCTGCTGATAAATTTCTCTGGCTAATTTTTTTTTTCTTATGCAGACATAAAATACAAAGAAAAACAATAAATTTTCCTTCATCTGCTGAAACCTTTTTTCTTCCATTTTATTTTCCACTACATTTCTCGATTGATATTACCTTTTTAAATTGCTAAATATAAATATTCCACAATGAATGCTTGTAATTAGGTTGTCTGCTCTCCTTCAAGGACTTGTTAGAAAGAGAAAGGGCTTTAATCTAAAGCAAACTAACAGAGTTAGAAGTTAATTAGAAATTAGCCATATATCCTGGGTAAATTATTTATGCTAAGCCATGTGTTACTGTAAAAATAATATACATTTACACTGACTATTGTAAACATAAAATAATTAACAATAAAAGGGAAGATATTATCCCTTAATAGAATCCTTTTGCCAAGACCAATTTAATTTTCTCTCTTGTAATACTGAATGATAACCCAGGGTCTCTGCTTTGTATATAAAGCATTAAGGTTCTTTCACAACCTTTCTTCTGTTCTTTTTTCTTTTTACCCCCTCCCCCTCTCTTCCCCTCCCTACCTCCCTCCCTTTCTTCCTCCTCTGCATGCAGCCTTGTTTTCTGACTTATCTGTCCTTTTACTGTGTGTCTTTTCCTTCTCTCCATTTCGCTCCCCTTTCGCCTTTTCCTCTTCTCTCTTTTCCCACTTTTTTTCTTTGAATCAAAACTGGGTAAAACGCCTAAAATCTCACTACACACGTGTCTCTTCCTTCCCACCCTGCTCTCTGGTCCCTTTCTCTCCATTTTTGTGTTATACTCTTTAGTATGTAGCCTTTTTACAAAAAGCCCTAAGATGCAGATAGAAAATACAGCGTATTTTAATTCCGTCTCACTTTCCTTCCTGTTCTAGCAAGGACATAAACGTCAAAAAAAAAAAAAAAAAAAACCCACCAACCCTGGAATATCCTTTCAAATCCATTTAGGGACCTTTGAATTCAACTCAAATGCTGACATACATGTTTGCTTTCTGCAGTGAACACATATGTATTGTCGGATTTCACATCATCCTTTTGGGGATAG
Source organism: Antilocapra americana (assembly GCA_007570785.1). Lineage (NCBI taxonomy): Eukaryota > Metazoa > Chordata > Mammalia > Artiodactyla > Antilocapridae > Antilocapra > Antilocapra americana. The sequence goes on from ML661896.1 coordinate 20,440,807, forward strand.
GGCATCGATATACATCTACCTCTGCATGCATAATCGCTATTAAATACAATCTAATGAAGTGTCTTTGTGTCTAAAATGCAGTTACCTGAGGACTCTCCTTACAAAACATTCATTGAATTTTTCTTCCCATTCATGTCTGTAACAACACTGTGCAGCTTTTACACGGTTGGCATAGGCGCTGTCAATGTACTCTCCACATCCATTTAAATGCAAATCTTCATGCAAGTAATCACGTGGAGGAAAGGAAAAAGAGAGAGAGAGAGAATGTGTTTAGCTGAAGACAAAGCTAGAAGGATAATAGAAAGCATGAATAGGGTGTCAGTGGAGGGCTACACAATAAAAGCCTCCTCTGCACGTAAATGAAATCACATTAATGACAGCTCCAAGGATTTCTCAATAGAGTCTTACAGTATTGTTGTATGTAAACATGATTCTCAGCAGGTGAAACAAAATGAATGAAATTGGAAGAAATTTACACATGTCTCTAGGGGAAGCCAGAGGTCGAACTGGTGGTACAGACCAGGCCCTCCTTGATCAATACTCAAAATATCAACTGTGAACACGTATTTACACTTCCTTCAGAAATCCAAAATTTGGAACCAAACAATTCATTGTCCAAATAACTGGACTGTTAAATAATGCTGTGGGGCTGATGTTTCAACAGAAAAGTAGGAAATGAGCTGAGACTGAATAAGTACCAATATACTTGAGAACAGCAACTTTGAGGCTGAATTTGGCTCTGGGGAGGGCTGGATTGTGATCTTAGGGAAATTTCCAATTTGCACTATTTGCAAAGAAAACGTTACATCAACAAAGGTTAAGTGCTGGCATTAAGAAAAGTAGAATGGCCTGAGAGTTTCCCAGTTATTTCTGTTTTAAGTACTTCTCCAAGTTTCCCTGAGATGCAATCAAAGGAGTTGAGGAGAAACCAAGGAAGCTACAAAATAAAGGCCAAAGGGCTGGTAATGAGGTAAGGAGGGAAAAAATGATCTGTTCCTGTCATATAATTCCAAAGGAATAAACCTATTTGTGATACATGTTGTTATTTTTGGAGAAAAAAACAGAAAAAAAAAAACCAACTTCAGTTTTCTTGTAGATTTCATGACTTGCAAGTGCTCTGTTTGAGGGCACCAACAGAGCAATGAAACTTGGAAGACTTAATCTGGGCATATTTTGGAAGGAGTTCAGTAGACTTCAGGCAGTATTATGTGCTTTTTAACTTGGAGTGATTTCACATTTCTTGGAGAGTACAACTGGCTGGAATCATCGCTGCTGATTTCCTTGGCTTCATATAGTCCAACAATCTCCCCAACCCCCACCACCACATTGCCAAAAGGAAAAAAGGAGTAACAGAAAAAAATTTTTTAAAAACTTTGCAAAAATTAACTCCATGAGTTTCATTTTTTCCACAACAAAATGTTTTTATCATTTACATGAATATTCTTTTTGATAACAATTCTCTTGTTCTTATTATTTTGTTTAGTTATTTTTGTTCTTTGAGGCATTCGGAATCCTGAGCCTATTCCCTACTTCTTCACTCACTCAACCTGAACCGTATATGTTTATTTGCATGCTATGTGCCCATCAACTTCAAACTCTTAGACTACAGAGTTGAATGATTCTATAAAAGATTTGGGTCTATGTAATATCAGGTGGTTAATAGTGAAAGGGGAAAATGTAATTCTTTTTCTAAATATACACAAATAGTGAAGGTTAGGAGAAGGAGAGAAATAGAGACAACCTAGGCTTTGAGCAGAATCCTAATTTTTCAAGCATTAAGCTTTTCATGGTAATAAATAATATACATTCCAATATAAGCAGAGAGAAAGATTTTAATTATGACCTTATATTTAAGCTATTAAATAGATTTAATAATTCTTTTAACTATTGTTAAAATATTGTTTAAGCTATTAAATATATATTTGCTTATATATACTTTTTTTTTTTTACTTACATAGTAAGTTTTTCATAACCAATCGGCCAGGATGAAGGTACACTAGTCAGGATAAACTGGATAATGCCATACCAAAAAAGCCTAAAATTCTCAGTGGTATAACCCAACAAAGGTTTATTCTCATTCTCAAAATATCCACTGTGGGTTTGGGAGACTTTCCAGGGACACTGATCTCCATGCAGTGACTCAGTCATCCAGTCTCGTGAGTGATTCACTTTATTATCGTTACAGTGTTTGAGGCTATAGCCTCTCTGCTACCTCAGTGGGTGAAAAGAGCTGTTACTGCCATGAAACACTTGAGCTCGGGAAAGGTACACTCCACATCTGCTTGCAGCCCATTGGCCAGAGATAGTCACACGGCAACAAGAACAGGATGTGACCTCCTACACACTCAGAGAGTGTAGAGAACCAGATACAGTAAGCAGTGGAAGTCTCCAACATGGGAGAATAGAGTGGTATTAGATGTAATGGTTCTCCTTAGAAAATCCATAGCTTATAATTAGTACCTTGCCTACGACATTCACAACTCATTTTATATTATATTTGTAGGCTTGCCTATTTTACTTTCAGTGACTTGTGAGATCTTTGAGGCATTTTGCTCATGCCTTCACATATAACGGGTATGCTATAAATACTGAATGAAATAAATTAAGCTATTGTTTCTAAAATAATTCTTTCTGAAATTTCCATGCAATTTCTTGGTCCATATGCCAGGCTGTAACCCTTAGAAAATTGTCCATTGCCTGGAAGCAGAAGTCATGGGTAAGCCCAGAATTCAGTGGCCTAGATGGACTGCATCAGTAAATAGCATTGAGTGTGTTTTCCAGTTAAGATATTTCATAGTTCTTCCTTTTTGCCAGAAAAATAAATACATAAATAAATGACAGTTTTAGGAGAGATACCACGTAGTACTATGAAAATAACACTGGACCTGAGTCTAGAGAATTGAGTTTGTCTGGACTCTGCCCTTAACTTGCATATTCATATCAACTTACTCAGCCTGAGTTTCTTCACATATGGAGTGATGGGTAAGTCCTTTCTAGATTACACCTGCTGTACTCTAAGAACTGTGCAATTATAAAGGAGTTTTTAGATCAATTTTTCAGAAATTTTCCAGACAGTATTTGTGAAATAAAGTAATTTTTTTCATCTCTCTTACACTCCCTCCAATTCCATTTTCATTTTAATACACAATCCATTGTGACCCTTGGTTATTCGGCATTCCTTCTGTCCTCATTCAAGGTTAGATTAAATGTATCATCCCAAATTCACTCCAAAACTTGCCGTTCCTGTTTTCCTTCGTTGCAAAATGAGCTAAGTTCTACAGAAATAAATTTGACAAAGAACTTGTGATTTCTCCATTTTATGGAGAATGATAGCAATTCACTGCATCCTTCAGTGGAAGCTAAAGGCATCAGATCTCCTCTCCCATTAAATGGGAGCTAGCCTATAGGATAGGCAACCCAGAGCCAGCCAATAAGATGCTTTGAATCTTTGTCTTATAACACTGAAGTACAAGAATTGCTTAGATTCATGTACATCAGCAGAAATTATAGGAGCATTCCCATTAACTGAGAATAGGGGTAGACACTTGTCATTTCAATAGCAGAGGTCCTATCCTCCAGTACCAGTGGGGGTAACATTCTGGTCAGGTTTCTTCTGCTAAACCAGCAGGGTTTCCTGAGTCTAGACTCTCTTGGCTTTTGTCTATTTTCCCAAGTCTGAGCCTTCAAAATGCTCCAAGAACTTTGCAAGAAATTCTTCTTTTTGTTTATCGTCACTGGAGATCATTTTTGTTTCTCATGACTAAAAGATTCTTAACTGATTCAGAGTGACCAAGAACAAGGTAAGGTCATTTCCTCCCTCCATTTCTTTCCAACATCCTACTAGAGGTCCTTGCTAATGCAATTGGGGAAGAAGAGGAAACATTAGTAAAAGATATACAGACAGATTTGAAACGAAGAAATAAAACTGTCCTTGTTCACAGATATGTCTATGTAAAAAATCCAAAAAAATCAATAAAAATAATAGAAAATATTATGGAATTAATGAGCAATTATAGTATTATAACAAGATTACAGGATATAAGATTAATCTACAGAAGTCAACTGCTTTCCAGCAATGAACAAATAAAATTTGAAATTCAAAACATAATATCATTTATATTAGCAACCTCCCAAATTAAATACTATGTATAAATCTGACAAAATATCTACAAGATAAATATGAGGCAAATTATAAAACACTGATAGAAAAAATAAAAACAATGAAATAAATGGAAAGAAATTCCTTGTTTATGGATAGGAAGAATCAATATTATTAAGATATCAGTTCTTCCTGTATTGATCTATAGATTCAATGCAATCATGATCAAAACCCTAGCAAGTTATTTCGTGGATATTAACAAACTGATTTTAAAATTTATAGGGAGGAGCATAAGACCCAGAATAGCCCATGCAATATTAAAGGGGAACAAAGTTGAAGGAATAATACTACCCAACTTCAAGACTCACAAGGCTAACTGATCCAGAGTCTGTGGCTGATAATGAGTTAGTTTGCTACTTTCATTGTTATTTAACAGAGATTGCCTCATTTGACCACTAATATATTAAAGCAATGTGGTATTTAAATAGTGTCAACATATTATCTCATTTGATCCTCCAATTAACCTTAGAAAGTGAAGTTGCTCAGTCATGTCCGACTCTTTGCAACCCCATGAATTGTAGCCTACCAGGCTCCTCAGTCTATGGAATTTTCCAGGCAAGAGTACTGGGGTGGGTTGCCATTTCTTTCTCCAGAGGATCTTCCAGGACCCAGGGATTGAACCCTGCAGGCAGACACTTTACCCTCTGGGCCACCAGGGAAGAAAGAGCACAAGATATAAAATATAAATATTTCCAACTGAAGGGTATTAAATTAAGGTTCTATGAAAACAACTGATTTGACAAAGGTCAGCACAAAAACTAACAGATAAAGATTCATAACCAGAACTAATCATTCCAAATCCAAGCCTTTTTTAAAAACTGTTCCACCCTACCGTCCTTCAAGGGCTTTGCATTATCTGCAACAGCTCAACAGGGAAGAGACTTTGTCATCATGAGGTGGAAAGGAACCAAAGCATAGTCCCTTGCTTGTATGGACATAAGTAACCACAGCCTTATTCAATTCTAGTTCTGCCACACTGCTGCAACTCAGTGTCACTGGCTCTATGGCAAGGTATAAACAGACCCTCTGAAGAAAAGGTTATGATAATTAAGAGTCTACATGATATAACCACAGAAGCCAAATGTATATATTGATTTTGCCCGCTTAAAGAGATGTGAAACTTCCTCTTCTGTATTTCAGAGCTCATAACTTCTTGTACCTCTTCTCTTTCCCATTGTTTTGATGTCTCTTATCTCTATATGGAGTGTGAATTCTAGGAGAATAAATTTTTTTAACCATTGTTTTGAACTGAAGTGTAGTTAACTTACAATGTTTAGTTTCAGGTGTACAGAAAAATAATTCCATACTTTTCAGATTCTTTCTTATTATAGATGAGTACAAGATATTGAATATAGCTCCTTGTGTTATACTGTAGGTCCTTGTTGTTTATTTTATGTACAAGCGTGTGTACATGTTAATCCCCAGCTCCTAATTTATCTCCCCACATCTTGAGTAAGCAAAAGTGTTGGGTTTTGGGGTTTTTTTTTTTTTTTTTGGTATGTTGCAAATCTATTTCTGTTTTATAAATAAATTCATTTGTATAACTTTTTTAGATTCCATATGTAAATGATACCATATAATATTATTTTCTCTGTCTGACTTATTTCACTTAATATGGTAATCTCTAGGTCCATCAGTGTTGCTGCAAATGGTATTATTTCACTCTTTCTTATGGTTAAGTAATATTCTAGTGTGTGTATGTGTATGTGTGTGCATCACATCTTCTTTACCCATTCATCTGTTGATGGACATTAGGTTGTTTCCACGTCTTAACTTGTAAATAATGCTGCCATAAGCACTGGGAATCTTTTCAAATTAATTTTCTCTGGCTATATGAACAGGGGTGGGATTGCGGGATCATATGGTAGCTCTACTTTCAGTTTTTTAAGGAGACTCCATACTGTTTCTCCGCAGTGACTGCGTCAGTTTACATTCCCACCAATAGTGCAGGGGGGTTCCTTTTTCTAGGAGTATAAAGTTTTCAAAATGCAATCAGTCTTATCTGTTATCTAAAGTCCCCTGTCTGAATCTGCTCTTTATACTTCCTCCAGCCTAAACACATGTTTGGAAACTTGGCTTCTTAAAAGAATGAACAGACCTGAATATTCTGATGTCCTGGCAGAGAAAAAGTAGAGAAAAACAGTTGTATGAACTATGCAACTCTGAGGAACCAGTTCAAAAGCCAGGGCCCCAACTGCAAGCAGTCTGTGAGTGACCGAGAGGGTTGACTGACCCAGTAAAGGAGTATAAGGATGGCTTAAGCGACTGGTTATAAGGTGAGAGAAGGAGGGTAGAAGAGGCAACATGACACCAGGATTACAGATACGTTTGTTTCTCTTGATACATAATTGAGCCAGTACCATCTGAAAGCATAAATGCAATCACCAGGGTGCTTCACTCATTAGAAGGTATAATGTTAAGGAATACCATCCCTGGGGATTAAAGAGACCATGACGCTGTGAGGTTTCCCTAAGAAGTATGTGAAAGAAGGGACTAGTAGGGTGGAACTCTAGTTCCGTTACAGTTCCCTGTGGGCAGGGAACAGCTCCTGTGAAAATTCATCAAGGAAACCTGCCATCTACTAGGTTTGCAAGCAGCCCCACTTTGCTTTTTATCGTGGCTAGTGACAAGTTATGGGCTTCCAAGGTGGCACTAGTGGTAAAGAACCTGTCTGCCAACGCAGGAGACATAAGAGGTGTGGGTTTGATCCCTGGATCAGGAAGATCCCTTGGAGGAGGGCACAGCAACCCACTTCAGTATTCTTGCCTGGAGAATTCCATGGACAGAGGAGCCTAGCGGGCTACAGTCCACAGGGTCACACAGAGTTAGACACGGCTGAAGCACACACATACAGTGACAAGCAACATAAAATGGATATGGATTTCCTGGGTCAAGGACACAGAACATTAACATTCTTTTCTTACAATCATGTTATAAGAATTAGACCACAAAAAATAAAGATAATGACAGCTAGAAAGAAAAAAGGTGTGCAGGCCACATCCCTGGGGCCAGTAGTAAGAACAGAAGAGAAACATGGAGGAAGTGTGATCTTTAAAAAGCCTGCAGAGATTCTGCTATCAAGACTTTCCAAAAAGATTTACTCTGTCAGTCACTGTTTTGTGTTGCAGACTACAGAATCCATTAGAGATACTATGAAGAGAAATGGAATCATTACAGGATAGAAGAGAGCCCACAAAATCATTGTCTGATCTGAAAGAATAGGTTTTAAATTCAACACTCAAGGAATAACTTCAGAACTACTCTTGAGAACTGGTATATTAAAGAATTTATAGTGTGGGCCTCTGTTGCAATTAGAAAATGCTGAATCGAGTGGCTGCTCCTGCAGCTGCCAGCCCCAGAATCACACTGCTGTCTTCCTTGGTTAGAGCTCATGCACACAGCCCCAACCTGTTGCATATAAATTTCATCTGAGGGTGTGTACTTGGAGAAGGGAGGTCAGAGGCACACCTAACTGAAAAGGAATCTGCTGGATACAGTTTTTCTAGCTTTTCAGGGAAGCATGTCTGGGAGGACATGCTAGAAAGAATGGGTCTCAGGGAGACAATGAGCAGGATCTGCCTCATTAACCTCTGTTTTCATGTTCACTGGTCTTTAAACCAAAGGCATGGCTACATGAGTATTTGCTTGTCATAAACTAATACGCCTGTTGTTAGGAAATTATAATACAGATTTCATCTTAAACACATAAATCAAGCTCCTACTAGAACTCCTTTCTTCTTCAAGCAAAGATCATCAAGAAAAATTGGCAAGAAAAAAATGTCTCTGAAAGAAAACAGGAAGCCTTGCCCAGGAACTGCCCTTGTGAATTTTCTAGTGATGTGGGCTGGCACAAACAGAAAAATCCTCAAGTTCATAAAATAGAAGATCTGTTACATTTTCAAGGCACAACCAAAGGCTTTATCCCAGAGGCAGGACCTCTAACTAGGTGCTCTAAGAATTCAGTAACAAAACTACCTGGTTGTCAAGATTTCTTCTAAGTCCCTTAAAGTGTATGTGGAATATCCAGGATTGCCAATGGGAGCAGAGCTTGATGTCAGAGAAGCAATAAAACTAAGAAGGCAAGAAGCTGAGTTTGTGTGTCTAATTCCCAATAGAGACTCAGATATTTGGCTTCTACTCTGTCTGAGGTCGTTTTCACGGTTTACAACCATCAGACCCCTGTATACACACACATCTAACTGGTTATTGTACTTTTGTTCCCCCATCTCACTTGCTCCAGTTTTCCTGTGATTAACAAGATATAAGTAATAAATTAATGGCTTTCCCACATAAAGCTTAAAGAGCTATTTGTTTGCTTGCTTATTCTATCATCAAAGACTTTCAGCAAAGACACAAATCTCAGTATTAATTCTCATGAAAATTCATAACCACATTGGATGTTTTTATCTCGAAAAGAAGTGGAACATGTGACTCTGAGCACTGCCCTGCCCTTTCAGATACAGCTGACCCTCTGCTAATCATGGTTGTTAGTCATTAAGCCAGAGTTATCATCAAGTAATATGTTTGTTAATTGGAAATTAGAATCCTAAACGAAAGCTGCCTTCATCTTGAAAATCATGAGAATCCGGATATAAATCAAGCCTCCACTGGAAGCTGCTGTGGATAACCATGAAATTCAAAATGACATTGTCATCCTAGAAAAATCTTCAGCCTACTTTTTGTTAAGAATGATCAGAAGAGAGCTTATTTTCTGTTTGAAAGGGTGAGTTCTCCTGTTAACAGAAAGATTCCGGGAACACAACTGCAATTTAGACATAGAAATAATCGGTTGCACATTATATCCATCTCTTCCTGGAATATGATTCACCTAAAAATTTGAGGAACTTGAACAAAAGATTTGGGATAGGTGGGTTCCCCAAGGGCTGCCAAGGTCCCCCTGTCTTATTTCTCTTCATTTAACTTCAGTGTGACTACTCAATTCAGAGGAAGCACAAGGCGGGGGATTTCCTGGTGGTCTAGCGGTTAAGAATCCACCTGCTGATGCAGGGGATACGGGTTTGATGCCTGGTCCGGGAAGATCCCACAGGTCCTGGAACAACTAAGCCCATGCCCCACGACACTGAGCCAGTGCTCTAGAGCCTGTGCTCCACAATAAGAGGAGCAACTGCACAGAGAAGCCCCCACACCACAAGGAAGAGTAGCCCCTGCTCACCACCACTAGACAAAGCCCATGCACAGCAGCGAAGATCCACGGCAGCCAAAAAAATGAGATATTAATAAATAAATCTTAGAAAAGTAAAGGCACCGGTCTTTGCCATGGGCTGGGACTGAAGCACATCAGGTCTTGAAAGCTATATGTTCACCATTATTGTCCCCTCTGAGAGAGGACAAACCCTTTCACTATCACAGGAATGCTGAGATGATCCCTTTCTGACCTCCAGGGATGACTCCTTCCACAAATGTGGAACAGCAGCTGACACCCTCTGTGAGGTGAGCACTGTCCTCTCTGAAACTGAGGAAGCCTCTAGTTGGAGCCAGCGGGGCCACCCACTCAGAACCTCTCCCGGGTGTTTTGACTGTGCATCAGTCTTGCTTTCCTTGTCTAGCTCTTCAGGTTCTTCCGTTTTCTCCGTCGTGGACCACCTGTTCAGACTTTACAACCCCCTGTGTTGCTTTCCCTTTGACATCTAGTTCTTCCTGATGCCACTCTGGATTCTTCCCAGAGACCTAAGCCCTGCTGTCAATATATACTTTAACCTTCTCACCTGGCCCCTGGCCTTCCACTTCTATTTTGACTATAAGCTCTTTCCCGTTTCCAGTTCAACCCTAAGTATTCTACCTCCATGCCAACATTCCAATCCATGCCAAGCCAGCATGTCCTGGCCTTGGTCTCTCAATGTGAACTAAAATCCCTGTCTTTGTTCAATATTTCTCTAAGTGGCTTTTCATCTAGCTTAACCTATACATTTTTCACTGACTTAAGGATACGATTATATCTTAAAAAGAGTTTACACTATTCTGCACTGAGCACCCAGGGGTGGAATATAAGTAAAATGAAATAGAGCTATAGCTAGATGCTCACCACTTCCACACATGCTGTTATTTTTTTGATAGATAAGATGCATCTCTAAGAACACTTGTGCTTTAAAGATTTAGTGACTCAAGGAAATGATAAGACTTCAAATTACCTTTCCTTATTTATACTAGTACCAAAATAGAAAAACCCATGCTGAGGTCCAGGCATGAGAATACATATTCCTATACATCACCTGCCCTCACCTACATACAAGGGGAGCCAGGGAGTGTAAGGTACCTGGGCAGCCTTTATGCAGAGATACAAAAGTGATTTTAGTGGAAGCCAGCAGTGTCCTTCACAGCTTGTTAACTATTTGGTATCAAATGTATCAGTGATGCTGACTTCTATGGATGTCTTTCACAGGAGTACAGATTATTAATATAAATCTTCTTTTTGTGCAATTGATAGGATTTTAAATTTTTTGATACTGGCCCATTTTTCTCCTCTCACTGCATTGGCTAATGAAATCTGGAGATGCAACGTAGCCTCATATTTTCCACTGAAAAATGGCTGTTGAAACCAGTGTAATTTTAGGGTGGCCCATAGGCAGGGATATTTTTTAAAGGCTTCCATTTCATTTTTACACATTAAAAGACAACTTACAAAATGACAACCCAAACTTACTGCAAACAGTGTTGATTACATTCAACATCTAAAGCTCAACTGAATCTCAGCAAGCTAGACTTCCAAGTTCATCTCCTGCATATAGGCATTAGTCTGTTCTATCTCTAACTCTAAAAATAAAGTCTTCTGGGAGGAAATCTGGAGAAACAAGAAGGCTTTTTTGTCTTTCTATCTCAGACCAGCCCCAGTGTTTTATGGCAACCCATGTGCTAACTCAGCCGTCAAATACTGGAACAAGCTAAGGATTAAGAAATCAGGTTGGAAGCAATCTGTAGCACCAGGCAGTATTTACTGCCAGGCAGCTTATATCAAATGTGCCAGTAAAAAAAAAAAGAGAGAGAGAGAGAGAGAGCCAGCACATCTATTACAGAAAACAAATCCTGGAAGAGAGATGGAGAGGAGGGTGGTGGGGGTGGAGATGAGGGGACTGAGACATTGCCAATATTTTAAACAGCTCCATGTGATACATAGTGCTCTTGTACCAGTAGAAAAAGAGTAATATTGATGTTTAGGTAAAAGCAGCAGCATTCAGAAATAAGTCAGAAATGGAGCAAAAATGGTCTCATAATTTTTTGGTAAAGACCCAAAGAACCTGTTACAAGAGTTCAGGGAAATGCCTGAAACTGAGCAGGAGCCTATGGGGATTTCTTAGGCACAAAGGGTTTTTTGGGGTTCCCCATTTCTCGTCTGTAGATCTTCCCTAAGTTCCAATGGGTAGATTCAAACAGTTACTAGTTAAGAACACTGAGGGATGCAGAGACAAAGGAAAATCAGTCGAGAAACAACAAAGCAGGAGTCCTAATTTCTTCTCAAGGGACATATATAACAACCTGTTGCATATATTTGAGTTCCTCTATAGGAACTGAGGCCCTCATCCAGTTAGAGGATGGTGACCTCATGCTGAGCACCAGCACACGGACCCCAGACTAGCTGGAACCAGAAGGTTGATGACTGATATTTCCAAATCATCACCCTGTTTCCTCACCACTAACCCATCCGATGAAAGTTATGCACCCAACAGCCCTCACCCCCAAATATGGGCTTTAAAAATGCTTCCTTTAAGACCATCAGAAATTCAGGCCTTTTGAACATGAGCTGCCCATTCTCCCTACTTGGCACCTGCAGGAAACATCATATTTTCCTTCCCCACAAACTGGTGTCATTAAATTGGCTTTGCTCCATGGCAGGCCAGCAAATATTAATGTGATCAATTCGTAAATGCCCCGAAAAACCACCCTGAGTCAATTTGGGGAACATGTAGCATTCTTGCTCCCAGAAAGTTTCAGAAGCAATGTTACAAATTCAAGAATATTTTTATTTTACAACGTAGCCTAGAATATTAGTAATTCACCTGTGACCAACACAACTATAACACATGATCTGCTCATCTCAAAACCCCCAGAAATTTCCCATGACCCTAGGACCGTGCAGGATTGGAACCTATGTGATGGCTGGTACTGAATTTGCTGCTGGCCCAATGGGGTAAGAACTCAGAGAGAGATTTTAATTCAGGGAAGCAAATTAGCATGAATTCTCTTACTCATTCATGTTTAGAAAGAAGATTCATATCTACTAAGATAGAAACCAAAGAGTAGAATATTATTGGTATCTTATGAACTCTGTAAGGGGGCAGAATTTGTCACCTTAAAACATGTCTCTTCAGTATATTGTTTTAAGCTGTTTGTTTTTTGTTTTCTGAGAAAACACAGAGCTGGGGAGGGCTCTGAAATTCAAGTAGGAATTGCCCTTTTGTAAGAAACATTTACACTGGTAAGGGAAATCTCCATTTGTAAGGGTGTTTCCCCTTCTGTACTTAGAGGAAGAGGAGGATCAAATCTCTAGAAACTCTTATCAGTGAAGGCAATGATGTAAATCTGCCTCACAATCACCCTTCTTTACTGAAGTTTTCCTGGTGACCTCCCATAACTGACTCTCCCCATTGTCAACATACTTTCATCTTTAGCTGGGGATGATATTTATGGTGTAGACTCTTGCTTTTGTTTGTAGACTCTTGTTTGGTGAGTTTCTCAGTTTTCCTGGGTCTCTCCCACATATATGTGTAATTAAACTTTGATATTTCTCATGTTAATCTGTTTCGTGTCAATTTAATTCTTAGACTAGCCAGAATAACCTAGAAAGACAGAGGAAAATTTCTTCCTCCTTAATAACTCCCTTTGGCTTGCATTTCTATAACACTTCAGCAAAAGAATTTGCCTGAAGACATCAAGTTAGACAATGAAAGAACTGTGGCTGGCCTGAGAAAGCATATTACATTCTGAGGTGAGCAAAGGCAATTTTTAAAATATACACTCAAACACATAGTACCAAGAGGACTGCCAAGTCCAGATTAAAATGTGTATCTTGAAAGATGTGATAGATGGCAGCCATCTTTGTGCTTCTGCATCAGTGGTTTTCAAATTGTTCTCTGAGGAATCCTAGACGTTACACTGGTTGTCTTGGAGAGAGTGCTGGAGGCTTGGATGGGGACCCAGAGTTTCACTCTCCTTTCTTATCGAGGGCTGCAAGCCCTGCTCTTCTCAGTTGGATCCTGCCTAGGGCATGTGGTTCACGTGATTTCATTTGGAGAAAAATTCTGCTGCTCTAGAAGCATTATAAGCCACTTTTATAGACTGCTATTTTTTTTTTAAAGCTTCTTCTCAACCCTTTCATTTGTAGTGGCCCAAAGAATGATATACCAAGTCACTGTGTAAGCGGATAAGTCAGGATGTCACAGAGAAAGAGTCAGTAATGGCTTTCTTGACATATGCAAAACCATCTCAGCCTAAGCCACTTTGGGATCTAAGCCTGGCCACAATGCCTGCCTTTGAACAGGTCTCAGTAATTAATGATCTCAAGGGAACAAAGAAATGCAGGAACAGAGAAAGGGCAGTCCAATGAGGCACTCTGCAGTGATAAAGCAGAGCCCTTGTTTCTTCCTCCTCAAGAAATTATACATAATAATATATATTTGAGTTCTGCAGGTGAATAGAATGATGATGTTGACCCTTCTGATTTCAGTCAACTAAAGCTTGGACTCTGTTGACCTGTGCTCCCAATTCTACGTGAATTTTCCTCTGCTCAAGCCCCTTCATGAATATGTATGTACTGTTAGCTTAAAATTTCCCCACTTTTGCTGTTTGGGGAGCTACTGCTTTGGGAAAGACGCCCAGTGTTCTCGTTATTTGCTGTAAGTAGTAACAAGACCTTCATTCCCTGATCTTGGGCTTGGTTGTGTCTCTTGGCTTGACACCCATCAATAGATGAGCTCAGTTTTCAAGTAACAACTAGATAAGAACCTCTGAGTTTGTCAAGTAGGTGTGAGACAGGAGGGGAGGGGGCAGGGCACAACCTTTTAAAGAATGACATAGCCTTTAAGGATATGATATAAACTGGTTGGAACCGACTAGGCCCAAGATGGCAGACGATTCAACTTCCAGTGGACATTGAGCTTCTTTATAATTAGCTAAATGACCCACCCACAGGTGCCATGATCATTCCAAGATCAAGCATAAAGGCTAAGAATTTGCTGGTAGCCCAATTCCTAGAAATCTCTGCCCCTTCATCAAAATAGTTGGAATAATCCTCCCATTTGTTAGCTTATGACATTACCCAGCCCATAAAAACTAATCATCCATACTCAGGGCCTCTTGCTTTCTGAGATGGCCCACACTCTCTCTATAGAGTGTGTGTCTCCCTAAATAAACCTGCTTTCCCACTTGGTTCTCCAGGCAGAGCCTTCTTGCTGACCACTTGTATCCTTCACAAGAGTCCTTAGGTAATAAATTTAATTCTTGCCTATCACTTTGCCCCTCATTAAATTCCTTCTGTGCTGAGATATAAATAACACGAGCCTCAGTATAAGTCCTGATGGCAGGTGAGTGATTTTAATAAAACAACAGTGGGCTCAAGTCCCATTCTGTGGGTTCAACTCCCGATCTGAGATTCACCTGAGGTGCTAGTGGGCTGGAGTCCTAATCTGAGGTGTGTTCACACCAAAAGGCATTAACACCTTCAGCTAAACTTAGTTCATTTTTGCTTGCCTTTATATTCAGATTTCCATTGTAATTTCATACCCAAATGTCAAACAGTAATAAGGATTTCATCTAAAATGAAATATTGTTTGAAAATCCACAAGATGATTTGACAGCAGGAGCATGGAACATATACCAATTTAGTGAGAGTCGAATGTGTTACATACATTTATCTCTCACGTGAACATAAGCTTGGAAAAGAGGAGAATCCCTTTTACCTGTCAAACAGAGATTAAAGGGGAAAGATTTAAATGCTGGTTTTCATTATTCTTACTTAATAAGCAAGAACAAGCAATCGGAAACATCTAAGGTACTTTCTATATTACACAGAGGTTAAATCCTCTCTGTTTTAGCCACACTGCACTCTTCTTTCAATATGTCAAGAAACAAATTTGCTAATAGAATATATTCACCTTCATGAAATCTAGTACTTGTTTATTTTTGCCAATAATGTTAGGCTCTTCTGGAAGCTTTCATCCAAGCTTAAAAGGAGAAAAGGGGTTGTATAAGATTGGTTTATAGATGCCTGAGCTTCCTGATTATCTCAGAATTTTTTTAAAAATGTATAAAATGAAAAGAATAAGCTGTTTAAATTCTAGCACCAGGCATGCCTGAAAAGTGTGCTGAAAAGTGAGCCCTTTCCTGGACACATCATCTCAGATACCATGAGGAGGCATCATCCCCAGCCTGCAAAGTTTCTCAGAACCCTTTCAGATTGCATGGCTCCTTCCCCATCTATCCTGTGTCCTGAGAGGTGGCTCAATCAACCCTACATTTGGAAAGAAGACAGGTGAGGAAGTCCTCAGAGAAAGAGAACCAGGCATGACACAAAAGAAACCACTTTGGCCTAAGCCATTTTTGGTCCAAGCCTGGCCTTGAACAGGTCTCCGTCATCAGTGATCTTAAGGGAAGTGAAGGAAGGCAGAAACGAAGGAAAAGCAGTCAAGAAACAATGGTTCTGCAATAAAAGAGTCCTAGTTCCTCCTCAAGGGATGTACATAGTCTGATACACATCTGCGGGAACTCAGTCCTCCACCCAGGTGGCAGATGGAATGATGACATTGACTCTCCTTATTTCAGTCCACTAAAGTTTGGACTCTGTTGACCTTGGCTCCAATTCTATGCTGAATTTCCTCTGTTCAAGCTCCTTCATGAGCATGTATGTACCCTCGGCTTTAAAACTTCCCCACTTTTACTGTTTGGGGAGACACTGCTTTGGGAAAGATGCCCAGTGTCCCCTTTACTTGCTGCAAGTAATAAAGCCTTCCTTCTCCCCATCTTTGGCTTGATGTATCTTTTGGCTGAACACAAGAGATGAACCTAGTTTTCAGGTAACAGTTTCTCAAGCTACGAAATCAGCATGCCTCATACTCCTGTTCTTTTGTAACACTGCCATCCAATTAGTGATCAGGCCCTGTTTCATTCTCCTGACTGAATATCTTTCCAGTTATCAATATTATACCCTACTCTACCTCATCCCAGGGGCTGCCATGCTCATTGAAGCTTTTGTTGTGTGTTAAATGGAACTTGGGATAGCTCCTAATTAGTCTTCCTCCTCCTCATCTCCCCTCCTTTGAATTCACAGGCCACATTTACCCCACCATGATCTTTGTAAATCACAAATCTGATCAGGCCTGTGCTTATCATTTTTACCTGCCTTCCCATTGCCTTTAGAATACAGTGCAAAGTTCTAAACACTGCATACAAAGTAATCCCACCCTTGCCTACCTTTCTAGTCTTTTGTCCTTTGACTGCGACATTTAAGTTCCTTCTGGCCAGCCTGGCTCTCAGTTTTGTGATTCTTCCCTACCTTTCGTTCCCATGGGCATGCTCACCCTTCCGTCTCAATAGAAAAGACCCTCTCTGCTTTGCCCACCTGGCAGAATTTTAATCATTCTCCAAGATTCACTTCAACTGTTACTTTCCCTAAGGAATCCCTTCACCTCCTTATATGTGTCTCATTTTGAACACTCATGTCGAGACACCTGAATCACTCACTGAGATGTCTGTCTACCCCCAACCTCTTGATGCCCTACAGGACACAGATTATGATGCCATAAATACACCCTGCATAGTTCAGTGTCTGGCATAAGATGATGGCCCTCAGAATGCTGACATACTGGATGGCTTAAACGCCTACAGAAATTTTCACTGCACCAAGAGCCAAGGGTCCAGGCTCCTAGTCTCACCATTGCAACATTCAATTCAACCTCACTGTGGCCCAGAGTCTTTAAGAACAAAATTACGGGAATAACTGGTCAGATGGGCTCTAATCTTTCCAGCTTCAAAATTAAATTCTACAATCCTATAAACATTTCTTTTTTCAAGAATGACTCTTAAGGTTGTAGACACTAGTCTAATATCAGCTGCAGCCTCTATTTTCCTTAAATGTCAAGTTACTTAGGCCATTCCACGCTAATGAAAAAGAGTAATGTATGAATGAATGGAATATTTTTTATATATTTCTCTTTGGTTAATAAATTTAAATCTTGGCAATGCTCCCCTATTTCTAAAGCCTTTCCCCCCCCCATCAAAGTAGATTAATTTAATGTGGGAGAAGATGTCATTAATTACACACATTCATACACACAGGAACAGAGCAGAAATCACATAGCAGTATTGGAAACAGTCCAAAGGATTCTTATTTTGACAAAAGGAGAGAATTCATTTCAAAAGACTCCAAAGTCAATGACATCGTCTTAGTTTTGCAGTTCCCATTTTACTGATTAAAAACAAAAACAAAAACAACTTGTCATTGACATCAAGTTTTTAATGCTTAATCCTGCGTAATAGGTTACACGGTGAAGCTAAAAGGGATCCTAGATATTAGCCACTTTGAGAGTCGAATGGCAAAGGGAGAGCAGAGAAATTAACATTAATTAGCCAGGTCTGAAGGATATATCTCAAAGCCGAATGGAATAAGATGCATGTAAGCATCAAACTTTTTTTGATGTTCATTCACACATTTCCAACTGGTTGTTTTTGCCACAAATAAGGAGAGCTTGACAGTAATGAAGTTGTAGAGGCACTTGATATACCTTTGATCCCAGGCAGACCAATTAGCAATTGTTGAGTCATTTTGTAACTTTCTGTCAAGGGAAATACTGCCGAACATAGCAGAGGGGGAAGAAACAGATATCATTTATTTGCCACTACTGTGACAGCCTTCCCTTTCTCTGAAAACAATGCTGGCCTTCCTCACACCATGGTCCTGAATCCTTGATGCTCCTCTCTTCAGCACAGATCCTAAGAGTGCTGCCATCAGGTCAGTTGCTGTTGAAGGCATCAGCTCTGGGAGCCAGCAGCCCGTGGAAAGCTATTACCGATGTGTTTAGCAGTACTCTTTTTAGTTATAAAAGAAATAAATGCCACCTCATGCTGGCTTAAAGCAAAAGGGGCATTAGTGTCTCAAAACCATCAGGG
This sequence comes from Antilocapra americana, assembly GCA_007570785.1. NCBI lineage: Eukaryota > Metazoa > Chordata > Mammalia > Artiodactyla > Antilocapridae > Antilocapra > Antilocapra americana. The sequence goes on from ML661896.1 coordinate 20,459,081, forward strand.
ATCTCCTGTTTATCTCTCAAGTCTGCTTCCCTCTGCATCACCCAAGAGGACCTTCCATGTCACGGCACAGATGCCCACCTAAAGCTACATGTTTACACGCTCTCGGTCAAACCACTCACCTACCAGGACAAGGTCTCAGGCAAAACTGTTTCTGTTCTTAGATCTAAGAATATTTGAGATCTCGACAATCACAAACTCATCACTGGAGCCAGTGAGGTCGATGCTCTGACTGCCAGGCTGTGGTCACGTGGGGGCTCCTGAAACCAGAGGGTGCTAAGAACGAAGAGGGCAGCTCCCCACCAAAAAACCAGCGTGTGTGGCCAGAGGAAGGAGAGGAAAGACGAGACAGCAAAAGTAACAACTGTTACCAATAAAATGAAGCCACACTCTTTGGCGCCAAGATATTTATCTGTTTCCTACACAAAGATAAGAAAAAAGAACAAAAACTAAAAGCAAATGTAGGTAATATACTGTTTTTCTCAACAAATCCAATCTCCTGGGCTCTTGCCAACAACTTTTGCCATTTCACCATAGAGCCTTTCCTCCAAGGAAGATGGGAAAAGGCTTAAGTTTCACCTATCATGTCCACCTGTGTGACCCACAGGCACTTCAGCCTGAACTTGTCCAAAGCCGGCCTCATTGTATTTCCTCTTGAACCTGTAGCTCCTCCCAGAATCTCTATTTTAAGAGGTGCCACCACCCTTACCCTTCTCCTATGACCTCAAAGTCACTACCCCCGCTTCCCCTGCTCTCTTTCCATCTCCCACCTTCATCCCGCCCGCTGCACAGGGATCACCAAGCCCTGTCAATTCTCCCTCCTGGGTGGACACTTGTCAAAGGTGTTCCCTCTGCTGTACCTCTGGTCCCCCCGTCAGGGACTTCATCATGTACCATGCAGGGTCCCGTGGTGATTCTAAGTGGCTTTTCTGGCCCTGGGCTTGCTTCCCTCTTGAGCAGGTGCTGGAATGATTGCCCCTCAAATTCTACCTCCTCACCCCCGACATGAGGACCCTGCCTGTGGACCAGCCCTCCTCCAGCCTCTCCTGTGGCTGGCCAATGAAATCTTACAGCGAAGCCGGGAGAACTCGTTTCCTGGGCCTGTGGTAACAAACTACACCACTGACTAGTCGGCTTGAAACGACAGAAATCCTCGCAGTTCTGAAAGCCAGAATCGAAATCAAGATGTGGGCAGGGTTGGTTCCTGGTGGAGCCTCTGCGGGTGGACCCTTCCCCGCCTCTTGCCCGGCTTCCAGAGGTGCCAGCAAACCTTCACGTTCCTGTCGTGTAGCCCTGTGACCATGGCAGGCTCTGCCTTCTCTCCTGTGTTTCCCTTAGGGTCTGCGTGTCTCCCGTCTCCCTTTTCCTTTACTTGTAAGGGCAGCCGTCATCGGATTTAGGGCCCAATTAATACATGACTCTCTCCAGAGCCTTAATTTAATGACATCCACAAAGACCCTCTTTCCAAGTAATATCACATTCATAGGTATCAGGGGTTAGGATTTAGGCTCAGACAGTAAAGAATCTCCCAGCAATTCAGGAGTCCCAGATTTGATCCCTGGGTCACGAAGACCCCCTGCAGAAGGGAATGGCAACCCACTCCAGTATTCTTGCCTGGAGAATTCTATGGACAGAGGAGCCTGGCAGGCTACAGTCCATGGGATCACAGAGTTGGACATGACTGAGTGACTAACACTTTCGCTTTGGGGACGCAATTCAATCCCCTACATCCAACACAGGCAATAATGCTTTCCTACAAGGTAGTGTGCCTGATTTTGGAAGTCACGATTCCATGCTTTTCATGACTTGGGCCCTATCACCCTTGGGTCAGGCTCCCACACCCCTGTCTTCCCATACCCCCCTCTCCCCCACTTCTCGCATTGGTGTGCCTCTCCTGCCTCCCTAGTCACTGTGCCCATGCCCTCTATGTGCTCTGGGTTCCGGTCATGCCCATGCCTCTTCCTTGCCCACATGTCTCAGCCAATGCTGATGTCTCTACTGAGATGTGCTTTTTCCCCTGCTGCTGTATCACACAACTATAAACGGGATAAAACTAAGTCAGAGGTCCCTGTAAACCATAAGCTGTATCTTTGTTATGTTTACTTTTCCATTTTAAAGCTGTTTTAGCCATTCATTTTAACCTACTATTTCTCTTATTAAAATAGCACTGATGTTGGAAAAAACAGCAAGATTTGTCTGATGCCTTCCATGCCAAGAAATGATTCTTTATGGACATGATTGACTTTCAGAGCCCCCCTGATCCAGGTTTAGGTCACGAGACATATCTGCAGCATTTTATGTCCATATGACTTAAACCATCAACTAACTGTAGGATAGAGGGTTCAAAGTGAAAAACTGCATTAAAATGAGAATTGGTAATGCATCTGGTCAAGCTCAGCTTTCCCTCTAAGATAACTCATGGACGCTTCCTTACATGGAGATGACTAAAAGAGCAGGATCTGAGTGTGAGAGCCTGGAAAAGTTACTTTATCGCCCTTGACCTTCATGTTTTTATAGCCAAATGGAGGGTGGTAACAGTAATTCCCTAAGAGATTGCTGCAAGGGTTAAACAAGTGAATCTGTGTGATGTAATTAGGACAAAGCCTGATATCAAATAATATTAGCTATTTTTTAAGTTCTAGTGGAGGAAACAGGGTCCTAAAGACAGGACTTCAAAACTCAGATGTTTAATGAGTGTTCTGGGCCTTATCTGGTTGTCCAGTGGTTAGGACCCTATGCTTTCACTGCAGAGGGCAAGGGTTCAGTCTCTGGTCAGTGAACTAAAATCCACAAGCCTCGCAGCACAGCCAGAAAAAAAAAAAAAGCATTGGTCTCCCAGAAACAATGAGTGTCCCTGTGGCCTTATCCTCCTGTTATTCAAGAGAATCAAAACGCAGGTTTTTACATGAAATGTCTGCTAGTTCATGTTGCCAGTTAATTTAACTTCTAAATCATTGCACAACCCAATCAGAAGACAGCAGTGGACCACCAATGTATGTGTTCCCTCCCGGGCAGCAAGGGACACAGCCTCTTGCTAATGTGTCCCTGCATTAATTTTACCCATGAGCGCATCCCAGACCCCTCCCTGCAATTCCCCACTTGCTGCTTCTGTATTGACTCACTCCATCTTGTAATCCATCCATTCTTCACTTTCTCCTAAATTACTGAAAAAAGATTGAAACCAGCAGCCAGCCACCCAGGCAAATTTTAATTGAAAGGGTAAATTGCTGCGATTACTCCTCTGCCTTGCAAACCTGTACTGTGGAAGTACAGAAGACTCTAGACCCTCTGCAAGAGTTTCAACAAAGCACACTGCTGAACCCAGTCCTGAAAGAAGCCCATCCATAACCCTCAGCATGCCCAAATGTGTCCTCTGAATAAAAAACCCAAGCTAGATTCCATACGCCATAGCACTAAAATGCCACCCCGGAACCATTTGGTTTTTTCCCAGCTTCCTTGCTTGCCCTGGTGTGAAATATTTCAAGTTTCTGAGAACACCACTCCTTTTTCCAGAATTGAGCCTCACGTATTCACAGAACCACTTAAACTTCCCATCCCCACCTATTTGGGATCCACAGCCAAGGAGACAGGCGGGAATGGTTGGGAGGCATCTTCTGCTCAGATTCCACTTCAACAAAGATTAGGAAGTTAATGTTATTTAAACGGGAGACAATAGTTCCTCTTGAAAACAATGGAGCCCAGAAAATAACTCCAACCTCATCATTTTATTACTTTACTGTTGTGCTTCTCATTTTTTAAATGACTGCATTGTGCTTTTTGCACCTCTATGGTACTTTATTATACCCTGAAGGTGTCATTTAAGTGTATTTTTATTCTCATTTTAGGGCATATGGTTTGCAGTTTTGTAACAATTGAAACAAGTTGGAGTTGCAATAAAGTAATTTGAGAAGAGGCCAGTCTTTGAAGCTTGTACTTTTGAGGGCTTTGAATTAAGAAGGAAAACAAAAAAACAAAACACAACTTGTTTTACTTATTTACTGTGGTTGAAAGGACCATTACATTTGCTTGTAAATCAGTCATAATATGGGACAGGATGGTTTCTTTAGAGCCTCAAAAAATTGCCCACTTGCCACCAGTATATTTTCCATCTTGACTCAGTAATAAAAAAGTATTCAGTAAATGAAAGACATTGGATTTTGTTTGGATTTCTTTTTTGAACTTTTTATATAAAACACTTCTGTTCCATTAGGATAATCCTATTTGACTTGCTTCCCTCAGTCAAAGAAAAGGAAAAAGCTATTATGAGAGAACCAGGAACAAAGGATTTCCCCCCCTGGTCGGGCTTTTGATCCCCACATGGTCATAACAGGCCTCCGGCAGTAGCCAATAACTTCCGGCTTCAAAGGAAGGAAAACAGGCTTAAAACGCATGCACCTCCCAGTGATGCCACGGGGTTTGTGGCCAGCAGATTGCTCTCCTGACCTCCGTATACAATCATTTTCTGCCCTCAAGTGATGGATACAATTGCCACTGTTTTACCTACAGAGAAACCCCCACTATTATTTTATGGCCACTGAATTCACCTGCCCGTGTCTAATACAGTCATTTGCTGAACTCCACCATCTCACACTAGCCTTGTGTTATGATAATCAGAGGATGGGAAGCACTGAATCCCTTTTATATTCTTTGTAAAAGCACAAGAATAGAAACTATTTTATAAAACAACTCACTATAGCAAGCTCTTTATAAATGAGTCATTCTGCTGATGTAGCATCACAGAGGAAAATATAAATTTGATGTTGCCCTATATCTATGCAAATAACAAAACACACTCATAATTTTGAAAATTATCCAGCTCAGCAACCTCATCAACTTTCGATTAACCTCAGAAGTACCAGGCCATTACTGCTTCCAGACCAGCTCAAGAACTCTCTAGCACCCATTAATTCTTTACACTGGACATTTATTTCCATGTTTATTTATCTCTTTATTCCCTCCCTTCCATACCCTTCTTTTCTCTCCTCTGTTTCTCCCTCTTCCTTTCCAAGCTTCTCCACCTGCCACAACACAGCAGTGATAGTGGGCAGAAGTCACGAACACCACTGTGTTACCAACAGGAATTGAGAACTAATCTGGGAAGTGAGACAGAGAGAGGCTGGCTTCACCAACCACGAGAAAAGCAGACTCCACCTTTCCCACATTATCCACACTCTTCCTTCTATCTGCTTTTTATCCACTCCCCCCTCTCCAACATGTGTCCTTGAAGCCCTCTTTTCAAACCTCTGCTCCTACCAGTGTCTCTTTAGAGAACTCCTTCCCTGAGTCTATTTATAAAAACTACTCTTTATTTAAAAATACAGCTCAATTCCTTCTCTTTTTGCAAGCATTCAATGACCAAGAGAGCAGGCTATGAACTTTCCTACCTTGAATTTATGTAACGCTCACTGTCCAGGACAAGTATTTTATTCATTCAACAGAGTGCACTTGAACACCTACTCCATCCATAACACAATGCTAAACCTTGAACTGCAGGGTATTTTTTTAAATGAATAAAATTTACTCTAGCAAGGAAGAAGAGATGACACATGACACAAATATCTGTATGACCATGTAAAATGTGATGAGTATCACGAAAGATCTATAAACTAATTTTATAATTCAAGAGAAAGAGACAGATGACTTTTCTCTGGAGAAATTGCTTCAAAGATGTGCTTATTATGCCAGCCTAGGGCGAATGCCAGGCTTTATCTCATTAGTATTTATGGCCCTAGGGTCATCCCGCTTATCTTTTACCACTTGTTGCATGCATTGCTTACTTGTATTTTAAGATGCTCTGTTCTGTCACTCTAACTAGATTATGAGCTCAGAATGGACTGAAATGGTGCCTAATAGTTTATACAGTTCCCTCTGAGCCTCATACATAGTAGTTGTGCAATAAGTATTTGTTACCTTACCCAATAAACTCTTGCCAGTTTCCAGATTCTATGCTGTCTGCATGGCAGTTACAAAAAATGAATATAGTCATAAAATCTGGTCTCCAGTTACGCAAAGTACACAGTCTGACACTTGAGATATTGTCACAATATGACGTAGGGTGCACCAACATAGAGATATCCTGAGAGCCAAAAAGACAGCTGCCAGAGGAAACCTAACCAGAGACTGTTCATAGGTGAGTGGACATTGACTCTCCATCTGATGAGAAGAGTCAACACTGAGGATGAGGAGAAAAGCGGTGTTTTTGATGAGAGAAGAAGATGAGTAAAGACCTAAGGACCAAAGAAATAGGAAATAGAAGAAGAGTTGGGAGAAGTCTTTATTAACCACACTAACATCTTACCCTGGTGCATCTCACAGACTCAGTGCAGAATTAATTCAACCACTATTCTTATTTTTTATGCTAAACATCATATTTGCAAACTTGTATTATAAATTGTAAGCAAAAAATTTCTGTTTTCAGGTGGTGGATTTCACTTGCTTTCAGTCTGATAGGATCTCTTGAATCTGCATCCCCTTATATAAACAACATAGGCAATTAGGCCATCCTAGGATCACTACATCTCCACATTCTTAGTTCAGTTCAGTTCAGTTCAGTTCAGTTCAGTTGCTCAGTCATGTCTGACTCTTTGCGACCCCATGAATCACAGCATGCCAGGCCTCCCTGTCCATCACCAACTCCCAGAGTCCACCCAAACCCATGTCCATCAAGTTGGTGATGCCATCCAGCCATCTCATCCTCTGTCATCCCCTTCTTCTCCTGCCCCCAATCCTTCCCACCATCAGGGTCTTTTCTGATGAGTCAGCTCTTCGCATGAGGCAGCCAAAGTATTGGAGTTTCAACTTCAACATCAGTCATTCCAATGAACACCCAGAACTGATCTCCTTTAGGATGGACTTGTCGGATCTCCTTGCAGTCCAAGGGACTCTCAAGAGTCTTCTCCAACACCACAGTTCAAAAGCATTAATTCTTCGGTGCTCAGCCTTTTTCACTGTCCAACTCTCACATCCATATGTGACTACTGGAAAAACCATAGCCTTGACTAGACGAACCTTTGTTAGCAAAGTAATGTCTCTGCTTTTCAATATGCTATCCAGGTTGGCCATAACTTTCCTTCCAACGAGTAGGCGTCTTTTGATTTCATGGCTGCAATCACCAACTGCAGTGATTTTGGAGCCCAGAAAAATAAAGTCTGACACTTTTCCCACTGTTTCCCCATCTATTTCCCAAGAAGTGATGGGACCAGATGTCATGATCTTAGTTTTCTGAATGCTGAGCCTTAAGCCAACTTTTCCACTCTCCTTTTTCACTTTCATCAAGAGGCTCTTTAGTTCCTCTTCACTTTCTGCCATAAGGGTAGTGTCATCTGCATATCTGAGGTTATTGATATTTCTCCCGGCAATCTTGATTCCAGCTGGTGCTTCTTCCAGCCCAGCGTTTCTCATGATGTACTCTGCATATAGGTTAACTAAGCAGGGTGACAATATACAGCCTTGACGTACTCCTTTTCCTATTTGGAACCAGTCTGTTATTCCATGCCCAGTTCTAACTGTAGCTTCCTGACCTGTATACAGGTTTCTCAAGAGGCAGGTCAGATGGTCTGGTATTTCCATCTCTTTCAGAATTTTCCACAGTTTATTGTGATCCACACAGTCAAAGGCTTTGGCAAAGTCAATAAAGCAGAAGTAAATGTTTTTCTGGAACTCTCTTGCTTTTCCTATAATCCAGCGGATATTGGCAATTTGATCTCTGGTTCCTCTGCCTTTTCTAAAACCAGCTTTTCTAAAACATCTGGAAGTTCACGGTTCATGAATTGCTGAAGCCTGGCTTGGAGAATTTTGAGCATTACTTTACTAGCATGTGAAATGAGTGCAACTGTGCGGTAGTTTAGGCAATTTTTGGCATTGCCTTTCTTTGGGATAGGAATGTAAACTGACCAGTCCTGTGGCCATTGCTGAGTTTTCCAAATTTGCTGGTATATTGAGTGCAGCACTTTCACAGCATCATCTTTTAAGATTTGAAATAGCTCAACTGGAATTCCATCACCACCACTAGCTTTGTTTGTAGTGATGCTTTCTAAAGCCCACTTGACTTCACATTCCAGGATGTCTGGCTCTAGCTGAGTGTGAGTGATCACACCATCATGATTATCTGGGTCATGAAGATCTTTTTTGTACAATTCTTCTGTGCATTCTTGCCACCTCTTCTTAATATCTTCTGCTTATGTTAGGTCCATATCATTTTTGTCCTTTATCAAGCCCATCTTTGCATGAAATATTCCCTTGATATCTCTGATTTTCTTGAAGAGATCTTTAGTCTTTCCCATTCTGTTGTTTTCCTCTATTTCTTTGCATTGATCACTATTGAAGGCTTTCTGATCTCTCCTTGCTATTCTCTGGAATTCTGCATTCAGATGGGAATATCTTTCCTTTTCGCCTTTGCTTTTCGCTTCTCTTTTCACAGCTATTTGTAAGTCTTCCTCAGACAGCCATTTTGCTTTTTTGCATTTCTTTTTCTTGGGGATGGTCTTAATCCCTGTCTCCTGTACAGTGTCATGAACCTCCATCCATAGCTCATCAGACACATTGTTAAGGAGGAAATAATTTTAACCCACAGGTACTTTCTCATCAGATACTATGTGGTCCCTTCCTAAAGAAACATTCCAAGTAAGATTCCTTCATCACCATGTAAGCTAGCATTGGCATTTGCCTAGAGTAGCCAGTTCTGGGGCTTTCCTGATGGCTCAGTGGTAAAGAATCTCCTGCCAATAGCCAATTCCATGTGGCTTCTGAGACTTACCAGGGTATGCAACAGGAAGCAAGCAAACCCAATAAATTTGGCCTGAGAGCCCTTTCCAGAGTTGAACTTCATTATCACTGGTTACACCCTCCCCCACTGCTGTACTCCTTTGAAAATGAAAAGTAACTCTCTCATTCTAGTTCCTTCTGGGGATTCCTGACCTAGGAAAAATTTATGGTGCTGAGTAATGCGTTTCATTTAAAATTTCCCACTTCTGTTTTGATAAATGTTTCATGTCCTGAATATGTTTGCATGGATCTGAACTTATTTTTTTCCCACAAGCTATATATGACAAGACACATTAACAATGTCAGTAGGCTAGGTTTCAGTAGATAAAGGAGATTTGGTTCTAAAGGTTACTAAGAAAGCTGCTGGTGGGACACTTTCAAATGTATCTCCTCAATAGACATTTCTACGTTTTTATTGAGTGGAAATTGGACATAGGAAAGCATTTAATTGACAAGTTGGGAGACTAAAAATAAATGTGAATTTCATGCTCAGCTAAGAAGCATACAAAACAAATTATGTGGAAGTTCAGCTAAAGAGAAGAATGGAAATTAATTCCAAGAGACTGTCTAAGGGACTCAAAGGTATATTGATGACACTGGAAAGTGGGAAATAACTACATTACATGGCAGGACTGTTGCTCCAGTGACTATGTGGGGTCAGACCTCATATCACAGATGCCGATCTGTCATTTTCCCAACAGCCCTACTCTCCAAGGCCCTATATAGAAAATAGATGTTTGTCTGGGGTAGTAAAGACCATGTTCTCACTAAGTTCCAAAACAATACCATTTGATTCTACCCTTCATGGTAGGGACTTAGTTGTGGAAGTTGTCCTTCTCTCCTGGAGCAGTTTCTGCACCAGCACTGGAACTGTAACACAGAATCAGCTGACACCCTTTAGGCTACCGTTTCCAGCAAAATCTAACTCCTACCTATATGGCACACCTCTTCCAAGGCAATCCATGTGTCACTGAGACCTACACAGTTCTCATTACTCCTCACCTCTGTTCTTCTTGAGTAGACCCTCTACTTCCCCTCCTCTACTTCCAAGCCCTCTTGCATATCGAACCAAATCAAATCTGCTCCTTGTAGGGCTGTACACAGGGTAGCTTCCTTCCCTATGCAACTCGCCTTTCCCATTACATCTCCCTTCCCCCACCACACTTCTCCAAGGGATGAACTCACATCACTAGTCACTGAGCAGATAATGCTTTGCCACCAACTGTGCAGGCAAAGGACCAAGGAGGAATCAATATATCCCAGACATCTACTTGAAGACAAGCAAGACCAACGTTTCCATCTTTTGAGAGAGTGAAGGCACTGGGAAAGGGCGCTGATGGAGAGAGGTTGAATCAATCTGGGACACAAGAGGATGTTTTTATACAGTTCCAGCCTTTAACCTGAGCTTCCCTGGTAGCTCAGCTGGTAAAGAATCTGTCTGCAATGCAAGAGACCTCAATCCAATTCCTGAATTAGAAAGATACCCCAAAGAAGGAATAGGCTACCCACTCCAATATTCTTGGGCTTCTCTGATGGCTCAGATGGTAAAGAATCTGCCTGCAATGAGGAAGACCTGGATTTGATCCCTGGGTCAGGAAGATCCCTGAAGGAGAGCACGACAACCCACTTCAGTATTCTTGCCTGGAAAATCCCCATGGACAGAGGAGCCTGGCGAGCTACAGTCCATGGGGTTTCAAAGAGCTGGGCATGACTGACTGACTAAGCATAGCCTTTAACTTACAGCTTCTTCAAAGTCAGAGAAAAAATTTTATTTTATTTTATTTATTTATTTTTTCCTCCAGTTGGTTTTAATGAATTGTAATACCACATCACGCGTTACACCAGCTCAGGACAAGAATTTTCTAATAAACTGATACTAAAACCGCTTCTTTTCGTATCACCCAAAGGTCCACCCCAAGATGAAGGGAAGAGAAGGCTGGGTGAGCCCTAGATTTCTTAGGAGGAAATCCAACTTGATATGCCCCCTCTTTCCAAGGAGATGGGACAGGGAGAGTGAGTTCCAGCCCCCAAACAAAGGACTAACCCGCAGTAAACGTGCGGCTCTGTCCTTGTTAGGAGGCTTGCCTGCCCTTAGGAGGGAACTGTACCCTTAACCCACAGGTGTTCTGCAACGTGGCAGTGGCTCACACTGTTGGTGGCAGCAGAGCATGCTGCTGTCTTCCCGGACCCTCCGCCCACACTACCACCAGCGGTAGTGGGCCAGCACGCGGTTGGCCTCGGCCATCTTGTGCATGTCATGCTTTCTCTTGATCACAGGGCCCCGGCTGCAGAAAGCCTCCAGCAGCTCCTGAGACAGCTTCTCTGGCATCAGCATCCGCCGGGGCTTCTTCTCCCTGCACTCAGTGATCATCCACTTCATGGCCAAGAAGCGGCGACGCCGGTCAGCCAGCAGCACGGGGACCTGGTAGAAATGGCCCCCCTTGAGGATGGGTACCAGTCCAATCACAGGCTCACAGTTTTTCAGTGCTTGATGGAAGATGGTGTAAGGGTTGCGTTCAATGGTTGCCTGTTCCTCTGCAGAAGCAGCATGGTACTTCTCAAACTGCTTCCTTTTTACAGCTTCCAGGGTCTGTGTCATGATGGATCTGGCCAGTATTTTGTTTCCTCCTTTCATCATCATGTTGGTGAATTTACTGATCACTGGGTCTTCAAACACAGAGGTGGTTTTCGTGGCTGGGGCAGCTTTGATAACCTGAGTCTTCCTGAGCTCCCGTTCATACGTCTCCTCCTCAGTCAGCTGGGCCAAGGGCTTGCGGTAATATTCCTTGTCAATCTGGGGATCCTGGTACTCAGGGCCATAGCGGCTCCACCTCACCTGGGTTAGCCCTGGAAGCCGCAGGACAGCCCTCCGCACGCCGAGAGCCAAGCCCGACCACCCTCGCACAACCTTCCCCATGGGGGCAGCCATCTTGGCTGCCAGCAGGACCCCCAAAGTCAGAGAAAAAATTTTAAATGAAACATTCTTGAGTTATTCCATCAGTGAAAGAGGAAAAAAATGGAATCAACTTTGCCAGTACACCGAGTTCAGCCAGTAGACTGGATTCTCCGTGACTTTGACCTCAAGGACAGAGGGCAGCTATGGTGGCAGCTGGGTCACACTTAGTCCTGAAGAGCAGTCCCTGGACCTTCCTCACTGGGGTGATCTAGGGTCCCATACTGGAGAGAATAGGACAGCCCAGAGGTTGTTTTAATGGGGGTTTTCTCCTGGGAGCTGAATTCCTGAAGCATAAAGAAGGAACTTTCCTCAGCTCTCATGACACACCATATTAGGACGATTTGTTGGAAAAAGGACATCCAGTGGCTTCTGTATAAGATCCTTTGGCCCCATGCCTGATAGCTAATGGTGAACTATGTTGGATTCGTGATCTCCAAAGAAGAAGATTTAGCTTTGGGACCAGGGACCAAGCTTGATCACTCAAGAGCTTTTGTGTAGCAAAGTTTCATTAAAGTGAAAAAGGGACAAAGAAAGCTTCTGACATAGACATCAGAAGGGGTTGGAGAGTGCCTCCCTCACTAGTCTTTAACAAGGAAATTAAATACTTTTTAAATTAGTTATTACAACAAATCAAAAGCATGTCTCAAGGTTGTAAAAATTTTACCAGATCCAATCCCACAACTTACATTTTAGGATAACAGGATTAGAACTTAACAATAGAAAGATCTTACAAGACCCACTCCTGTAATATACATTTGAAGATACCAGGGTTAGTCAGAAGGTTCTCAAGAAAGAGAAACTGTCCTCAAGCAGGATACATTGTTGTTATATAATCCTTTGTACAGATTTTAAACTCTGTTGTTTGTTGTGTAATCATTAGTTCCAGGCTTAAAGAAAAAAACCCTTTTATGTGACTAAGACTAAGGAATGTAGAAAAAACAGAAAGCTTGTCCTTTCCTCCTCCTTGAGAGTTTCAGACCCCTTCCTCCTCCTTGAGAACCCCAGACCCCTTTCTTCTCCTTGGGGACCCCAGACTTCTCATCAACCTGCCTAGGAACTGACTCTCTCATGTCCTCTGAATCTAGGTGAAAGGCTCCATCCAGGAAAAGACACTAAAGACTAAGGTAGTAACTGATCGCATTGCTTCAACTCTCCCTCCTGCTGTGTCTCACAAGTCAGTTAACACCACCACCCACATCCCTGTTGTCTAATCCAGAAAACTCCAGTCATCCTTAACCCCTCTCTCTCTGTTATTATCATCTCACATTCAATTATCACAAAATCCTATCAAATTCACCTTGTGAATAGCTTATCTACAGACTGGTCTCCACAAACTTAGAGAGATGCATCTTGAAATGTTATACTTTCCCAGATTAAAACTCATCACTAACTTCTCATTCATTGCCCTTGGGAAAAGCTCCTAACTTAGTCCAACAAGGTCTTCGAGGTCTAGCTCTTATCAATGTTTCCAATCTCATCTCCTTATCTTTTGAACTTTCTCTCTCCTCACCTGCCATCTCCCCTCTCCCGACCCAGCAAACACTCAGCAACACATATATATGCTGTGACTCAGCCATATTGCATATGCAGTTCTGTCAATGGGCCAAACTCATTCCCTTTACCTCACTGTTCCCCATCTCTAGAATTCTCTTCCTCCTACTCATTCTTCAGCATATTCTTTTACAAGTTATTTATTCTGGGAAGCTTTCCCTGAGCAACCTAGTTTTCAGATTGTAGTTAATATCCAATATTTCCTCCCTTCACCATGCTTATTTTTTTTTATCTTTGTGCAGACGCCACGTCCAAGGTAATGAGCAGCGGCTGCGCTTTGCTGGAGCAGCCGTGAAGAGATACCTCACACCCAAGTTAAGAGAAAACCAAGTAAGATGGTAGGCACTGAGAGAAGGCATCAGAGGGCAGACACACTGAAACCACAATCAGAGACCACTAGCCCATCTGATCACATGGAGCACAGCCTTGTCTAACTCAGTGAAACTAAGCCAGGCCATGTGCGGCCACCCGAGATGGATGGGTCATGGTGCAGAGGTCTGAGAGAATGTGGTCCACTGGAGAAGGGAATGGCAACCCACTTCAGTATTCTTGCCTTGAGAACCCCATGAACAGTATGAAAAGGAAAAAAGATAGGACACTGAAAGATGAACTCCCCAGGTCGGTAGGTGCCCAATATGCTACTGGAGATCAGTGGAGAAATAACTTAAGAATGAAGGGATGGAGCCAAAGCAAAACCAACACCCAGTTGTGGATGGGACTGGTGATAGAAGCAAGGTCTGATGCTGTAAAGAGCAATATTGCATAGGAACCTGCAATGTTAGGTCCATCAATCAAGGCAAATTGGAAGTGGTCAAACAGGAGATGGCAAGAGTGAACATTGACATTTTAGGAATCAGAGAATTAAAATGGACTGCAATAGGTGAATTTAACTCAGATGATCATTATATCTACTACTGTCGGCAGGAATCCCTTAGAAGAACTGGAGTAGCCATCATGGTCAACAAAAGAGTCCAAAATGCAGTACTTGGATGCAACCTCAAAAACGACAGAATGATCTCTGTTCGTTTCCAAGGCAAACTATTCAATATCATGGTAATCCAAGCCTATGCCCCAACCAGTAATGCTGAAGAAGCTGAAGTTGAACGGTTCTATGAAGACCTACAAGACCTTCTAGAACTAACATCCAAAAAAGATGTCCTTTTCATTATAGGGGACTAGAATGCAAAAGTAGAAAGTTAAGAAACATCTGGAATAACAGGCAACTTTGGCCTTGGAGTACAGAATGAAGCAGGGCGAAGGCTAATAGAGTTCTGCCAAGGGAATGCACTGTCATAGCAAACACTCTCTTCCAACAACACAAGAGAAGACTCTACACATGGACATCACTAGATGGCCAACACTGAAATGACATTGATTATATTCTTTGCAGTCAAAGATGGAGAAGCTCTATACAGTCAGCAAAAACAAGACTGGGAACTGACTGTGGCACAGATCATGAATTCCTTATTGCCAAATTCAGACTGAAATTGAAGAAAGTGGAGAAAACCACTAGACCATTCAGGTATTACATAAATCAAATCCCTTATACAGTGGAAGTGAGAAATAGATTTAAGGGACTAGATCTGATAGACAGTGCCCAATGAACTATGGACGGAGTTCGTGACACTGTACAGGAGACAGGGATTAAGACCATCCCCAAGAAAAAGAAATGCAAAAAAGCAAAATGGCTGTCTGAGAAAGACTTACAAATAGCTGTGAAAAGAAGAGAAGCAAAAAAGAAAAAGAAAGATATATCTATTTGAATGCAAAGTTCAAAGAATAGCAAGGAGAGATAAGAAAGCCTTCCTCAGCAATCAGTGCAAAGAAATAGAGGAAAACAACAGAATAGGAAAGACTAGAGATCTCTTCAAGAATATCAGAGATATCAAGGGAACATTTCATTAAAAGATGGGCTCAATAAAGGACAGAAATGGTAGGGACCTAACAAAAGCAGAAGATATTAAGAAGAGGTGGCAAGAATACACAGAAGAACTGTACAAAAAAGATCTTCACAACCCAGATAATCATGATGGTGTGACCACTCACCTAGAGCCAGACATCCTGGAATGTGAAGTCAAGTGGGCCTTAGGAAGCATCACTACAAACAAAGCTAGCGGAGGTCATGGAATTTCAGTTGAGCTATTTCAAATCCTGAAAGATGATGCTATTAAAGTGCTGCACTCAATATGCCAGCAAATTTGGAAAACTCAGCAATGGCCACAGGACTGGAAAAGGTCAGTTTTCATTGCAATCCCAAAGAATGCTCAAACTACGGCACAATTGCACTCATCTCACATGCTAGTAAAGTAATGCTTAAAATTCTCCAAGCCAGGCTTCAGCAATATGTGAACTGTGAACTTCCAGATGTTCAAGCGGGTTTTAGAAAAGGCAGAGGAACCAGAGATCAAATTGCGAACATCCATTGGATCATTGAAAAAGCAAGAGAGTTCCAGAAAAATATCTACTTCTGCTTTGTTGACTATGCCAAAGCCTTTGACTGTGTGATCACAATAAACTGTGGAAAATTCTGAAAGATAGGGGAATACCAGACCACCTGACTGCCTCTTGAGAAACCTGTATGCAGGTCAGGAAGCAACAGAATGGGACATGAAACAACAGACTGGTTCCAAATAGGAAAAGGAGTACGTCAAGGCTGTATATTGTCACCCTACTTATTTAATTTATTTAACTTATAGACAGAGTACATCATGAGAAACACTGGGCTGGAGGAAGCACAAGCTGGAATCAAGTTTGCTAGGAGAAATATCAATAACCCCAGATACGCAGATGACACCACCCTTATGGCAGAAAGTGAAGAAGAGCTAAAGAGTCTCTTGATGAAACTGAAAGAGGAGAGTGAAAAAGTTGGCTTAAAGCTCAACATTCAGAAAACTGAGATCATGGCATCTGGTCCCATCACTTCATGGCAAATACAAGGGGAAACAGTGGCTATCTATATTTTTCTGGGCTCAAAAATCACTGCAGATGGTGATTGAAGCCATAAAATCAAAAGACAGTTACTCCTTGGAAGGAAAGTTATGGCCAACCTAGACAGCATATTGAAAAGCAGAGACATTATTTTGCCAACAAAGGTCCATCTAGTCAAGGCTATGGTTTTTCCAGTGGTCGTGTATGGATGTGAGAGTTGAACTATAAAGAAAGCTGAGCACAGAAGAATAGATGCTTTTGAACTGTGATGTTGGAGAAGACTCTTGAGAGTCCCCTGGACTGCAAGGAGATCCAACCAGTCCATCCTAAAGGAGATCAGTCCTGGGTGTTCATTGGAATGATTGATGTTGAAGCTGAAACTCCAATACTTTGGCCACCTCATGCAAAGACCTGACTCATTGGAAAAGACCCTGATGCTGAGAAAGATTGAGGGCAGGAGAGGAAGGGGATGACAGAGGATGAGATGGTTAGATGGCATCACTGATTCAATGGATATGGGTTTGGGTGGACTCCGGGAGTTGGTGATGGACAGGGAGGCCTGGTGTGATGTGGTTCATGGGGTCGCAAAGAGTTGGACACGACTGAGCAACTGAATGAACTGAACTGTGCAGACCCATTCCTGATAGATGTGAGGCTGGGACAAGATTACAAATGGAAATACTTGAGCTATGTTTTGCTTTCTCCTTTACTCCCATTCACAGTTCTATCGTGACTGGGAGGAGCCACACATGCATTTGAACATTGTGGCTCATATACCCAAGCTCCACCCACAGCCTCTTTCTTAAACTACTGCTTCCAGGTAATCCATGGGCCTGGCAAAGCTTATTGGGTCAATGTTGTCCGTTCCAGAGAGGTAGATCTGGAAAAAGGCTGACCCTTGCCTAACAAGCTGCTGTAAATGTTTAAGCAGTAATTCCCATCTTGGACACCTGGAGAAGGGGTAAAGGCAGTGTGCTTTAGGCAGAAATTATTTTATTGGCCCCAGGACTCCCTGTCCATGGCTACATCTGGGCCCCATATAACACAAAGCCTACTTCAGGGGCCAAATCATCTGGATCATGGAGGTGCTTTCTGTAATATATATATATATATATATATATATTACAGAAGTTTAGGAGATAAGGCAGGGACTACATGAGGGTTAATAAAACATGTTTAGTTTAGTACATATTTATTGATCCCTTATGGATGAGGCACTGTAGGAAACTCAAAGATGAGCCAGTTGTAGCCCTTATACTTCATGGGTTACAATCTAATAGATGTGATGACATATACCTATAACAATGCTTGTGTGCATATTCAGTCATATCTGACTCTTTGCACTCCCTGGGTAGCCAGCTGGGCTCCTCTGTCCATGGAACTTCCCAGGCAAGAATACTGAAGTAGATTGCCATTTCTTCCTCCAATCTGTAACTATAGCTCCAGCCAATTGGATGTGAAAGCTCAGGGTGAAATATGATTCTGGACATACATTCTTTATAGAAAATATTTAAGACAAAATACTAACCAATAGAGAGTTAATATATCTTCATAATTATTCAAGAATGTTGGTATGAGATTTCACTGTGATGGCTAACTGAACCACAAATAAGACATTCTATACATATCTTTTTGTAACACCGCCTATTTCTTTACATTTTTAACTGATCAGTAAGTGTAGAATGTAAGTGACCTTCTTTGTCCTCTGTCCTCAGCATAAGAGCCTCCTTAAATAATTCTGCCTTTCTAGGCAATGCAGTGTCCTGAGCTATTACAGACTGAGCTCTTCACAGGGAGAGTGGGAACTGACAGTGCATTGTGTTCTGACACAATGCTTATTACTATTTCTTGTGCAAAACATTTAATTGACTCAAATTGCAGAACAGCAAAGATGTGTATTTGCTAGCAACTATTTACAAAAGGAGCGATATATTTAACTAGATGATCAAAATTTCCCTTCTCAAAATCTGGAAGATTTTATCTCTATCTATTTTTGTTATTTTTCAAACCCTCTCTGGCAAAGGTGGCCCCTGGCCCTGAGGTCCTCTTTAGCTCATTCCATTTGATTGCAATTGTTCATCTTCATTAGGAACTTCACCTATAATTGAGTGTATTCCAGAGAAAGGTTGGTGGGTGATTTAACACAACACGCTCTTGCTTTCATGCTTCAAATCCAAGATTCTATCCTGTTGATTTTGTTCATTTCCAAGTTTTTTTCTTTGGTTTGGCTCTTGAATACATTGTTAGACTTGAATCTCTCCTAAACAGAAGTTCAATAGCCGAGGTATTATTTGATCAATATCACAGGGCTTTAATGGTCTCCATTTATCTTCCTTCATTTCAGTATTACAGGTTATATCTTAACAAACTTCAAAGGCCTCCCAAGTTACTTAGATATAATATAACTTATCATATTACCTGAAATAGAAGGCCCACTCACTGAGGTTGGAAACTCCTTGCCCTGTGGAAACTCAAAAAAAGTGTAATAGGCTCTTTCAGGATTGCATAAGAAACATGCTCTCAGGTTACTTCCAAAAGGTCATGGGATTTGCTGCACTTGTTCATTAACCAGAGTTCTTTTTATCGTTTCTCCATTTTGGTCCAGGCTTCCCTATCGTCACTCCTCTGTCTCACCCTCCATTCAAGCAATGAGACTCATGGCATCCACTGCCTCCAGGGAGGGTTGCTGCAGCAAAATGCAAAGAAAAAGGAAGCCTGTGACAGGGTTGGGATCTCAAGGTTCTTGTATCCTACAGCTACAAGAATAGGCAGGACTCAAAACCTATAAAAAAGCAAGAGGAATGAGAGGTACCATGCTTCCCCCACATAGGCACCAAGATATTCTTGGGCTTCCCACAGCTCGGGGAGAGAGGGGTGATGAAGAGAGAACAAAAAGTGGGGACACAAGTCGGTCTGTGGCAAGGGAGGCTTGAAGTGACCATGAGTCACTTCATCATGATCCCCAGGCTGTCTGGCCTCTTCTCCTTGAATATGTCCCACATCACCATTGGGGATTGCAAGAAGGTTACTGTAGACCCTGGGAACTGTCAGCCTCCACAGGCTGTGTGGTCCCCACCTTGAGCAATACACCTGCCTGCTCCAAAGAGCTGTCCCAAGTCTCCTTCCCACTGTCCTGGGAAAGGCCTTGCCAGGGAGGCAGACAACACATCCTTGGTGATCCTCTGGAAGAATCAGGGCCTCAGATTTTTCAGTCCCAATGATTTCATCCAAGTTTCAATAACCCTGAGCATTCACGAACTTTCAAAGAAGGATGGGCATCCAGATTCCTCGTGAAGAGTGAGTGGTATGGAGAAAAAAGGTCCCTGTACCAGTAAGTGGACATAACTGGGCTCCAGCTTTTCCAAGTCTCCACTCCTTCCCCATCCTCAGTCCTGAACCAGAAAGTGGTAAAACATGACATCAGGCAAGAATTCACCAGAAAGAATAGCAAGACAGTCAGGAAATCATCCCAGTTCAGCCCAGTCTAGTCTCATAGACACCAGCATATCATTCAACACAATGCATCAAGCCATGTCCCTTCAGCTGACTTCTGCTGTTTCCCACTCCAGGGCACTAGTGGTGTGGGGGAGCGATGGGTGATGCAGGTATTCTCCCTGTAGCTGGGTGGGTCTCTGGTTCACCTGCTCCTGATGTTACCAACTGATTTTGAATGTTTGAAGTTCAAGATACTCAAGTGACAGGGCTGATCAGTCACCTTAAATGGAAGGGCTGGGCTGAACTCTCAGGCCTCATCCCTCTGAGGCCACAGGCCAGCCTGTGAATTGCCTACCACTGAATCACTGGCCAGATCCAGTGACGCCAAACAAAGGAGAGGGACGGTGGGTTTAGCAGCTATTTTAAAACCTCTCAAAAGAAGGAGTAATTGGCAGGTAAATTACTCCTGCCAGTAAATGCCAGACCAAGAGAAGACATGAAGATTGAAAAGCTAGCCTCATTTTCAATTTCTGAGAACCAAACCTCACTGGGGAAGTCATCTAGTTAAAGTCACACCGACATTAGCAGCTGAGTTGGAATGAGGACCTATGGATAAATGCCCAGGAATGGGGTTGCTGAAAGGATAAAGAAAATGTGGTACATATATGCAATGGAATATTACTCAGTCATTAAAAAGCATGAAATAATGCCACCTGCAGCACCGTGGATGGACCTAGAGATGGTCAAGCTGAGTGAAGCAAGTCAGAAAGAGAAAGACAAACATGATATGATGTCACTTATATGTGGAATCTAAAAAATGTGGTACAAGTGAACTTATTTACAAAACAAAAATAGAGTCACAGATGTAAAAAACAAACTTAAGGTTGCCAGAGGGGAAGTTGTGGCAGGAGGGATACACTGGAGATTGGGATTGACATATATACACTGCTATATATAAAACAGATAAGTGATAAGAGCCTGCTGTACACAACACAGGGAGCTCAACTCAATACTCTATAATGGCCTATAAGGGAAATGAGCCTAAAAACGAGTGGATATATGTATACATCTAACTGATTCACTTTGCTATACAGCAGAAACGAACACAACATTATGAGTCAACTATATTCCAATTATAAAAAAGAAACATGGCAGCAAAGACCCCTCAGCAGATAGAATACTCCAGAGAGATTACTCGTATCTCAGACACAACAGAGAGCATGTTGAGGAACAAAGACAAACTTTCTCTCTTACTAAATCATCTAAATAAAACCCAGTCAGCAGCATCTCTCTTCCACAGGCTAGGAAGGAGAATATAGGAGTTGCCAAAACCACAAGTGTAGATGCCGAGCGCATCTATGACACCAAGGGAATGCTGGGGAGCCTTCCTTTGCCAAGCACCTTTCACTGCAACATCTCCTATGAGGTGCTGTCTCTGTACTGGTGAAACATTGCTTACATTCAGGCTCAAGGATATGAATTTGAACAATTTAAGACAGTTCACACAAAGTTGTGATAACTTCATGTACATGTACCCCCCCAAATCTTGCATTCTATAAAATTGCATGCGAAAAATAAAAGGACTTTGGGGGAAAATAATATTGGCAAAATTGAGACAAAAGCTATGGAACTTTGTTACTAAGACCCTAATAAGGAGGGAGGTGGGAGGGGATTCTGGAAGGGGAACACATGTATACCCATGGCAGATTCATGTCAATGTATGGCAAAACCAACACGATAATGTAAAGAAAATTTAAAAAATAAATAAATAAAATCAGAAAAAAAACCCTAACAAAAAGAACAATAACTCTCATAAATATACTGATGCAGTTAACTTTCTAATGGCATTGTGACACCACAATTAGTCAGTCACTGGTAGTCAATCTGAGGCCCCAGCTTCATCCTTTCAGATACAAGTCCTTGAAGGCACATGCTTCTAATAAAGACCAGTTTCATTAAATTGAAAATCAGATATTTTGCTGTAATACAGGAGTAAATAACCTTTTAGTCTCCTTATCTCTATACTTGGGTTCCTTCAGCCCGCTTAACACATTGAAAAATGTACTCATTCTTGAAGCCACTAAACTAGCCATAACTAGCATAAAGGAGGGGTCAGTTTACCGGATTTTCAGCTTTTGTTCTTGAAGTCTTCATATACAGCAAAAGCTTTCTCTTTAACTGCGAGGGAACTTGCTTCCAGTTACTTCAAAACATTAAAGTGCCTGGGAAAATTCTGTGCAAATCCTGACTTTGCCTTATTCTGACACCATCCCCCTATTTACCAACTGTATTTCAGCCAATTTACAGTAAATAAACATGCACTGCGAAGGAAGAGGCTGGGGTGTTTTCATCATTCTATTTCTAGGTCAGAGGAAGTTATCACAACAGCACTGCTTTCACCGATGTTTTGGCATTTCTGTTATCAGTTGGAAAAAGAACCACAAAGTATAGAAAATAAGCTGTAGCTAGAGCACATGTAACAAAGTCAAAGCTAGCCCTGGCTCCCTAGGAGTGGGGTTTGGTATGAGTGAGATGAATGGTTCAAGTGAAGCCCATGCCCAATGAAAGTGTCAAAAGTAAAGCCAGAGAGTCGAATGGAGTCATTTTTTGATGCTTTCTATCAGAGGATGCATTAGGTCTCTCAAATGAAAAGCAGAGCTGAAATCCTCCAAAGCTAACCAGAGATGCAAGTAAAATTCAGATAAAGTGACAAACACACCTAGGGGTTTCATTTCAGTAAATGAAGAATAAATACATTTAATTTTGTTAAATGAAGAAGACAAGGAGAAGAAAAGAGGTGGAAGAAGATGGGATTATTTGGGTTCTGACAGTCACATCAACACTGAGAAGGAGGAGAGAACAGGACCTTCAAAAGGAATAATGTTCTCACCATGAGTTACGGCTTATCTAATATTATGTCCTTTTCCCTTGTAAAGCATCTTTCTCCTACAACCCTATGGTACACAAATCACTATGGGAAATACTGCCCCAATCCAACCCAACTCATCAAACCCACTTAGATGAGCAACATGCACAGACATGGCCTTAGGTGTTATCTCAGCACCAAGGAGAGTTCCAAGTCAATTGCAAGATTAGGTCATTCTTCCTAAGCTTTTCCTTTTGTGCAGCTGAGGGAAATTTGATTCAGTTGACTCTTTTATCCACTGTTTGGCACAGAAAAGTCTAGATCAGAGGAGTCACACTCCAGTACGTTATTTTGTTCCTCTCCCAGATCAAACAATCCCACCTCATTTCGACAGAACCCTGTTCCAGAATTTGCTCCAGAACCTGGCTAGGGGACAACTGTGTAAGAATTCCATTCAGGGAACAATGAATGTTTGATTGTCTATCTGAAAGCAGGAGTGTAATGTTCCACTAAGCCCTATGTGTGACTGTACGTGTCCATGTGTGTCGTCAATCTCCCATTCAGGAAAGCCATTCTACAGGGATAAAAACCATTCCCACTTTGTCTGACAATATTGAAACTCGGATATCATTAAATATTCAGGTGAATTTTTTCTCAGCTGAGAACATGAACAATTGAAATTAAAACACAAGTACTCACCCATGTTTGCCTTTCATCTTACTTCTATCTATTTCATCTACTCCTATCTACTTCTCCATGAGACTTGCTTTTTTTCCTCCCCATCGGGTGGGGGGGAAACTTAAAATAAGGACATTACAGAAAATGAGCTATGATTTAGGTTGCCTTTTTTTCTTTCTTCTTTTATTTCAAAAGAATGATCTGGAACAAGAACACTTTTGTAACGTAAAACAGATGATCCTCTAAGAGGACTGCACAATATGTGAGTATTATTGATTTCTCTTTCTAAGTCATTTCAGTGATACAATCTTGAGCTGAATGACCATCGATAGTAAATGATTTCCAGCCAGACGCTCAGTCGTCAAACCTGCTTCTTGCAAAGATTTAGCTCTTCTGGTGAGAATACATACATGGATTTTGAAGTCCTGGGAGTATGTAATAGAAGGTATAAACTTCAAATGATTTTTACTTATTATAATAAGCCCTATAACTGGAATTAAAAAGGAGAAAAGGAAAGGGAGCCACAATTCCTGCTAAGTCTTTTTTCTTTCAATGTTTTTATTCAAGGCTTGAGAAGTTATGTTCACTAGATCTATTACTTCCTAAACCTTAAAGCCAAAAAGGAACAATACTAAATCATCCAGGATTCAGATTTCTGGTATCAAAGGACACACAATGTAACAAAATTTCAATATCTTAAACAGTAGCACCTTAAAAGGTCACTGACCTTAAAAGGTCAGTGATGTCATGATGTATGGACAAGTTCCAAGAATTTCTTTTGAATTCTGTAAAATGCCATGGTTTAACCACAAAATTCAAGCTTCAGCACAACTCTTGGGATCACAGTAACAACAAACAACTCAAATTTCAAGATTCAGTTCATAACAATTCACAATTTCTCAATGAAACATAGTCAGTCATTCATATTTCTCCCTCCCCACTCCTCTCTCCATTCCTCCCCACCCTTCATTTCTTATTTCCATCCTTAGGGTCAAGATGATTCTGCATGGGCTTGTGTAAGTCCATGGCAAATCATCAAGACACTGGACTACACTGTATCTAATGAAAAAGGACAAAAACTAAAGTGAGACAAAAATGTGGCTACTTTAAGAACACAACATAACCCTCTATTAGGTTCTCTCAAGATCTTCTGTGAAAAGAGCTGTATTTAAATTTTCAATTGATGCAGCAGACATTTAATTGGGAGGGGGTATAGACTCAATAGAATAAACTCCACCGTTATTCTCCCTGAGAAATCCACAGGGATAAGCTTTGTGTCACCTGCATAAATAGCACTTCCACAGGAGTGGGAATTCACAGGCTCATGAATTTGGCCAAACAGGTAACCAGGTTTTATCTTCATTTACTGAAAGGCATGTCTGCTCACCAAGTAGATAGTCGTTAGATGTGACAGTTCCCAAAAAGTCATCATCTGATATCCAGCTGATCAATTTAAATAACCACTAGCTTCACTGTAATTGCTTCTCTAATCATAATGATGCTAAAAAACTTCTGAAAATTGTCTCGGTTTCTTTAGCACATGCCATAGCTATATCCTCCTAAGTCCTAATTGTGGAAATCTGTCCTCCCTAAAAGAGGCCTTTTGCGGGGGAAAGGGAAAGTAGAAACAAGAAATGGGATGAATTTTCTAAACTCAACGAATCATTTTATGCCAGAGGTCCATTTCACTCTCATCCAAAACACAGAAGAACTAAAAACAGGCTGACCAATTTATTAGAAAATGGAGGTGGTTTGGAGATTGACAAAGAAGAAGACCTGGCAGCCCACTCCAGTATTCTTACCTGGAGAATCCCATGGACAGAGGAGCCTGGCAGGCTACAGTCCATGGAGTTGCAAAGAATCAAACACAACTGAAGTGATGCACGCAGAGGTGCTTGACTAGAATAATGGACCACACGAGGGATGCTCAGAGACACAACCAACCCATTGCCTCCTGTTTCCATTTGTGCTAATTGTCAATAATAGCTTGTTTAAGTCTTCCCACCATCCATAACTACAGGCTGAGGTCTCACCTTTGAGCTGTCATCTCCTAGTTGTCATTGTAAACAATAAATGCCTTTCAAATTCTTTCACTTTTCTTTGCCTCCATCCTCTGAAAATGGAATCCACGTAAGCCTGACATCAAGCAGAAAGTAGGACAGTAAGAGGGAGAGAAGCCAGGGCAGGCCATGGAAACCATCTCTAAGCTGTTTGTGAAACGAAAGCGACAGGTGGGAGGACCTAGGAAAGCTGGCATAGATAAATAGCAGCCAGTTCATCAACCCCTAGATTCACGGTGACCTGGCTTTACCTCCACCCTCATCTTCTCCCACACAAAGGCCTCTGGGGGAAGGCAGTTGTAGCCATTTAAGTAGTTAGTTTCCCAGAGTTTGTGCCAGATACTTCTTTTAAATTGCCTATGGGCCTCAAGAAATCAATGCTACACCACGGAGGTCCTTCAAGTTGTTCTAATATGAACCAAGAGCGGATATTTCAATCCACTGGGTGTCATTCCCATTTATTCCTTTGTATATCACTTAGGGCCATCAATCACTCTAGCTGCCGTTCCTTCTCATAGGAGATGCGGGGAAATGATAATGTTTTATGTGAGTAATTAATCTGGTAGCAGATGTGGAGTTTCCAAGACTACTCCCATTAGCACTTTGACAGGCTGCTGAACACATATTCTAGTACCGGTTACTAATGATTTTAATATGTTAATACTATGTTACTCAAAAACAAGAAACATTCAGGCTTAAGTTTTATATAAGTGCTATTATTCACAAAGGCTTTTCAGAGAGGACTAGGGATGAAGTTTTTATATTCTTAATGTTGCCATTGAATAAGCAGTGTCCAATTAACATACAAGCTGGAAGTACACCATTCCTCAGTTCTATGTCTCCCTATAATATTCAACACTTGTAAAGTGAATCAAACCACTGAGTGAAACTTAGGGCCATTTGGGGAAGAGAAAACAGGAGTAAGCTGGTGGATTATTTTTCCAGCAATGTGGCTTTGGGTCTCAGAAATTGCTAACATGACAAATAGAGTTACAAAAGAAAATGGGAAAAAAAGAAGAAAAACTCTGGCTGCATTTAATAATTTATAAAGATTTCTTAAACGCGTAAAGCTGGTGTGTGCACCATGCTGGCGATGCCTGGTGGCTGCTGTGAGTTTTGTCATTGGATGAGCCTGTGTTCCGCCATTAGCTATTCATCCAGCGATGTCAGAGTCTACAGCCTGAGATTTGCTTTATTATTTTTCCCTAGCTTAGGTAAGGTAATAATCCCTAGACAGTCACAGCACCTTCTGTCTACCTTTCTTCTTGTCACATTTTTTCCTTAAATATGTTTTAGTACAATAATAAATTGCTATCCATGGTAAACGTGCTTCATCATAATTTCGCCTCATGCTGAAGGTGTAAAGTGGCCCCTGTCACTGACAGGCAGCCTGTGAAACCAGCAGCAATGATGGTGCTGCTGCAGGAACTCATTCAAGGTCACAGCCTCAGGGTGGCAAAGGACAGAACACTGTCTCTTGGAGAAATCTGTTTCCCACTGTTTCTGACCAAAGAGAAGAATCCTCATCACAATATAGACTTTGTAACAAAAGTTATTTTTGAAACACACACGGGTTTTAATCAAACAGTTTGGGCAACCATATGGCCATGGGTTGAGACAAAACAAATGACAAAAATGGAGGGACTGGGGTGCACCAAGGAACTCAATGAATGAATTCCAGCCTGTTCAGTCATGCAGTCTTCCTGTTAGGAAAATATCTGCAAACAGGAGTTCCACTGGAAATAGTCCGTGTTCCACACCAAGGAGAGGGTTTGTGTTTGTTTTGTTTAGGCATCTATGTTACATTTCATAAATAAAATATTCTTTCAGAAATAAAGTGCAGGCGTCCCATTTAGCTAGACTGCACAGCAGTGCTTCAGGCACAATACAAATAACGGTCCTAGTATCCCCCAGGGAAACAGCTAGGAGATAGTGTCACTCAAGGGACATGTTCCCTTCTGCAGTCACTTGGCAGACCCTCCTTCTTCACCTCTATTTCCTTTGTCTTTTGGCCCAAGGAAAGGACACTACAATTTGATGAGTGCCTGTGAGTTAGGTACAATGTCCTAAGCATGCTTCATCCTTATTTAATCCTCAGAACATCCTTCTGAGACAGAAATCATTTTTTCATTTTAGATGAGTCCCAGCAAGAATAATTAAATTGTTCCTGGCCCAGAGATTCAAATCCAGTTTTGTCTGGCTTCACATTCTGCTTTCATTACTTCTTCTTCTCATCTTCCCAACAGCAACCATATTCCCTGGAAATTATTCTTGAGACTCTGGTATGATAAAATTATCCCTCCCTTGGAGAAAGTCAAATTTTAGCTAAGAATTCAGAAGTTTATGTTATCAAAGGACAGTTTCACCTTGCAGAATATTTTCTGAAGATTCCATTTAAATGGAAAGCTTCACTGGTATCATCAAAATTTCAAAACTGCAGCCAGCTTAAATGTTTGAATTTTCTCACTCCTGTTTTCAATCATTCTCCTCTTGAACAAGTGAGATGTCAGAATAATGACATAATGAGGTGACTTCCCTATATATATCTTCTGAACAAATTCATCGGTTTTAGGGACTTAGCTACAAGCACACCTTGAGAGTGAACTATAGCTACATGTAACGAACCTAAAAGGAAACAATATGCCTGACTAATGATGAATTAGGGCTTCCCAGGTGACGTGGTGGTAAGGAATCTGCCTGCCAAAGGAGGAAACACAGAAGACACAGGTTTGATCCCTGAGTTGGGTAGATCCCCTGGAGAAGGAAATGGCAACCCACTCCAGTATTCTTGCTTGGGGAATCCCATGGACAAAGGAGCCTGGCAGGGGTTGACTCTGCAACCCCACAGTCCATGGGGTGGCAGAGAGTTGGACATGATTTAGCACGCAGGCAAAACAAAGCAATGGTGAATTAGAATTACATTAGACCATTTGCACAGTCAATTCATGTCTTTAAAAACTCTTTCCATTCCAATGGGCTCATGTAGGTACTTCAGGCTTATGTAATACCTGAAATCCTCTTCCTTTATCACTCTACAAAAGGCAAGCATCACATCACTGTTTTCCACTTTCATGTCCTTTGAAAAACACAGTCATGATCCCAAGAGGTTGTTTTAAATTCTTCCAATTGTTCTCTTCGTGGCAAACTTGCATTTCTTAATAATGCTGATCCTTGATTCAGCAAGTGGTGACTTTGCACCCACAGCATGATAGGCAGTGTGCCAGGCATATGGTGATAAACAAGCTGATCAGATGCTTTACTTGCTCCTGTTGAGTGTGGTTTCTAGATGAGGGGGTCAGCAAATTTTTTTCTATAAAGGGCAAGATAGTAAGTACTTTATGCTTTGCAGATCCTATAATCTCCATTGCAACTCTCAGTTTTGCCACCACAGTAAAACAGAGTCACAGACAATAGAAAAGTTAATCAGTAAGACTGTGTTCCAATAAAAGCTTATCACCAAAAACAGGCAGTGGCCAGACGTGGCCTGCCGGCCATAGTTTACTGATCCCTGTCCTATAAGTTGCCATGTTATTCCCACTCTTGCTTTTCATAATAGGTATTGTTCAAGTAAACCTAATATTATTTTCAATTAAACTTTTAACTGTGGTGTAATTACAGATTTTCATGACGTTGTAAGAAATAATGCAAAGGGATAGGAGATAGGGCAAACAGGTGAAGATGGTCAAAAGGTACAAACATCCAGTTATATGACACTTAAGTACTGGGGATGTAATGTACAGCATGGTGACTCCAGTTAACAATACTGTACTGTATATCTGAAAGTTGCTCAGAGAGTAAATCTTAAAAGTTTTCACACACACACATACAAATTGTATGTATGAACTATGTGAGGTGACCGATGTGTAAACTAACCGTACTGTGGTAATCACTTAGCAATATACAGGTATATCAAACCATCACTTTATAGCCCTTAAACTTACACAATGTTACCACTAAAAGATAAACAAAGGTATATTAAACTTTCAAAACTATTTGATCAAAATACAATTCAAATTGGGGGCCAGTAAACTGGAAGTGCTCAGGAATACTCCACCAACAGGAGCTGGGGACAGACTTTTATAGAGAAGAGGTAGAAGGAAAGTTAGCAAATTGTGTGATTGACTACAGCTTACCTGGTTGTCTTGTTTGGGAAAGCCTAAGTGGCTGTTTGTGACTGGCTGTCTTTAGGTTTTGATTTCTTCACCATGAGACATTATGGGTTTAGGTGTCGCTTTGCTTACACAGATAACTGAGGTATTAGAACCAGCTCAATCTAATGGCCTCCTTGTTTGCTGCTGCTGCTAAGTTGCTTCAGTCGTGTCCAACTCTATGCGACCCCATTGACAGCAACCCACTAGGTTCCTCTGTCCCTGGGCTTCTCCAGGCAAACATACTGGAGTGGGTTGCCATTTCCTTCTCCAATGCATGCATGCATGCTAAGTCGCTTCAGTCGTGTCTGACTCTGTGAGACCCCCTGGACAGCAGCCCACCAGGCTCCTCTGTCCACAGGATTCTCTAGGCAAGAATACTGGAGTGGGTTGCCATTTCCTTCTCTAACCTCCTTGTTTAATTAACAGCTGATTGTCAATTATATCTCAAAAAAGGTGAAAAAATTTTTTTACAGAAACAATGCAGAGAAATTCTATGCACACTTTACCGAGACCCCTCAATAATGACATCTTCAAAAACTAGAGTACAAAATCAGAAAGAGAAATGAAGAAATCAACCCCATTCACCACTGCAACAAAAATAATAAAATATCTAGGAATAAACCTATCTAAGGAGACAAAAGAACGCCATACAGAAAATTGCAAGACACTGATGAAAAAGTCAAAGACAACAACAAAAAAACAGATACAGAGATATTCCATGTTCCTGGGTAGGAAGAATCAATATTATGAAAATGGCTATACTACCAAATGCAATTTAAAGATTCAGTGTGGTCCCTATCAAATTAGCAATGGCAATTTTCACAGAACTAGAACAAAAAAATTCACAATTCATATGGAAACACAAAAGACCCCGATTAGCCAAAGAATCTTGAGAAATAAGAATGGAGCTGGGGGAATCAACCTGCCTGACTTCAGACTATACTGCAAAGCTACAGTCATCAAGAGAATATGGTACTGGCACAAAAACAGAAATAGAGACCAATGGAACAAGATAGAGAGTCCAGAGATAAACCCATGCACCTATGGGTACCTTATTTTTGACAAAGGAGGCAAAAATATACAATACAATGAATGGGGCAAAATTAGCCTCTTCAATGAGTGATGCTGGGAAAACTGGACAGCTATATGTAAAACAATGAAATCAGAACACTTCCTAATGCCATACACAAAGATAAAATCAAAATTGATTAAAGACCTAAATATAAGACCAGAAACTATAAAACTTTTAGAGGAAAACACAGGCAGAACACTCGATGACATAAATCAGAGCAAGATCCTCTATGACCCACCTCCTAGAGTAATAGAAATAAAAATAAACAAGTGGGACCTGATTAAACATAAAAGCTTTTGCACAGCAAAGGAAACTATAAACTAGGTGAAAAGACAACCCTCAGAATGGGAGAAAATAATAGCAAACAAAACAACCGACAATTAATTTCCAAAATATACAAGCAGCTCATACAACTCAATACAAGAAAAACAATCCAATCAAAAAGTGGGAAAAAGACCTAAACAGACATTTCTCCAAAGAAGACATACAGATGGCTAACAAACACATGAAAAGATGCTCACCATTACTCATTATTAGAGAAATGCAAATCAAAACTACAATAAGATACCACCTCACACCATTACAAGCAATAAATCCTAGAGAGGGTGTGGAGAAAGGGAGCCCCCTTGCATTGCTGGTGGGAGTGCAAATTGACAAAGCCACTATGGAAGACAGTATGGAGATTTCTTTAAAAACTAGGAATAAAACCACCATATGACACAGCAAATCCACTACTAGGCATAGACCCTGAGGAAACCAAAATTGAAAAAGACACATGTAAGCCAATGTTCATTGCAGCACTATTTACAATAACTAAAACATGGAAGTAACCTAGATGTTCATCGGCAGATGAATGGATAAGGAAGCTGTAGTTCATATACACAATGGAATACTACTCAGCCATAAAAACGAATGCATTTGAGTCCATTCTAATGAGATAGATGAACCTAGAACCTATTATACAGAGTGAAGTCAGAAAGAGAAATATAAATATCAGATACTAATGCGTATATATGGAATCCAGAAAGAGGGCATTGATGAATTTATTTGCAGGGCAGCAGTGGAGAAATAGACATAGAAACCAGACTTATGGACACAGGAAAGGAGAGGAGGGAGAGGGTGAGATGTATGGAGTGAATAACATGGAAACTTACATTACCATTTGTAAAATAGGTAGCCAATAGGAATTTGCTGTATGACTCAGGGAACTCAAACAGGGGCTCTGTAACAATCTAGAGGGGTGGGACGGGGAGGGAGATGGAAGGAAGGTTCAGGAGGGAGGGGACATGGGTGTACCTATGGCTGATTCTTATTGAAGTTTGACAGAAAACAAAATTCTTTAAAGCAATTATCCTTCAGTAAATATATAAATAAAAACCTACAGTACAATATCACCATCAAAAAATTGACATTGATACAGTCAAAATATAATTTCATTACCATAAGAAGCCCTCATGTTGCCCTTTTACAGCCATTTTATTTTCTTGGGTTCCAGAATAATGGCAGACAATGACTGCCATGAAATTAATAGACACTTGTTTCTTGGAAGGAAAGCTATGACAAACCTAGACAGCATATTAAAAAGCAGAGACATAGTTATTTTTCCAGTAGTCATGTACAGATTTGAGAGTTGGACCATAAAGAAGGCTGAACATCAAAGAATTGACGCTTTTGAACTGTGGTGCTTGAGAGTCCCTTGGACTACAAGGAGACCAAACCACTCAATCCTAAAGGCAGTTAACCTTGAATATTCATTGGAAGGACTGATGCTGAAGCTGAAGCTCCAATATTTTGGCCACCTGATGTAAAGAGCCAGCGCACTAGAAAAGACCCTGATGCTGGAAAAGATTGAGGGCAAGAGGAGAAGAGGGCAACAGAGGATGAAATGGTTGGAGAGCATCCCTGACTCAATGGACATGAATCTGAGAAAACTCCAGGAGATAGTGAAGGACAGGGAAGCCTGGCATGCTGCAGTCCATGGGGTCACAAATAGTTAGACACAACTTTGTGACTGAACAACAACAAAACTTGCTTCTACTTTCTGATGCTGTAATCACAGCTCAGAGAGTTATGTCTCACTCCACTGTTACAGTCTACAGCTATGCAGTAAGTTGAAAATTGACCACATATAATCAAATGTATCTGTCACAATTCTTAGAAATGCACCACCTTGTAGACACACATACCAACTCACGCTGGATATAAAAGAGCCAACACATGCTTTTGGGGTAGACCAGATGTCTCTCTCAATTCAATTATTCATATCCAAGAATATGTAGCTTTAGTCACTATAATTATATTTAGCACCTCAAGAAAAGAGACATGTGGAGACTGAGGTTACCAAGTAAACAACAGCTCCAGCTTAGTCTCAACTGTCTTATATAGCATGTGATTGCCTTCGAGTGGAACATCCTTCTCTAGCCCTCAGTGTCTCCTTTTAGTTCTTTAATGCCAAGCATAATTGCTTAGTATTAAATATATTGATTTTTCTGATCATCACTGGGGTTTTTACCGTGTAATTCTCTGCCTCAATAGAGCTCACCTAATGCAGCAGAAATAATAAAACTGCTGCCGGCTTCTTGGTTGTTCCATACATTGGGTTATACTTTAGCCATCTGGCTTCTTACAACTGCATCTGTTCTTAAAAGTTTTAGAACACACTCTTTCACACTCTTTCCTAGTGTAGACATTAAATAGCTTTGGCATTGTAGTTTTTGGCATATCATATGAAGACGTATCTAAAATTGGATGTATGTTTTTCACATTAAGAAGACAAGTTTGATTCTTGTTTGTTTGTTCCAGCTTTCATGCAGTAAAGAACACTAACATCTATAATACTAAGAGCTTTGTTGTCTGCTGAATTCAAAAAACACTTGGTTAATGTAAACCAAATTTGTTTCTCTTTTAAAACAGTCGTTATTCAAAGGGAGCACTCCGGTATGCCAAGTTTTCACCTAGAGGAAATTTTTACAGCCACGTTACAACCCTCTTAAATGGGTTTATAATGGAAAACACCAGTATACAAACACTAGTTACATTAGAAGTTCCCTTTTAGAGCAGTTAAGCACTGGCTATTATTTTTTCCTGAAAAATATGTGAAATACCTAAGTGTTCCACCTTCTCTCAACTACGAACTTTCTAAATAATTTCCCAGTACAAGTGGAGGTTTGTGACTAGTAGAGCGGCCTGGGCTGTCTGGAATATTTCCTCAGATTTCTGCAGGAAGCTCGTGCCCTTCACATCAGTCACTCTTAACATGAAAGGGACTTGATTTGACTGCTGCCCAGCTGCACACCCTTGGACTGCTATGAAATGGAAGCTTATATTCAATGCATGAGCTTGATCCTAAGAGCCTTACAATTCACAGCATTTCCCAGTGGGGGTGAAGCCCCCTACTCCTTACCCTTTGCTGTGCACCGTGGTTGTGCTCCTGTTTTAGCACACATTTCATGCTGCCCTGTAGAATAATTTCTGGTATATATGACCTTTTTTTTCCTACCAGATTTCAAGTTCTCAAGAACAAAATTATTTCTTCCACAGCACTTAACACAGAGGCTGGCACAGGATGAGTGCTCAAAAGTGTGTGTGAAAATAAAGACCCTGAGAGCTGTGTTTACTATTGTAAGTGCAAAAGACCTGGATATATCAGATTTTGGCAATTCAGAGGACTAGGAGCACGCTGATTCCAGATTCACTCTAATAAGTTTTTCAAGTAAGGCAGAGAACAGCAAAGTACAGAAAATCTTAAAGGGAAGACAAAAAGAAATAGAAAAGGAATGGCAATCTGATACCAAAGCTGGAAGAATGTGTGATAAGAGCACAAAATCTGGAGTCAACCTGAGGGTAACTACAGGTATTAGTATTGGGTTTGGGTAGCAAAGTTTTGTGAATGCTTCTAGTTGGGAGAGCTGAATCTGGAAAATTATTGTGCAGTAATGTGGATTCTCCAAATAAGCTAAAGGGTCCTCAGGTTGATAGGACTCTACTCTCAGCTCTAAGGAGTAGCAAAGGCAAGTCCTCCCTGAAAGAAATCATCCCCAATTTAGGCTCCCAGGATTCCTAAGGATTAAGTTGAACTGAATAGGAGCTCATAACAAAAACAAAAAAATCAACAAACACACAGGGAAATAAGTAGCTATAAGTGAATTCAGCAGTAAAAAAAAAAAAGTGTCCTGATAATTTAAATTTTAAAATAATTTGAAGATAGAGAAGATAAAATATGTATGAAATGTTTTCTGTAATATGTAATGTTTTTAAACAATAGCAAGCAACAGGAATCTTTGCAAAATTATCAGGAAGATTTCAATAAGAATCAAACTTCTAGAAATAAAAATGTGAGCCTGCAAACTTAAAATTCAATTGAAATATTGGATAGCAGATTATATATAAAAAAATTTAGAAAACTGAGTGACAGATATTTAAAAGTTATAGTGTAGAACAGAGAGGATGAAGTGTGGAGGATAAAATGAGAAGGTTAAGAAATTACTTAACTCTATTCTCAGAAGAAGAGAATGAGAACAGATGATGAGGCAATATTTAAGAAGAGAATATCTAACTACATCTGTAACTGGTGAAAGGCAAAATTCTTCACATATAGCATGCAAAACTTTCATCAAACAGTATAAATGAAAATGAATTCACATCTATTTTCATGGTAGCAAAACAGCAAAATACCAATGAAAAAAAATGAAAGTGTTAGTGGCTCAGTTGTTTCCCAGTCTTTGCGACCCCACAGACTGTAACCCACTAGGCTCCTCTGTCCGTTGAATTCTCCAGGCAAGAATACTGGAGTGGGTTGTCATTTCCTTCTCCAGAGGATCCCTAACCCAGGGATCAAACCTGGGTCTCCTGCATTGCAGGCAGATTCTTTACCATCTGAGCCACCAGGGAAGATATATGGTAGCAAAATACCAATGATCCAATACCAAAAAAAAGGATTATAAAGTATATAAAGAAAAAGGTCTATCACCTGTGCAGAAACAATTAGATGGACAGCAAAATTCTCGACAACAGTAATGAATGTTAAAAGATAGTGAAAAAACGTCATCCAAATACTAAGGAATATAAACAGGAATCTAAAACAAAATATCCAGGAAATCATCCTTTAAGAATGAGGATAAAATTAGCAACACATTCTTTAAGAATGAGAATAAAAGTAAGATACATTTAAATAAACAAATGGGCCTCCCTGGTGGCTCAGATGGTCTAGAGTCCATAGTCTAGATGGACTAGAGTACATAGGATCACATGGATCAGTCGGACCCAACCGAAGCTACTTAGAAGGACCAAATAAACACATACTAACAGAGCTTACTCAGCAGATTTTTACTTGTAGGAGATTTGTTTCCATATTTCCTGAAATAAAGAAACTGTTCAATGCAGAATATTTAAGATGTGAAAAGAAAATGGAGAAAAAAAGAAGAAACTGAAAAACATGAATGTAAATCTAAAAAAACTGTATAAAATAATAATGATGCTCATGTCTAAAATAATGGACAAAAGTAGAAGGTAATCTGGAGGCAGGTTATCAGGATATCAAATATTTTTAGGTTCTTTCATTGTTTGGAAAAGCATTTAGGTAAGAACGCTTTTGTACCTTGTTAAGATAAATATAGTAGAATTTTAAGTTTCACCCTAAAAAAAATAAACATAGTCTGTATCTTCCCAACAAGTGGAAGAAAAAATAGAATAAGAAAACAAAACAATTTGAAGAAAGAGCAACAAAAAAGTCAAGATATAGAAAAACTATAAAGTAATATTATAGAAATAAAAATAAATGTCAATGAATTAAATTTTTCAGCTAGGAATATAGATAATACATAGATTATACACTATTCACTAAACAAAAATGAGGATATGGTAAGGTTGGAAGTAAAAGGATGAAAGTTGATAAAGCTGAAAGTAAAAGGAGAAAAAAGATATACAAAGTCAACATGAACCAAAGAAGGCAGAAATATATTAATGTAGAAAAAAATGGACTTAAGAAATACATATTTTTGAAACAAAATATGTCACTACGATAAAAGATTCACCTCAATAGAAACATGAAAAATTTAAAAATTACTCAAAATATATAAAATAATAAAATGTAAGATTACAGACAGAAATTAGCAAATCCATCACTATAACATGTATATTATAGTTACTGATAGTTCAAACTGACAAAACTCTGGTAAATATATAAAATTAAAAATTATGACAATGTAAAGAAAATAAATAAATAAATAAATAAAATAAAAATTACATACTTGACTTAAAGACTTAAAGGACATGTACCAAACAATTAGAGATCTCCCAACTACACACGGCATATTTATCAAAAATGTGACCACATGGATACATTAAAATAAACATCAACAAATCTCCAATTTCAACCATTATAGTGAGAAAGAAATGAATGATTATAAGGTAGACTTTCTTATACTCAAACAAAAAAGTCTGAAATAACTCATAGGTCAAAAAAACTATAATAGAAATTCATGAATACATAAAAGTAAATTATAATTCATGGGAGGCAAGCACAAGAAGAAAACAAAGGCATAAACTTGAAACTTGGAGGAGGATTTGCCACATATATAATCCCAAAATTGATTGGGGTTTAAAGTGTATAAGTGCTGCTAATAAGTAAGACAAGCAGCCAAATGGAAAAGAAAAAGAAAAAGAAAACAGGCAAAGATACGAACATTTTAAAGAACAGAAAGAATTGCAAATAAACGTATGAGAAGTTCAACCTCATTCTCACTTAGGAAAACACTGAAACACGACACACCATTTTGCCTCCATTACATGAGTGAAGAAGAGATCTAATAGCACTAAATGCTGGCAAGAACATTGAAAAAGAACCCATCATGCAACTAATGAAAGTATGAATTATAACTACTTTGCAATAAAGTTTTGCATTATTCTGTAAAGTTGAACTTGCAATTTAGAGTGCCAGTTAGATGCCAGCCAACCCCTTGCATGTGTACACTTGGTGACATGGACAAAACCATTCAGAATAGAGGGACTGTAGCAAAAAGAGAGTAGGAAATCAAATTTATATGAAAGATATGAATCGATTGTTATTTCATCTAAGTAGAGAAATTACACTTTTGATAATGAGTTAACTGTAACTCTGTACAAGAACATGGGTGTTTATAAATATTACACTGAGTGACAAAAAAAAAAGAGTACATCAAGTATAAGAAAAAGTATATTAAGTTCAAATAAATTCAAAGCTAAATCTATTATATGATAAAAGCACATGTGCAAGTACCTCTCTGATAAACTGACATAAGGTCAGCCTTCCCCATCTGCAGGTTGTGCCTCTCTGGATTCCACCAGCCAAGGAATCTTGCCTATGTTACCATCAGCAATTGGATGAATCTGTGGCTGTGGAACTAGGGGTACCCATGCCAGGGTTCATATAGGACCTGAGCTGCCACGAACGTTTGTAACCGTGGAAGGTCCTGAAACCAATCTCTGGCAAATTCAATGGAAGACTGTATTTTAAAGGGGAGGGAGGGGAGTTGAGGATGAATGGTATAGTATATGAATTACATCTCAATAAAGGTGTTTAAAGAAAAAAGCAAAGGAATGAATAACACAAAAAGTCAAGAGAGTGGTTACCTATGATTACAGAATAAGGGAAAAACAGGTAATTTCACAGATGTTTCTTATTGTTTTATTCAAACTTCTAAGTGTAATATATGTGTGTATTTTTCATATGTGTCAAATATTATGTAAATAAAAATGCTATGAATAAAACAAACAAGCTTTCAGGAATTCACATGAGAAAAGCTATAAACATAGCAGTGACCCACACCAGAATCCTGATTTCTGGAATAATTAAACTTGTATGAACAAATTGCAATAAATTGTAAACACTAAAAGCCTGTGGTTTATAAGTTTTCCCCTTTTAATGAAAAAGTCTAAACACACAATAAACCACAGGACATTCATATCACTGCTTTGCCCTTGGAAGCATTTTAAATTGAAGCTGATTTATATAAAACCTCTCTATATGAATGTTTCCATTAGACTTGAAAAAATAAGTACAAGCCTATAATTTTTATTTAAGATTTTTGCAGGTGGCCTTTGAGGCATGGAAAAGAGGACTATGCTAATCTGGTTAAAGTTCAGCTATAAATTCTAGAATGTTTGCTTTTCTCTTTTCACAAAAGAAAATGCTATCATTTCACAGGAAAAATAAAATTGTGATAGAATTATTACATCTAAATTGCATTAGACCAAAATTGGTTTTAAATTATGTCACTCTTGATGTTTTTGATTTGTACTTCCAGAAACAATAAGAAATCTTTCTAAAGGACGTCACATGAGGATCCCACTGGCCTCAATCACATCCATTTAGAAGAACAATTGTACCTGTGGTATAGTTCTTCCAGATAGATAGATAGATGATAGAAAGAAAGACAGATATAGATGATGGATTTATCGATAGATGGATAGATGCCCTGGTTACGTAAACAAAACCGTACGTTTTCCATCTCTGGGAGGAGGAGAAAGAATACATATGTAGTAAACACCTCCCCACCTCCAGCAGTAGTAAAGGTAAAGGAATAAAGTTCATGAGACAAAGCACCAGGCTTCTTCATTCATTGTCACAGCCATTCTATATCTGAGGGCTTAAGCATATCTGATGCATCTTCTAAAGTAAATCATTAATGATGTTACACATCTATATAAATAAAACACAAAAGCCATTTCAAATATAATTTACAAGTATGGTTCCATCTGATATCTACCAGACCCTATAAGATATAAAGGGAAGATTTGGTTATTTCCATTTCACAGGCAATACTAAGTCATAGAGACTTGAACTAACTCTCAGGGATTTAACAAAACCTAGAGAGCTGGAAGATTTTATTAAATCTCTCTGAGCCTTGATTTTCTCATCTAAAAGCTGGGCATAAGAATCATACTTATCTCATGGGGTTATTATGCAAATTGAACATTAATATATGTGACCCCATGGACCACAGCCTGCCAGGCTCCTCTGTCCGTGGAGATTCTCCAGGCAAGAATACTGGACTTGCTTGCCATGCCCTCCTCCAGGGGATCTTCCCAAACCAGGGATCGAACCCAAGTCTCCCACATTACAGTGGATTCTTTACTGTCTGAATCACCAGGGAAACCTAAGAATACTGGAGTGGGTAGCCTACCCCTTCTCCAGGGGAACTTCCTGACCCAGGAATCCAACTGGGGTCTCCTGCATTGCAGGCAGATTCTTTCCCAGCTGAGCTATCAGGGAAGCCCATATGTAAATGATGCTGTCATACAATATGTTAGCTATTATTTTTGTTATGCAGGTTCTAGAATCAATGCTATTTTTATAATACCTTGCTAACAGTTACAGATTACCTGGTTCCTGTTTCAAGCTGTCAAAAATGTGACCCAGACATAGTTCTGAATAAGAGAATGTTAGAGCTGGGAGACCTCGTAGAGTTCTATATGGCCCAACCTTCTGTTTTTAAGAATCCTGAGACCTAGAAAGACCCAAGAACACATGGCTAGTTTGCTGCAGAACTGGGTCTAGCAACTAAGTCTCCTAATTCCTAATTTTCAAACTCTCCACACCAACTAACAGATTTGGCTCAATGTCTCTAGAACCCTTTCCTTACTGCTGAGATTTGGTCTAATTATTATTTGATCTTAAAACTTTTACTGTCCCCAAATATATCCATCCATAGAACCACTGAGTTTCCCCTGATCTAGTCACCAGGCCTTCAGGCATCTAAACACTTTGGCTCCTGCTGTGCTTAGCAGTCTGCACATCTAAACAGCTGTCTTCACCTGTGTAAATTTCTCCAGTGCATTCATTTGTTTGAGCACAAGGACGCTCAGGCAGAAATTTTTCACAGAAGTGCCTTTTTCTATCCTTGCTAGAATTTTACCTCGCAGATCTAGAAATAAACATAGGCTTTGTCAAATACTGTCTTTGAAAGACTTGACTACCACATTTGTGTGTTTTTTTGTTAAAGTGCCCAGCCAAATATTCTGAAGTGAATTCATGTTAATAAATTTCACGAAGTCATTTGAGCACCTGTAGAAGATTCTGAGCCCCCAACCTTTACCTCTTTCTTTATCAAAGTGTCTTAAGTTCCATCCAAAATGATTTAGTCCTTTCTCAGAAGCAGTTCTGTCTTCCAGAGCTCCTTATTAAAGTACAAATGTCCTTCAGAAAGCGACCACCTCGAGATAGCAATTTAGCATGATAAGCTGTCAGCTGGGCTCAAGTCCATGGTCTGTGGGAAATTGATTCAAGCTACAGGGCATCAGCGGGGGCAGGGGATGGGAGGACAAGGGAAGACAGATGGGCTGGGGGTGTCCCTGGAAATAGAAGGAGGGAAGCACAAATTCACTCAGAGGAGAGTCACTAAGGACATCGTGGGGGAGAAGAGAGATCAAGCCAAACCCTGCTGCTTCCACTTTAAATATTTTGGAGAAGTACGTGATACCAAGGAGTTAGATTTGCCTAAAGGGGTAGCAAAGGGCTTCCCTGATAGCTCAGTTGGTAAAGAATAAACCTGCAATGCGGCAGACCCTGGTTCAATTCCTGGGTTGGGATGATCCACTGGATCAGGGACAGGCTACCTATACCAGTATTCCTAGGCTTCCCTTGTGGCTCAGCTGGTAAAGAATCCACCTGCAATGTGGGAGACCTGGGTTCAATCTCTGGGTTGGGAAGACCCCCTGCAGAAGAGAAAGGCTATCCATTCCAGTATTCTGTCCTGGAGAATTCCATGGACTGTATAGACCATGGGGTGGCAAAGAGTTGGACACAACTGAGTGACTTTCACTTTTACTTTCAAAGGGGCAGCAGAACAAGACAACTTTTTAGCAAGGGACCCAGAAACACAGAGTCACAGGTCACCAATTCAGCTGGGCTTCAGTACCATGATTTTGAAGCTCTCATTTTAAAAACTGTTAAAGCAGAACAAATTCTTTATTGTCCTTTGTTAATGTACACAGTATTTCTAGAATACTAAGCATCACCGACTCAATGGACTTGAGTGTGAGAAAACTCCGGGAAATGGTGAAGGACAGGGAATCCTGGAGTGCCGCAATCTCTGGGATTGCAAAGAGTCAGGCACCACTGAGTCACCGAAAAAGAACCACCTCTATGAGCTGAGAGGGAACCATATGGATGAGAAAGATTCCCCACTTATTCTGGATAAATGTCTAGACTCCCTAAGCCACTTAATGTGTAATCTGAGATTCAAGCAGAGAGGTATTTGAATGTTTATTTTTCCTCATTATAAAAGTGATAACATTTTCATCATGGAAAATGGAGAAGTTGAAACTGATAATAAAATACTATTCCTCACCCATCAAACAGGAAAAGACCAAAAAGCCCCATAATACCAAACATTGGTCAGGACGCACAGAGATAGAAACTCTCTCTTTTTTTTTTTTTTTTGATAGAAACTCTTATATACTGCTTGTTACCATCACTTTGACAAAACCTAGTAAAGCTAAAGATGTATATACTTGTAATCCAGAAACTCTACCACTAGCTATTCACCCTATAGAAATTCTCACACTTTTACACCACAAAACATGTACAAGATGTTTGTTGTAGTATTTTTGCAACAGAAAAATAATGAAAACAATCATCTCTCTGTTTCTCAGTAGAAAAAGAGATAACCTGAGGACTAGTATAAAGTAGTCAAAGAATTGAAAATGAAACAAAACAAAAAATTTAAAGAACTATATCTATAATATCAACATGGATAAATATCCAAAAAATCTTGTCAAATATTTTAAAAAGTTATGAAAGGATATGCATAGTGTGATACCATCTAGTTATAATCTTAACACAATGTGGAAATTGGCTAGGATACATACACATGTGGTAAAAATACAAGACATACATGAGAATGGTACATGGCATACTAAATGGATTAGCTTAGGATGCTAATAACAAGAAATCTAAAATAATAGTGACAAATAAATTACAATTTTATTTCTTTGTCAAACTAAAGTTCAGGTAAACTACTCAGGGTAGAAATGGCAACTCTGCAAACATGACAACCAGCATTTTTCTGTGTTATAGTTCCACATTCCTTTACACATAGATGCTGTCTGGTGGCCCAAGACAGCTCCTACCAGGAAAACCACAATCCAACTGGCGCAAAAGGGGAAAGGGAGGAAGATCAACATCCCCACCTGCTTCCTTTAAGGAATCTCCCAGGAAGTTGTGTATATAACTTCTGCTTTAATTCCACTGTCCAGAATTTAGTCATATGGCAATACCTGGAAAATGTAGTATCTATTGGTGGTGCTAGTATGGCACCCCACTCTAGTATTCTTGCCTGGACAATCTCGTGGACAGGAGGAGCCTGGTAGGCTGTGGTCCATGGGGTCACTAAGAGTTGGACACGACTGAGCATCTTCACTTTCAACTTTTCACTTTCATGCATTGGAGAAGGAAATGGCAACCCACTCTAATGTTCTTGCCTGGAGAATCCCAGGGATGGCAGAGCCGGGTGGCCTGCCGTCTATGGGGTCGCACAGAGTTGGAGACGACTGAAGCGACTTAGCAGCAGCAGCGGCAAAGAACCTCCCTGCCAATAAAGGTAGATGTAAGAGATGCAAGTTTGATCCCTGGGTTGGGAAGATCCCCTGGAGAAGGAAATGACAACCCACTTCGGTATTTTTGCCTGGAGAATACCATGGACAGAGTAGTCTGGTGGGCTACGCAAATGTCAAACATGACTGAAGCAACCTAGCATGCATTCCAAGCAAACAGGTATCAAACAAAAAATTCCTATCTACTTCTGCAAAGGAACGTGGGGGAAAGGGTAAGAACGGGACAGAAGCTGTTACCTGAAATGCTGAATTTCTTGTACATTTTAAAGAGAGATTTGAAACAAATATGACACTTTAACATCTGCTTCATCTTTGTGATAGGTGCCTAAGTGTCAGTTCTATGATTTTCTTAACTTCTCTGATTCTCTGAAATTTTCATATTACAAATGCTTTAAGGAAAGCATAAAAGATAAAAGTTGGCTTTAGTCCCCCCAAACATATACATGTTCTCATATATTAAGTGAAAGTTACTCAGTCGTGTCCAACTCTTTGCGACCCCATGGACTATACAGTCCATCGAATTCTCCAGGACAGAATACTGGAGTGGGTAGCCTTTCCCTCCTCCATGAGATCTTCCCAATCCAGGGACTGAACCCAGGTCTCCTGCATTGCAGGCAAATTCTTTACCAGCCGAAACACAAAGGAAGCCCAAGAATACTGGAGTGGGTAGCCTACCCTTTCTCCAGGGGATCTAATACACATTAAAACACCAGCATCAACATTTTGGTGGCTGAGACTTCAGTCTTTCTCCTATACATATTTTTACTCAGTCCTGTATTTTAATTCTTAAATAGTTTGTAAAGTGCTTTTTAATTTATTGTGTCATAAGCATTTCCCATGTCTTTTAAAATTCTTTTAAAATATAACATTGAGCGACTAACCCTATAATCATAAGGATGTAATATAATTCAATTAACTCCTATTGTTAAACATAAACATTTTAGATGAATTTTATACTTATGATTTTAAACGTACATGTTTTATCTTCAGCTACTTTGTCTCTAGGTGTTATTCATTTGCAGGTAAAAACAATCACTGGTACAATCCTCTTTCATCTCTAGTCATAATACACGGCAGAAGTGATTTTTCTTTTCCAAAGAGTTTTTGTTTCCTAGTGGCATCTATCTTAAAGTCTTTGGACCAATCTTCTGAGATTCAGCTGAAACCCCCTAAGAC
Source organism: Antilocapra americana (assembly GCA_007570785.1). NCBI lineage: Eukaryota > Metazoa > Chordata > Mammalia > Artiodactyla > Antilocapridae > Antilocapra > Antilocapra americana. The sequence goes on from ML661896.1 coordinate 20,503,305, forward strand.
TCAGAAGTTCATCCTGCATGTTTACCTGCCTCTCAAGGAACTTCTTTTGATTTGTGTGAGTCTCAGTTCACTGGGAGCCCATAGGCACGAGGGAGAGGCACATCAACAGCCTTCAGCCCCTGTGGATGCTTAGAGCCTGCTGTGGTCTGTGCTCCCATCTCTGCCAGGCCTGAGCTTCTGTAATGGACTAATCTGATCCCATGACACCACCGCTGCAGGTGAGAGCAGTTTTGAAAGTGCCATTTTGGTACTCTTGGTGAACAGTCCGAGTGCTCATTTTCTTTTAATGCTAAATTCAGTTCTATGAGAAGAATAACTTATCACTCTCTCTTTCTCTCTTATCCACTCTCTCATGCATTTTTAGTAACTTTCCATTTAAACAGTGCACAAAAGATTCCTTCCATAGCCCCTCTCAGGTGTCACGTTTTGTGATGCCAGCATCCGAACAGACTCTAGAACTTTATCTAGATACTATCACTATGAACGAGAATTTACTGATGCGTTTTCTATCTGATTTTCAAAAATATCACTACTACAAATTCTGAAAAGAACCCGTTCAAACCTTTCCAAGTATCCCCAAATTGATAAATTCACTCATTCAACAAATTGAGAAGTCAGTGTGCTCTGTTTCTGGGGTGCCCAAAATGTGCAGACTCAATAATGGGAAGTAGATAGCTAAATAAACAATGAAGATAATGTAACACCTAAATACCGTAAGTGCAGGGGCTAAGGGAGTATCAACTGGAGTATGAGTGTGTGTGTGTGTGAGAGAGAGAGAGAGAGAGAGAAACAAAGACCAGGCTCTTTACTCTGATGTTGTTGTTTAGTTTCAGGGTGATGGTGGCCTTGTAGAATGAGTTTGGAAGTGTTCCTTCCTCTGCAATTTTTGGAAACAGTTTTAGAAGGATAGGTATTAGCTCTTCTCTAAATGTTTGACAGAATTCTCCTGTGAAGTCATCTGGTCCTGGGCTTTTGTTTTTTGGGGGATTTTTGATCACAGCTTCAATTTTAGTGCTTGTAATTGAGTTGTTCATAATTTCTATTTCTTCCTGGTTCAGTCTGGGAAGATTGAACTTTTCTAAAAATCTGTCCATTTCTTCCTGGTTATCCATTTTATTGCCATGTAGTTGTTCATAATACTCTCTTAAACAATGTTTTGTATTTCTTCATTGCCTGTTGTAACCTCTCCTTTTTCATCTCTAATTTTGTTGATTTGATCCTTCTCTCTTTTTTTCTTGATGAGTCTGGCTAAAGGTTTGTCAATTTTTTTATCTTCTCAAAGAACCAGCTTTTAGTTTTATTAGTCTTTACTATTGTTTCTTTCCTTTTCATTTATTTCTGCTCAGATCTTTATGATCTTTCCTTTTACTGATTTTGGTGTTTTTTTGTTCTTCTTTTTCCAGTTGTTCTAGATGTAAAGTTAGGCTGTCTATTTGATGTTTTTCTTGTTTCTTGAGGTAGGATTGAATTGCTATAAATTTCCCTTAGAACTGCTTTTGCTGCATCCCATAGGTTTTGAGTAGTCGTGTTTTCATTGTCATTTGTTTCTAGAAATTTTATTTCCCTTTTGATTTCTTCAGTAACCTGTTGGTTATTTAGAAACTTACTGTTTAATCTCCATGTGTTTGTGTTTCTTATAGTTTTTTTCTTGTAATTGATATCTAGTCTGATAGCATTGTGATTGGAAAAGATGCTTGATATGATTTCAATTTTCTTAAATTTACTGAGGTTTGATTTGTGATCCCAAGATGCGGCCTATCCTAGAGAATGTTCCATGTACACTTGGGAAGAAGGTGTATTCTTCTGCATTTGGATGGAATGTCCTGAAGATATCAACAAGATTCATCACATCTAATATATCATTTAAGACTTGTATTTCCTTATTAATTTTGTTTTGATTATCTGCCCATTGGTGTGAGTAGAGTTTTAAAGTTTCCTACTATTATTGTGTTACTGTCAATTTCTCCTCTCATGTCTGTTAGTGTTTGTCTTATGTACTGAGGTGCTCCTATGTTGGGTGCATAGATATTTACAATTGTTCTGTCTTCCTCTTGGATTGATCCCTCAATCATTATGTGGTGTCCTTCCTTATCTCTTGTAACCGTCTTTATTTTAAGGTCTATTTTGTCTGATATGAGGATTGCTACATCAGCTTTCTTTCGCTTCCCATTTGCATGGAATATATTTTTCCATCCTCTCACTTTCAGTCTGTATGTGTCTTTAGGTCTGAAGTGGGTTTCTTGTAGACAGCACATATATGGGTCCTGTTTTTGTATCCATTCAGCCAGTCTGTGTCTTTTGGTTGGAGCACTTAATCCATTTACATTTAAAGTAATTATTGATATATATGTTCCTATTGCCATTTTCTTAATTTGAGGGGATTGATTTTGTAGATCTTTTTTCTTCTTGACTATATAAGTCCCTTTAACATTTGTTGTAAAGCTGGTTTGGTGGTACTGAGTTCTTATCTGAAAGCTTTTTATTTCTCCATCAATTTTGAATGAGATCCTTGCCGGGTACATTAATCTTGGTTGTAGATTTTTCCCTTTCAGTACTTTAAATATATCCTGCCATTCCCTTCTGGCCTGCAGAGTTTCTGCTGAAAGATCAGCTGTTAAATGTATGGGGTTTCCCTTGTATGTTACTTGTTGCTTTTCCCTTGCTGCTTTTAATATTCTTTGTGTTTAGTCTTTGTTAGTTTGATTAGTATGTGTTTTGGCATGTTCCTCCTTGAGTTTATACTGTATGGGACTCTTTGTGCCTTTTGGACTTGACTATTTTATTTTCCATGTTGGGGAAATTTTCAACTGTAATCTATTCAAAAATTTTCTCATACCCTTTCTTTTCCTGTTCTTCTTCTAGGACCCATGTAATTAGAATGTTGGTGCATTTGATATTGTCCCAGAGGTCTCTAAGACTATCCTCAGTTCTTTTCATTCTTTTTACTTTATTCTGCTCTTCAGAAGTTATTTCCACTATTTTATCTTCTAGCTCACTGATTCGTTCTTCTGCTTCAGACATTCTGCTATTGATTCCTTCTAAAGAGTTTTTGATTTCAGTAATTGTGTTGTTGGTCTCTGTATGTTTATTCTTTAACTCTTCTATGTCTTTGTTAATTGATTCTTGCATTTTCTCCATTTTATTATCAAGGTTTTTGATCATCTTTACTATCATTATTCTGAATTCCTTTTCAGGTAGTTTGCCTATTTCCTCTTTATTTGAACTTCTGTGTTTCTAGTTTGTTCCTTCATTCGTGTAGTATTTCTCTGCCTTTTCATTTTTTTTTTTTTAACTTATTGCGTTTGAGGTCTTCTTTGCCCAGGCTTCAAGGTTGAATTCTTTCTTCCTTTTGGTTTCTGCCCTCCTAAGTTTGGTCCAGTGGTTTGTGTAAGCTTTGTATAGGGTGAGATTTGTCCTGGGTTGGTTGTTTGTTTTTCCTCTGATGGGCAAGGCTGAGCGAGGTGGTAATCCTGTCTGCTGATGATCTGGTTTGCAATTTTGTTTTGTTTGTTGTTTAGATGAGACATCCTGCACGGGGTGCTACTGATGTTTGGGTGATGCCGAGTCTTGTATTCAAGTAGTTTCCTTTGTGTGCATTTTCACTATTTGATACCCCCTAGGGTTAGTTCTCTGGTAGTCTAGGGTCTTGGAGTCAGTGCTCCCACTCCAAAGGCTCAGGGCTTGATCTCTGGTCAGGAATGAAGATTCCACAAATGGTTTGTTACAGCATTAAGTGAGATTAAAACAAATACCTGAAATTGAGAAACCAAAAATGAACCCCAAACAAATTACAATTACAAAATCAGGCAAATAATAATTAAAATAATGGGATATATATATATATTTACACCCATAAGCAAAGTCAAAACAGTCCAACTAAAAGTACAGTAGATTGATGTGGTGAACAAAGGAAATCAAAAATTATATTTACCAGTTAAGAACAAAACTAACTAAAGCAAAAACTGGAAAACAAAACTAAAGCAAGGTGCCAAGTGGGGAATAAAACAATGAAAAAAACCCAACAAATATGTTGAAAGGAGGAAAGGAAAGAAAGAAAGAAAGAACAGATATGCAAAGCTAAATAGAGGTAGATGAAGATTAACATCTTTAATACATTAAAGATTAACTACAAGGGGAAAAGAACAGTAGGAAAGGCAAACAAAGGAATAAATATATTAAAAATACAATAGGTTTAAAAAAATTAAAATTATTTTAGGCAAAAAAAGGAGACTTCCACAGAGCTGCAAAAGCCCAATATAGAGGCAAAGGTTTTAACAACAACAACAAAAAATGTGACTAGAAAAAAAGCTCAAAAGCTTCATTAGATTTCATAGTGTGAATAAAACTGACAACCACAGCAGTGTGAGGGGTAAAAGGAAAAGAAAAAAAATCCAAAAGAATCTACAGAACAAGTCAAAACATAAGAATAATATTTTTCTCCTTGAGTCACTGCTATCAGAGTCCTTTCCCTCACTGGGAGTCACAGTCCACCTCATCTTCCTAGGATGCCCTCCAACACTGTGCTGATCTCTGGACCTGCTGTGGAGGCAGCTCAGATTCTAAACTATGCCTTCAGTGTCCACAGTTGTCAGAACTAGTGCGTTTTATTTTTGTGTGTGTGTGGGGGGGAGCTCTCAATGTCCTTTTATATATTCCATAGACACAGAGTCTGCCTAGTTGATTGTGTGGATTTAATCTGCAGCTTGTACAGCTGGTGGGAAGGTTTTGGGTCTTCTTCCTTAGCCACACTGCCCCTGGGTTTCAACCGTGGTTTTATTTCCACCTCTGCATGTGGTCATCCACTGGGTTTTGCTCCTGAGGCTGCCCTGGAGGACGTGGGTTTGCCCCTGCAAGGGCCAGGTGTGGAGATGGTACAGCCATTTGGATTGCAGGGGTTCTGGCAGCACCAGGTACTCAGGGGAGTTGATGGCTAGGGCAGCAGGAAATAGAGTGCTCTAGAAGGGTATGGCAACTAGTATTGGCCAGTACATTCCAGTATTCTTGCCTGGAGCACCCCCTTCCCCCCGCCCCCTGACAGAGAAGCCTGGCAGGCCACAGTCTACAGGGTCGCAAAGAGCTGGGCACAACCAAAATGACCCTGCATGCATAGACACAGAACTTTTTGCCTGTGGCAGCTCTGCCCCAGTGAGGGTTAAGCATGAAGGTGTCACAGCTGCTTGGCTTGTGGGGACCCTGGCAGCGCCAAGTGTGCAGGGTCACAGACTGCCCCCACCACAGGAGTTATGGCCCTATTAGAGTCTTCTTTCAAGCCTCTTGTAGCTGGCAATCAGAAGGCCTCTTCCACCAGTCTGTCTCCATAGGTCCACCCATTCAGACACTTGGAGGGCTCCCTTGGCTGGGGTCCTACTCTGCAGTTCAGTGCATCAGGCATTTGATGGGCCAGCCTCTCTATTGTTCAGCTGCCAATGCTGGCGTGAGGGGAGAGAGGCAATGGTGATGGCTCCACCCCCTAGGAGTGACTCAGCAGTATCGCCTTGCTTCCATGGCTGCCCGGCTTTCCTCCACAGGCATTTCCCACCACTGTCGCCTCTCTGATATCCCCTCGATTCGTCCCTCTGCAGTCAGTATCAGCCCTTGCCCTGGAATTGCTCCATAATCCCCAAACTCCAGCTCCCAGCTGCTGTGCCTTCCAGGGAACCTGTGTCCCTGTCTGGGGTCTGTATGGCTGCGGCAAGGACTGCCTGATTCTCATTCCATTTAGGCTGCCACAGATCAGCTGTTTCACTCTCAGCCTTAATTGTTTCTCCTCTGACTCAGACAATTGCCCCAGTGTGGGGATCAGACCCCTGCTTCAGTTCCGCAGGTCCAGTCCTACTAACACTCCTGTTTTCCCCCTAGTTCCTTTGTCCTACTGAGTTTTGCATGGTTCTATATGTTGCTCTCAGCTGGTGTTCTGCATGCACTTCTGTGTCTGAAGGTGTATTTCTGATCTATTCGTGGAGAGAGATGCACATCACATCTGCCTACTCCTCTGCCATCTTGTCCTCTCCTCTTATGTTGTTTAGTCACTAAGTTGTGACTGACTCTTTTGTGACCCCGTGGACCATGGTCTGTCAGGCTCCTCTGTCCATGAGATTTCCCAGGCGAGAATACTGGACTGGGTTACCATTTCCTTTTTCAGGGCATCTTCCTGACCCAAGGATTGAACCTGTGTCTCCTGCATTGGCAGGTAGATTCTTTACCACTGAGCCACCAGGGAAGGCCCTTTTCCCTGATACTCATAATATTAATCAGGTCCACAAAGAAAAACACATGGACTCCCAGTTTCTACACTAATAATTGCATGGGAACAAGCATTCCTCTCAAGAGCCCATTTTCTCCTTCTAGTTCCTTCCCCAGACATTCACAACTAGCACTCCTTTCCCTTCATTACTTTTGCTCTTTAGGATTCTAACTGCACATCCCTCCAATCCCATGCTCCAGGGCTCATCTTCCAGGAAGGCTCCTCTGAGTCCTCTGGCACCCAGATCTCTGTTTTATTATTACCACACCTCCAGCAAGCACCAGAGTGATGTCTACAAGAACAGTATAGATCACGCTAGAGTTATGCTTGGCAGATTTGTGTTCAAAAATGAACATTGTAAATGAAACCAACGATCAAGATTCAATAAATATTTGTTGAATAAAATGAATAATAAATCAATTAGTATGCTTCCAGATTCTCCTTAGCAGACTGCTGAGCACACAGATTTCAGTAAATTGTCAATTGATTTCCTTTTGTGGTACAAAATTATGAATGTATCAATAGATTTTCTTAAAAATAGTTGTCACTGTTCTAATATTTAACTAGATTACTTTTACTTAATATATATTTAGTTAAATATGGAATATTCAACTACCTTTTTTCATAGATGGTAGTCAAAGTCACCCAATTTTGACAATAATAGATGTAAAACTTTTTTAAAGAAAGAATCTGTAGGCCAAGGTTCTCAGGAGACTCACTCAGGCCAGGACCCACACCACTGGAGCCCAGTTCATCAGAAGACAAAATGACCCTCAGAGTGTCATCTAGTATCCTTTTCCTTGGTGCCAGACACAGCACATTACAAGGCACCCAGAAGTTAAGGCATTTCCCAAGTTGCATCCATAGGGAGATCTGCACTCAGATGTTCTCTTCCTTGCCTTATGGGATGATTTGTGTCCCTTCAAAACACATATGATGAATTTCCAGCCCGCAGCATCTCAGAGTATGACAATATCTGGAAACAAGGTCTTTAAAGAGATAATTAAGCTAAAATGAGGTCACTAGAGTGGATCCCAGTGACTGACAGGTGTTCTTATCAGAAGAGGAAGTTAACACAGATGTGCACACAGAGGGGGCGACCATGTGAAGACGGGGGGAGAAAACGGCAATCTATTGATACAATCCAAGGAGTGTGTGTGCTGTGCTGTACTCAGTTGTGCCCAACTCTTGTGCAACTCGTGGGCTGTAGCCTGCTAGGCTTCTCTCTCCAAGGAATTTTCTAGGCAAGAATACTGGAATGGATTGCCCTTTCCTTCTCCAGGGAATCTTCCTGACCCAGGGATCAAACCCATGTCTCTTGCATCTCTGGCATTGACAGGCAGATTCTTTACCACTGTACTACCTGGGACATCCGAGAAAAGAGGCTCCAAGAAAAACCAATGCTGCCAACACCTGGATCTTAGACTCCTTGCTTCTAGAACCGCAAGAACATAAGCTTCTGTTGTTTAAGCCACCTAGACTGTGGTACTTAATAACAGAAGCTCTAGAAAATTAAAACATCTCCCAAGAAAACTCCCCATATGAATGTCATGCATTCTGCCTCATTATCAACATTATAATTATGAGCTGCTGGAGACTTGCTGACCAGGATTAAAAATGGTATAGCAGTGACCTTGAAATTGACATACCTACTCAAATCTGCTTAATTGGCTCCTTCTTGCAGAGAGCATCACTGAACAGCAACTCTCTCCTCTCTCTCGCCCTTTATTCTCAATCACACCATGTTACTATTCACATCATTTATAGCCTGAGTTCTATCCTGCTTATCTTCCTAACAAGACCATAAGCTCCACAAGGGCAGGGAACCCTCTCTGTGTTCCCAATACCTGGCACAGCAACCGCCACTGAGGAACAAATATTTGGTGATTGAGTCTGCTATTTTTTTACTTTCTGACTCCTCAGTGGGTACAAGCTCCATTTTTGACACATTGATTCCAAAATAGCTTGTTTTTTCTTTTTGTTTTCAATTTGTTCAGCTCCGGAATACCTGGCTGAGAGACCTGGATTAGACTTTTGAGAAGGATGCTAAAGAGATAGTGACGGCCTTGCTCATGCACCAGCCTGCCTGGCAGCAGCACTTTACCATATTTTAAATGATGGAGGTTTGGCGAGGGAGATGAGCAGGATGGAAGACCCATTAGAACAATGATACAGCATTCAGAGGAAGGTTAAAAATGAAGTATGTGTTATAAATAATAAAACATGTCCAACTGTGCATATTAAGTTGTAATTCGATCTCTGGCTTCTTCTGACATTGATAAACCACTCAAAGCCTCCCCCTCATGGCTTCTGATGCCACGAGTGGCTAACCCCTCTCAATTGAATTTCTACGTTGTTACTCTGTACAAGCTGTTCTGTATTCTGCATGTGTGAAAAACAGGCGATGAGAGTCACATGGAATGAACTGGACAAGTCCAAATTTTGCTTAAAATTGTGTTTAGCCAGTTATGAAGAGATGAAAGTATACTTGTAAATGGGGCATGAAGGGGCAGTTGGAGCAGGAATAGTTTCTGGGCTCTGGGTGACACCTAGATATTCAGTCAAGTGTAGAAAAGAAGTGAAGAGCTCAAGGTGTCAGAAGCCAAGCATCCAGGTCACAGAGCTGCGGTTCTCCCCACTCAGTGCTTGTAATAGGGAAGGACAAATTCGGCTCCATATTAGATCTGTCTGTTTTAATCTTTGCATTCTATTGCTTTTGCTTTCAGTTAAGAATGTTGTCTACAGCATGAAATATATAGGATAGGCAATTCTCAAGGCTATGACCATTAAGAATATGACACTTTTCCATTTATAAGCTGCAAAACAGAAAATAACCTGTCTTGTTGGAGGTTTACAGGAATATCACAACCTGACCTACATGGACAGCTGTAAAAAACAAAGGATTCCTGCACCAAGAAATTTGCAAACACCAACCACACTCTTCTCTCACATTGCCTTTAAAAATACCTTGCTGAAACCCTCTGGGAGTTCATGGCACAAGCTACCCATCTCCTTGCATGGCCCTGCAATAAACCGTCCTCTGCTCCAAACTCGAGTGTTTCAGTTTGTTCAGCCTCACTGTGTGTCAGGCACAAGAACTTGCATTTGGTAACATACTGACTTGGCGCCCCACTTATTCTGAAAGAGGAAGTGCCTCCCCCCAGGAGTTAGACTTTCGGGAGTGCCGACCAGGTGTCTGGGCAAGCAAGAAGGGGCTGCTCTGAGCTCCACCCAACAGATTTCCAAACTTCCTTTTAAAACAACCCTCACTGCAGAAATATCCCTGACTGGTTCTCCCCATCCGATCAAGAGCATTTACTTCAATTCTCTTTTGAAAACTAGCCTGGCTGCTACTTGTTCCTCTGTCATCAGGGCTTCAGCTCCAGCTAAAGCCCAGGCCTGGGATTTGACTTGGCCAGGGGCATCTTCACGGCCCTGGAGGATAAAAAATGGGCCCTCCTTCCACCTATTCACCAGATTCCAAGATGCCTCCCAAGCCCCCTCTGGTTCCCACATATCTGATTTATTCCCTTGGGACCCATAGGACATCTGCTGAAGCAACTAAATGTATTGGTTGGTTCTACACCAAAGCGCTTAGCTAAATCAGAGGAACAAAATCTCGGCTGCCTAAATATAGCCATGGAGTACCTCTCAACACTGCCCCCCGCCGCTCACCAGTCACTTTCACTTCAGAATGTGTTTCATTGAAATCAAGATCAAGGACAGTCAAGAAGAGAGTCGGGAATTAAAACAGGAAAGGAAGAGAAGGAAGGAGGCAAACAAACACAATCCAGGACAAAAATCTTAGACAGGCCAATACACCCATTTCCCATCACGTGGGCCATCTGGGACCGCCGCTCGCCCCACAAAGGCTCCTGACACACAAGCAGATGGTTGTGCAGAAGTGTCACACAGTCAAAGACAGCCTGGAGTGGACATCCTGAAAACTCAAGGTCAGTCCTTACCCTTCATCCACAAAAACAGGAAAATCAGACTTTCGTCTTGAAGTTTTCTATTTTTCAAATAACTCTCATCAAAAAAAGCAAGGCGGGGCTGGAAGTGCACACACAAATGCTTACAAGAGTTTATCTTCTGAGTAATGGGGTAGGAGTTAGAAGGGAGGGACTTGGACCTTATACATTTTTATAAAAAGTGCTAGGGTAATTAGTTTATTTCTTCCTTTTGTGCTTTCTATATTTTCCCTAAGAAAGTATTCCCTTCCATAATTTTTAAATAAATAAATAGTCTTCTAAAGAAAAAGAAAGATGTTTTCAAAGGCATGATCATTCTTAACCTTCTCAACAACCCAGCGAGATGAGCAGAGTAGATGCAGCTCAGGAATCAGGGTCACTCAGATTTGGGTTATGATCCCTCTTTTCACATCGATCCACTGTGGATTGTGAGCAAGTTTAACCTGTACAATAATAATAAAACCCAATATGTCAAACTCCTAGGAGAATTATAGCAGATACAATGTATTAACCCTTATGAAAATGAAGAAGTATTAATAAGTACTCAGTAATTAGAACTTACCAACATTATTGGTACTATTATTTTTTTTTTAAGAGGTAAATCCTGGACAACACAGCAGCACAGATAACAGTTGATTAAACCAAAACCAGACTTGTATTCATTGTGTGGCCACCATTTTGCAAGGAGTTAAATAGGACTGTCCACACTGTCAACCCTCAAGAGTTTCAGATTGGAACAAGGCATCCAGAGCACGCTTTAGAATCCTCCTCAGACAGAAAACTCTGTGAGATCTCTACAGAGGTAGACACGGGTCTGCCCAGCCCCCAGATACGTCCCAATTCAACCCTAAGACCTTTTGGAACAAATAATGCTATTTAAAAATACTTGGAAGAAATAATACCTGTTTCTGATGGGCAGGGGCTTCCCTGGTGGCTCAGATGGTAAAGAATCTGCCTGCCAATGCAGGAGACCCAGGTCCAGTCCCTGGGTCAGGAAGATCCCCTGTGGAAGGGAATGGCAGCCCATTCCAGTATTTTTGCCCGGAGAATTCCATGGACAGAGAAGCCTGGCGGGGCCACAAACAGTGGGACACAAGTGAGCAACCACTATGACCACCATTGGTGGGCAGAGGCAGAGACAAAGATTTGAAGGAAAAAAATAAGATTTATGTAGATGTCAGTCCTAACACTGACTCCCCAGTGAAGATTTAAAAAAAATTTTTTTTGGTTACTCATAAAAAGAAGCAACAAGAAAGAGAGCTTGTATATTCTCAAGGCCACTCTCTGATTTGACAGCAAAGCAAATCCAAAATGTACTAGTATTTCACTGCACTTTAGGGAACCTTTCATTGTTTTTAGACAGTATGAAAGTGAAAGTTGCTCAGTTGTATCTGACTCTTAGTGACCCCATGGACTATATAGTCCATGAAATTCTTTAGGCCAGAATACTGGAGTGGGTAGCCGTTCCTTTCTCCAGGGGATCTTCCCAACCCAGGGATCAAACCCAAACCTTCCCAACTCAGGGATCGAACCCAGGTCTCCTGCATTGCTGACAGACTTTACCAGCTGAGCCACCAGTTTTCTTGAGCATCCACTACACCATTTAGATTGAGTGTAAGTTTTCCATATTCCAGGTTTTCTATGTTTTTGTGTTCCAGTCTGGAATAGTTCTCAAAGAAGGTTCACACTGATGGTGCCAGAACCCAGACAGCAGAAGCAGAGGCAGTGTACAGAGTAAGACCTGGCTCTCTCCCCCTGCAACCAGGGGTGACCCCGGTCTTGGGGTGTTGTTATCCAGTGTACAGAGGACATTCCTGTGCATTACTCCACACCATCCTCTCAACAGTCCAATAAAAAGCTAACATTATTAGCCCCATTTTTCAGCTAAAGAAACCGGAGGCTCAGCAGATTGAAGGCCACCAGACAAGTAAGAAAAGGCGTGACTTGAACCCCATATCTGGCACCTCTCCCGTTTCACCTCAAATGTTGTTCATGCCTCTAATTCCCAGACAGAAAAGAGTGTTCCATTTCTCCTCTCTAATCTCCTGGCACCGTGGCCGTCACTCCCCTTCACACTCTCCCCTCCCAAACTGCAAAAGTTCAGGTAACAAGCCACAGCAGAATGCCCCGACGCTTGCTGGAGTTGTGGCAATGCTGACGAAGTTCTTGGCGGACCCTTCTCGGTTCATGATCAGTGGGACCATAGCCAGGACAAGCCTTGCTGGCCATGAACGCGCTCATGAAGTGTACATGTCCGTTTGTATGCTGAGCACAGAGGACAAAATAATTCTGCACCGTGTCCATTTTTGTGCTGTTAAGGCGTATGGTTGCTTTGCAAGCAAAACAGTAGATCTTTCATTTGCCAGTGACATTCCACAAAGTGCTTATAATTCAGCGTTAGCTTATCAGCCATCCAATCTCCCACTCTAGGGAATGTGTCAACCATCAAAAGGAGTGGAGGAGGTGTGCTGCATCTTAATGGCTTTCATTTCATCAGACTTACTTTCTTAAGGGCATTTAATCAATGAGGACAAGTAGTAGGCAGATTTTTAAATAAATGTGTCACTTTAGGTTAATCCACAGCACAGTTGAATGTATTTGTTTATGTGACTCCCAAATATGTCTCTCTGTTGCTCAGCAGAATTGATAATCTGTAAATCAAAACACGTTATAAGTACTTTTAAACTGTCCCCTCAAGGAACAACTCTATGTGACCTGCCAGAATGGGAGATGTCCAGAAGTTTCAGGTACAAGGGTGCTGAATGTCAGAGCTACTCAAGGATGCTTGAGTGAAATGCCAGTTCCATTTTCAACAAGGCTTTCTATTCATTCTTGCTTCTTTTCTTTCATTAACCAGGTGAGTAATGCGATTTAAAAAACTGTGTTGGGGATGACAAAGAGGCTGGCAAAAGATGGTAAGCTGGGAAGCAAAAAGGACTGCAGGATTTTTAATTTATTCTTGGGGCTATTATTAAATGCGGGAGTGAATAAAAATTAAAAGTAGACTAGAATGATACTGATGGGACTTGCATCATTTTGCATTGATTATACCAAAATACTGGCTTCTGTTTATTCTCTCTGCTTTTTGCATCTTTAATGTGGCCCAGACAAACAGAGAGGAGTTGTAACTGCATAAACTCAGGTCCCACGCCAAAGAGAAATTGCTTTTGCCATCCGTTATCAGCTATCTCAACTGTCAAAATATGATTGTCACATCGGCTGGAAGTGTATTGGCCAGGCTGTGATGTGAATGCAGTTTTGTTATTTTAGATTGATTTCCTTAATGCTGGCCATAAGCGTGCCCATGTGCTGGCTTGCCAATCTTTTCAGCCCTTTTAACAAAGCTTGAACTGTGTTGACATTTGTCCCCAGGCAGCAGTGTCCATTCAGAGTAGGACCTCTGCTGAGGCTTTTGTTGGAAACAAATAATCTCTTTCTTCTTCCTTTCCTCCTTTTTTTTCTTTCCTTTTCTTTAAACAAAGAGTGTTTACCAAATAAAATCGAGACTGTATGATCCTTTTGACACCGCAGCTAACGAAAGTTATTAATATTCCAAGGGTTTCCTAGCAAGAATCTATTTAATGGTTTCAGGAATCATTCGAATCCCAGGTGCAGCCTTAACTACAGTTTTTTTATAGATAGCAAAGGATATCCAGAGCTATGTGTGTGACATTGCAGAGGACACTGGAGTTTGATAAAAACTCACTGTATTATGTATCTCTTTCCCCATTTCTTTACTGATGGCCAAGGAGAAGACGGCATTCTTGAAACTGGGAGAGTCATTAAACTGCTTGTGAATGACTATCAGAAGAAAAGATGATGCTCTTCATTTCATTTTAACTGAAAATCCTGACATTTACATAATGACATGTAATCTCTCTGCAGGCCTAGTCAGGGCTCTGTGGGTTTTCCAAATGTTGCTTCTGCTGCCATAAGGTGCCAGGACCTTGGAGTTTCAAAGAAATCCAGCGCTAAGAGCACCTATAAACATCCATAATAGCCAATTTACAACAGAGTCAAGTCAGAATGGATATTCATGTGCCAGCTTGTAGGACAATTCAGCCCTCAATCCTGAGACAAATTAAATTCATCCTTGTGCATCCTAGTGGTAACGTACAATTAGCTTTCAGAAACGGTCATATATTTTCTCATCCTATAGAAGCCTTTGGAAATTTCAAGGGTAACCTCTTCAGTCCTTTTAATGATAATCTTAAGTGCATTTCTGCAAAGTTACATAAATCAAACCATTTGGTAAACTGTGTTGTAACCTTTTTAAACATATCTCCCTGTTAGCTTTAACATCATTATATCCCATTGTGATGAAAATGGACTCTCTGTATCCAGCGATAATGAAAATAGCTCCTTTATGCAGTTTCTGCATGCAATTATCCAGGCTTTTCTCAGACTCTAGAGAAATCTAAGCTAATTGCATTGGGACTTTCCTACATTTCCATAAATTCTTTGTTAATTTTTCATGAGAAACTGTTATTGCAGTTGCCTGTAAAGTTGCCATTGTATTCAATCACAGAAAGAAATCATTATGGAAATAGGGCGATTTGCTGGTGTCCACCAGACGTGGACTCCTTTTGATCCCTCTGTATTCTCAGGTAAGGTGGGGTTTTTTTCTTCTCAATCTCTCTCTCTTTTTTTCTGGATACAAGCTTTTCTTCATCTGACTTTGCTCAAAGCTCATCTTAAAGCTGTTCTCTGTGGTACACAACCTTGTCGTGATAGGGTGTGAATTGTGTTTGCTTTATCTGACAGTTGGCTCTGGAATTGCCTTTATACCTACTCATCAACCCCAAAGACAAAAGAGCTCTGTTTTAGGTGATAGCGGAGGAACTGAAGAAGCCAAGGTTCCCGGGGAATGCTCTGAAACTTCCTCAGCTGTTACCTTTGATTTATTGATTGTTTTAAGCCCAGAGCCACAATTTCTGTAGCTTCCAGTAAGCACTGCCGAAGAACATGTCTAACACACAAAAGAAATTTTCAGAGATGTTTCAGTCTGATTCTCTCCTGTGAGCTCCCCTGGGTCCCAGAGTATACTCTCTGGCACCACTAACAGAAGGCAGTATTCCCTCTCTTGTTGTTAGGCAGGGCTGGATTCTCTGTAATCTGCCCAACCGGGTGCTCGAAACACCTGAAAAATAAGAGAACTAAATGTAAAGAGAGAGAGAGAGCAAAACAGAGAAAAGTTTAGTTTTGCTTCTTTTATCCAGAGTTCAGTTCAGTTCAGTCAGTCAGTCGTGTCCGACTCTTTGCAACCCCATGAACTGTAGCACGCCAGGCCTCCCTATCCATCACCAACTCCCAGAGTCCACCCAAACCCATGTCCATCGAGTTGGTGATGCCATCCAACCATCTCATCCTCTGTCGTCCCCTTCTCCTCCTGCCCTCAATCTTTCCCAGCATCAGGGTCTTTTCCAATGAGTCAGCTCTTCGCATCCGGTGGCCAAAGTATTGGAGTTTCAGCTTCAACATCAGTCCTTCCAATGAACACCCAGGACTGATCTCCTTTAGGATGGATTGGTTGGATCTCCTTGCAGTCCAAGGGACTCTCAAGAGTCTTCTCCAACACCAGAGTTAACAATCAGAAAATCTAAAAAGTAGCTCTTTTATTAGTAATTTCAGAATACATGCAAGAACTATGTTTGACAGGTTTGCCTTCAATTTTTATTGGAAATCACAGGGGAGATAAGTAACGATTCATCAATCTATGCTCAAGATTTGTGCAGGTTATGGTATGTAGGCTCTACTTTGATTAAAATGACCTCAAAGAGAGTCATTCTTCAAACTCATAGTTCAAGGTAGGCTGAAAGTGGTATGGAGTACCTTTAGAGGTTACTAAGAGGTTGCGTATATCTTTATTAGAGTTTTGCCCAGATGTATCTTCAGAAATGCGACTGCTGGATCATATAACAACTCTATTTTAAGTTTTTTAAGGAACTGCCATATGGTATTCCACAATGGCTGTGCCAACTTACACTTACACTCCCACCAGCAGTGTGGGAGGGTTCCATTTCTCCGCACTCTCTCCAGCATTTGTTATTTGTAGACCTTTTAATGATGGTCATTCTGACTGGTGTGAGGTGGTACCTCATTGCAGTTTTGACTTGCGTTTCTCAGTTAGCGATGCTGAGCATCTTTTCATGTGCTCACTGGTCATCTGTGTGTCTCCTTTGGAGAAATGTCTCTTTAGGTCTTCTGCCCATTTATGGATTGGGTTGTCTGTTTTTTAGTTGTTGAGCTGTATAATGTTCTAACCTTGACATTACTTTGGGTCTTGGTCTTTATGCAGAAGTTACTCTGTCACTTTTAGCCTACTTTGAACTCAGCTTCGAATAACTGACTTCTAAGAAAAGCTCCTACATTCCCTGCAGTTTCTAAAACTGTTCTTAAACATAATGAAAAAGAACTTGGCTATATTTAGGGCAAACCACCCAGGGCCTGGAATATACAATTTATTTAGGCACACTAGTGGTGAGTGTAGCCCTGGCCTCCCACGCGCAACCTCAGAGCTGACCTCCCAAAGTTTAACATGAACGAACTCTCCTGGACATGGGCTCTTAGCTGCAATGATTCTGACCACCCATGTGGGAAAACAGTCCATTTGTAAACACACATATCAACAAATGACCAAGTGGACATTCCCCAAGGACCAAAACCAAAACTGGGAGTTGTTCAGATGGTCTCTCTCATGGCAAACAGAATAAACAAATTTTACGCAAGTAAGAATTAAACTCATTGCCTTCCAGAGTCATAAAAGCAAAATTCTTGCTGCCTGATATCTCCCAGGAATCCCCCCAAGGGGTGACTATTCATCAGAGAGGGCAGCAAGTATGTGTAAATTAAATGGAAACAAAGAGCAGTGGTATTTGGAATATTCTTAGTCTGTTTTCAGGGTATCTGAACATTTAACTTGGCATTGAGACGTCAACTTGGTCTCTCTGGTGAAGACTACCAGCCCACTGCGGGCACTGAAGATGCTGTAGCAATTCATAGCTGCCAAAGCACAGGCCTATCTTCAATCACACACCTCTCCAAACCATAATTTGTGATTGAGTCCTATTGCATCTTCCAACATATGGGCATGAAAGTATTCCTTCCAGTAGTTTTATAAACTTGTTTTCCAGAAATTATTGTCCTTGACAGTGTAAAAGTTCCTCAGTGATACCACTTAACAATAAAAGTATTAAGTCATTTGAAGATATTATTACAAATGAGCAAGGCTCTGAAGCCACCATTATTTTCACATTTGAAAACTCAAAGTTGGATGAGTTTAGAAGTACTCTAATTCAGATATGAGGGGAACCAATTATTGAACAGGAAGATTTTTTTCTTAACAATGAAATTCATATGGAATAGTTACTTGCACATCAGCATTCCCTCGTGTAATCCTCTTCACAATGTGATTTAAGAAGGAAGCATAATTCGCCTTTTTAAAAAAAATTATTTAATTGAAGGTTAATTGCTTTATGGAATTTTGTTGTTTTTTGTCAAAGAACATGAATCAGCTATAATCTGGATACATATGTCCCCTCCCTTTTGAACCTCCCTCCCATCTCCCTGCCCATCCCACCCCTCTAGGTTGTTACAGAGCCCTGGTTTGAGTTTCCTGAGTCATACAGCAAATTCCCATTGACTATCTATTTTACATATGGCATTGTAAATTTCCATGTTACTCTCTCCATACATCTCACCTTCTCCCTCCTCCCCTCCCTCTGCATCCCTAAGTCTGTTCTCCATGTCTGTTTCTCCACTGTTGTCCTGCAGGTAAATTCTTCAGTACCATCTTTGTAGAGTCCATATAATTCTACTTTTTCTTTCAGCAAGGACATAGAGATGCAGATCTGTGTGAATACCCTGATAGGTAAGACCATCACCCTTGAGACGGAACCCTGTGATGCCATCAAGAAAGTCAAAACCAAAATTCAAAATAAGGAGGGCATCCCTCCTGACCAGAAGCATCTGACTTTTATGGGCAAACCACAGGAAAATGCAGAACTCTTGGACAACAACATCCATAGAGAATTTACTCTGCACCTGACGCTTCACCTACTGACAGCATCGTGGACCCTTCCCATCACCACCTCACCCAGAAATAAAACTGTGACAACACGATCAAGGGCTGTGCTCACTCACAGCCCCATGCTGCCCCCACCTCCTCCTCCTTTCCCTGCAGGGTAGCCCTTCCTTGAAAAGAATGAGGAAGAGGAAGGGGTACAGAGAAAGGGTAGCTGAGGAGGAAGGGAGAAGGGAAGGGGAGGGTAATGGGGAGGAGAGAGAGGGGGCAGAAAGGACAGCAGCAGCAAAATACCCATTATCCAGGTAATGAAACTGAAACTCAGGGAGGTCAAAGAAATCACCCGAGATAACACAGTGAATAGTCAGGATCCCAGTCTGTCTACCTCCAAAACTCCTTTTATTCTACTAGGCCACATTCAAGATCAGCTCCTCCACACCCTTGACCTACAGTCTTGACGCATGCTGGAAAAAACGTCCACGTGGCTCTTTGGACTGCCACAATATTCTATATGAGCGTCTTCCATGGTACCTCTAATAGTTCATTGCAGTTTTTGCTTATATACCTGATAGACTGCGAGGTACTTGAAGACAGGTGTCTTGCACTGTTCACCTTTGTATTCCTGACATTAACCCCAGATGCCTGTCACAGAGGCACACTTATTACACACTTTAGTATACTAATAAAGATACACTTTATTGCCCAATAAAGAAATATAGATACTCAAATACAAGAAGAAATTAAAGAAATTGTTGCTCAAATTAAACAATGAAATTTTATTTAGCTATCAGCTTGGTCAATATGAGGACATTTTCTAATACTGTATTTTCTGGGATGGGGAAAACAAAGACTTTGAAATTGTGTTGGATGGTATATAACTCAATGCAATTTTCAGCAAAGGGAACTATAAACAAGGTGAAAAGACAATCCTCAGAATGGGAAAAAAATAATAGCAAATGAAACAACTGACAAAGGATTAATTAAACATACAAGCTGCTCATACAACTCAATACCAGAAAAACAACCCAATCAAAAAGTGGGAAAAAGACCTAAATAGACATTTCTCCAAGGAAGACATACAGATGGCTAATGAACAGAAGAAAAGATGCTCACCATCGCTCATTATTAGAGAAATGCAAATCAAAACTATGATGAGATATCACTTCATACCAGTCAGAATGGCCATCATCAAAAAATCTACAAACTAGAAATGCTGGAGAGGGTATGGAGAAAAGAGAATCCTCTTGCACTGTTGGTGTGAATGTAAATTGATACAGTCCCTATGGAAAACAGTATGGAGATTGCTTAAAAAATTAGGAATAAAACCACCATTATGTCTCAGCAATCCCACTACTAGGCAAATACCCTGAGGAAGCCAGAATTGAAAAGGACACATGTATCCCAATGTTCACTATTTTATTTACAATGCCTAGGACATGGAAGCAACCTAGATGTCCATCAACAGTTGAATAAAGAAGCTGTGGTGCCTGCACACAATGGAAAATATTACTCAGCCATAAAAAGGAACACATTTGAGTCAGTCCTGATGAGGTGGATGAACCTCGAGTCTATTACACAGAGTAAAGACAGAAAGAGAGAAACAAATTTTGTCTACTAAAGCATATATATGGAATTTAGAAAGATGATACTGATGAACCTATTTGCGGGGCAGTAACGGAAACACAGACATTGGGATCAGACTTCTGGACTTGGCTGGTGGGTGGGAGAGGGAGGAGAGGGTGGGATGTATGGAGAGAGTAACATGGAAACATACATTACAATATGTAAATAGATAGTCAATGGGAATTTGCTGTATGACTCAGGGAACTCAAACCAGGGCTTGGTAACAATCTAGAAGGGTGGGGTGGGGAGAGAGGTGTCTGACTCTTTGCGACCCCATGGACTGTAGCCTATCATGCTCTATCCATGGGATTTTCCAGGCAAGAGTACTGGAGTGGGTTGCCATTTCCTTCTCCAAGGGATCTTCCCAACCCAGGGATCAAATCTGGGTCTCCTGCATTGTAGTCAGATGCTTTATCATCTGAGCCACCAGGGAAGACCAAGTGGGAGGAGACATGGGTAAACCTATGGCTGATTCATGTTGACGTTTGGGAAACCAACGCAATACTATAAAGCAATTATCCTTCAATTAATAATAAATCAATTGAAAAAAAAAAACCTGTATAAACTGTCTTGACTACTAAGGGCTGGATCAGTTCTCAGAGCTTTCTTAGATGCTCTTCCTCATTTATAAATCCTCAAATTTGGCTTGAATGAAATTTCCCAATTCTTTTTAGGTCAACTGATTAATTTTTCGTCTAGTAGATATCAATGTTTCCACAATGACAGTAGTTCTGTTTGCTTTCTAGCTGAGAAAGTTAAGGGAAGCAGATCTTTCTAAAGTAGGGTTGACCAATCCATCCTGGCTGAAGCTCTGAGGTTCTGCATCCCAGGAAGCCTCTCAAAATCCAGGCAAACTGGGACCACTGGCTACCCTATAACGCTGCCAACTTCCCTGATCCTCCCTAGGCTTCCCCGGTGGCTCAGCGGTAAAAGAATCCACCTGTAATACAGGAGACAGAGTTCAATCCCTGGGTGGGAGAAGGGCATGGCAATCCACTCCAGTACTGTTGCCTGGAGAATCCCACGGACAGAGGAGCCTGGCGGGATATAGTTCATGGGGTCGCAAAGAGTCAGACACGACTGAACAGCTGAGCATGCACCGTAGGCTCCTCCCCCGCCAAACCCAGCTTTCCTCAGCTAATTCTGGCCCTTCTCTGAAGGTGGTTTTCGCAGGAGAAGGTAGCCCTGGCCCACTTAAACCACACCCAGTCAGGCAGCCTTTTCCAGGAG
This sequence comes from Antilocapra americana, assembly GCA_007570785.1. NCBI lineage: Eukaryota > Metazoa > Chordata > Mammalia > Artiodactyla > Antilocapridae > Antilocapra > Antilocapra americana. The sequence continues at coordinate 20,524,396 of ML661896.1, forward strand.
GGAAGTCACACAAAGGAGAGCCCGGGGCCTCGTTGGCATGTCAGTGCCCTTTGCCTTTGCCTGGATTTCACCCTTAGCTATGTGATTAGTGTTGCTGGTCAACGTGTGCTGTTCTCTTTGCTTTGCTATCTGTCACCTCGAACAGTGAGGGTTAGACAAACAGTTCCGTGAACTGGTTAAAGGAAAATTACCCTTGCCCAAACAAGTCAGGTCTGGGTCTTCTCATCCTGAGGGCTGATGATAAAGAGATTGGACCTTGGCCTGTGAATCCAAATCCAGTGTCTACTGAGAGACTGAAAGTGAATTCACTGTTCCTTAAAAGTGGGCAACAAATTACATAGAGAAAAGGGCTTTGTTGGAGTTTATTCTTCAGCCCCTCACAAGCCTTGCTTTCATGCAATCTGACCGGCCAGGTCAGCAACCAGAGAGCGCCTCGCTCCACGGCTGGGCTCGGCATCTCTCTCCTGGGTGAATGCAGGCCAGGCCGGCCTATTAGCCCCTCTCCCTCCAAACACCAGTCAGCATTCAGCACAGACAATTGGCTCTTTGAAAATCGACTGGAAGCTAGCATTCCTGTGCCTCCAAGTGGGGGGAGAAAGAATCTGGGAGTGGGGGGACTTTTCACCCATTAAAACATCCATCACACAGTCCTCCTTCCCTACCACGGGCATCTCGCAGGAATGCAAAGCAGTTCAAGCAAAGGGTGTAAGCAACTGCCCGTTTAGGATCCGGCAACATCTCTAAACACTCTTGAGCTCTCCCACTCCACACCCCAGCTGGGTAAAAATGGAGCGTCCTGCACATCCATTTCCATGACTGTCATCCCTTTCTGTGTTGACTAGGAGTTTCCTCTGCCGCTATGCGAGAACGGCTCTTTACTTAAAGACACTGCGTTATGTTAAGCAGACAGCCTGTCATTACTTAGGGGCCACAGAATGCTGCGGATGGAGTCCTGTTGTTTTCATTAGAGGGGTTGTCAGGCTCTGTAATTCACACATCATTAACTGCTTCATTAAGACAGCAGCCTGTGGGCCCTGAAACCTGCAGCAGTTTGAAGTCCATACAAGTAAACACTCTCCTTGTCTGAGCCAGGGAGGCAGTCCCAGCCCCCACCACTGAAGGCCTGTGGGAGTGTCTCAAGAAGAGCTGTTTTCTAGGGGAAAAGAAAAAAAGTTTTCTTCTAACCCTGGAGCATAAATGTGTAAAACATATTCACTTAAAACTGATTTAAGTTAAAAGCATTACTTTGCAATGAACTGCGCAATCCCACATCATCCATCAAAATGAAGCCATCACAGGCGGCAATGTGTAGTTACTTAAGCATTTTCATATGCCATAGCCTTTTTACTGGAATAAAAAGCAACAGTGTGGAAACACACAGAAGGGAAAACATCCAAAAATTTGTACACGGCCCATGACATGGGCATTCCTCTAACATGGATTTTTCTAAGCATCGTTTGTATAAATAACGGAGCCAAATCCTGTTTTCTTTCATAACGCATGCTTTCTCAGCAGTAGTCTGCAGATCTTGAAATGCAGTGTGGGGGCTCTGGTTTCCCAGTGAAATCATATGGTTGGTCTGTTTCCTCAAAATAACTGTTCCATATGGAATCAGCCTTGGGTCAAACTGGAAAACAGCTGAAGACCTTTTTGAGCCAACACAGCCATGGGATAAACCAGTGTTTTTTCAAACTCAGTCTTGATGGCTTCTTCGGATCCTTTCCATTTGGTTCTGTATAATGGGCCTCCTCTGAAATTTTGTTTGAAGAAAGGATTCTGTGACTAAAATACGTTGGAAACACTGTGATTGAACCTTCTTAAATTTTGACCTCATCAAAACTTTCCCATCCTTGCCATTTTCCGAGGAGCTCTACTAAATAACTGGCAAAGTAATCTACACTACAAAAGAGCGAACATGAAGGGGTTCAAACAAAACGTGTTTATGCTTTCTGGATAGCATCTGCAATTTTACTGAGGTCTCCAACCTCCTAAGCAAGAGGAGTTAAGTACAAACTTCAGGCTCATCAGCCCATGGCAGGGCTACTTGGCAGAACATTCTTGCCATAGGAAAAGGGTATGGAAGAGGCCTGCCCAGTGCTTGAAACTGTACCAACATAGCAGTTGCTTAAGTAATAGTTCTCCAGGTGAGGTGCCCAAACCAGACACATCAGCATCACCTGGCAATTTGTCAGAAATGCAAATTCTGTCTCCACCCCAGATTCATTAAATCAGAAAATTTGAGACTGGGGCCCAGGGTTTAAACCAGCCCTGCAAGTGATTTTCATGCATGCACAAGTTTGAGAGCCACCTACCTAGTGTTATAAGTTGGATCTTCCAAAAACAGAGCCTGAGATGGAGATTCCTTTGAGAGTGACATTAAAATCATGTTCTCAGGAGAGACTTTCAAAAAAGGGTGGAGTAAGATAAGGAAAGGGAAGGAGCCAGGCAAGCAAGTGAGCTCAGGGAAAGTCTTGTTTTGACCATATTGGCAAGAAGATGGCTTTGGAACATAAACTACACAATAGTTATCACCTCTTAAGGTAAAAGGGGCTTCCCGGGTGGCACCAGTGGTAAAGAACCCACCTGTCAATGCAGGAGACCTAAGAGACGCAGGTTCAATCCTTGGGTCAGGAAGATCCCCTGGAGAAGGAAATGGCAACCCACTCTAGTATTCTTGCCTGGGAAATCCCATGGACAGAAGAGCCTAGTGACTATGGTCCATGGGGTCCCACAGAGTTGGACATGACTGAAGCAACTTAGCACACAAGACAAGCAGATGGTGAGGGGTGGGGAGGCCTGGCATGCTGCAGTCCACGGGGTCACAAAGAGTTGGACATGACTGGCTGACTGAACGACAATACTATTTAGGGTCACAGGGATTATGGACCCTTTTGCAATGACTTCTGTTCCTCCTACTGTATCACTAGAGGTAAGTGGCTCTGAGATCAAGAAAACTGCTATAAAGGATATATTTACCTTTGGGATCTTTTAAATAAGAAATGTGCTAAAATCTGAATGTCCCTTTCCACTGCTCTAGAGTTACAAGCTATGGTAATCACACCAGAAAGCAGAGTTTGTAATCACCACTCTCCTGTTATGCTTTCATGCTTCCCACTGAAGCACAGGTTTTTATCCCAGTGGGGCATGTAAGCCCAACCTCTTCTGTGCCAAATAGAACTGTACATGGCAAAAAAAAAAAAAAAAAAAAAGGCTATTTCTGTAATTACGATAATTAGATTGACTTTCATCTCGAACGAAGTTTGAATTTAATGCATTTGAGGTGAAGAAAATCCATTCAGATAAGTTAGAATCCATGTTGGAATTGTTGTTTGAGAATGACCTTCCAGCTTTCAGAAACACTATTGGTGCTAACCCCACCACATCTCTCGCTGCTCAGCCTTCTACTGAGATCAAATCTGACTGAATTGCTAGAGTTGAGGGTTGAGATTAAGGTTCCTGGACGGTTTACTCCATTTCTCTGACATTTTCCCACCCGTCTATTTCTCACTGCGTTTTACATTTTTATCCTTGAATTGGGCTGTTTTGGAGATACTTGGCTTTTATCCCGAGACCAAAAAGAAAACTATGGGAACATCTCCCGGTCACATATCTTCGGGTTTTGCCTTGTCACTGTTATAGTCACTCTAGTCTAGAAGGAGATATAGGGAAAACTGTATAAAATGTTTTATGGGACCGCACACACCAAAAAACGTTAAATAAAACGGATGGTGTTGTATTGCACACTTTGATATTAACCTAACAGGGCCAGGAAGAGTTTAATTGATTGATGATGTGTTCAAGATCCATTTGAATTGTGCTAAACTCATTCATTTTAGTTTTGCTGACAACCTGAACACCATATTTGTTAGCATAAAGTCAATCTCTGGGTAAATGTACTGTCAGCAATGATACTGTACAGTCTTCAGAGGCAAGATGCAAAAACTTCTATCAATTTTTAAAGTAAATAAAGCCAAATTAAAAAATTTCTAAAGCTTTGGCCTTCAGCTCCTGTCGTCAAGTGTAGATGGCTGACACAGCTATCCTTCTCTTCCTTCAGTTTGTGGCTGATCAGAGTTATCATAGTCTCTGGGGGAACCATAACTCTGAATATTTCTTTTAAAGCCTAGTGATTTCTTAGCAGGGTGTTGGGGAGGGCTCTAATCAAGCAAAAAAAAATATCTCTTGTGACAATAAAATGCAGCTAATGACTTCAGTTTGACTCTTTTACATATAGGTCACAAATTACGATACAGCCTAGCTATAATTCAACAAAATAGGCAGGCTACAAAATTGCAACTGGTGCAAAGATATCATTAACCTTCATTTACAAACAATGACTGTGTTGCCTTCTCCCTGAATCACCTCAAGTCATTCTATTTTATTTTCACGAGTTGGCCTTTCATCTTCCACTGATACATTTTTGCTGCGCAAAGTCTGACAAGAGGAGATTACTGAGCTTCTCCTTATTTTTCTTTTAAAGAGCCTCCTGGATGATTACTGTATTTGCTCATCAGAAAATGGAGGATGAGAACATTTTAATATTTCTCTCTCTCAGGGCCTCATAAAAAGAAATTGAGCTACTCTCCAACTCCCTACCTGCCCCCTAAACATTGCCACACACATACAATCTTACACTGTCCTCAGCCTTAACCTAGAAATATCGTTCCTAGAAGGAATAAAATTAATTAAGCCTAGTGACATTAGTTATGTGGCTCTTTGCCTAAGAGTAGCAGTTAGGAAACATGTTAGTTCTGATTTCTGATATGATTACCGATTCACCCATATTAATAGAGTAAACCAAAGAGTTTACTGTATTTTTAGAGTGTAGGAAATGTGACTTAATATCCCTAAATATTAACTAGCAGCTCTGGGCTTAATTACTGCTGCTTTTGATATCTAGTTATGTTGATTTTCTGGTGGCTCAGATGGTAAAAGGGTCTGCCTATAATGTGGGAGACCCAGAGTTCGATCGTTGGGTTGGGAAGATCCCCTGCAGAAGGCAACGGCAACCCACTCCAGTATTCTTGTTTGGAAAATCCCATGGATGGAGAAGCCTGGTAGGCTACAACTCATGGGGTCGCAAAGAGTCAGACACAACTGAGCGACTTCACTTTCTTTCCTTTCTTTCTTTTATGTTGATTTTGAAGTATGTTTCAATATGCTCAGCAATTGCACAAAGATACTTGACCACAAAAATCAAGCAAGTACTCCAGAACTATATAAAACAGTAACATGTAACATGTCTGCTTTGTACCAACAAGGGAGGTTACCTGAGCTAAGTTTGCATGTTTCAAAGAAGACTTATAGATTTTGCTACCTCAAAGATTTATTCTTTCAGCAAGGCTATTTTTGGGAACAGGCTTCCCTGGTGAATTTGGTAAAGAATATGCCTGTCAATGCAGGAGATGTAGATTCTACCCCTAGGTAAGGATGATCACATGGAGAAGGAAACAGCAATCGACTCCAGTACTTTTGGCCTGAAAAAGTCCATAGACAAAAGGGGCCTGGCAGGCTACGATCCATGCAGTGGCAAAAGAGTAGGACAGGACTTAGTGACTACACAAGGGCTATCTTTATCCTTAGTATAACATAACTTTATAGAGACTGTAAGCAACATATCAAGCAGAGAACAGGAATACCTCTATCATTTTCCTATGTGTTTTATTCCCTAACAAGCAAGCTCCTTGGCATCTTTAAGTCTGAATCTTAATATATGTTTTTATGACAGCTACACTGTTTGAGTCAATGTTATATTCAAAATGAGTTCTCCAAAAGAAGTTCTTGACTGACTGGATCCTGATTTTGACACTTCTGAGACCAGATGACACTTAGATCTTTTCCTCCTTCAAATTCTTTAAAACTTAGCAGGGACAGCCCTGTGTAGAACAACTCGAGCAGTATTTTGAGTTGACGCATCCAAAGCCATGTTAACAACTCAGGAAAATGCTCATTAAATAAGGCTATTCAATGATGTCACAATGCAAAACTATTTCCTGACAAGTCTGTTTATTTACAAACCCATTCAATTTCCCATCCCATTGTTACTGCCCCATGGAACCTGGAGAAACAGTAGAGAGCTCTGCTTGCTGAGGGGTCATCAATGATCTGATTTAAGGGAGTCAATTATATTTTCTATTACTGGAATATTTTTTCTAATTTCTTATAAAAATTTAAAAAATTCACACGTCTTTTAATACACAAATTGACATTCTTTTTACTGTACAACTCTATACATTTTGACAAATGCATAAAGCCATGTGGCTACCACCATAATCAGAATATAGAACATTTTAAGGTTCACCCCAGTGACCTTAAAAAAATTCTCTTACACTATCTCTTGATAGCCAAACAATGTCACCCCTACCTGGCAAGCTACTAGCTGCTACAGAAAGTAACTAAAAACAGTGTTTCTCCATGTGTAAGGCTCATCCTAGTGAAGGTATGTCAGATGAAAGTGTTTGCACACACGACATTAGGTAATAGTGACTCAAAGAGTTTGAGCAAGGACCCCATGCTGCAGTCCAAGGAGTTGCAGAGAGTTGGACACAACTGAGTGACTGAACAACAATTCAGAGAGTTATAGTTACTCTATTTTCAATTCTTTCTCAGCCCTTCCAAAGAAATTAAGGAGAAAAAAATTATTTTGGCACAAGAATACCCTTCTCTCCTCCTTAAAACTAACATCTCCTTTTTAAGAAAAAGAGACCAGGCTTTAAGCTCAGATCTTTTTTAGCCTTGAGAGTCTAAAAACTGTTGTTTCATCTTCACAGTTTTTGTGTTGAGTCTTCTATTTTTGGCATGTGATATCCTGTTTCTTTTTATAACAGATTTAGTTAAATGAAAAGGTAAGTGGGCTCCCCTTTTTTTTTCCCCTAAGACTTAGCAAATTTTGGAAAGGTGGATTCACAAATGACTCAAGTGTGGGAAACTGTACTCCAAAAGCCATTCTTGCTAAAATTCTTTCTCTCTAAACCCTGGTGACTGCCTTTGGCCTGGAGTTTGAACACAACAGCTCAAAGGTGGGCAAATAAGCCCTAGTCCTCGGGGGAGATGGGGATCAGAGAGGAGATGGTGGGGACAAACACTTGAGTTTCACAAACACACAGTCCTCCATGAATCACCTCCAACACCAAGGCAAGCCTCCCACACCCATGCCTTGGATCATTACCCTGCTTTCTTCCAAGAAAAGATACTCCGTGGAAGAGGCAGGTCATATGACTCATTCTAGACCCAACATCATTCCAAACTTTGGACCTCACTTTTGTTAAACATGACCCAACAAATCCAAGTTCATTATTTCTATTTATCTTTGAGCCATGTAGAAAACAGAGATGACAGCCACAATTTGCTCTTAAATGTTAGCAGAAACCAATCTAAATTCCTGATCTTTGGGATTCCAGGAGAAATCAAACCAAGGAGATTATATGATGCACTGCCAGGAATGTACCTAAGAAATAATTATACTGAAATTCTCTTTTTCTCTGTTAATATTAATTGCCAAGCACTCTATCAGCAAGCAGGTAAGCAAGTGACCCTGATCTTTCCATTTTTAGATGCTAAGGGATAAGATAAACCACCAGATTCCTATTTGGGGAGAAGTGGGCTCTTATTTTCGTGATAAACCAAGTAATGCATTGGGTAAGTCCTGCTATAAACAGCAGAGACTGGTGGTTGAGGACAGAATTCCAAGAGATTTCTTTTAAAACAGAATTGGTAGGAGAAACAACATAATAGATATAAAGTGACTTATCACTCCAAATGTTACAAATGACATCCACAAGAGACTAGGATTAGGTCAAGAAGTAAATGAAGAGGATTATGGCAAGAAGACTAGGAATGAAGTCATTCAGCCTAACTATTGTTGGGTCAAGATTATCAGAGCTGAGACTTCCCTGGAGGTCTACTGGTAGGGGGCCTGAATTTGATTCTTGGTCAGGGAACTAGACCCCAGTCTGCCCTCAACTAAAAATCTTCCCAGGCCATAACTAAGACTAGGCACAGCCAAATAGATAAATATTTTTTTTAAAGTTTATAGGAGCTAAGATGTAATACCATACATCACTTTATCAGACAGGAAGATGATTAATACATTTTTGATTACCTAATACCTATGTTCAGACGTATCAAAAGTGGTACAGATCGTTCCTAAAACCAACCTTTTACACATTACATTAGTGGAAAACTCAAGAAGGTTTCTAAGAATAAGGTCAGTAGAACCCACAGTCGGAATCCTGTCTGGTCTCCCCACATCCTGCTAGGTAACACCTCTGACATCAACAAAACAGCCAAAGCAGAAATGGACTGCCGCTGGCTGCTTTGACATTGTGCATTTTACATTTTCAATAAAAACCATGTACTCATGGCTTTTGGAAAATATATTCACATACCACATGTGACTATGTTAGAAATCAATCAAAATCTTATTTATTCAAAATACAGCAATGGAAAACTCCTTTGTTATTAATAAAGCTGCATTACAATAAATTCTAGATTGACTGCACTCAAATATCACCCATATTACAAAAATAAAGTACTTACTAACAGCAACAAATACAACAGCTAAACTGGCAGTTGCTTGTATAATGTAACAAATACACCCCAACATCCTAAGTCATGCGCTACATTTTGAAATTCCTCTTCATTAAAAATTCAAAATCACACATGCCAGAGTTTCACACTGCCAAGATCTGATTCAGTAAATGCTACTTAATAAGAGAGTGCTAGATTTTTATAAAATTTATGATAAAAGAATTTTACATTAGTATTTACGGCAAACTATGCAACCAGGCAACAGACGCAGATAAATGTGCATACCCATGATTATAACCAAAACTAAATCTCGGTCTTTTTTAATCCATTTGCAGACATAGCCTTATTGATGTGTTTGAATCTCACAATTGTTGATTTCACAGCTAGAAGTTACCTTGAAGTTCAGGGTGCCTGAGAAAGCCAAAATCCAGATGAATTTACTAATCAGACCTGTGTTCAAACATCCGAGCTGGTGTGCTCCATAACACCTTAACTGACTTTGAGTAGCATTCTCAGTTTTTCTGAGAAGCCGTAGGACACAGCACAGCTATTGTACGCACCTCAGTAAGCTCTTCAGAGAAAAGTCAATAGCACCCCACTCCAGTACTCTTGCCTGGAAAACCCCATGGACGGAGGAGCCTGGTGGGCTGCCATCTATGGAGTCGCACAGAGTCGGACACGACTGAGCGACTTAGCAGCAGCAGCAGCAAGCTCTTTGGAAGCGAGCACGAGGTACAACGTGTGGAGCCCACAGCAGGGCTGGGCACACAGGGCAGGCTCGCTAATCGTGGGCTGCCTCATCAGTCTCATCCCCTACAGCTGCATGACCCTAGAAGGGAAAATGAGGCCCCAACCAAGACCAAACAGCTAGGAAGTGGGAGAACTCGGGCTGGACTCAGGTGTCCTGAATTTTCATCCCATGCTTTTGCCAATTAACTCAGCTGCCCCTAATGTTTCCTCCAGTTAAAGATCAAGCTTGTAAAAGATGGATGAAGGTGGTCATCCCCGGGGCTTCTGCTCAGTGAAGCCACAGGAACCACGTGTGATGTGAGATGAAATCACCCTGGAACGGGGTGTGGCAGCCAGCAAGAGAAATTCCTCTTTTGTTCCATTAGTTTAATTATGACATAGTTAAACAGACTCTGAAAAATTTCAAACCTGGGAACACGTGCCCACAAAGACACCCAGGGCCTGGCAGTGGCTCTGACGTGCATTCCTCAGTCAGGTGCCAAGCAGAGCACCAGCACACAAGCCACTTTTGTTTAGAATACCTCAAAAAGCCAGCCAAGTGGCAAATGTGGACATCTGTGCTAGACTGCGGCTGTCCTGTTTTTTCAGTCTAATCTGTCAAGATAACCATTTCCCCATTCTCTTAAACAAACACAGACTTCCTTGTTTAAACACTATCACAGTTCTAACAGAACACACAGCTTTTAATCATTCTGCGTTAGGAACACTGGCAAGAGTCTGAGAAAAGAATCAAAACATCTTAAATGTAAACTGGCTGATTTTGCTGCTTTGCAAATCCCAGGAAACAGGAGAGAGGAACCTGGAATTCCAGATAAAGGAATATGGCATTGTAGGAGAAACTGGAGGCAGTTTTAAATGATCATTGAATTAGAAATGCAATGGGGAGCCCAGTTCAGCTTCTAACGAAAGAAGAAAAAAAAAAAAAGAAATTGGGTCCTGTTTGGTTTTTTTTTCTGCAAAATGATTTAGGGTTAGCAAATTTAAGTTGCTTGCTTCAATTGTTTTGTACTATTTGTGAAAGCAGCAGCGAGGCTCGAGCAGCGAGCTGTGCTTGGAAAGCTATTTAAACAGGAGCAACGTTGCTTCACTACTCAGTTAACTCCCTCTTGAAAGCCCTTTAGTATAAAGTTCTGTCACAGCACGGTGCACATTCTTTTTCACTGATGAGGTGTTCTGGGTCATTTCCTAATATTTGAGAATAGACATGGAAGGGTACTGGGAGAAACCTTCACGGTGGAACGAGCAGGAATATTAACAATGCTGAAGTTCAGTTTGTGCTTCTTCAGCCTCACTACTCTTGATTTCACTTGCAAAAGATCCGAACACTCTCTGAAATGTGAAGAAGTTAAAACTTACATCAAGTCCAGACATGTCTTTTACTTTTTTTTGAAAAAAAAAAGAAAAATGGTTAAATAATCCCAACTCTGCATTGTCCATGCTTGATCATGATGCATGTAAAAGTTTTGAGATCAGACTGATTTGGGTTCACATCCTGGTTCAACAACTTAAATCATGTGACTTTAGACAAGTTAATACACCTTTCTGAGCCTCGGTTTCTTCATCTGTGAAATGAGGATAAAAAGAGCTTACTCACAGGGCACTTGTGAAGATGAGATAGATTTGCAACGGTAAGTGCTTCATAAAGTCAGCAACGAGTAAGTAAAACATCCACTAACACCTATCATCATTAGAAAATGTTCTGACATAAAATTCAAGCAAGTAGAGTTGACATATAACACATGGAGTATCAACTTTACAAAATGAGAAAATAATGTAACATTGAAATACTGAACCCATTTAAGAGAGAGAATGCTCTGTCAAGGGCATGTATAATCCTATGGGAAAAGGAGTCAATTTATACAGTTGTCACGGTCATCCCAACACAGCTGGCTGGGCCATATTCCCTGGACACAGGCAGGATGCCCGTGTGTGGGCTCTGGCATGCGGTCTCCTCCTTGAGACTGTAGTCCGATCCACAGAAGGTTGGAGGGCCCTAGTAGGTTGGGATTAGCTGATCAATCAAATCTTCCACTCCAATGACAGTCTTGGAAGGCATCTATGCTCACTACTATACCACCAATGTGACCAAGTCATTCTTGATGACAGCAGGAGCAGCAAAGAGCAGCACAAATTGACTGATCATTAATTGACCTCATTGGAAAAATTCAGGAGTCAGGTGGGAGCAACAAGGGCTTTGTTGAGGAGACAAGGAAACTAAGCCACAGAGCTGAAATCCTGATTGTGTGGTAAGTGAGATTATTTCTAGTCATTCTTTATTTCCTTATGAATCCTTACAATGATTACCCTAATTAAAGTAACCTGAATATATATTGGTTCTAAAATATATAAAATACAAATATTTTATATTTTAGTTATAGACTATATAAAAGGTTGTATTCCCTTTTCAACCAGAAAAAGTCAAAGAGCATAATTTTATTTTTGATGATTCAGGGAAACTTATGGATCTCATAATTTGAGGGTCAGAATTATTCACATCAGTTATCTGTAAGAGCATCAGTATCTCTTGAGACATATCTGTATTCTGATGGTTCCTACTAAATACTGGGTAACACTAATGAGAATCTCTTGAGCTCAATGTAACACTTCCATTAAACAAATATTTATTAATACTCCATGGGATACTAGATGCCTACTGTATAAAGACACATTGCTAAATATTATGAATAATGCACAAATGAATACAAGGTTTCCTCTCCTCAAAAATATTACAGATGAATGGGATTTGACAAGTTCACAAACACTATGACAGACAGTATGATAAATGCTTTAAGAGTAAGAAGTACTCCACTCATTACTGTCTAATGGCCTATATGGGAAAAGCATCTAGAAAAGAGTGGATATACGTATAACTGAGTCACTTTGCTGTACACCTGAAACTAACTTAACATCGTGAATCAACTATATCCCAAAAAATTAAAAAAAAAAAAAGAGTAGGAAGGAAAATTTTTACCACAATTCAGGTAACTATATGAGGTGACGGATATATGAATTAGCTTCAACATGGTAATCATTTCACCATGTATATGACTATCAAATCATCATGTTGCATACCTTAAACATATATAATTTTAATGTTTCAGTTATACCTCAATAAAGGTGATGGGAAACTCCAAAAATATAGCTCAGTGGGTAAAGTAAACCATGGACTGAAATAAATTTTGAAAAGCAACAACAGCAAAAGTTTGGCTGTGATCCAGAGCTGGAAGAAATTTTAAGCATTTGGGAGAAGTCTGCCCAGGAATCAGAGAAGATTATAGGAGGGTTTGACTCTAAACATCTTGAAATCCCAGTAGAGTTTCAGTGGGAAGATGAAGCCGGGGGTGGGAAGGAGGGAGCTGGACAGACTGTGAGCAAGGACAGTGAAGAGTATTTGGGGATCAAATCATTATCACTGACTGGCATGTAGAGAACTTGTAATAGAAGATAAGGATGGGAGAAAGTTTGGGGCCAGGGAATGAAGGCCTTGAAATGTCACGATAAAGAATTTGGAATTTATTTTGTAAGTAATAAAGTCTAGAGAGGTTTTGATCAGGGAACAATACAATCAGCCAAGTCGGAGTCTGACACTTGATTTCACACTTCAATACCTTTCCTATAAAAATACTTTATCAAAACATCTTTATGAATAAAATAGCACATACTTAGAAAATGGGACTAAGCAACAGAAACACAACAAAGACTGAGAATTTAAATAGTATAACATAACACATAAGATGGTCTCCAGTTTGCCTTATCAGTGGAAGATGTCAATTTTCTCTCCTAATAATCACTAGAAGCTGACTCCTGCAACCAATGTGTTTTTCTTCGCAGAGCACAGAACCAACTAGTCCTATTTGTCTGCTTTTTTCCTGAGGCTACAGCATAGAGCAGACATAAACAACGTGAGGTAGACGGCACCGAACACTGAAATTCCCATCCATAATTCCTGCAGTATCAATTGTCACAGCCTGGGGGAGGGATGGACGGGGAGTTTGGGGTTAGTAGATGCAAATTATTACACATGGAAAAACAAACAAGGTCCTACTGTATAGCACAGGGAACGATCCAAAGTCCTGTGATAAACCGTGAGGGAAAGGAATGTGAAAGGGGATATACGTAACCATATTAATGAGTCACTCTGCTATTCATCAGAAATTAACACAACATTGTAAATCAACTATACTTCAATAAAAAATAAAAATAAGTAAAAATAAACTGGCATAGGTCCTTTGGAGATCAATTTGCCATGTGTATTAAAACTATAGAATGCATATCCATTGGCCCCAGTACACTCACTCTGGGTTTCTAGACTAAGGACATTTTAAAATAAACAAAGTGTTATGAATTGATAGGATTATTATAGTATTATACACATAGATGAAAGAAAATAAACAGAATCAAATTTTTTTAAAAATAGGAGGAATACTTACATGATAATGATGAAGACTGTAGGAACATCCAATAATGTTTCTGTGCTAAATGTAAAACAATCAGACCCAACATATACATCATGATTACCAACTATGTAAAAAAAAAACATAAAAAAGATTGGATGATAATAGATTTTAAAAAGCTATGATACCAATTTGTGTTGGGATAATTTTATGAAAGATGTTTATTCCCCCCCTCTATTTTGTCTTTCAAGGCCATGTTATGGTGTTACAATTAACAAAGAGTAAAGGTGTTACAATTAACAAACAGAGCCATAAGAGAAAGCTAGCAGTGCCTTTAAGATTGGACGTTAAACAAGTAGCAAGTGGCCCTAAATAGCTTCTTTCCTGACAGGGCCCAGGGGGGCTCAGAGTGCTGTGCACCTTCTGCCAAAGCTACATGTATAGGGTAAAAAATGAGTTTCACAAGGAGTTTTTCCTCCTGGGTTCCTGCATGATAGAGCAGTAAGGAGAAGAGCAAGAAAGGGAAGAAAGAGGTTGTATGTGACATTTCACTGAGCAGTAGTTCTAATATATAGATCATCAAACAATGCCCTCTACATTCTATTCTCAAATGCTTATATAGTGTATAGTTTTCTTCTTCTTCCTCCCTGGGGAATGAGAACTAGGAAGTTTAATAATAGAATACCCCTGATTTAGCACCATACATTTAGAAATAGAGCCATTTCATTATCCTCTTAAGCAAATCAGCAAAAACAAAATGTTTTCTAATCACAACTGAGACCAAGATAAAGACCTGCTTAAACATCTTGTGTGTATTTAATTGTTGGCTACAGATAGTCAATGTTTTATCTCTACATGTCTCAGAATTATCTTATTTACAGAATTATTCATAATTCTACAAAATGAACAGCAATTGAAAGAACAACAACAAAATAGAGCACCACCATATAAAACAAGGCACATTAAATTCTTACTTCACAAAGATTTAAATATTATTTAATAATTAAGGGGCTGCTTGGATTAAAACAGTTTTAAAGGGAAAGGCTGATTCAAAGGCAATTAGTACTGTTAAATAAAAGTTTTGCTTTTGGGGACTTTCATTATTTACAAGATCTTTTTATGATTAATTTGGACATTTAACTAGCTTGCTACCATGTATGTTTTAGAAGACAGAAACTAACATTTTTCTTTGCCCCTATTTTTACATGGAAACTATTCCCATTGATGGGTGGCTGTTCTGATCTGGCCCTGGGTGCTGGAGTTATTTTGGGGATGTACAAACATCTTTAACCCTGTTCCTCCTGACTATTGTGAGGAAGACACACAGGAAGAACTCAGAGTCTTGGCAGTATTTCACACTCTGTTCCAAGGAGAATGGAAAGGTTAAGAATGAAGAAAATTAGGCAGACAACCGTGTGTGGCCGAAAGAAAGCCTTGCTTTTCTGCAGAGGTAGATTCCCCACACAAATAGAAAGGCCCATGAATGAGACCATGTCAGCTTCCTCTGCTTGCATAGAAATGCCGGCCTTCTTCCCTTTCGGAAAAGCAAGTCATCCGTGCACTCGAGTTCAAGGCTGCTTTGTCAAATGCTTCCGAAGTTCCAGTGATGGAACAGTGACACAGGTCCAAGGGAAAGGGCCAAGCTGGCTTTTCAGGGCCTAGTCTGAGGGCCCTATAAGAATTCATAGGGTCCACTCTGCATGTAAATGAAGTCTGAACCTCACATTATCTACTAGTCAATAAACCTATGGAGACGTGTGGCTTGATCTGGGAAGGGGAGCACTTTTTTGGGAATCTCGAGACAGTGTGTGGATGGCTTTGGGGCTTATGGGTACATTTCTAAATGTTCAAGGGAAGTGAGCCCGCGTTTTGGCAGCGCCGGCACTCACAATGGATGAGACTCAAGTCAAACTGTTTCAAAGATGAACTCTAAGTCAGAAAGAGTTTTCTAAATGATACTTTAATCCATGGAGTAGTACACTTGATTTCTTTTATGATTTTTTTTCTCATAAATTATTTTGCTCTCCAGAAGTGATTCCAGTTAGGGAATATGACATCAATTCCCAGAGTAGGCATTAGCTCATGGTAGATGGAAAGGCTCAAGAACTTGATATTTTATAAACAAACGAGGCTCCTATAATCCGGATCTGAACATATTCAATTGTTATATGGGCAAATAGGCCTCTAAGTTACTGAATATTAAACAATGAGTAATATGTTGCTATAGAAAGTCCACATTAAAATCAGATGTGTATAAAAGTCTTCATTTTGATTTTTTTTGGGGGGGAGGCAGTTATTATTGCACGTGTGAAGTTTTTTAAAGTCTCTTAAAAAAAAACTTTAAAAGACCCTTACCTGGTTCGCAGACTTGTAGCCACCTCTGTCAATGGCAGAAGTTATTCATAGGGTGATAGGGTATTATTCCAATAAGACTCTCCCCACCTCAAAGGAAGGTTCTCATGAAGTCAGGTATCTTTACAGATTGTTAGTGGTATTCTTTAGGATTTCAGAACAAAGATATCTCACTGCAGGTAATCTGACAACACAGTAGATGTTCTGTTACTGCGTGTGGTGCTAGTCGCTCTTTATGATCCTATGCACTATCAGCCCACCAGGCTCCTCCATCCATGGGATCTCCCAGGCAAGAATACTGGACTGGGTTGCCATGATCCCTAAACAGCCAAATTCCCAGACTACTTGATCTTTCCCAGCCCTGATTCTTGACACTGTACATAGATGGCCAACACAGCTCATCACTAACGGGCTCTTCTCTAGACAAAACATCTGAGCACTTCTGCTCCAGATCAGTTGTATAGTTATCAAGAGTGTTTGGTCATCAACTAGCGGGCACAAATTGCCTTTGTTATTATGATTATGTCATTTGTTTACTATTTAAAATACACTGATAAAAGTGCCCAAAGAAAGAGATCTGTAGTTTCTCAGAGTTTTTTTTTTTTTAATGTCATCAAATTAAGTATAGATGAAAAAACTGTAAATGACTGTGGGATAACATAACAATTTAGGAGGACTTTGTTTTCAGATTTCTTCAAAAATTTCTGTTTCTCTTCCACTTCAAAAAATACCAAAACCAAAGAAACCATGAAATTGAGATTCTCATGCAAAACGATTATGAGGGATAGGAACACTGGTCCAGAAAGTGTTAGATTAATGCACAGGAATTATATGCTATAAGTAAGCAGAAAATGTTAACAGTATGTGTCCATCACCACTCACGAGTCCCTGTTTTGACTTTTTAATTAACCCACAGGATTCCAACCTCTGATGATTTTGAATAGGAGGATCTCTACTATAGTATAGAGAGAAATATATTCAATATGATATTATATAGTAGAAATCTATATACTTCCCGGGCTTCCCAGGTAGCACTAGCAATAAAGAACTGCCTGCCAAAGCAAGAAACAAGAGACCAGGTTTGATCCCTGATCTGGGAAGATCCCATGGCAACTTGCTCCAATATCCTTACCTGGAAAATTCCATGGATAGAGGAGCCTGGAGGGCTACAGTCCATGGAGTCACAAAGAGTCAGACACGACGGAAGTGACTTAGCATGCATGCACTAAAGTACATATAGTGCCCTGGAGGAGAGAACCAGGAAGCAGAGACATGATTCAGGAAGTTATTTTAGTAAAAACAAGAAGGAATGAGAATTTGAACAACAGTGATGGCAAAAGTGAGAGGTGTGTAGAAGAGAAACTGTACAGAGAGAAGTAACAAATTCCTAAACATTTAGAAGCAGTTACCAAGACTCCAAAGTTTCAGTGTGGATGGTAGGTAGCACTTGAAAAAGACACAAGGGAGTCTGAAAAAGAAGCTGGTGTAGTGGGAGGAAAGGGATTTAGGTTTCTGATTTTTTTTTTAAATAAATATTTATTTACTTGGCTGTGTTGGGATCTTTGATGTGGTGGTGCTTGGGCCTACTTGCCCCACAGCATGTGGGATCTTAGTTCCCAGACCAGGGATTGAACTTGAGTCCCCAGCATTGCAAGGCAGATTCTTAACCACTGGACCACAAGGGAAGTCCCAGTTTCTGATTTCTTAAAGTTAAGACAAAGACATCCAGGTCATTATGTGAAGGTCTTTAGAAGGTAGTTAGAAATATAGGTGAAGGGTCATTAATAAAACTACAGGTTTGGAAGTGGTAATGTACACAGCAGCAGTTAAAATCCTGAGGATGGAATAAACCTGGAAGACAAAAGAGAAGAGGGAGCTCAGTGGGGAATAAATCTAAGTTTTCAGGCAAAAGGAGGAGAAGAGCCACACAGGAAATAGAGGAATTAAAAAAACAAGATAAGAATTATAAGGGGACAGGTCTTAGACTCTAAGGGAGGAGAAAGTTGGGGACGTAGGAGGCTATCAAGGACAAATGCTTCAGAGAAATGCCATTTAACCTGTCAATCACCAGGCTCCGCTCAAGGAAGCACTCTCAGGGGAAAGGTGAGGGCTGCAACTGAGATTTCTACACCAGGTTTCAAAATATGAAGGACTGAGTACCTGGTGAGGAAGAAGGGGCAAGGGCAGTAGGAAGCTCAAGAAGTCTGAACAGAAGAGAAGGGAGAAGCATTCTGTCTTAGGGCATAAGATGGTTGAGTGGTTGAGATTTTTTTACCTGATGATGTTTATGGGGAAAAGGATGGTCGCATTAAGGACAATAAAGCTGGCAAGACGACACCACCCTTATGACAGAAAGTGAAGAAGAACTAAAGAGCCTCTTGATGAAAGTGAAAGAGGAGAGTGAAAAAGTTGGCTTAAAGCTCAACATTCAGAAAACAAAGATCATGGCATCCAGTCCCACCACTTCATGGCAAATAGATGGGGAAACAGTGGAAACAGTGGCTGACTTTATTTTTGGGGCTCCAAAATCACTGCAGATGGTGATTGCAGCCATGAAATTAAAAGACGCTTACTCCTTGGAAGGAAAGTCAGGACCAACCTAGAAAGCATATTAAAAAGCAGAGATATTACTTTGTCAACAAAGGTCCGTCTCATTAAGGCTATGGTTTTTCCAGTAGTCATGTATGGATGTGAGAGTTGGACTATAAAGAAAACTGAGCACCAAAGAATTGATGCTTTTGAACTGTGGTGTTGGAGAAGACTCTTGAGAGTCCCTTGGACTGCAAGGATTTCCAACCAGTCCCTCCTAAAGGAAGTCAGTCCTGGGTGTTCATTGGAAGGACTGATGTTGAAGCTGAAACCCCAATACTTTGGCCACCTGATGCGAAGAGCTGACTCATTGGAAAAGATCCTGATGCTGGGAAAGACTGACGGCAGGAGGAGAAGGGGACGACACAGGATGAGATGGCTGGATGGCATCATCGACTCAATGGACATGGGTTTGGGTAAACTCTGGGAGTTGGTGATGGACAGGGAGGCCTGGCACGCTGCAGTTCATGGGCCACAAAGAGTTGGACATGACTGAGTGACTGAACTGAACTGATAAACCTGAGGGGCAGGTCCACAAGGAGGCAGGAGAGAGAAGAACAAGATAGCAATAAAGGGCAAATTTGGCAAAGAGGAAAATGACCTTTCTTGAAGGTAGGAGTGAGGAAAGAGAGAGGGTGAAGAGAGGAGGAAAATGAAAATGAGGATTCACCACGGAAAGAAATTAATACTACAAAACATTTTTGGTTAATATTTTTTCAACCTGGAGACACATTACCCAGACAATCATGCTGTGCCATGCTAAGTCACTTCAGTCGGCCCACCAGGCTCCTCTGTCCAGGGGATTGTCCAGGCAAGACTACTGGAGTGGGTTGCCATTCCCTTCTCCAAGGAATCTTTCAGACTCAGGGATCAAACTCCCATCTCTTAAGTCTCCTGCACTGGCAGGTGGGTTCTTAATCACTTAGTGCCACTTGGGAAGCCCACAGACAATCTGGCAGAACCAAGAAAAGACTGAATTAACAATTTGAGTTTCTCTTCATGCTCTCGAGTCATTACTGGATACAACAGACAGCCTCAAGGCCCATATCAGGGTCTTGGCATAGGTAAGGCATAGTCTTTGTGGGAGTCTACTTTTCTAAACAGTTCCTCCCTCTAATGCTCACAGCACCAGCCTGAATCCTTCAGCAAACAGATTTTCTATAGTCATGGCTGGTATTTCTAACTGAAGCCCCATCACATTACTTGAGTATTTGCTTCTCAAAAGCCAAGCCTTGTGATGACAGGGATGACAATTCCCAGCCCCCATCAGAGGGCTTCCCCTCCAGGCCTTCCCTATATGTTCACAGCCTTTTAAAAAGGTGCCAGATTGAAACATAAAGCAGTTGGACTGGCTTTTTCTTTCTAGAAATCTTGAACAGATGAGGCATTTAGAATTTAACATGATAGGAATCAGTCTTTTCTGGGTTGTTTCAATCTTAGGCCACAGCATTTCAACTGCATTGAGTAATCATATGAGTGGAGAGACTTTCTCCATTTCTGCTGAACATGAACACTTGTCCACAATAAACGTACAGGTGGCAGGTAAATGCCTTGTATGATTCGAAGGGGGGCCTCTCAATGCCTCACTGCGTCCCACGATACATCCACCAGGTGGTTGCTCAAGACCCAGACCCGCCCATTTCATTCTCCTGACAGGGCCATTGCAGTTTTACAAGTCACCTTTAGGTTGAAAATAATCCTGAGAGGAGATAATCACTAACACTCTAAAAATGGATTGTATCAAATCTGTCCGCCTGTCAAGAACAATGAAGGACAGAAAGGCAAACGGTCTAGACTTAGATAGGCCAGTGGGAAGTGCAGGCCTGGGAAGAAGCACCTCTAGATGGAGGAGCCTGGGTGGCCAGCCTGGTCTCCTGGAGCAGGCACAGGAGAGTAACTACATGGGACAAGTGGGGCAAAGCTTCCTTAACTTACCAAGGGACCCCCAAAGACTTGTAGCTCAGGCCCATTCAGAAGAAACATACCTAAGGTCACCTGGGCTGTAACCCACCACGGTGCTCCACAGGTGGAACTCCAATCTGCTGACACCCTACCCCCGACCCCTGCCAGTGGTCTGTGCCCTGTGTAAGTTCAGACAGAACCAAGTCATAAGATAAAGGGGATTAGAATACTAGGTGGACAATCAGACAAGATGAGGCTTTCACATTTCTTCTAATATCAAGATTCTGTGAGTCTATAACGAAAGCACTGCTGAAAGTATGTTGTCTGAAGCTTAGAATTTCAAGAGTGTTTGATTAGATGCTCTCCTTCAACAAAGATTTCCATTTTTTAAATAATGAAATTACTCCAGCTCAATTTTCAAATTTATTTCTCGATGGATTATGAGTACAGAGAAGTCAGAAAGTTTGTAAATATATTTCATTTAGCAGTTGAGGAATCTTGGCCACATCATATACCTCTTGATGTTATTTTGAGATAAGGGAATGGGAAAGAAAAATAATGTTTAGAATGTAACTATTAGGCACTTTGCAATTCATCATCTTATGTAATTCTCTTTAATACACACTCATTTTTTTTATTCCCACATTACACCTGAGATAATTGATACTCATTGAGCTTAAATAACTTGCCCAGGGACATAAAATCAAATGCAACAGATTCAGGGTCTAACCTGAGTGTTTCTGATATCAAATCTCATGTTCCTGCTACTATGCCCATAGCCCATCTCATGGTGGTGGTGGTGGCGGCGGTGGTTTAGTCGCTAAGTCGTGTCTAACTCTTACAACCCCATGGATTGTAGCCCGCCAGGCTCCTCTGTCCATGGGATTCTCCAAGCAAGAATACTGGAATGGGTTGCCATTTCCTTCTCTAGGGGATCTTCCCGACCCAGGAATCGAACTCGGGTGTCCTGCATTGCAGGCAGATTCTTTCCTGATTGAGCTACATAGTAGCCCTGCCTATCTCAGACCTTGAGTTAAATATCAACACTTCTTGATGATTCCACCAAATCATTCACTTTCAGTAGTGAAAGTCATGAGCTATATAACACAAGGACATTCTAGCCCTTAGTAAACAATCTTTTATCAAATAAGGAAATTTTTTCTATTGATTCAATGCAATCCCTATCAAGCTACCAATGGTCTTTTTCAGAAAACTAGAACAAATAATTTCACAATTTGTATGGAAATACAAAAAACCTCGAATAGCCAAAGGAATCTTGAGAAAGAAGAATGGAACTGGAGAAATCAACCTGCCTGACTTCAGTCTCTACTACAAAGCTAGTCATCAAGACAGTATGGTACTGGCACAAAGACAGAAATATAGATCAATGGAACAAAATAGAAAGCCCAGAGATAAATCCACGCACCTATGGACACCTTATCTTTGACAAGGGAGGCAAGAATATACAATGGAGAAAAGACAATCTCTTTAACAAGTGGTGCTGAGAAAACTGGTCAACCACTTGTAAAAGAATGAAACTAGAACACTTTCTAGCACCATTCACAAAAATTAACTCAAAATGGATTAAAGATCTAAATGTAAGGCCAGAAACCATAAAACTCCTAGAGGAAAACATAGGCAAAACACTCTCTGACATAAACCAGAGCAGGATCCTCCATGGCCCACCTCCCAGAATATTGGCAAAACAAAGCAAAAATAAACAAATGGGACCTAATTAAAATTAAAAGCTTCTGCATAACAAAGGAAACTATAAGCAAGGTGAAAAGATAGCCTTTAGAGTGGGAGAAAATAATAGCAAATGAAGCAACAGACAAGAATTAATCTCAAAAATATATAAGCAACTCCTGCAACTCAATTCCAGAAAAATGAACAACCCAATCAAAAAGAGGCCCAAAGAACTAAACAGACATTTCTCCAAAGAAGGCATACAGATGGCTAACAAACACACGAAAAGATGCTCAACATCACTCATCATCAGAGAAATGCAAATCAAAACCACAATGAGGTATCACTTTACACCAGTCAGAATGGCTGCTATCCAGAAGTCTACAAGCAATAAATGCTGGGGATGGTGTGGAGAAAAGGGAACCCTATTATACTGTTGGTGGGAATGCAAACTAGTATAGCCACTATGGAGAACAGTGTAGATATTCCTTAAAAGACTGGAAATAGAACTGCCATATGACCTAGCAATCCCAGTGCTAGGCATACACACCAAGGAAACCAGAATGGAAAGAGACACATGTACCCCAATGTTCATCACAGCACTGTTTACAGCAGCCAGGACACGAAGCAACCTAGATGTCCGTCAGCAGACAAATGGATAAGCAAGCTGTGGTACACATACACAATGGAATATTATTCAACCATTAAAAAGAATACATTTGAGTCAGTTCTAATGAGGTGGATGAAACTGGAGCTTATACAGAGTGAAGTAAGTCAGAAAGAAAAACACCAGTACAATATACTAATGCATATATATGGAATTTAGAAAGATGATAATGATAACCCTATATGTGAGACAGCAAAAGAGACACAGATGTAGAGAACAGTCTTTTGGACTCTATGGGAGAGGGCAAAGGTGGGATGCTATGGGAGAATAGCACAGAAACATGTAAATTATCATATGTGAATGAATCACCAGTCCAGGTTCAATGCATGATACAGGGTGCTTGGGGCTGGTACACTAGGATGACCCAGAGGGATGGGATGGGGAAGGAGGTGGGAGAGGGGTTCTGGATGGGGAACACATGTACACCCATGGAGGATTCTTGTCAATGTATGGCAAAACCAATACAATATTGTAAAGTAAAAAAAAAATAAACAAAGAAATAAAGAAAAAAAAACTAAAAAAAGAAAATTTTTATGCCCATTCTAGTCATAGAAGGGCTTCCCCAGTGGCTCAGCTGGTAAAGAATCCACCTGCAATGTGGGAGACCTGGGTTTGATCCCCGGGTTGGGAAGATTCCCTGGAGAAGGGAAAGGCTACCCACTCCAGTATTCTGGCCTGGAGAATCCCATGGACAATAGTCCATGGGGTCGCAAAGAGTCGGACACAACTGAGCGACTTGCACTTTCACTATTCATAGAAAGAATTTCAACTGATTGAAATGTGATAAATTCTTAAAGCATTTTAAGTACCAAATATTGAAATACAGTACTGTGTGTTTTATATGTTAAAGCAGATTTAAAAGCAACATACCTGCATTGTTTACAGTAGCCAGGACATGGAAGCAACCTAGATGCTCATCAACTGACAAATGGATAAGAAAGCTGTGGTACATATACACAATGGAATATTACTCAGCATTAAAAAAAAAAATTCATTTGAAGCAGTTCTACTCAGGTGGACAGAACTGGAGCCTATTATCCAGAGTGAAGTAAGCCAGAAGGAAAAAAAACAATACAGTATACTAATGCATATATATGGAATTTAGAAAGATGGTAACGAGAACCCAGCATGCGAGACAGCAAAAGGAACACAGACGTATAGAACAGACTCATGGACTTTGTGGATGAGGGCAGGGGTGGGATGATTTGGGAGAATGGCATTGAAACACGTTAATTATCATATGTGAAATCAATCGCCAGCCCAGGATTGATGCTCGGGGCTGGTGCACCGAGATTTCCCGGGGGGAGGGAGTCGGGAGGGAGGAGGGAGGGGGGTTCTGGAGGGGGAGCATATGTACACCCATGGCGATATCATGTCATTGTATGGCAAAACCAATAAAAAAATAAATAAATAAATAAAAGCAACATACAATTCTTAAAAAAGAATTTGATACTCTAAAATATGACCAATAGGATTAATCTTACATATTCAAATAGTATGCTTAAAAAATATTAACTCTGCAATAGTTAGAATTCCTATTCATGTCACCACTGCAGATCTTTTTTCACTCTGGTGTTTAAATGTTTATGAAAGTAAAATAGATTCCCATGAAATATGATGATAGACTTGCTAGCAATTATATGATAATGTATTTTTTAAAAATCATATTCTCTGATTCACAGCAAACTAAGTAGGCTCACTGTTATTCTTTCCTTAGAGTAAGAGAAAAATAAAAGTAGATGTTTAGTCCTACATAATTTGAAACTATTTATAAGAAATCTATGGGGAAAAAAACAAACTGACTTCATGAAACTATTTGGCTATTTTTCTCCATGAGGTTTGAGTCCCACAAGCTTGCTTCTCCAATTGTATGAGTCTTCCTGCAAAAAGAGGCTAATTATGAGTTACATGAGGTTTTAATGGCTCCTCTGTAGGAACTGCTAAGAACAACAAGGCTCTGCCCTTCCTTTAGTTCTTGGATCATGTCCTACTCTGGAACCTCAGACCATCAATGGTGCAGACTGTGGTGGTGGCATTCAGACTGGACCACCTATACGCAGCGCACTGGTGGTGTCCAGCTCTATCTAGCCTTTTACAAATAAGCTCAATATGCTGAGTGTTTAGATTAAGGGATCAAACTTTTGACCTGTCATTACCTCCTCCAAAAGTTAAGGAAGTGTACTGCTTTGCATGCTAAACTACACCATCTATTAGCAACACATATTATTATTATAAGCTGGGTCCATGGACTATATATATAAACATCTAGACCAGAGAAGGAGGGGAGCTTAGCTCCAAAAGCTGTTCATTTCTTTCCATTATTAACCAACCCTTTCTGCAAAGATAGGTTCCAGATGAATCCCAGAGTTGGGAAAATCATGCCAAACACTTCAAAATTCTGAACACACTTCAAAGTAACTACTGCTGTCCTGTGATATTTTTGACTTAGTATCTTGGGAAATTCTTTTCCATAGACATACATCTGATTTTATAACAGACATCAATAGGGAAATGGAATTTGCTTTGCAGAATTCACTTTATAGCCAAATTTACCAGCATGCACCTACTTCATAAACTGAGATATGAAATTTATTTAATGTTCATATCTATCATCTCTATATCTGCTCACCTCTTTTGGGTTTCCTTCATGTAGAATCTGACAGGAGAAAACTGAGTAGAGGAGAACCTGTTCAATTCAACAAATATGACAGAACTTGCAGGGGAGAGCTTAACATAACATTTATAACCATCTTGAAGAACTTTCCAGAAAGACTGAATTCCTTAGTTGCTGCCCCACTCCTAACCCTTCCCACCTGAAAAATTAAACTACCTAATTAAGTACTATTCTCATTGTGTCACTCTCACCCTTATCTTACAGATTAGGAGACAACGGTTTTGCGATGCTACTTGATTTTCACAAGATCACAAAGTTAACAGGTGTGGTAATAATCTAAAAAGAAAGGTTCTTCCATGTCTTTTAATCCCAAATTCAACTTTTTGTCCCCCCACTAAACCGTACTGTCTTATTTGCTCAGTCTAACAATGCAGTGATCATTTTTCTTTCTTGTGGTTCTATTTTCCTTCTTATGGAGTTGCTTTTCTCACTTCTTCACCCAACTGAACAAAAAATAGTTTAATGAATTCAAAAATCTTCAAAATTGAGCTATCTTTTCTATAATTGTCTCTAAATTCCTGATTAGAAATAAGATGCTGACCTAGCATTATTTCAGGTCAGAGCAGTCTTTAAGCCAAATTGCAAAACTCAGGCTCTATGTGTGGTGGGGAGCAGACAGAGAAATAATGAGGGAACTAACCAGACATCCAGGTGGGATCTTTAGGAAGGACTCGGCACAACACCTCCTCGTGAGGGGCAGGGAGGAGACCATGAGCAACAGAATCATTTATTTGAGCTTCAGATTATTCACTTTCCTAACTAATCAATAATTGTTATAATTAAAATTGATAGCTGCAAATAACATGACAGAGGGCTGCTGCCAGAATACTGATTGTGTCTTTGGCTTGGAAAGATAGGCAGCAGCGTGGAACACTTATTTTCCAATTTGCTTTTAGCTGTGTGCAAATTGCTTTCGCTGTATCCAGCTGATTTAGACCTTGCCTGGAGGTGCACTAGATTAATTGGGAGCCTCACATTCATTGCTTACAGAATGGACTCTGTAATTGGCGAAATTTGTTAGTGCCAGTTATAAAATAACTATATAGTTCTGCTTTTAGCTGTCCTCTCCTTACTCTTTCCGTGAGAGGGGAGGGAAAACAATTAGAACCCCTCTGACAATAAAGATGGGCATTTTTACATAAGAACTAAAAGGCATGGATCTACAGTCAATATTTTACACAAGCAAACATTAATGTGAATACGGTATTGATTTTTTCAAACCCTGAAAAAGTACTTGAGCATATGAAAGAATTTTTTTAATCTTTGTTGTGTCTGAACCTTAGATAAGAGAACCCACTTTGTTCAAACTATGAGCAGATTTTTCAAATTGCCTCTTTGTTCTCTCTCATCACTTCACTAAGCTAAAAAAAAAACCCAGCACTTTTTCTTACTCATTGCCAAATGGAAGAAATAAGAAAAATCCAGGCCACAGCTGGGTGCCCTCCAGGTTATCTTGTTTCTTCTACTCTCCTCTTCAGGTCCCAGGGTACCAAAAGGGCATCTCCACTGCCCAGTGCAAATATCAGAAAAAACTCAATGCACATGAGAGTAATTTGGGGGAGGAAGGCATTTTTTTCCTTCTTTTTTTCCAGAGCAAAACTTGGTAGGCCAAGAACAAAGTAGAAACTACAATACCTGTCAGAAAAACAAATATTTTTTAGCCCTTAAAAATATTTTATGTCACCCAAACTTAAACAAGCAAAACAGTCCCTTCCACTTCTTAAATGACACTCAGTTTACTGCTATACATGCCAAACTGTGGGCTTCCCAGGTGGCTCAGTGGTAAAGAATCTGCCTGTCCATGCAGGAGATTGGGTCAGGAAGATCCCCTGGAGGAGGGAATGGTAACCTACTCCAGAATTCTCGCCTTGGAAATCCCAAGGACAGAGGAGCCTCGTGGGCTACAGTCCATGGGGGTAGAAAAGAATTGGACACAACTGAGCAAACACACACACGTGCACACAAAATTGTACAAAGTCCATTCCTACACATACTCAAAAACCATATGTATCCATAAAGCAGAGATGTCAGCCAGGACTCTGTCACCTAGGTGACAAAATCCCAACTTAAACAGATTTATGTAAACAAACAAACAAAAAGTGGGAGAGGGGGGTTTATTATTGCAGATAAATGAAGATGCTAGATGCAGGGGCTCAAAAAGGTATCATGACTGTTTACCTCCATCCCTAGGCTCAACTTTATTTCCTGGTAGCTGCACTTCCAGGAGACCTCACCACATGGAAGACCCTGTCAGACTCAGATTTATATTTTATCTATTCGGCAACCACCAAAAAGAAAGGGCTTCTTACCCAGTAGTTCCAGCATATTCTCAGACCTAAATTTCACTGGCCCATCGTTGAGTCACCTGCTCACTTCTGAACCAATCATTATAGCCTGGTGGGCTACAGTCCATGGGGTCACAAAGAGTCGGAGACGACTGAGCGACTAACACACACACACACACACACACACACACACACACACACACACACACACACACACTATGGCCAAGAGGGCAGAATATGCTGATTAGCCACACCTGAGCCCCGGGCTCCACCTACAGAGTGAGGGCCCCCCAAAGGAAAACTGAGGTAAAGGGCCCAAAGCAGGGGAGATGGAGGCCAGGTGGAAGCAACAAGTGAGAGTAATACTCAAGAAACAAGATGGTCATGAACGACGAGTGTTTCGACTACTGCATCTTCAACGTCACTCATTTATATCTTTGGGATTTAATTAAAACTAAAGACCTTTTCCTTCAGAAAAAGGTCTAACATGACCATGTTAAGCAAAATGTTGCCTGCGACTTTAGGAGGGTTCATGCACCCCTGGAGCTTAGCTGATAGCATGGAAATGAGAACATCTCTCCGAGGTTAACCGGCACTTCCAGAAGTAGATGCATTTCACAGATAAGTACCATTTAAGGCTTTCTTTTCCCTTCCAAGTCTGTTGTTGTTTTTTCTTTCCAAGCAATTCTGTTTGCGTAGAATTCCCCTTATGCAGCTATTCGTTATCTTTGTTGTGGATAAACTCTGAAAATCCAAACTGTGCCAAATGACTATTTTGTCCAGATGATAGACTGTCAAGGACCAAGCTTTCAGTCAGATGACGCACACAGTGGCCACAGAGTGACAGCAACCCTTCTTAATTTGGCACAAGAAAATGAGCGTTCCAAGCTAAGGCTGTGCAGGGGGTCTAATTTAAGGACTCAGCATGAAGACACGGACTGCCCAAAATAAAAACGTCCTTTCATCTTCTTTTATCATGTAGGACTATATGTGACTACGAAGGAGGAAACATTACACATAGTCAGGCAACTTTTCTCATGATTATGATTAGAGAGAGACGTTGTCTAAACATTAAAGTGACCGCTCAAAACAAAATAATTCAAAGTTTACCTCAGAAATGTGAATTTGAATACTTAAACTAAAATAATTCTCACAGTTTAAAAAATTAGTTAACTTCACATTAGAGGGGAAAAAAAAAAAGACACTTTGAGCAAAGAAAAAATAGATTTTCCAAGCAAATGCAAAATTTTAAAAATGGAAGTTTACCTCTTCCGACATAGAAATATGTACCCGCATATGAGATGGAAATATGACAAGATTATTTACTCTAAGAGCTATTCTAGGATAACAGATAAGAATCTGCCTGCTGATGCAGGGGACACGGGTTCGATCCCTGGTCTGGGAAGATTCTGTATATACTGCGGAGCAACTAAGTCCACGCTCTAGCGCCTACAAGCTGCAGCTACTGAGCCCGTGTGCCGTGACTCCTGAAGCCCATGCACCCTAGAGGCTGTGTTCCGCAACAAGAGAAGCCACCGCCATGGGAAGCCTGCCCATTACAAGGAAGAGGAGCCCCACCTCGCCGAGACTAGGGAAAGCCAGCACACAGCAACGAAGACCCAGCACAGCCAAAAATAAATAAAAAGAAACTGCTTATGGAATAGAATTAAAAAAAAAAAAAAAAGAACTATTCTAAGTCTGCTTGTAGTTTCTGGTTCCATCAGTTACTGCCTGTCCCTAGATACTAAACAGGAAAAAAAAAAAAAAGCCTTTCTATTACTCTGGGCTTTCACTAAACTTAACTTCTCATTAAACTCATTTCTTGCTAAATATGTCAATCACTGTGCGTCCTCCGTCTCTGACGGTCCTGAGCTACTTTTCCACAATGGCAGCCATATGCAGATGAGCCTATTGCTTACTCCCACATGCCCATCACAACCAAGTTTCCTAAAATGATGAAACTATGATTGTAAAATGAGATGAAACCTCTACTGAAAGAGCTTTATATCACAATTGATATGTTCTATTTTTAACTCAGAAATATGAAGCACCATGGGAGGGTACTTGGCCTATCATTAATAAACACATTTGTTTGTTTCCTATTCCATTTGAGCATTTTCCTCATTAAATATGTAAGAAGATGCACATGATGTGATGCTAAAACAAAATATTAGACACGAATAACTAAGGACAAACATTGTAAATTAAATTTGAAAGCAGTTTACATCACCGTGAATACTCTATAACTAGTTAATAAAACATTCTCCCTTAATGTTCTATATATTAAATTAACTAGAGATGAATTAAATAGAGATAGAAGAGCAAAGGCAAGAGAAATAGAAATAGACAGATACCATGTCACAAATTCTTGGTGAGAGAAATAACAGCTTATTTTTAAAGTGATTCATGTCCACCACTTTAAAAAAGTCATGGTTCCCAATTATATTAAAAATGCAGTCCCTTCCTCCTCTAGGCCAACTTCTCCCCACTTCCCGTTCATCACAAGTGACCACTGTGAACAAGTTGAGAGGCCTGCCTTCCAGACGTTCCATCCAAATACAAATATACTGCACAAATATGCATGCATACATACGCACAGATGCACAACACGCACATACAGAAACATCTACTCACTTATTTACAAAAGAGCTTGTACTCCTACAAGCCTATATATAACATCCAGCAAATTAATTTAACAACATGCTGTGGCCATCATAGCATGTGGATGCATACAGACTTCATCCTTTTCAGGGTATCATATTGTGGTTCTACCATTACTAGACCACCATGAGGGATATTTAAATAGTTTTCAGTTGTTTAAAATGATACAGTGAACACGTTCATATAGTGTCTTTGTGTAACTGAGTGAGAATGGCTATAGGCTAAATTCCCCCAAAGGAAATTATTACGTGCATTTTCAATTTTGACAAACAGTGCCAAATTGGCCCCAAAGGTTTCTCACTACTAGTGAAGGAACTCTGACCCACACAGTCACCAACATTTAACCTTTGCTGTATTAATTGTAAAAAATAATCTGTCGTCCCTGTAATGTGCTGTATGACCATCTTTTGATATTTCTATTGGTCATTTTGTTCCTTTTCTGTCAACTGGTTGCTTATATCTTTTGTCCAGCGTTTCTATGAGGTTGTTGGCTGAATGCTTTTAAAAATACATGTGAGTAAAGAAATTGACCCTCTTTATAAAACAGATAATCAACAAGGACTTACTATACAGTACAGGTAACTCAATATTCTATAATAACTTATATGGGGAAGAATCTGAAAAGAATGGATATATATAGACATGCAACTGAATCACTTTGCTGCATACCTGAAACTAATGTAATATTGCAAACCAACTATACTCCAATATAAAATAAAAACTAAATTAAAAAATAAAATTAAAGTAAATCAAGACAAGTACTATATAGGACCATAAAAAAATTGGCCCTTTGCCTGAGGTATATATTGCAAATATTTCCCTAGTCTCTTTTTTGTTATTTGACTTTATTTATGATGTTCTTCCCCAAATGGAACTTAAAATTTTTAATGTAACCAAATTATCAATCTTTCGCTTTATGGCTTCTCAATTTGATACTATAATACAGAAGCATCACTCCCACTCCAAAAATATAAATTAATTATCCATGTTTTCTTTTAGTACCATGATGCTTTCACTAACTGTTTGATCCTTCTGGATTTCTGGCTATTTTTTCCATACAGCCAACCTGTTATTTTGAGGTATATTTATGCCAGTAACACAGAACGTTTGCTGGTCAAACAGTGTTTGACTACAAATAAAGATGAAATTACTTGTATGTTTTCATGTATTAATCTTACTTTTAAAAATATTAACAGTATACTAATTTCATGTTCTATAACATGTTTCTTTAAGAAACTGCAATTCACAAATAAGCAACATCCAACTGTACATCTTATGTTATAGAAATGTGAGAAAGAAATAACCTCCAAACTCTTTTCAGCAAGAGATTCCTTACATGATACTCCACAAGAACATTTTTAACTGACTTTTTCAGTAGAGCTAAAATTGCCATTCTAGGGTTATAGACCAGTTGAAATTGCTGTACTCTTTTTGCTTTACTAAGAAACACTGCAATATTTTTATCCAAGTGGTAAACATATGAGTATTCTGCCCCAGCTATAATCCAGATCACAGAAATGGCACAAAATTCAAACAGGCAAAAGGAAATACATGAAGAATGACTGCATAGGCCATCTTTGGGAGTGAAGTCAAGCTTATGGCAAAGACTGAATGATGAGTCAAAAGCAGCAATGCCTCTAAACAATCCTAAAGGTACTACTTTATCTCCTCCTACCTTGCAAACTTTCCCCAATCAACCACCAACTAGAGCTTGACTGTATCTGTTCTCTAAGAGGATTCTCGTCCTTTCTGTGCCCAGCACCTCCTTTTGCATCCTGGGGTGGCTGTCTCATCCTGGGTGTTCTTGTCCCCCTCGTCACCAGGACGAGATGGAAATAGCTGGTAGATGAACAAGTGAAATTAATATCTATGATCTACCTCACCCAATAACCCGGTTCTCAGCATTTTCATGCTATACATATATACAAAGAATCTGCTGGCCCCTGCTTCTATAATGTTTCCTATCTCCTTCCTTTCTTAAAATCTTCCATGCATCATAAGATGAAGCTGTAAGCACATCTAAACAGATAGCTCTTCCTAGTCCAGAGGTAAAAACGAAGTGCCTACAATAGCTTATAAGACTGTTACAATAAACCTCCTCCCCACCCAAACACACACACAGCCACCTCTTGGACTGAATGGGATGAGCATTTGCCTTATTGAGAACATTCAGTTCTGTGGTAGAAGACAAGAAAACAGATAAGGTGGATGCAAATCATTAGGTGTGTTAAGCATAGATAATTAAATATAAATTTAATAATAATTAAATTATTATCTAACATACCTGGGAGATACGTTAGATAAAGCAAGTGGAGTATATGTGTGTGAACCTAGATAGAAAGAAATATAAGGACCAAGTAAATAAGGAATATTCATGACACACTAAATATACCTAAGGCACAGGAAGCACTGAATATTCGTGGTATCCTAAATACACATGAGGACATACAGCACTCACCATCTCTGAGGTCTGACTTCAGCCACTTGCTGGTGAGGCCTGTGCAAAGCCCTACCTGCCCTCTAT